>JAUIMM010001042.1:0-600000 GCA_031769625.1 Taudactylus pleione | reverse complement strand
AGGCATAACTGCTAGCCTACAGTATGCTGTACATTCAAAGCATTAGTAAATATCAGTAAGTGCTCTGTAAACATAATCAACTTTTAGTTTGATAATGTTGTTGTTTTTTATGTTATTTATGCTTCAATACAAGTTATTAGCAATATAAAATAATTTTTTTAATCTTTCTGTTGATGTGGGATTTTTCAGCCTTCAATTGAATAACTTTGACCACTAAAAGGAGTTTTATATCTACTGTAGAGGCTTATTTTTACCACTGTAAAAGAAAATGAGTTCTTTATACAGAGGGAAAATCAGGAAAGATCAGGAAACTGCTAGGAGGTAATCTTTACATTATTATTTCTGAGAGGCGACGGTGTTTTGGTGGCAGTACTGGGAATTCTCTTCATCAATCAAATTTAGATTCGCCCCATTTATATACCACCATGACTTTAATAAATAATCCCTTTTGTACTTTGGAATCAGTTCTGTCGCATTGGTTTGTACAAGTTGAATTTAAAAGCATGAGCATGTCGGAAATTGCCTATTCAAACAGCAATTTCCCTGGGAAAGAGCCAGTGGAGTTTTTAAATGTGACTATTTGATCCTACGACTGAGACTAATGCTATTTGAAAGATTGTTGACTCGACAGGTTAGTTTGGAAACAAAAATCAATTTATTTGTAGATTGCAAATATAAACTTCAGATTAAAGGTAGCACGTGTGTTGCAGACGTGCTCAATAGGCTCATGAACGCTGAACAAATGTTGGTAACACAAAATAAAACCAGTTTTGTTATTTTAAAATGGGACAAGAGAAGTTATGCATTAACTCTCCTTTAAATAGCAGGTTTTGCAAGTACTCTCCTTATATTCTGGCATGGCATATCTACAGAAATAGCAAGCATTGAAGAATATCTCCTATCATTTGACTTTTTAAATTGGGGCAAAGCACATAACTTGACCACCAAGTGATTGATTAATTAAATGCAGTTACGCTAATGAAATGAACGGCCACCAAGAGCTGCAGACCTGCTATTAACATCTGTCACGGCCAGTGGTCAGTTACATTCTTCAAAAATGTTACTGTAATATAACATAATTTGAGCTGTTTTAATATTTTGGGCAAAATGTAATAGGGTCCAAGATTTGAAGATGTGCGAGTATAGCACTATACTCACGAAATTTTAGAACTCACCCTATGTAATAGGGTGTGAAATCATGCACATTCGCATGGTTCTCACACCCCGCAACTCTCAATGCCAGAACTCTCATCTAGATATTTTCCCATGGAAAACATACAACTCGGCCAATGTAATAGAGTGCGAGTTTTTAACACACAATTTTACTTAAAACTCACCAAAAAATAGACCTTCTTCAGGCTAGCGATTTTAGCATGAGCAGGTGTGAGTTACACAGAGGCATGCACTGAGGTTTGAGCAAAACCTAGAAAACTGTAAAAAAGAAAAAAAAAAGACGACTTGGGGACCCCCCTAAAAGCACAACCAGCACCATGCTTTTCTGAGCCAGTCCTGATTGTGAAAATACGGGGGGGGGGGGCGCATAGGGGTCCCCCGTATTTTCTTCAACCAGCACCAGGCTCAGTGAGACAGTCCTGGTTGTGAAAATACGGGGACAAAATTAGTAGGGGTCCCCCGTATTATCCACAACCAGCACCATACTCTTTCTAGCAGGGTGTAATGCCACAGCCATGGGACCCACTTCACAGGGTCCTCCGGGCCAAAGTATTATCACCTCATGCTAGTCAACCAAGGCCAGGGATCCCTGGGGAGGTGGAGACCCCCCAATAAATGGGTTTCCCCTCTCCAGGGCACCCCAGGATTGAGCTATAGTCCTGTGCTATCTCCGCAGCAGTGGACGGTGGGTGCCGCATTGATTATGTGAAAATAAAGAATAAATAATATTGTCCTTTACAGGAGAACTAGAGACCCCAGCAAGCCTCCCCCACCTGCTGGTACTTGGAGAACCACAAGTACCAGCATGCAGGGCATTAAGAGCCTGCTGTAACCTCTAGTTCACCTGCAGAAGAATTATTTAAAAACTACAGGACACAGAAGGTTTTACTATTTTATTACACATGCACTCACTCATTCTCACACACTCACTCTAACCTGCACTCACACTACATACTTACCTTGTCCCTAGCGCCCAAACTGACGGGGTGGAGGAACACCAGCGTACCGGAATCACCGCCATGGAAGCATTGTTGAAGTGCTTGTCTAACTATTTCTTTTCTTTTTTTTTTTAAATATTGTTATTCAAAATTTTCACAATAATATTGACAATATTTTAAAACAAATAAACAAAGATAATAAAAAAGATTACAATGGAGTACAGGCATACTTCTTCATTTCCTGAAATACATATTCATATAATATAAGTACCATATGAAGCACACCTGTATATATTTTCCAAAAACTTTGTTATTATATTCAGAAACAAAAATATTAATCTTTGAATCTATAAAGTATAGATTTTATATGAAAAATCTGGGAACAACCAGTATTCCCTATATTAACCTCCAAAAATGTAAATATATATATAAAATATAAAATAAAATACCACACATACAAATAGGACATACAAAAGACTCAAGGGGAGAGAGAAGAAACAATACGAAAGAGGGACATAGGGTAATGTAGACATTACAAGTGTCTTATGATCATAAATACTATCCAGGTATCACTGTAATCTTTGGTATAGATACCAATTGGTATATTCAAAAAGTTTTAGAATTTTTTCTTTAGAAGAGGGGTCTAGGGTTTCAATATAAGGCCCCCATTTTTTCTAAAAACAAATTCCTCCATTTTCTATATCAGGAAGTGTACACTGTCTCTCCAAATAAAGTTTACGCACAAGAGCTGTAGTTACATCTTCCAGTCTTGGAGAGGAACGCTCTATCCATTTATTGAGTATAGCCATTTTGGCAAGAGTTATAATAACAGTGATCAAAGGTATAAGATGTTTATTAGAAGATTCCAATTCCTATGATGAGAAGTTGGCACAAATTAAAGCAACTGGATCTAATCGTAAGTTAAGTCTAAAAGTAGTATTCATATACACAGCTATCTTATTCAAAAATTTCTGTATTTTTAGACAGGACCAAAAATTGTGAAAAATTAAAGCATCAGGAGCACCACACTTGGGGCAGTGTCCTGTCTCCTCCTCAACCATGTGTTTACGTTGTCCCTGTGATATGTATGCCCTATGCAATGTTCGAATATGGACTTCTTATAGTTGAGCAGAACTTAAATATCTAAGAGTAGGTTCCATTCCAGACAATATATCAGAGGGGGATGTAATACTTGGACAATTAGAAATCCATTTACACATCGTTACGCCCCATATTTTTTCCAAATTAGAGGGAATCAAATCCCAGTATAATAAACGAGTTTTATAGGGAAGGGCGGATACAAATTGCAATAATGATAATAAAGAGTCCGACTCAGTATCCGATACATGGGCTTGTGTGTAACGATTTCTAATATCTAGAGATGGAGGTATCAGAGTGGGACAGTAACCAAAAATCAGGACCCTTATTTTTGTTTTTGTGGAATTTATAGTCTACAAATTGAACTGAGACAATGATGGGTCATTCATTCTGCTGGGTGGGGTAGACTGGGAACACCTAAAGCCAGGCTAAAATTTGCTGCGAAATGCTCTCTGAATGTAAAGATTCTGAGCCTAATTCTGTCGCATGTGCAGCATATCGGTCGTGATTCTGGAAGCTTCCAACTATCAGAAATCCATTCTAACATCCATCTGTATTCTGAATTGCCTGCATCTATATGTAACCACACCACCCCGGCCCTCCGCTTGTTAGAGCAGCTATGATCTGTGTTTGCAGCAGATACATCCTTGGTGCAGGAGTTCCAACTGAAATCACATGGTTCTCTGCATATGCTCACTTCTAGCCTGCAGCTTCTTCTGCATGCCACCTACAGTAGTAACACACATCTGTCTGTAAATAAGAAGCCATCTAGATGCATACAACTCTGTAGCACTTGTAAATGCCTTACGTTGCGTATGCAGACTGTGATGCATGTGCAGTTTGATAAAATAATGAGATCTATAAGCATTTAGAATTGCGTCCCATTTTCCATATAAAATGCACTGAAGTCACACTTGCCTACTTTTGATTTCTCTCCTCTGAGAGAACCCTGGAGGAGAGATGCAGCTAACTGGGGACGGGCCAATGCGCTTTACGTCATAAGGCCCTGCTCCATACAGGTTGGGTTTCCTATATACAAATAGTCCGAAATACGGAATATTCCAAAATACGGAATATTTTTAGCATGACAGTGATAGTGACACATTTGCTTTCTGATGGTTCAATGTACACAAACTTTGTTTAAGGCACAAAATTATTAAAAAGTATAAAATTACCTTCAGGCTTTGTGTATAAGGTTTATATGACACATAAATGAATCTCATGTATTTACTGTACAGAAACTTTGTTTGAGCCACAAAATTATTGAAAATATTACATAAAATGACCTGCAGGCTATGTACATAATGTGTATATAGAACATAAATGCATTCTGTGTTTAGATTTGGGTCCCATTCCCAAGATATTTCATTATGGTATGCAATTATTCCAAAATACGGAATATTCAGATATCCAAAATACCCCTGGTCCCAAGCATTTTGGATATGGGAGACTCAACCTGCACTTGCTTACTTTCTGGATTCGGCCAGGAGCCTCCCGGCTGCCTGGAAAAGTAGGCAAGCCTCCCAGACAAACCCCCGCACCGGAAGGGGAGGGGGGCGATGATGCTATTCACGCTGAATTGCATCATCATGACCCCGCCCCCTGCTTCATAATGCTGGTAATCTCGCCATTGTGTAGTGGGGCCAAAAATTAAGTAATCGTTTGGCCACATCTCCTGCTCCGCCCCTATTGCAGGGAAATATCCCCATCCTCGTCCCCCCTATGCCGCCAACCCCCTTCCCCACTTGGCTGCCCCCTTCCGGGGGATGCCAGAATGTCGGCAAGCATTCCCTTCTCCCACACAGCATAAGGCAGCCAATTGTGGCTCCATAAAGAGAATTGCATTCTATTGGACCTGCTTCTTTTTATGGACCTGAGATTCCCAGCTTTATGCCCCCCATCCTGCCCACTACACTAGGATTTGGACAGGATGCGGAAGGACTGTCTACTCTCCAAGGTTCGGGAGCCTCCTGGATGTTTCGGGAGAGTGGGCAAGCATGAGTGAAATACAAACAAGCCTACACCTGTTTGTTATCCCTTTAAAAATCCAAATATAATAATCTTTCCTGCAGTAGTCCAAACAAAAAATTACAAAAAAAGCAAAGCGAATAGGTGGCTGCAACTTGATGTAATATACATGCAACATTACAGCTTGAAGAGTCAGTATGCATGCAGCTAACCCGAGGCAGCTAGACGGTACTGCTGGTGTGTATTACACCAGATCTCGTTCCAACTAAAGATATGAGTACAGTTCCTAATAAACGCACCCTTCTGAAGATGTGCACGGTTATATTGCTTCTCTAGTGGGGTTGCTTATTGTGCACAAATGTACAATTGCCTGGCTTGGTTTTGGCCCCCAAGGCGTTAGGTGATGCAGAGCACAGACACACAGAAATCTAGAAATGTACACAATTTGGTATGCATGCGCAGTATGGAAATTAGTATATTTAAGCAGCATACATTGATTTCAATTTATGATTTTGTGAACTGTCTAATAGGTCACCAGATAAAGAATGGAAAACTGATTTAACTTTTCTTTGAGGTTGCTTTCTCATGTACTTATTGTTATGGTGTTACAGTGCATCAACATCTTTCCATTACTTAGTTATATTTGTTGTTGTTTTTATTGCAAATGTGGGTGTAGTTTAATTATTCTACAGTAATTGACTTTTATAAACCACACATGGGGGCCTATTTACCAGCATAATGTCCTTCTGATATTTGTTACATTTTAGTATTATTTGAAAATACTGTCAAACTTTTGGTTATTTTACGTAAAATGTGATAATTTCTTCCATAGGGAAAACATATGCTACATGTTGCAACAGGAAAAGAAGGGAAATGGTGTGGTCTTATTCCTGTAGGATCACCTTGTAATTGCGTAACTACAACTGGGCTGAAGTGGAATCTCTGTAAGTAAACATTCATTTTAATAAACTGTCATTGCTAAGTCTCTTCAGTCAGTCATATGCATGATAACGCCATAGTTTTGTGAATGGGAAGTATGATTGGAGAGACCAATGAGAAGCAGCATGTACCTTGCAGCATCTCATTGGTCCTCCTGCTCACAACACTTTTATGCAGCCATCATAGGGCGGTATCCAATCAATTAGCCCCGAGCATTGTTCGGGCGCTAATGGATCCCTGCGATCGGCGAAAAACGGGGATATTTCGCCAATGTTTTTTTTCACCCTATCCTATTATTTCGAACTAAATAATAGGATATATCTCGCAAAAACACATAGGGTCCGCGATAAGCTCACAGACCAATGTGTGTTTGCCTTTTTTGGGGTGAAAAAATGGCAGTTATCGTGGATTATTTTTCGTGGCCTGATATGAAATATCCACGATAAATGCCAGCGTCAAGCGGCACTTCGGGCTAATAGGATAGCCCCACCACAATCAATTAGCAGCGCTAATTCAGCACTGCTAATTGGGTACGCCCCTTAAAGTGGTTAATAAAAATGTATACCATGTTATGTGGCAGTGAAGCTTTAAAGATAGTTTAGATTGCTGCTCAATGAGTGGAATTGGTCATGCAGGGTGTGTATGCTAGCTACCTATGGGAAAATAGCATTGCTGCAAAGTGGGGAAATTCACATAGTTTTATGTGTGTTCCTGAAAACTGTTATTTTTCTTACCTATTCATGATGAGTGATATTGCAATATTGTGTGGGATTTTTTTATAGCTACATTTTTATTAAATCATTTTACAGAACAGCTTTTACCAATGAGTATCAATCATGAGGGATGTAATGAAGGGGAAACAAAAAATGGGGATAAGGGGAATGAGGAGTGTACTCGACATTTGAGTATAAATTCACTTGAAAGCATGAAATCAATTTTGTCATGGGAATATGAAACAGAAGATATGCATGATATGAAGAGAATAATCATTGTATTTATGTATTAGAGGAGGAATGTGGTCAGGCAAGGTACTCAGAGTCTCATTTATCAATGAATGATATTCTTGTAATCACTCGTCTAATCCATACTTGCCTACCCTCCTGATTTGGTCAGGAGGCTCACGAAAATCGGGTGCCCCTCCTGGTATAGCAGGCAATCCTCCCGGCTGCCGCCCACCCCTCCTATCCCCCCGCAATAACCCCTGCGATTCGTGTAATTTTGGCCCCGCCCCCTGCTTTACAATGCCTATATTATTGGCACTGTGTAGCTAGGGCCAAACGGATGCAATCACGTGGCCCCGCCCCATCACGCCCACAAGTGCATGTCACCCACCTGGCCACTCCCCCTTGCCCCAGCCACGCCCCCCTCCCCGTCCTGCCGATCTGGCTGCTCCAACCAAGAAGGAGCAGCCAGAAAGTCGGCAGGTTTGGTCTAATCTTAAATGGTGCTCCAACCATTTAGCTCCTGTCGTGTTTAAAAAATGACATGAGCTGATTGGTTGGAGCACCATTTAAGACTAGTAATGAGTGATGAAAGGAATAAAGGTTGAATCTCCCATATCCAAAATGCTTGGGACCAGGGGTATTTTGGATAACGGAATATTCCGTATTTTGAAATAATTGCATATCATAATGAAATGTCTTGGGAATGGGACCCCAATATACACACAGAATGCATTTATGTGTTATATACACCTTATACACATAGCCTGCAGGTAATTTTATACAATATTTTCAATAATTTTGTGGCTCAAGCAAAGTTTGTGTACATACATGAAATAAATTTATGTTTCATTTACACCCTGTACACACAGCCTGAAGGTCATTTTATACCATAGTTTTAATAATTTGTGCCTTAGACAAAGTTTGTGTACATTGAACCATCAAAAATCAAAGGTTTCATTATCTCAGTCATGCCAAAATTATTCCATATTTCGGAATATTTGGATATGGGAGACTCAACCTGTATCACTCGTTGATAAATGAGACCCCCAATGTAATATTCTTCCACTGTTGCCTTTTGGGCAGGTATGATAAAGGTGATGTTGAATATTTAAAACCCAGGATGTCCATAGCTACTCTTTTAGTATTGGACTAAGGCTGATCTAGTTGGGAAGAATAATATAAATTTTTTTATATTACTGTTTTCCCCAAAGGGATATAGCCTATCACATATCTACTATGTGGTCGGCTTAGTGGAGGGTAGCCTTGTTTCTGTGCAAACAGTTCAGTAATGTCTGTAATTAAATGTTGAATTTCTGGACAGTTTCAAAATATATGAATAAAGCGTGCCAACACCACCACAATTCCTCCAATTATATCAGGCCGTCTTTTGGGAAGTTTATCAGTCATGTGATTCAACGTATGCACAATCTTTATAAGTATTTCTGAATGATTACTTATGATTATAATAAATGATTAGTGAATAAATACACAGTTAAGGGTAAATTCACTAGGAAACATGTTTGACTTCTAAACCAAATCGCTGGACATTCCTGGCAGTTTATAAATTTAAAACCGGTTTTTACTAATCATGTTTTTCAGTGTATATTGTCTTTCGATACCGTCAATTTTTGCTGACTTAAACTCTGTTGGATTTCCCTCTTTACGACAGACTCTGCTTTTAAATAGAGGTATAAACCGTTGTCAAGGTGCAGTAGATTCAAAGCACTGCACAGATCACTATGATCTATGCAAGTTTTGGTACGTGCTGTGTGCTGGTCTGCAGTGAGTGTAGGGAAGCTGCTGCCGTTGAGCGCAGCAGCAGTATCCTCTAACTGCACCTGATAGGAGGGAGGAGACCAATCGCACTGATCGTGCCTCCCCCCCACCCATACCCCCTCACCACCGGACTGCCCCTTGGACATTTTTTTTAGTTTGTTTGCTGGTCTTTTTTTGTAAGGAGACCATGTACATTGTACATATGTTAGGCCACGTCCCTTGCCAGAACCTGGGCCAGGCAAGGCTCTCTACGACCCTGATGAGAGTTCATAGTTACCCCATGATTTGGTTTGTGTAAGTTGTTGTAAAATGACTGAGTAACTGCAGCATATAATAGTTGATAAATCTGAGATAATCCGAATTCTTCGTTTTTTAGAGATGTGATTTGCCAATTAAATTGATTAGTAGTTTTAAGAAGTTGTAAAGTATCCTAAGCACCCTAAGTTTCTGATTTGGATATAATCAACTTGTAATATGAAGCTTTGGAGTACTACTGAAGAGTTTTGTGGTTAACTGGTAACGAGGTCTCAGGGTTGATGAATAAAAGAACCTTATCTGCGAATAAAAAAAAATAGCAATATTAATGTTGGGATCAGAGCTGGATTAAGGCTTTGGGAGGCCTGTGGAATTTAGGACTGCGGGGCCCTAAAGGCCAACATTTGGGCCACAGGGATCGGCTCATAGTGCATAAACCTTCGCGTGCACATGAGCAGGGGGCGTGGTCACACCCCAATTATCACCCGGAAAAGCAGGCAAGTCTCCCACCCACCCGCCTGCCCCCGGCATTAGGGGCAGAGCGGAGTGTGTGACCACGTGCTTGCATCAACGTGGACCTGTCCGAGTTCAGCTACACAATGCTGAGATTCAGCGTGAATAGAGTCATTGTCCCCGCCCATACACATCCCCACAGTGTGGGTGGGGGGGGCAATAACGCAATTCACACTGAATCTTGGCATTGTGTAGCTGAACCCGGATGGGTCCACAATGATGCTAGTGCGTCATCTTGGACCCACACCTCACTCCGCCCCTAATGCCGAGTAATGATCCCCACCACGGCCCATGACGTGCCACCCCACCCTCGCTATGCCGACCTGGCTGCCCCCGCACAGGTGAAAGCATTCTCTTCCTACCTTTCCTCCAGCCCACAGGGTGAGACAGTACCCAAAAAACAGGGCTGTCACACCAAAATTGTGATGATTTGGGGGAATATGCATTCATACATAGTGACAAACATACATATACTGTACACATACATATATACAGTCACACATATATACAGGGTTGGGTATGAGTTGCCGGTAGCCCGGATCCTGGCGGTCAGAATCCCGACGCCAGGATCCCAACAGGGTTAACATACAGACACTTGTTGGTCATATGCTAACCCTCTCCCTACCCTAACTCTCTGTTGCTGGTGCCTAACCCTAACCTCCCCACCCTAGTGCCTTAAGTTGTCGGCAGTCGGGATCCCGGCAGTCAGAATCCCGACAGGGTTAACATACCGACACTTGTTGGTCGGTATGCTAACCATCCCCCTCTCCCTAACCTAACCCTTATCCTCCGTTGCTGGTGGCTAACCCTAACCTCCCCCCCTAGTGCCTGAACCTAACCCCCCCTCCCTGCACTCTAAACCTAACCCTCCCCCTTATTGCCTAACCCTAACCCTGCACCCTAACCCTCCCCCCAACCCACGATACATACCTTCGGGATTTCAGGGTTTGGTATTCTGGAGCCGGGATCCCGACTGCTGTCGGGATCCGGTGCCGGTATTTAGACCGTCGGCATCCCGTCAGCCGGAATGCTGACTACATCCTTATATACATACATATTTACAGTCACACACACATACATGCATACTGTCACATACATATGTACAGTCACACACATCTATACTGCTACACACATATAGTCACACACTTGTACACATATGTACATAATGTCACACTCATAGTCATAAACATATACACATATATACATACAGTCACACCATACTTACTGACTTTTATTATCTGCTCCCCGGGAGATACACAGCTGGCCACTTGGGGTAGTGGGGTTGCCTTACTCCCGTCACGGCAAACTGCCTCGAATCGCAGGGGCACGAGGAGGGGGAGGGGCTAAATTACGCAGTTTTGCATCATTTAGCCCCGTTCCTTCCATACGGAGCCACAATTCACAGCATTTATGCTGTGATTCCCTGCAATTATCTCCCCATCCTGCCCACTTCCTTAGGAAGTGGGCAGGATGCGGGAGATCCAGATACTCTTCTGGGGGTGCAGGGGGCTCCCCCGAAAATGTGCAAGCCTCCCGCAACTTCCGGGAGAGTAGGTAAGTATGAGTCACACACATACATATAGTCACACTATAGTTACACACTTATACACATACACATAACCCTCTTTCCTCACATCATCACTTGGCACAATCCTGTCTCCTCTCTCCCATGTTGCTGCTGACACTGACAGCTTTCCTGCTCAGACAACACCTTTTAAATTGCGCTTTTGCACTGTAGCTGTAATTAAAGGCTGGGGGGCAACTTGACAGAGGGGGGCTCCCCACCCCCCACACACACACACCTAATCCAACTCTGATTGGAATGTGATCATTGAAACCGTCAAAACAAAATCAAGTAGAATATGTTTTTGCAAGTACTGTATATTTTTTGAAAAAAATAAAATAGTACATTAAACATTGATATATGCTTCTAATTAATAATATGTTTTACAGAAATTATTTTTCTGCTCCCTTAGGGCTTGCAAATACAAGTGTTAATATTATGGTTTCCACACTCATTTTTAAAACCTATTAAAGTTTGAAAGTGTAAACAAAAAATGTAAGCTTCATTAACACTCAATACACTGTTATGTTGGGCAGATAAAATGTCTATCAGTTTGAAACCAGCAGAGATCATGGCCATACAATGTGGGATATTTCGTATTGCCACAAGATATCTGGGTTCCTCCCCTGAAGAGGAAACATTTCCCTGTTCTACCCTTGTGAAGGAACAGGGCAATGTTGGAAGGTCGGCCACTGTATACACGGCCAGATACAGCTGACCAATAATCGGATAAGTCAGTCACGTTGGAAGATTTTTCCTGCCCGACCTCCTGTTCAATGCAGATCGGCCATGGCCATATACTAATTATTGGCCCAATCCCCCCATAATCTGTGGATTGGCCCGATAATTGCATAGTGTATGCCCAGCTTTAGGCACTGCACAAATGAGCATTTACAGAGCCGGCCCTAGGCATAGGCATTCTAAGCTTATGCCTAGGGCGATTGGAATGCCTAGGGGCATTCCACGGCTCTGCACAGTGCAGGTTAGAGACTCAGAATGAGCTTCTGCATAGAAGCTCATTCTGGTGTCTACAGGAGGACTCGAGCCGGAGACCAAGAAGATGGCCGCGGGAGGGTTATACTGCGCATGCCCAGCCATTGCCACTCCTCCAATGGTCCTCTGCGGAGTAGAGCTGTGAGGGCAGATCACGGCTCCGCCTCCACCTACATATTGACATTAGTCACTGTCAGTTGCTGTCGAGCCCAGAGCCCATCGGACCACCCGGCATCTGCAGCAGCATCAAGCACGCACAGATTGCAGTCGGTCCCGGCGACTCCCAGCCTCTAGGTAACTTATCCAGCTCAGGCTGGAAGACAGGAGGGGGGAGGAGAGAAGGGGTGGGGTGGGCACGTCCTGGGCAGAGAGAGGTGCTGGCCTGTCCTGCTGCTGAGTCTGACATATATAACAAAAAAATAAATAAATATATATATATATATATATATGATATATAATGTAAATATATTATATATATATATATATATATATGCTGTATAATGTAAATATTATATATATATATATATATATATATATATATATGATGTATAATGTGTATATATATATATATATATATATATATCAATAGGAATCCAAAGCAAACGAAAGTGTATATACTTCACATAAGCTGGTGCCCTACATAAGCCACTTTAATATGTGATGCTGTATACAGAGATTCCATGATGGCGGCACTCGGAATAAATACACAGGCAGGCTGGATTACCAACGTTTAAATACTTTGTGTTGCATTTTCGCCAGGGTCAGCACCCTGACGAAAATGCGACACATAAAGCATTGAAACGTTGATAATCCAGCCTGCCTGTGTATTTATTCCGAGTGCCGCCATCGTGAAATCTCTCTCTCTATACATACAGTAGGGGGAACCAGCCAAAAATTTTGCCTAGGGCACCAACTTGGCTAGGGCCCTCTCTGAGCATTTAGAATTACAATTAAAAGGGAAGACAACATTTTTTTACTTTGTAGCTTTCAAAGCATGTTTTCAAAGTTTCCCTGAAGCATAATATATTCTGTGCTTCATGAGTGCTATTAGAGGGGTATATTTACTAAAGTACGGGTTTTAAGAAGTGGAAATGTTGCCCATAGCAACCAATCAGAGTCTAGCTATTATCTTCTAGAAGGTGATAGATAAATGTTGCTGTTGTGTTCGCAGCTAGAATCTTATTCTTAACTTTATGTGGACAGGTATCTGCACATGCAGCTACGATTTAGAGCTCTATTTAATAAACATTGAAATGCCAAATTCTGCCAGTGGTAGGTTCCCTAACCAAAAGCACTGTGAATGCCTATTTTAAAAGGACCATGGCAATCTTATTCTTCCAACTCGGCAATAGCAACAGCATAAAAAACATTTTTTTAAAAAAATTGGTTTATTATTTTTTTAACAAATTGTTATTTTAGAATTTTTTTACTTTTTGGTTTTTCTATTCTACTTATAAACATCATTGGTCATTAAGTGTTACTGAAAGCCTAAGCCTGGGGTTTCAGATCCGCTGCAGGGACAGGCTAGCTGTGTAATACATGCCCAGTGATTGCTCTGCGTGAAAAAATATGTGGGTCCCAGGGACCCCTCTTTTTAAAAAATGGGGGTCCTACTCCACTGTTTTTAAGTACCTTCACAAATTATGCTTTTGAGCTGCCCATATATCTCCCCACATTGCATCAGACCATCTCACATCCCCTACACATACAGTACAGGGAAGTCACACTCCTATTTTCAGTACAGATAATGGTTATAAATACATTGCCTTGATCTCACATAGCTGTCAGGTGCAGGGATGAGGGCAGGCAACAGTTGGGACAGTGCTGGGGGTTGGGTCAGGTGGCAGCTTGGGCAATGCTGAAGGCAGGTGCAGTTGAGGTAGGGGAGACTAAGGGCAGGCAGCAGTTGGGGTATAGCTGTGGGCTGAGATGGGGAGTAGTTGGAGCAGGGAAGGGATAGATGGAAGTAATGGCATGTGGCAGATGGGAAATGGATAGATCGCCTTCAGTATCTGTACCCTTACTGTCCAATGTCATTCCCTACTATTCACATGGGCATAGAGGGGAAGAATATAACCCTGTGGGGAGCGAAGCGTGCAACTGTGCCCAAAGCGTTGGCGAGCGGACAAATTTCTTCTTTTAGTGCTGCCGGGAGAATCACAGGGTGACTGACGGGGAAGATGTGTGCAGAGCTCGAGGAGGAGGAGGATGCAGAGCTGCTGAGCCGCCTTCTGTATACACTGGGTGCCGGAGCTGCCTTCACAACACGCTGGGTTCCATAGCTGCCTTCACAATACCCTGGGTCCACTTTCTCAATACTTCGCTGTAAACATTGGGTGCCACAGCCGCTGCATCCAGGAATGAAAAGTGCCAAGGGTTGGCTCCTCCTCCACTTAGGCCCTGATTCAGAGCCGCTCGTAAGCGGCCGCTCGTTCGTTCCGAGCGATGTTAGCCCAACTGCGCATGCGTACGGATCGTTATACGCATGCGCTAACCAGTCAGTGCGGCCGAAATTCATGTGCTCGCAAAATAGCGAATGTCTGCTATTTTGAGTGACAGAAAGAGGCGTATGTGGGTGGTAACAGGGGAAGGTGCTTGAAAATGGGGAGTGGAAATCAGAACGCAGGCGTGCTTAAAGGTCAAACCGGGCGTTTTATGGGTGTGCATATTTAAAACAGCAGCGTCATTGACCACGTCACTGGGTTATTTTATAGTCAGAACTGCTCGCAAAATTGTGGTAGCAAACACCAACCACAAGAATAGCGAGCAGTTCATACCCTTGTCGATGTACTCGATTAATCTAATAAATATCGGACATGACGTATGATGCGAGCGGCCAGGGGGCGTATTTTTCAAAAAAACAAATGCAAGTTTTGCTCGCTCGTTCAGACATAGAGGCGTGAACAGACCGCAAACAGCGAACGGTTCATTTGAATAGCCACCCCTTGTTTTAGAACGAACGACTGCAAATAGCGAGTGGCTCTGAATGAGGGCCTTAGTCCTCCCAGCAGCTCAGCTATTGAACTGTCAGGGAGCCATCACAGGAGCCATGGAATTAGCCGCGAGGGCTGGGAGACAACACAGGAGCCACGGTATTGTCCTCAGCAGAGCACGTCCCCGGAGACCCACCCATTCTCTTAAAGTGAGTCCCTGGTCCTCAATTTATGGTAAAATACGTACTATAGCACGTATTTGTGATCACTGCATACCCCATGTTAAACTTTGCTATTATGGGCTAGTTACTGTCTCTTAGTATCGATCAGCTGCCTCAGTAACATTGTGTTGATAAATTATGGAAATAGGTGTTTCTCTATTGCTTTGACAAATTGTGATAAAAAAAAACGCACTATCACAATATATTTATAAATAGGTCTGTTAGTGTGTTTACTCAAGTGTTTTGTGGACCAAATATAAAAATAAATTTAAACTATAGACTTCACAAATGCAACACTTCCTTTATGATAAGCCTATTATAATTGCTGAATATTATTCTTATTATTATTATTATTATTATTATTATTATTATTATTATCTTTGTATGACATTGAAGACCACAGCAAAAAAGTTTTTTTTATGCAAAAAAATGCGAGATCACATTTATAATTTATTACTTAAATGGATTTTATATTTAATTCAGCAGAAAAATAGCAATACTTTGACTGCGTACTATATGTTATGATGCCACTTGGCTTATGGTGTGAAGCCCCGAACCCTCCTTGCCAGTGTTGCCCATAAAATATCACATGTAGTGCAATACAACTCATTTGGACAGCCGGGACAAAGGTGCAACAGTTGGGATAGCCGGACAGGGGTTGGGTACGGGATTATGGCGCTCAGGTTCCTGTCAGAATCCCAACGCCAGCATCCCGACAGGGTTAGGTTACCGACACCTGTCGGTCGGTATCCTAACCCACCCTTTCTCCCTACCCCTAACCCTCCCTCCTTGGTGCCTAAACCTAACCTCCCTCTAGTACCTCAACATAACCTCCTACTGCACGCACCCTAAATCTAACCCTCCACCCTTAGTGCCTAACCCTATCCCTGCTACCTACCTTTGAGGTTGCCGGCACCGGGATTATGACTGGTGTCGAGATTCCAGTGCCGGTATTCTGAGTGCCGGAATCCCCAGCGGACCGCATCCCCCGGACAGAACCTGCTATCCCAACTGTTGGGACTATTTTGCCTAAATCAGGACAGTTGGTGTGTGTCAGATATATCATAGAGGATGCTTTTAGTTTATCACACATTTAAGAAGTGGTAAAACATGCATAGGGGCCTATTCATCATTACTTAATTTCTACAAAAGCAGTTGAAAATGAACATCAAGCCATTCATTAAGAAGGTAAAACCGGAGATAGATATATCACAGATATCTCTTGATTACCTTCCTCTCACGGAATGGCCCTCTGTCCCCATACACTACCTATGGAAAGGAGTCCTGGGTTGTGAAGAGGGTTCCTTTTGTATCCCTCCGCCCCCGTCTGGCTCCTTCCTCCGGACGACGGGGCCTTTGTGCGTATGTGTGACCTGTAGTTTACACATGCACACTCATTACACTTGCTGGGACAGCTGTTTTTTTGCATCAGCTTTCGCCGCGCCGGAGCAATTATAAATTGCTCCAGCGTCCGCGGCAAGTTAGAATGTTAATTATTGGGGTTCGGACCCCGATAATTAACATCATGAATAGGCCCTTTAGTGTGGCTCATTAAGCACATTTACAAAGCATGATGTTGCAAAGAAAGATGTGCAAATTTATTTTTGGGGAGAATAATGGCAAATACGGCCTGCTTATGCATGCAACATACATTTTAAATACTGGACATTTTACATCAACACTGCTGCTCAGAGTTGAGCCTGGACAGACTCTCTATCCAAGCTCTAAATGTGTCCACAAAATTGTAATATTTACTACCATCTCTAAATCAATATTTGTTAATGTTGTAAAAAATGTGGTTTTATGGTCTAGGAACATATACATGTATTTTCAGGATTATTTTATATTTTTTAATGTCTCTGGTTTAGTGTCTCTGGTTAAGCCATTATAAAGTTTCCTCCTTTTCCATCACATACATACTGCAGGCAGTGCAGGGTGTCAGGAGAATGCTGTGTGGACACTAGGCATTTAGAAAGATACTATCAGTGCATTAATGAGCCCTTAAAATAAAGTGTATCTTGTCAGCTGGAAGCATAGTGCAGGTGTGAAACAGCTTGTTACCAAAATGCATGTGTGAAAAAAGACTTACTGTAAATACCTCAAAACAGAATATATTCCCAAAAATATACTATGCATCACTTTTTAACCCCTTAACTGGCTAATATTTTTTCCATGATTGAATTAGGTCAAGAACGTGTATTTAAAACGTATTCAATATGATTTTATTTAAAACATTTTTTCTTGAACCATAACATTAATATCAATCCTGTTAAATACTACCACCAAGACCTTACATTTCCCCGCCGGCTGCTCCTCTCTGCAGCCACCTGGTGAAGCTGGGCTGCCCAATCAGCAGTAATCGACTCCACGGCAGACAATTTTGGAGAGCGCAAGGAAGCAGTGGGGCTGGTAGATTTCTCTGAGAATGGCAGAAGATTCCAGCAGCCACTGATTGGTTTCATCAGATGCGACCATGTGAGGAAAAGCCCACCCTGGCGTGGCTGCATCTGATGCGACCATACCAGGAAAGTGGTTAAAACCATTGTGTTTTTGGAGTGTTCCGCCACTGGATATAAAAGGGCAATAATATTAAATACAAAAAAATCTGATTTTGTAGGTGCCCCTTTTCATCAGTAATGCTTACATTCAGTTTAAGGGCCCTACACGA
Organism: Taudactylus pleione; assembly: GCA_031769625.1. Classification (NCBI taxonomy): domain Eukaryota; kingdom Metazoa; phylum Chordata; class Amphibia; order Anura; family Myobatrachidae; genus Taudactylus; species Taudactylus pleione. Next base: position 582,017 of record JAUIMM010001042.1, on the reverse strand, counting down.
CCCAATCAAATAATCAGAAAAGCATGAATCTTGCATGGAATAAACTGGCCACAGATGTTGCAATATTCCACCCGAGAGACAAGTGAGAGGAACACTGCCCAATTTGGACATGTGGCTTTAGGGCAGGATGAAAAGGTTGTTATTCTAAGGTATTAGCTTTAAAGCCTCCTTCACTTGGGTGTTATCTTATTGCAGTTTAATCTATACATTTGGGATTATGAAGACTATTTAACAGTCTTGATTTAGGTGGGCCTGTTCTGCTTTTCGAGCTCTGTCGCCATCCCACTCGCAGGCAGCAGTGTCCCGTGAGGGGGGGGGGGCTGCGGCAAAAGTTTGGAGGTCTCCCTCTCACCTGCTGCTCAGCATAGCATTGCACTGCGGTGAATGGTATCTAAACACTGGGTAGAGGGGACAGCCCAGGAGCTCGGGAAGCGCTGGACATGCACCCAGCATGACAACAAATGGAGGTATGATGGATGACTATGTCCATTTCTCTACACATGTCCCACTCCCCTCCTCTTTAATCTTGAGAGTTATAGATTATGTGGGATCATGAATCCAGAAGTGTAAATTAAAAGCATATTTGTCACTAAGGAATTCCATGGCCATATGCAGGTTAGTACAGTTAGGCTTGAATTCAGGAACAGCGTATGATGGCTATGCGGGATATGTCTCAGAGACTGATTACTTCTTGCGACCTATGGAGGTGCAAGCAGAGATCAGTCTACGTATACGCGCGCTCATAGTGCATATACTGCATATGCATCATTCATGCATTATACCTTATAATAGGAGCCCATATGGTTCTCTATTGAACACTGAAAGTTTTCACAAGCACGCTGCAATTTATGTATCAGCTTGAGTGTTTTTTCTTTGTATTATACAAGAGTGCAGTGCATTTGGGATTCACTCTGAGGGTTATTTGTCTAAGGCAGTGGTTCCCAAACTGTATGCCGTGGCACCCTGGGGTGCCTCGGGACACTTGTAGGGATGCCTCAGGTTGGTTGTCCAGCACCAATCAAATTATTTATGGTTAATGTAATGTAAATATGTGGACAAAAAAAACCGCAAACCTGTCCACCACTGCAATTTACTTCACTTTACTACTTTACTTAATTTTTTTCTGAAATTCTCAATAACAAATGCTTGGCTTAGGGGTTCCGTGAAAACAATGCTGATACTCTAGGGCGCCGTGATTCAAAAGAGTTTGGGATCCACTGGTCTAAGGACATTTTTTTTTCTCTAATGTTTATTTATATTCTTTTGTTTCATGGATGTTGTTTCACCTTGAGAAAATCGTGATCCTCTAAGAAGAGACCTGCAGAAAAAAATCTCAACAAATCCGAGTACACAGATTCTTTTATACATTTGTGATTTTTGTATCTCTTTAAATCACCATTTAAGAATGAAAATGCTACACTAGATGGGGCTGTTTTCTCACACTTTTTTGATATCTTACCTTTGGACTGCTTGAACAAATGTCCTGTTTGGAGAAATAAGAGCTGCCACCCTTATCAGGTGAAGTGTTTGCACCTAAAAAGCCTATATTCATCACATTTAAGGACTTTCCAAAGATTGGGTCAGATTATAAGGATTAAGCACTGGTCACTATTATTGTTGTTCTTATATAATAATATATGAGGGTGAAAGTGAGAACTGGGCCTCCTTTAGTGCTGCATATAGTGCACACAGCAGGCATGGTTGTAATGCAAGTCTGTATGGTTGTATAGTTATTGCAATTTACCATTCATAACGGCCAGGGCCGGTGCAAGGTTTCTTGGCACCCTAGGCATTTCTTCAGCCTTACGCCCCCCCCTTGCCCTCACCCTTGATAGCTACACAAGCCCTTACACAGTGCCCCCAGCAGTGGCCCCCCTATGCAGTGCCCCCAGTAATGGTCCCCCCAATATAGTGCCCCTTATATAGTGCCCCCATTAGTAGTCCCCCACCTATGCAGTGCCCCTTATATAGTGACCCCAGTAGTAACCCACTCTATGTAGTGCCCCAAGTAGTGGTCCCCCCGATGCAGTGCTCCCAGTAGTAGTCTCCCCCCCAGCAGGGCCCCAGTAGTAATCTCTCCAGTAGCAGCCCTCCCTATGCAGTGCCCCTAGTAGTGGTCCCACCAGTGCAATGCCCCTAGTAGTAGCCCCCCCCAGCAGTAATCCCCCTTTGTAGTGCCCCCAGTAGTAGTCCCCCCAGCAGTGCAACTAGTAGCAGTCTGCCCCCGCAGTGCTCCCAATAGCAGTCCCCCCCAACAGTACCCCTAGTAGTAATCCCCGTCTATGCAGTGCCCCCAGTAGTCCACCCAGCAGTGCTCCTAGTAGTCCCCCCAGCAGTGCTCCTAGTAGTCCCCCCAGCAGTACCCCTAGTAGTACCCCCAGCAGTGCCCCTAGTAGTACCACCATCAGTGCCCCAACAGTGCCCCTAGTAGTACACCCATCAGTGCCCCTAGTAGTACCCAAGCAGTAGTCCGTCCCCCCCCCACCAGACACACACACATGGAAGAAAAAACAAAACTTCCACTTCCCTTAATCCCCGCACCGGCATGCTCCTCCGTCCGGCGTCCTCCCGGGCCGGTCCGCTCTGCATGATGGGTGAGACGTCATCACATCTCTCCCATCAGCCAGTGCGGAAGCCGGAAGGCCAACTCCGGCAGTGGGCGCAGCAGCTGATGAGAGTCTGTCTGACTTTCACGGCTGCTAAAACAAACACACAGCTGCCGGCGTTTGTGTGTTTGTTCTTAGTAGTGTAGTGCGGATGGCCCTTATGTACCGTCCACACTACCGCCCTGCAGTGGCCGGCGCTCTTAGGCAAATGCCTAAGTTTGCCTAGTGGTAGCGCCGGCCCTGATAACGGCCATACATAGATCTATTTCCCCACAAAGCTTCAGGACAGAAAACAGTCAAAGCTATGACTATACTGGTGGAGGACACAGCTCATAGCTCTTCTGCAATTTCTGTCATAAGCACATATTATATGTTCTTGGGAAGCTGCTGTGACATAATGGGCCACTTATGTATGTCTACTCCAAGGCCAAACTTTACCAGCCCTCACAGAGATGTGCATTTGGGTAGCAACAAAATGGCTGTGCACAATAGTTTTTAAATGTACATGAAGTTTGTTCACTGAACACATATTCAGAATTCATTATATACTGTAATATGCTGAAGTATTCTCTTTATTGTACAATGCAGTCACAAAGGTGATTCAGGACATCACATGCAATGAATTTCCTTTGCCAGTTGTCCGCCTGTATAATAGTTCCATGATATTTTATATCTAGAAGACAGAATTTATTTAAAGCTCTTTATGTGATCGCTCCATATTACTTTTATAAATTCTAGTTATAATGTATCTTCACTATAGATGTAGTTATGATCATGGCCTCCATTCTATAGTCTTCTGGCAGATGGATAATATTTCCTATGATTGATCATTCAGACAGGGTATTCTGAAGTTCTCAGTGTGACAGATTTAACTATGAATTTTATAAACTCACTAGCCGCTGGCCTGGCATATTGTTAATGGGTTAGTCAAAATAAAATATGTCTTTACCATCTAGTCTGGGCAGCATAGTGATTAAATTTATATACAAAATTGTATGCAACAGAAAAAGATTATCATTGTAATCTAGAAATATATTAGCTAAAACCTCTTTGGGCACATCATAGTTTAACTTTATTACAAGATTTCCTATCATGCCACACATTCAGGTTCATTGTACAGTCATTTTACTTTTTAACTCCCTTTGTGTAAAAGCCTTCTTTATCTCTCTGTAAGAAATGTTTCTAGCCTTTTTAAAGCTGCACTACCACCTAGGGAGGGATTCATGCACAGGGTCACTGAATGGTAGAGGAGTTCAGATTGCCCGGGCTCGTCTAGGTGGCCCCTCTCTAACCTCTAGGTTCATGCTCATTGAAAGAAGTTTGCAGTCTAAAGTGAGGTTTGAATTCTTAAGTGAATTGTGAGTTTGAAACAGAAGCAGGTGAGTTTTCTGAGTATTATCTGCCTGTCTACAGGGGCGCCGAGAGGGAGGGGAGCAGGTACTATTTGCCCGGGCTTCCTGAGGGTCCCTGCGGGGGCCCGGGTCCAGCGCCGCCCCCCCCCCTCCCTCACAGCAGCCCAGCACACAGCATGTGCTGAGCTGCAATGGGACACTGCTCGTGGCTGCTGAGCAGCAGCCAAAGCAGTCTCCTATGCCTGCGGGGGGGAGCGATCATACTGATCGCGCCCCCCTGGCTTTGCGCCGGCTGAGGGGCTTACAGCGCCCCCTCTCCAGCGTGAAGCGCCGCTGCAAATGTGTTTGTTTCTACTTCAGGGTCCATAGGGTATCCACAGGATACCTTGGGGTATAGGTGTGACGTCAGTCGCAGGGCACCAAAGAGTTAAGCTTTCAGCCTCCCAGGATGCACTAGGTCCCCCTCCTATACCCCGCCCCCGGGCCAAGGCACCTCAGTTTAGTTTGGTGCCCGGCCGGCGTTGGGTGCACCTGTCGGAGTGGGGGCTAGAAGAGCCCCTGAAGCTTTCTTCAGTGCAGCTGTGGCTGCACATCTGGATGTACAGCATGACGTCCATGCTGTCTTCCCTACACCCCCGCCGGTACCAGAACGCCGGTACCGATCCGGGGATGCTGGTGAGCATCTGGGGTCACAGCTAGCGGTGACCCCAGATGTTCCGGACCATGGCCGGATCCAAGGGGGACAAAGGTAAGCAGCGGGGTCCCGCGGTGGGTCCCCGCTGGTCACATGGTCCTAAGTCCCCAGGCAGGGGGCTCCCTGGGGACTGGCTGCAGCGTGGAGCCAGGTACTGAACCTGCGCTTTCCACTACCCCCTGGGACAGCGGACCGCAGCAGAGCGGTAGCGCTGCGGCGTCCCAGGGGTTAAATGCATGCCAGGGGAGCGCGCCTTCCCTGTCTCACAGCTGGCGCCTCCCCCGCTGCACACAGCCCTCTCTGCACTGTGCTGACTGGTCCTGTGTCAGCGCTCCTCCCCCAGGCCAGCTTCTCTCTGCTCCTCGGCGGCCATCTTCTCTGCAACGCATGGTGAACGCTGCTGGAAGCCTGGAAGGAAGCATTGTGGTCTGGGTCCCCCCGCATACCTCTCCTCCGCTGTGGCTCAGGTCTGTGTATGCAGCGCTGTGTCCTACCAGGCCCTGTGTCTGTGTAGTTGAGTGATCAGCGCTGTTAGTGCAGGAATTGTTATTTCTCTGCATTGTATGTGACTGTGCTAGCGCTGCTGCCTGTAACTTTATCTTCTCAAAACTGTCAGCTTTATTACTGTCCCTGTTCTTTCTGCTAAAGCCCTTGCAGTGCGGTGCTGCAGGGTGGTCTCTCGCCTATTTAATACTTAATTGGTGAGAGAGGTCACATACGTGGTGCCATCATGTCTGAAAGTGATTTTCCCCTCCGGCTACAGTGTACCACGTGCAAAGTACCGTTAGCGGAGGGGGAGGGTAGCGCGGAGGGCCTTTGCCGGCAGTGTTTGTCCATGGCGCGGCCTATTACGGTTACAGCACCGGTACAGGAGCCGCCCTGGGCTTGTTTCGCTCAGGCGTTAACAGCTTTAGTGGGCCAGTTAGCTCCGCAGCCCGCGTTTACTCCGATGGGTTTGTCCCAGCAGTCTGTGGTGTCGTCACCCATGCAGGGGTTCCCATGACAATTGGTGGTACCCCACAGTCTCCCTATTTCCCCGCTCCTGGGTTCTCAGGAGCCAGCGTGGGTTAACTCCCTGACGAGTTCTGTACAGCACTTGTCGGATGTGTTGCAAGGGGAGTCTGTGATGCGGCCTCATAAAAGGCCGGTGGCGTCTCTGTCCGCTCCTTATGAGGATGACGAAGGGACGTCTGATGATGGGGAGATTCTGGATCCTTACGATCAGGAACCTCTCCATACTAAGGACGCTGATGCTAAGTCCAAAGTATATATTCCTGGACTTATTCGGGCGGTCCGCACAGCCTTGGTGATTGAGGACGAAGTTCCCCCAGCGGCTAAATCTAAGTATGCCTTTTTCAAAGATGTGAAGGGCGATGCCACAGTCTTTCCTCTTTCGGGTCAGTTGGTGGACCATTTAGAGGAGGCGTGGAAACAACCTGGCAAAAGATACCAGCCGCAGAGACGCCTGGCGGTGGCTTGTCCGTTCGCGGATAATTATTTTGCTAAGTGGGAATCCCCTCCACAGGTGGATTCTCACGTGACCCGTCTTGTCCGTAGTGCCACTTTGCCGATGCCATCCATGTCCTCCCTTAAGGATGCTACGGACCGCAAGGTAGAAATCTGCCTGAAGTCCGCTTATTCCCATGCAGGAGGGGCAGCACGGCCGGCTATGGCCATTTGCTGAGTTGCCAGAGCGATGGAGCGCTGGGCGGATTCATTAGAGGCTTCTTTTGAATCCGACTGTCCGGCCGAACAGGCGGAGTTGATTGGCAATCTCCGTGATTCGGCCACCTACATCAACGAGGCGGCTCTAGACATTAGTACTCTGGTGTCTAGAATTTCTTCAGCAGCGGTAGCTGCTCGTCGCACCTTGTGGCTGCGATCCTGGAAGGCGGACGCAGATTCCAAGAAAGGTCTGGAAGCGTTGCCGTTTACCGGAGAAGTTCTCTTCGGTCCGGATCTGGATAAGATTGTGGCCACGCTGGCGGCAGCCAAATCTGCTTGTCTCCCGTCGGCCGCTGCTCCTTCTGGTTCTGGACCATCGTCCTTTCGGTCATCTAGGGCCCAGGGCAGGCCCAAACCACAGTCGTTTCCTCGACAGGCTGGCCCTAAGAAATCGGTCAAGCCCCGGAAACAGGCATGGAGTACCAGACGTCCGGCCCCCAAGCCAGATGACAAGCCTGCGGCCTGACGGTCCGGGCCTCCCTTTGGGGGATCCCAGGGTGGGAGGCCGCCTGCTGCAGTTCTCCCGGTGTTGGTCGTTCACTACGACAGACACTTGGGTTCTGGAGGTGGTCTCCCACGGGTACGCCCTCTCCTTCCGGCACAGACCCCCGGCTCGATTCTTCACCACGGGTCTACCATCAGACCGGAACAAGGCTACGGAGCTGCGGAAGGTATTGCACACTATGCTCCAGGCTGGAGTTATAGTGCCTGTTCCATTCTCCCAGAGGGGCCAGGGTTTCTATTCAAATCTATTTTTGGTACAGAAACCCAATGGGTCATATCGTCCGATTCTCAACCTCAAAGCACTCAACAAGTCTTTGCGGGTCCCGAAGTTTCGGATGGAGACCCTACGGTCCATCATTCTGGCGCTGGAACCTGGGGACTACATGGTGTCATTGGACATACAGGACGCTTACCTGCATGTCCCTATTCTTTTGCGCCATCAAGAGTTCCTTCGGTTTGCAATCCGCAGCGACCACTTCCAGTTTCGGGCGTTACCTTTTGGCCTGGCGACAGCACCACGTGTTTTCACCAAGGTGATGGCGGTCATGGCGGCTTCTCTGCGGCTGCAAGGAGTCCGCATGTTGCCGTACTTGGACGACCTGTTATTGGTGGCAGGATCTCCAGAGCTCCTGTTACACCACTTGGACCTGACAATTGCACTGCTGCAACGGCACGGCTGGCTAATCAACTGGCAGAAGTCCACTCTAATCCCGTCTCGGAGGATTCTGCATCTTGGAGCCTTATTGGACTCGGGACAGCAAAGGATCTTCGTGACGGAGGACAAGATCTCTGCTTTACAGTCAAGGGTGCGCAGTTGTCTGCACAGCCGCCGGGTGTCCTTACACTCGGCGATGAGGTTACTGGGCTCCATGGTGTCGGTGTTCGACATGGTGGAATACGCCCAGTTTCACTCCAGACCTCTGCAGCACCTGATCCTGTCCAAGTGGAACGGGCTGCCTCAGTCTCTGAAGTTCCAGACGATTGTGCTCACCCCGGAGGTTCGCCTGTCCCTTGCGTGGTGGTTAAAGACGACCCACCTCAACAAGGGACGTTCGTTCTGGGTTCCAAATTGGGTCCTGTTGACAACGGACGCCAGTCTTCGGGGCTGGGGAGCAGTTTCGGGTCCACACTTGTTCCAGGGCAGGTGGACGCCGACAGAAGCGGAGCTTCCAATAAATATCTTGGAACTCCGTGCGGTCTTCAATGCTCTCCTGCAGGCACAGCGGTTTCTCCAGGGTCACCCGGTGCAGGTCCAGTCGGACAACGCTACCACCGTGGCCTACATAAACAGGCAAGGAGGAACTCGCAGTCGGGCGGCTCTCGTAGAGGTCTCTCGAATCCTGGTTTGGGCGGAGCGCAATCTTCCGGCCATATCAGCGGTCTTCATCCCGGGAGTGCTAAATTGGGAGGCGGACTTTCTAAGTCGCCAGGACGTTCATCCAGGGGAATGGTCCCTGCACCCGGACGTTTTTCAACTACTGGTGGACAGGTGGGGTCTTCCAGAAATCGACCTCATGGCGTCCCGGCACAACAACAAGTTGCCGGTGTACGGGTCTCGCACAAGAGACGAAGGGACGTCTCTGGTGGATGCTCTGTCCGTCCGGTGGACGTTCCGGGTCGCATACCTGTTCCCTCCGGTCTCCCTTCTTCCACGGGTAATCCGGAAATTCAAACAGGAAGGAGGGACGCTCCTGTTGATAGCTCCCGCGTGGCCCAGACGGCACTGGTTCTCAGACCTTCAGGGTCTGTCCGTGGACAGTCCTCTGCGGTTGCCGCTACGACCGGACCTTCTGTCTCAGGGTCCTTGCCTTCACCCGGACCTGACTTGGCTGTCTTTGACGGCGTGGCTGTTGAGACGGCCATGCTGAGGTCCCGGGGGTTTTCCAGCTCTGTGGTGCGTACCATGTTACGAGCTCGGAAACCGTCTTCCGCGAGGATATACCATCGCGTGTGGCATATGTTCTTCCAGTGGTGTCGACCGAGAGGTTATGCACCGCGGGAGTTTCGTCTGTCTCGGATTCTCGCCTTCCTGCAAGCGGGACTAGATCATGGGCTTCACCTTGCTTCTTTGAAGGTACAGGTTTCGGCCCTATCTGTCTGGTTTCACCGTAGGATTGCTACAATCCCGGATGTGCGCACCTTTATGCAAGGTGTTCTCCGTATTCAGCCGCCCTTTGTTCCACCTGTGGCGCCTTGGGATTTGGCTGTGGTCCTGAGGGCTCTCCAAGGACCGCCGTTTGAACCACTGGGCTCAGTGGATATTAAATGGCTAACAGCTAAGACTGTTTTCCTTCTGGCCATTGCTTCGGCCAGACGTGTTTCTGAGTTAGGGGCTCTTTCTTGTAGACCCCCTTTCTTGGTTTTTCATGGGAACAGGGCAGTGCTCCGCACTCGGCCCGAGTTTCTTCCCAAAGTTGTTTCCCAGTTTCATGTTAACGAGGAAATAGTTGTTCCGGCCTTTAACTCACCGGGTCTTTCCGTGGGTGAGGCCTCTTTGGATGTTGTGCGGGCCTTAAGGACTTATGTTGACCGCACTTCTTCGTTTAGGAAGTCGGATGCTTTGTTTGTCCTCTATGGTTTCCGTAACAAGGGTTGGCCTGCTTCAAAGCAAACTTTGGCAGCCTGGATCCGTATGGCTATTTTTGAAGCTTATCTTCATGAAGGCCTACCGGTCCCTCCTTCTCTGAAGGCTCATTCCACTAGGTCTGTGGGTCCTTCGTGGGCAGCTCGACGTGGTGCCTCGGCAGTTCAGATCTGCAAGGCTGCTACGTGGTCTTCTGTCCATACCTTCGTGAGGTATTACAGGTTTGACACCTTCGCCTCTCAGGATGCTTCCTTCGGGCGGCGGATTCTCCTTTCTGCACAGGAGCGTCCCCACCCTTAAAGGATACTGCTTTGGGACATCCCCAAGGTATCCTGTGGATACCCTATGGACCCTGAAGTAGAAAATATGAGATATGGTAAGAACTTACCCTTGTTATCTCTATTTCTACGAAGTCCATAGGGTTCCACAGGACTCCCGCCCTGTCGCACCTGTGCTGCAGATGGGCTTTGCTCTGGTCACCGGTTTTCCATCTCCCTCTGGTGAGAATGTGATTCTTGTATGTGTCCAGATCTTTGTTCTCTCTCTTCCTTCTCCTCCTCTGGCCTATGGCTTGGTAACTAACTGAGGTGCCTTGGCCCGGGGGCGGGGTATAGGAGGGGGACCTAGTGCATCCTGGGAGGCTGAAAGCTTAACTCTTTGGTGCCCTGCGACTGATGTCACACCTATACCCCAAGGTATCCTGTGGAACCCTATGGACTTCGTAGAAATAGAGATAACAAGGGTAAGTTCTTACCATATCTCATATTTTTTTTATTTTGCTCGAGTGGGCGTGGCCACTCCTCCCACAATTAGGCCACGCCCCCATCTTTACCTGGGCGCGGCAGGGCTCTCTACACCCCTGCCTATCTATATAAGAATTGTCATTTAAGGGAGAAATCTGTGTGTGAATTTGGTTGTGTCTGTATCTGTGTTGTGTATTGTGTTTTCTATTCTTACTAGGTGTGAAGTGACACTAGGAGGAGGGGCTGAATCTAACAGCAGCCACCTGAGAGACTATGAACAATGAGAGGCCACAATCACATATATTGCGGCTTTTCATTCTATACTCTCACACCTCCCTTCTGAAGCCAATTTAAACCACTTTAGTCGTTGTTCAGGTTTAAGCAATTTATGTCTTTATTTAGTTGGTGTATAATGTACAGAAATAGTATAAATTAACATAAAAAGCACAGAGTTTTCTTTGTTAAACACAATCACAAATGATTGGAAGGTCCATTTACATTCCCTGTTTCACAGTTTACACTACTACTGGGCTTATTTACAAAGTTGTGATTCTTTCGTTTCTATTGTTGCTTATCTCATTAATAAAAAAAAATCCTCCTTCGCTATAATTTACTATAAAAACTTTGCTGGTGCAGCTGAGTGTTATCTGCACCAGCATTGCAATAATATGTATAACACAACCTCTCCCTAAAAAAGGATTTGGGTGGTACGACGTGTGCACCCATATAGCAGTTCTATGAATCGTAGAAGAGACAAAGGACCTCATTCAGAGTCGGTCGTTGCGGCCGCACAGTCGTACGCCACCGATGTTCGCTATACTGCGCATGCGTAAGGTTCGCAATGCGCGTGCGCAAACTAGCCGCTACGATCAGAAATGTCTCTCTCCTTGAACACAGCCAGGTCGGTAGTTTGAGTGACAGATGGAGGCGTTTGTGGGTGGTAACAGGGGAAGGTGCTTGAAAACGGGGGAGTGGAGATCCGAACGCAGGCGTGCCTCATTATGCGAACGGCGTTTTATGGGAGTGCATACGGATTATGGGAGTGCATAATTAACAAAGTAGCGTCATGGCACATGTGACATGGGAGGTTTTTACACTGACATGATCGTAGAGCTTAAGAGAGGGTATGGTCAACCTTAAGCTCTACGACCAGTTCCGATGGTTCCCGATGGTCTCGATTAATCCTTATATGCCCGGAGATGACGTGCAATGCGTACGAGAAGGGGGCGTATTTTTTCGTCTTCAGAACGCTTCCTCCTCTTGGTCGGTCAACTACCGATCCGAACTTAGGGACGCAACTTGCGAGGGAATCATTTGCATATCCGGCCCCTTTTTCCGTGCGGCCGCTTCGACCGACTCTGAATGAGGTCCAAAGTTCGGGTACGTCTGACGGTGCACTTAGGAAAAGTTTACCAAAATATAAATCTTTATTGACATATATTAAAAAATATTTAATTCACAGATAAACAAGTGTTAAATATTTAAAGTGGATGAAGTTTAAACATAAATGTGATCACTAACACATGGAAACTTCAGTTCCACTTAAAAAAATATTTTAAATATATAAAACATTTTTTTAAAATGTATCAGTTGTAAAAAAAAATTATTTAAATAAATAAAGCATATTTCATTAAATTTTCTGTTACCGCTACCATCCTCTGGTGAAAGAGGGGAAATCTTTCAATAGAGAAACCTGGTAGTAGCACAGTAGTAGCCTTTGATAGATGGTGAGAAACCAGATATCTAATGTACGCATTTTCCCAGCTTATAAATAGAGCCCATAATGTTAAACTGCTTTGGTGATACCTTGTTGTTATCTCCACTGGTCATCTTTTTATTATTTTGCAACATGAAATAATGAGAGTTAGCATAAAAATGTCTACTTACTTGCTGTGTACACTTCGCTTAATGCGAATGGGTCCCTAATGGGTCTAGCAATCTCACTGTTAGACCACTGAGGACGTTAGTATATCCAGCAATTGTTGGGTATTAGGTAAATGGTTGCTTTTCATTGTAAACATTTGTCCTCTACTTACAATGACATTTTAAGGCTTGGGTTAAGTTCTTCTTTAGAGAAGTTGCACCATATGACCTGGTTCAGGCTAAGATGGACTGGTGACATTACCAGGTGGTCAGAGGAGGGAAGGACACTTCACAGCTCCCAGGTCTCTTCTTGTTGGTCAAGGAATAATGTATTCATCTGAGCCATTTACTGGGTAGATGACTTGCTGATTTATGAATAACCTATGCCAAAAGAGTGCTGTTTGCCATCTACTGCATATGACAACTTCCTGCCATAGGTCAAACTTCCTCTCCTACATGCCGAGGGAGTGGGACTGGTCTTGGAATTTACACTGGAGCCGGAGCCAGAGTGGGACTGGACTGGAAGTATACACTGGAGCCAGAGTGAGACTGGACTTGGAGCACAGACTGGAGCTAGAGTTAGATCGGACTTGGAGTATACACTGGAGCTGGAGTGGGACCGGACTTGGTGTAGAAACAGGAGCCGTAGTGGGACTGGACTTCTTGAAGTAGACACTAGAGCAGGTGTGGGAGTCGTCAATGAGCCTGAGACAACAAGCCAGTTGTAGAGCCTAGGACATGTATCAGCGACAAAGCTCAGACACAAAATTCTGTCAGACCAGAATACTTATACCCTGGATCTCGCAGGGATTGGTTGATGCGGTCAGCTGGACACCAGCCTGGCTGCCACTGGAGACTATCAGTCAGCTGATCGGGACCAATATGGCGGCGCCCACTGTCCGGAGCCGGCGGGAACACCACTGAACTTCGAGCCCCTTGAGACTGTAGTTGTCACTAGATCACACTCTGTATTATACAAGTGGATAGAATTCTTCCTGCTTTGTATAGTTCAGTGGTTTCCAACTCTAATCCTCAAGTATCAGGTCATGTGTTCAGATTTTTTTTTCTTTTCATGCACAGGTGAGTTAATCTTTTTTGCTTGGTCAGTAATCCCACCTTTCTCCCCATACATAAATCCTAAAAACATGACCCGTATGGGGGTACACATGGAGTTGAAAACAGTTGGCTTAGATGATGCACAAAATGGAAGTTGCTGAAATAATTTATAAGCTGAGGCAAATACTTGCAAGGGTGGGGTTCAGTGTCGTAACTAGGGTATTTGGAGCCCAGGGCAAATTTAAAAATGGAGCCCCCCCCCTATGTGCGCGCACCAAAACATGGGCGTGGTCACTTAAAAATGGGGAGTGTCAACATGGCACACACCTTTTTATCGTCACTCTGAACATTCCTTTCCATATGCACCTTAACCCCAGAAGTGCCCTTTATACAATACCCCCAGTATGCAATGTCCCCAGTTGTGGTCCCTCTTATGCAGGCCCATAGTAGTGCCCCTTATACAGTACCCCCAGTAGTGGTCCCCCTTATGCAGCCCCCATTAGATCCCCTTATACAGTACCCCCAGTAGTGGTCCACGTTATGCAGCCCCTCATTAGTTCACCTTATTCAGTGCCCCCAGTAGTGGTCTCCCTTATGCAGTGCCCCAAGTAGTGGTCCCCCCTATGAAGTGCCCCAGTAGTGGACCCCTTATATAGTGCCCCCAGTAGCAGTCCCCCCAATGCTGTGCCCCCAGTAGGGGTACCCCCTTATGCAGTGCCCTTTATATAGTGTCTCCAGTAGTAGTGCCCCTATGCAGTGCCCCCAGCAGTGGGCGCTGCACCAGTCAAGGAGAGTCTTGTCTGACTCTCATTAGCTGCTGGTTAACACACACATCGCTGCCGTGCGGTGGTGATGTGTGTGCAGCAGCAGCCAATGAGAGTCTGTCTGGCTCTCATTGGCTGCTGGTTAACACACACATCGCTGCGGCGCATGCGGCAATGTGTGTGTTAAACTGCACAGCCTGGGCCCGCCTCCTGGCGCTATTGGGTAAGCGCTCAGGGGGAGGGAAGGGGATCGGCTGTGCAGCACAGGGCCGGCGCTGGGCGCAGGGAAGCCTAGCGCCGGTCCTGTGTAAAAGTGTAGCACTGATTGCACACACTGCGGTCGGTGCTACACTGCCTAACTAGGACGGGCCGGTACCGGTCATACGGTGCCCAGGGCACATGCCCTTCTCGACCCCCTTAGTTACGCCACTGGTGGGGTTATATAGAAAAGAAAAATCCAGCATATTATAAACTAGCAAAAAAAGCTACAATTATATATGTAAATAATATGAAGAATGTCGGATTGGGATGGAAAACCAACCCAGGATATTTCTGGAAACAGCCTTAATGGGGACGGGGTCTGTTGAGGGGGCGGGATAAGCCCTCCTCATAGGGCCTGATTCTGAGTTGGAGGCAGTCATGTCATTCCTTGTGTCTTTTGCTACAGTTGCAACTGACTTTATACTAATGGTGCTACAAAACTGGCACATCAGGAGCAAGCAAGCCTATTAGTAGAAGCGCAGTGACTGTTTTCAAACAAGGAACCAGCTTCTGCTAGCCTCTGGACACGCTTTCTACTATCAGGCTTGTTTGCCCCTGATATCCCAAATTTTAACTTTTGTGATATATATGCAATTTATTTAAGTAATCCATTGTGCTTTTTACATGCTACACTATATGTGCCCCATATTTGTTTCTGTATGTGTGTTAAATGTAATTTTTACTTACTGTCTCACCATTAACTGGGTAACGCAGTTAGTACAGCAGCGCCAGCCACCCCTTACATTCTGTGTTGCTGCTGGATCTGTGAGGAGTGACTCACACAACAGCCGCCCTCAGTCATTTTACTCATACTATACAATGAGCTTCACATCCCCCATGTCCTTGGCAGGTGTCCTTTAATAAGGGGCACATATAAATTACTCAGGTTTTGTGGCTGGTTAAAACCAGGTGAAAGTGATGAGGTGGCATTTGCCAGTTGGCTTGGAAGTCTTTCTTACCTATATGGTAGTTTCCCTGTAAGGGGCAACCTCTGAATAAATTGATCCTCCCTGGGCAGATGGTGACTTCAGTCGGTATTCACTATTCACGTAGGACATGACATGGTCCAGAAGACACCTGTTTGTGTAGGAATATAACCAATGTCAGCATCATATAGCAGAGATTAAATCAGCTACTACATAGTAACATAAGTGTTGGTGCAGGGCAAAATGTGACCTTCTCTGATTAAATATGTTTATTTAATTAAACTGTATTTGCTAATTTGGTTTATCATTTGCATGCAGTTTCTTTAGAATTGGTGTCTTTTGAAGATTACTGTTCCCGAGCCTTTTACTTCTAATTCTGCCAGTCGTGGATAATCTCCAGCCTCTTCCCCCAATGTGTCTTTAGACTCATGCCCCTTTGTGTCCCTCCAAGCTCCCAGTGTCTCTCCAAGCACCCCAGTGTCTTTTCAGCCTCCATGTGTTTGTCCAGACCCCCCGTGTCTCTCCAGCTCCAGCCCCCAGTGTCTCTCCAGCCCTCTGGTCACTTTCCAGCCCCCTGCTGTCTTTCCAGCTGCTCAGTGACCTTTCAGGCCTGTTGTGTGTTTCCAGCCTCCCAGTGTCTCTTCAGCTCCAGCCGCTTACATCTCTCCGGGTCAGTTACCTTAGTCTGTGTATTCGTATTCCAGGCGGCAGCTTCTCCACACATCGCGGCTCCTCTCCGTCTCCTAGCATCTTAGTTGATGTGCGGCATGATGTCGAGACGTCGCAAGCGCTGCGCCGCAAAAAATTCAAAACATTGTGTATTACATTGGCTGGTCGTACATCCCCCTGCCGCCGGGTTTAGCCCCACAGCAGTGTGAGTCTGCTTGGTGGCAAGCCAATAAGGGGAATACGGGACCAGCCTAGCGAAAACTCTCCCGAGTTCCCAATGGCCCATTCTGTCCCTGGTTGCACACATTTGCATATATTATGATAAGCTGTGGTAACTGAGTCATACATTCATGTGCTTTGAAAATTTTAAGTTAACACCAGAAGGTACCCTAATTGCCTCCAATATGGCACTACAGTGACCAGCACTTAGGGGCTGGCTAGGTACTTTTAGCCTGGCAGCAAATGAAGCAAGTGGCCCTGACTTTTCTTCTAACGCACAGCATTAAAAAAAATGGTGTGGCAAAATAAAATTTGCTGGTGTGGTTTGTCTAATGGGAATGTGGTTTACATGATCCACTCTACAGGCCTAATTCAGAGATGTACGCAAACCTGATGGTTTACGTGTATCCGCAATGTTTTTAAATCTGCGCATGCACAGAAGCCGCACTGCGCTTGTGCAGATCTGGTGCTTGCAGTGCCCCAAATGCTGCAGCATGATTGACATGCTGCTGGCATTTTTAGGCAGCGCTGCTGCAACAGGCAGCGTCCCAGATTTTGTGGGAGTGTTGGCCCCATTTTCTGGATGTGCTAAATTCAGTGTGACACAGTTTCACTGACTTCAGCAGTGTGAATTTCATGGCTATCCTAATCCCGATCATTCCCAAAATTTTATGTACTATAAAAATTAGACCCCATATCAGACCATGGAGGAGTTCTGATCTCCTGAGTTCTAGTTTTTATCACACATAATATTTTGGGGATAATTAGAAATCTTACCTCATATTAAACACACTTCCTCATTAAAACCAAACCAAGATTCATTTAAAATGAAATCCCTAATAAGACACCAGATTTTTTTGTCCTGAGATATATAATGGCTAGAAAATGGGTGTGAGGTGCTAATGCGGTAGGAGGTTGTATTTTTAATTACATATTTTTATGCTTTGCAAACCATGCTTTGTTGCTGTAATAAAAAAAAACTGCAGTGGTCACAGAAAGAGTCTGGAAATTTAGCAGTAAGTCTGCTGTTATCCCATGAACCCACTAATGCAAGTTGTTTTACCTTAGGCGTGAAAAATATGCTGCACTCTACAGGACCGTAACTAGGATGATACGACATGTGACATGGCACTGCAGGACAGGGGGCACTGCTCGGGCATATCACTTTTCTGTTTATGATTATTCTCACTTGTAGCTTCCTTTTCTTTTATCCCCATCTCCTGGTTGCCCCATATCCTCTCTGGCCAACTCCCCCTCCATCTGGCCACCTCTCCATGCACCTTCAGTCACTTCCTCTTTTATTTAAGAGACACATTTCAAAATACTGTCATACCTGGGACTGAAACCGGTCACCTCTCACTTGGCAGTCAGACACCTTACACATGGAGCTATCTGCCCCACAATTTCTGACGGCAGCCCTGAACACAGCTGCTGATTCTTGACCTAGGTGTTACCAGCACACCTGGAGTAACTTTGCCGGTAAGATCAGCTACTGGCGCAGGGCACATACATGGACCTCACATGTTCTTCCAGCGCTACTACTATACATATTGAATTTCCACTGAAACAAAATAAAAATCATTTTTGTGCTAAACTTAGAATTTAGCTTTACAAGTACCGTACAGAACATAGCACATATATTATCTGCCTGCACATAGCCAAGGAAATAGCACAGCTTCATCTACAGCTGGGAGCACACTTGCAGTCATGTCCCATCCAGCACTCTGCATTAGACAGGACACACCAAACAGCACTGATCATGTTATAAGAATAATTATTTTCCATCACTCAACCTCACCATATGAAAATTGTTAAATCAGCTTATTTTGACAAGCATCGAGACAAACAGAAAATATAGAAATGATCCTGACATGGCTGAAGACAATGAGTAATTGACCTCTCTATAGTGCATGTACTCATTTGTCATTTCTCCTGTAAATATACTTTAATTGTTTTCCTTTTCCATTGCCCAGAATCAGCCATAATAAATGTGATATGTCAGGATGCCGAAACATTTTCAGAACCCAGAAAAGGGGGCGCTTGTAGGTGTGGAGTGAATTATTGCTTGTTGAGTCAGCAGCAAAATGATAAGCGAGAATGTTTATGGGAGGAGAATTCTTATTTATAATGACTTTCCCACATACATATAGTAATAGTATTTATCTTTATAATAATAAAGTATTGCTGGCCAATAGTACCCATAATTGAATTAGTAATATGCAGGTGTAGAAATGTTTAGGTTGTGTTTAAAGATTAAATTATTGTAATCAATCTGGGCAGTTTCCAAACTTAGGGCCTGATTCAGACCCACTCGCGAGCGGCTGTCCGCTCGCAAGTGGGTCGATGGTATGCACTGAGCATGCGCACGACGGAGGGAGCTCCGTCGTGCGCATGCGCCAGACGCGACGAGCGAACGAAAGTCCTTCGCTCGTTGTGTCCGATCAAAGGGGGCGTGCTGTCAATGTTGATTGACAGCACGCCCCCTTTGGTGGGCGTGCCTCCCTGACGGGGGCGTTCCCACGGGAACGCCTCCCGTCAGAAGCCGGCCCACTGACATCACTAGTGATGTCAGTGGGAGTGATTTTGGCTCTGATAGAGCCAAAATCACTCCGGAGCTTGCGGTTGAAAACCTCAACCGCAGGCTCCGGCTCGCAGTTTCGATGGTCGCGATGGTCTCAACCATCGCGGCCATCAAAAGCACGCTCGTATAGCCTGTGGGTGGTGACCCACAGCTATACGAGCGTCCAGGAGGACGCTCCATGAAAATGGAGCCCGGCCCTCATTCAGAGCGTGCGCTCTGCTCAGAGCGTACGGCTCTGAATGAGGGCCTTAATATGCTATCAGTCCTTCAGTCTACATGAATTAACATTGATCATAAAACATGGAGGGATTTTAATATATTGTGGGCAAAGCTAAACTTTTTTTGATTGACATTTATTGTAATTCAGGTTCTTTTAAGTTAATGTGGGTCAATTTAACGCATATGTTGCACAGAGTTCAGGTAAATGACGCGCAGTAATTCTGCATGATATCACTTGTGATAAGCGCATGAAAAGTGGGAAAATCACCCTGAACATCAAAAAAGTGGCAATTAAAATAGCAGTGTAGTATAACAGGCTAATAGTGGACATAAGCTAAGTTTTGAGGATTTAAAATGGCTTTAGCCAACAGAGGAAACATGATAGTAACAAGTGTTTTCTTTTTTACTATGCCTACATTAATTTAAAATACCTGCAATGTGATTTTAAGAAAGTTAAAAAGCTTTCAACTGCAGATGATGTGGAAGTATTGTATGAGCGCAGTAGCACACGTTTCAACGTTATTCCTTGGGACTAAGATATATCTGAGATCATTTGCAAAACATATTTAACTGGAGCTGAAGATAGAGCTTAAAAGGCACAATCCTCCCACTACAGAAACAAAAAATAAATCATTACAAAGTAATTGAATTAATAAATAAATAAAAAAACACATAGGAGTCAATTTAAAAATTGGCAGCAATTGTTAAGATTTACCATCATGATTTATCTCATCGATAGAAAATCTATTTCTGTAATTTACCTTGTACAGGCAGCTGAGTGATGCTTAGACCATACTTGCCTACTTTTGGGAAAGCATTTCAGGGAGATTGTAAAAGCAGCATCTATGAGCGCGGCGATAAATTGGGCATGTACTGCTACATCTGAGAGGTGTGTCATAAACCTGACTTACATCCAAATGTAAGCGAGCCCCAAAGCAGTTAGTAAGATTAACTTGATGATGAAAACACACTGATACTTTTCAGAAACTGTATGTAGCCTAATGTTGGCCATACACCTGCACGACCAGCTTAAGAGAAGATTCACATACGACTCCCTGGAGCTCCCTGGCAGTCCTGGCGGCACAATTTGTTGTTTTCCATTGCACACGATCTGTTGTACGATTGAACGTGTGCCTCACGCGCTCATCAGGGAAAAGTCATTGAAATATCATGAATGGACGCACGATGCATCTCATGCACAAAATACACGGTACGATCTGCACATACAACGGATAATATTGGCTACACATCTGATCATACGATCCATTTTAGGAGCTGCGGGAGCACGCATTGGATTGTATCCTACTTTAAAAATGCACGATTTCCACACGATCCATCGCATGGCGTGTCGAAAATCGGGTAATTGGCTTGAAATCGCGTAGGTGTATGACCAACAATAGGGATCATTGTACCTTATGACCAATCCATGGAATTGATACCAATGATATCATTTAAATGTATATATCTCTGTTTTATTCATTATATAACAGTTTCATTATGGGCGTAAGCTGCGATCAGGGATATTGGTAAACTCTTCAGGGAGTCAGGGAGATTGCTACTATTTCAGGGAGTCTCCCTGACAATCAGGGAGCATTGGCAAGTATGGCTTAGATTCTTGGAGATACTGGCTGGCAGCTGTAAGAGAGCTCTTACTCTTTCGCCAGGACCATAGATATAGGGGGCGGGTACTGTAGGGGGTGTAACCTGATCATGGAGGCATGGCCACGCCCCCTACAAACAAATATGAGTTCAGCGCGATTGGTTCCTACCCGCACATCATGCAGGCAGAGGAGACTGCTGCTGCTCAGCGGCAACAGTCTCCCTGGACCCATCGCAGCCCTTGACACAGCAGCGTATGCTGAACTGGGAAGAGAGGCTCCTGACACTGAATGGCAAGAAAGTGGGGGCAATGGACCCGTGCCCCCGCCAGGTGCCTCCAACAAGCCCTGGCCTTGGTAATTAGTACCTGCTTCACCACCCTCTGAGTCCCTGTCCTTTGACATCCAGTCTCAGGGACTCCTGTCTGCCAGCTTGCTTATGCACAATGGAACTGGGAAAATGGACTTGAGCTACCAGTTCCATTTTAATGGAAAATAATTTACGAAGAAAATAAATTATATGTAGCGCACAGAGGTAAGATGTATGTGGACAATGTAACATAATATTTTGCATGCAGATACACCCGCACTCGCACACAGAATATAGGCATGCCGTATATAATTTGCTTTGCAAATAAGATGCATTTGAAGGTAAAAAGTTGTCCATAAACACGGTCTACGCCAGGGCCGCCATCAGGGGGGGACCGCCGGGACTAAAATCCCAGGTCCTGACACCAGCAGAAAGGGAGGGGGCCCACACCTGCTCCTACCACCACTGCACAGCTCGGCCCTGCACTACCCACTCCCCGTGGGCCGATTTTTCTCTTCAGTTCAGTCTCCGATTGCAATGGGGGCAGAGCCAATGCTGTAAGCCCTAATGATGATGCAAGGTGCCCGATCCCATTAGCAACCTGCATCAGAAATGTAAGTAATGGCTTTAGCATGTGTATGTATGTGTCTGTATGTATTAGTGTGTATGTATGTGTTAGAGTGTATATATGTGTGTTATATATAATATATACACGTTTGCTATACACTGTATACTGTATATTATATACAGTATATGTATGTGTTTAATAAACACACACACATATACTGTATGTGTGTGTGTGTATATAATATATATATGTATATATATATATATATACATATATATATATATATATATATATATAATTATTGATACCCCTCAATCTCTATACTTAAATGTCGCTAACTAGTGCTGCAAGTCGCATAAGAAATAAATGCTTTCCAATCCAATTGTGGTTCAAAAGCACAAAAATTTATATTATTCAATGAAAAGTATAACGCGCTGTGATCTAGACAATTAGCGCAAAAAGCAAGTAAATACAAAGGTACAAGCTGATACATACGCGTGCGCACTGGTCCCAGTATCCAGTCATCACTCCAGAAGGCTGTGGTCATCCAAGGAGAATGGCTGCATATACCTTACAGAGTTCAACTCTAACAAATAAACTAGTTGACAGATTTCCATTGGTTCTTGCTCCTGGACATTCTGGTATGATGCAGGTCATAGGTCAGTCCATACAGTGTCACTAGGGGTATGTCCCAATTCCTCAGAAGTTTCTTTGTGTTGTTTTCCCGCCGAAGAACTGGTTTAAACTAGCCAAAGACACTACATACAGAGGTATACATTCTAATCACTAATTCCCTATAATTCATAACTTGCGGACGCATGATGCGATCTCCTTGCCGATAGAACCGGAGATCTGCGAATAAACAGGGATTTAGAATGGTACCAAGCATGACTTGTCTACTAGTTTCTGCACCTTAAATATCATATACATTACATTTCACAACATAAGCATTTGCTAATAAAACCTCTAATATTAAGCTTAAAATGAAGGAACCTTTTTATAAGTGCATGCATGTGTGAGTGTGAGAATATTATAATACCTTCGCTAGTATGCGTTGTGCGTCTTGTATATTTTATATGTATTATCTAATGTGCGTATAGGTTTTGATTGGACTTGCAACAATATGCAGCAGTTAAGCAGATGCACGACACTAATAACCAAGTATAGCGTCGTACCCGATGGTATTGTGCTGACGACGCAAATGGCGTCATCAGAGGCGACGCAAAATGGCGTCACCAGATATTAATTTAAAAGATTTGGTCTTTGCCAATCATCCGGCTTCGACAAAATATATATATATATATTAGAACCCCCCCCTTCCCCAGAAAATCCTGCGTTTGCCCCTGCCCTTGTTCAATAAAAAAAAAAAATTCTTTAGGGCTGCAGCGTGTGACTTCATGACCCACCGCTGAAAGGTAGAGGTCAGAGGAGCAGCAGTGTGTGAAGAGCAGCGCCAGCCAGACCTGGAGGAGAAGAAGCCAAAAGGAAGGAGCATTTTTCAAGGTGATAAGGTAAGTCATGACTCATGAGACTTAGCGGAGGAAGAGCAAGGGGGGGCCCTGCCTAATTTGTCTGTCCTGGGCCCCACAATTTCTGATGGCAGCCCTGCTCTGTGCTATGTTTAATGCAACTTGTAGTGCACGTGTGGACACATCTGTATTTCACATTTTCTTTAGAGTCACCTAAATCAAGTAAACTTACACTATTCATGAGGCAGGGCCGGCTCAAGGTCTGTTCCAGCTGAGTGGCCGCACAGGGGCACCACCCTATAGTGGGCGCAGTGTGACTTCCGCCGCTGTGACCCACAGCATCCTTGTATCCTGGCCCAGGCAGTGCCAGGTCTCCCGGGTGGCACAGATGCGGCCCAGGCTGCTCATGACCCTACAGATGGTGATGCAGCGGTGTGACATCATAGGTCACATTGCTGTACATCATCCCCGTTCGTGCACAGTGAGTGAGTCACTGACACTGAGGCAGGCTATAGTGCTGAGGGGCTGAGGACAGTGCTAATGTGATGAGGGGCTAAGTGCTGAGAACCGTGATGAAGTGCTGAGGGGGTGGACTTTCTGGAGCAACTGGAAGCACTCACTGGTCTGTAAGCTAGTATCCTGCAATAAGCTCTGCAGCTGTCTGTAACAGCCTAGCAGGTGAGGTCACTCAGTCTTCTGTAGGGGGCTGGGGTGCGGATTTCAATGAAAATTAATCAGTGTTTGTTTTATTTTATTTTCTGCCTGTGGGGGCAATGAATCAATGTGTGTTTTTTATCCTATGGGGCAATCATTCAATCAATGTGTTTTTTTTTCCTGATGGAGTAATGAATTAATGTGTGTTTTGATGATTTTTTCCCCTGGGGGCAATCGTTAAATCAATGTATTCTATTTTTTCCCAGTGGGTGCCAATGTGTGTGTTTTTTCTCTGTGGTTTGTTTTATTTCCCAGTGGAGGTCATTTTGGAATTTTTTGTGATTTTTCTTCCTATGGGGGCCAATGAATGTGTTTCTTTTTGTGTGTGTGTGTGTGTGTGTGTGTGTGTGTGTGTGTGTGTGTGTGTGTGTGTGTGTGTGTGTGTGTGTGTGTGTGTGTTTGTTTTCCTGTCGGGGACAACATTTGTGTTTTGTTTTTTTTTCCCTGTGGGGGCTAAGTGTGTTAAATAAGAATAGCATAATACAAATAATAGAAACACATAAACAAAAATATATCCATGAAAATAGCTATGACAATATGAAAAATAACACTAGGGGCAGGAAAATGGGAAATTATCCAGAGACATCCAGTCTATGGTTCCTACAAGATCAAGCATTTAATTTATATTTTAGAGAGAAAAGAAAAAATTGGTGGCCAAGCACTATCCAACAGTACATCATTAGCAGAACCAAAGCTTACACAACATTATATGGGTGCACTGCTCACAGGAGGGCATGATGTGGGCCTTAATGAGGAATAATATTCCAACCACAGTAGGAGAAGTTTAAGTAGATTATTTAAATTCCAGAGTTTCCGTGTCATAGCTCTCTTGGACATTGGTAACAATCTTAAGCTGTCCACACACATAGCAATATCTTACCCGATCTGGCCGATTCCGACGCATTGGAACGACAGATCGTGTAAGATATGCCGAAATCGTGAGTCCCCACTTACGATCACGATGCGATGCACGTACCCGCAAATCGCACATCGCATCTTCAGATCTACCGTGCTGTAGGGCAGATCTGACAATCTCAAGTCATGATGCACTGGATAGTTTAGGAGGCATGATAGATCGTGTGTCAAATTGGCAGCTTTTTCAGACAAAATCATGTGCTGGACTGCCGGGCAGCTCCCAGGGGGAAATCATGTACATTGGCTGATCGGGAACACATCGCTATGTGTGTGGGCACCTTTAGAGTGGTCTGGAGGATTAAGATTCTTCCAGAATTGTGCAATGGCTGATCTGGTAGCAATAAAGATGTGACCAGTTACATATCTACAATGGATTTGGAGAGAGGTGGGATAATGGTGAAGTAAAGCCGTTTCAAGTTGTAATGGGAGCGAGATTCCCGTAACATGAGAAATGAGACTAAAAATTTCTACATAAAGTGGTTGGAGTTTTGAGCAAGCACCAAAAAACATGGAGAAGAGTGCCGACCTCACCATAGTTTCTCCAGCATAACTTAAACATCAGGCCAGAATTTCTGTAAGTGTGTCGGAGTGAGATAAATTATTTGTATAAGCTTAACTAGCATTTCTGAGTGGGTGATGCATTTAGCCATTTGGAACACATTGCAAAATTTCTTCTTCCACTCTACATTTGAGAAGGAAATCTGTAAATCTGCTTCCCATTTAGTTTGAACCAATAACTTGTCCAAAAAGATACTAATACCATGAAGAGATGTTGCCTTTAAAAGATGAGAGAACAATTTGGACATTACAGAGGGCGGAGGTGTGGCCAGGGCAAAGGTAGCTAGTTGTAGTGACTGAAGCCAATGCCGAACACACAAATATTTATAACAGGCACACGTAGGAATTCTATATTTAGATTACAATTGAATAAATGATTTGACACTGGTATTCTCCAGGAGGTCAAACCACGTGGAGAGCCCCAAATCCAACCAAAGAGACAAGGAAAGGTCTGGGAATAATTTAGATATGGCTTGCAAGGATAGCTGGGGTGGGGTAACACAATATCGCCATTGATATTAATTTTAGTATACCAGGCATACAATGAAACACGAGTGCTTCTCAGTAAGGTAAGTGTTGTAGGCCTATGTCCGGGATATAGCCAAGAGGGGGTTTGTTAGTAGTAAAGAGTCAAACAAAAAGCGTTCAACCTCTACCCGGGGCTTAGGGCTGGTAAATCAGTATGAGAGCTGGGAGAGCATACTGGCTAGTTGATAAAACCTAAATTTGGGTGCTGCCAAGCCGCCTTGTGCCTTAGATCGAAACATATGGTCACAAGAAAGTCTAGGTTGAAGGTGCCACTACTGATAAGCCCCAATTTATCAGGATGGAGATGCCAGCTTCTACTGTGTTGATAGCATAGTAATATTCGTTGCAGTTTACTAGCAGCTATGTAAGGTATCCACAACGATATACTGGCTGCCTGCACAGCAACTGTAATGGGGCAAAAAGTGTGAATTTTCGCCAGGATAGAAGTAGAATTATCAGCAAACATCTGGAAGTCACGAAGGTGTTTAGAGGTAGGGGAGGATGTCATTGCTGCTCGAATAAGCCTTTTAGTTAACGTGGTAAAAGTGGACTCTAAGAGGATGTCCCGTGGAACAGATTCAGTGATGTCAGTGGGGCCGGCCCCAGACGGTAGGCATTCCCATGGGAACGCCTCCGTCTGGGCAGGCACGCCCACCAAAGGGGGCGTGCTGTCAATCACCATCGACAGCACGTCCCCTTTGGTGCGAGACCCATAAGGACGGCTTACGGAGCCGCCTCCGTCGTGCGCATGCACACTTGGGCAACATCGACCCGCTTGCGAGCGCTCAGCGCTCGCGAGCGGGTCTGAATCAGGCCCTCTGTCCTCAAGGCACCCTAACATTTCATGTTTTAAGAATATCCATGCTTCAGCACCGATGGTTAAATCATGCTGACTGAAGTACTAATTAAATCACCTGTGCTTAAGCATGGATATCCTTAAAACCTGGACTGTTAAGCTGGCCACACACATGACGATCTGCACACGATCAGCCGATGTGTACGATTTGTGTAAGATTTCCCTTGAAACTCTCCTCGGCAGCTCTGCACACGATCTCCACACGATCTGCACACAATTTGGTGTCCAATCTTCAAACGATCTCTCCTGCATCCAGACTTTCAAAGTGCATCGTGTCCTAGATTGTCAGATCTGCCCTGCTGAACGGCAGATCTGAAGATGCGATGTGCGACCAGCAGGGACGCGTATCGCATCGGAACTCACGCTTTACTCAGGATTTGGCCATATTTTACATGATCTGTCGTTCCAGTGTGTCGGAATCAGCCAGATCGGGTAAAATATCGCTATGTGTGTGGCCAGCATTAGGGTGCCTTGAGACCAAGTTTTGGAAACTCTATATTACACGATGCATACAGCAATCTGAGCATTGTAAATAAAGGATAAAAAGTTCATGCTTCCTATGTACAAGTTTTTTCTTGGTAATTCTGCATACATTAATCACGAGGGACATGATTACTAAATGGTAACCACCCCATACAATTGTATTACACTGCAGACTGCATTTTTAACTCTGCTCTGGAACATGAAATTTAAAGATTGCATTATGTGTTTAGATGGTTAGGCAGAGGTTCTACTACAATGTATATAAATAATGACCTGAGTATATAGCAAAAACAAAATAAACTGAAGGTCGATTGCTAATTGTTTTTGCCCATGACATAATGCTGTATTCTTTGAAATTAAATAAATGTATAAGCTCTGTAACAGTAACAAGTGATGAACTTAATGCAGATAGCAGCTAAATATAATGGAAAAGGGAAATGTATGTGTATACAGTATATCCTGTATGTTATAGATTAGATCAACCTAGTACATGATGCATTAGAGAAAAACCATAAGGCTTACTCAATTAAATGATTAATTCGTTATTATAAAATTAGCTAGACTTTCACAGTGATTTATGTCATTTCTTCAAGAGCTAAGTATATTCTGCTCCTGATTTAAAAACCCCAACAAAGTGTCACAGGTTTCCACTGTACAATATTTACCTAACTCAAGAGTAAATATATTATTTGTTCATATCTGTTCAATCAAGCAACATGTCACTATTCCATTTCCATTTGTTTTCAGTATATACAGTAGCACTGCATGATAACTAGTCAAAGCTAATGTATGTTTCAATGTAACTTGTGAGAGTACAGTATGACGATCTAAAAAGTCAACCAAATAAATTTCAAAAACACAGTTTGGTCTACATGAATTTGAATCAATAATTTAATATTGTTCTATAAGAGCTTTTATTTTGCAGTTAAATTATATATATTTCACATAATAGTAAAATATACTTTGCTTCTCTTAAGTTCTAAGTTGGTATCTTATTACTTAGAATCTACAGTTGGTGGCAGAGCAGAAAGCCTTGTGTGAATTTAGTTGCCCTTCGTGGCTTGCTTTAATTTAAAATGACTGTGTTGGGAATGTGAATTTATAGCACCACAAATAACAGGAATTGTGGCTTAAAGCTCTGGAGAAACATTAGGACAGAACAGATTCAGAGCAGTGAAGGTTTCTCTAAATCTGAGGAAGTGAGCATTTCAGGAGTGTGGTGTACACATTTCTGTCTGCAACACAGCCCAGGGAAATCATTGCCTCTCAATAGCTACCTTCAGTGATCTTGTGTGTGTTTACTTTTAGACAATAAGTTTATATATAATATTACATTCATCAGTAAGTATACTGATTTAAGAAAAATCCTAAACGATCAAAACTATTTACAGTGTGAACTTCCATTTAATTTGTAATGCACTGAGAAGTAGAAAGGTGCAAGTATTTGGGAATATTTTATATACAGTAATTAATTTGTCTACAGTATTTGAAAGTGAGTTTGTTTTGTTAGTACTGTATATTGTGGAGACAAACGTAGCTAAAACATATTGGGTGCGATTCAATTGTTTTTACCGCGGCTATTTGTTTTGGGCGCCCTATGGAGCAATTCAATTGTTGCGCCGTTCAGACGCGAATAGCCCAAAAAACAATTGAATGACCCCATCCAGTTTAATACCAGTAGTGCCACGATGAAGGATCGAGTGGTCATCTTATCTTGAATAATAAGTGCATTATTTCAGGTTCCATTTATTTAGAAAAACAAATGTTTTGGTTTTAGCTTGTGGTTGCTTATTTTATTATTAAATCACTGTTTTTGTATGTATTATGCTTTTCGATCTTTCCCAACACAATAAGACTCATGAAATCACATACCTTTTTACTAACCTCAGAATAATACTTATTAACATTAACAATAGAGTTTAAAACTATCTGTTCTTACCAAATTCAAAGTGACCTAGATCCAGCCATGATGGATTTGTTTGTTACTTTCAGGAATACCATGAGAATTATTTAACTTTTTTGTTTAACTTTTTATGTTTAGTTTAGTAACTTTATTGTTGCCATATCGTTGCTGTTCTTCTTACTGTCCCACCCTGTGAGGTAGTATTCCCCTAGGCACGGTCATTAAGAAAATAACCATCTACATGATCCTGCCCACTCAAATTTAAAGCTTTTATTTGACTTGGCAAGTGTAGTTTTCATGCTTAGATAAGCAGGTCAAATTAAATTGTTCACTCAGTGAGATATGGCTAAAGAAATCATTAAGCTAACTGGGACTTTAATGTACTTTAAAAATAGGCCCCTTAATGTTTTTTTGACTTTTAAGCTTTTAATTTTCTTGGAGACAGTAGCAGAAATAGAAAAATAGTCTGTTCACTCCCCGTCCGGGACTCCCTCTTCTCTCCCCGGCTGCCATCAGCAAACTGACAGCAGCAGTAGACAGTGGGCAAAAGTCAGTGAGATTATATGGCAATATCTCTAGAGTATGATACACTTCTAATACTTTCAGCAGTTTATGGGGCCTATTCATTAAACCTAAAAATTCGATGGAGATAATTAAGTTTAGAACTCGCATGGAATTCTACCTAATTATAGGTGGAATTCATCATTCCACCTCTCCATAAGTATCTATTCCGAAAAGCTGTCATTTTTGCGATGACAGCTTTTCGGGAAATAGATACTTTTCCCTGCCTACACTACCTTATCGCGTCTGGAAACAGTGCTGCGCATGCGCTGTTACATCTGTAAAACCAGCGCATGCGCAGCACTGACTACAGATGCGTTAAGTTTGTGTACCCCCCCCCGACCCCCCTCCGCTCCCCTCCCCCTCCCCCCCCCGACTTACCTGTCCCCGCAGCAGCCTCCGGCTCCATCCTGCTGGTCTGTCATGTGGTTTCCCAGCAGACCACATGACAGATTAGAAAAAAAAAATATTTTTTTTCTTTTTCTAAACTTTCTTGTGCTCTGCTGGGGAGCACACATGTCCGACCAGCCTCCGGAGCCTGAGGACGGAGCAGAGCGCCGGAGGGACTCGTTGGGGGACCTGCACACGCGGATACAGGTAAGTCGATTCTGCTATTCGCCACCTCACAGTGGCGAATAGTAACTGCATCAAATTCCGAAAATTCATAATTTTCGGAATTTGATGAATACCACAATTTCCACTTCCCCATACTAATGTACTAATGTATGGGGAGTGTGGAAATTAACGCAGGGGAACTTAGCAAGGAGATATCTGTGATATCTCCTGTGCTAAGTCTGTTCATTAATACCAAAATAACGTTATTTAAGGAAAATGTCCTTAAAAACGTTATTTTAGTTTTGATGAATAGGCCCCTATATGTGAAGCTAAAAGATATACGGTCATTCTCCCTCATATCATATGACACTGCATGACCACAAGTATGTGGAAATCCTTCTAATAATGTGTTTGGCCTTTTTAGCCACACCTATTGCTAACCATGCATAAAATCAGGCATAGAGCCATGAAATCTCTATAGAAGCGTGGTGGCCCATGGATCTAGAGTGCCCCGCATCTCATATCCTGCACTCAGGGCAGATTCTCTACTGTGCTGTGCAGCTCCCCCGTCTCTTTCGGCCATAGGGCCAGATGTATGAAGCTCTGGAAAGTGATAAAATGGAGAGTGATAAGCTACCAGCCAATCAGCTACTAACTGTCATTTTTCAAACATAGCCTGTAACATGACAGTTAGGAGCTGAGTGGCTGGTTATTTATAACTCTCCAGTTTATCACTTTTCAGAGCTTAGTACATCTTGTCTTTGTAAAATTGGTGCTGACACAGGAGATAGCAAAGACTCTCCCACTGTGCTATCTTCTGTGCATGCACCATCTTTCCAAAGATATCACTGGAAGGAAGGCATCGCCGACAGCAAGCACGTGGTATCCCTGTTGCACGGGAAGGGAGTGGGGCGGTGACCCAATGCTCCATTGTCAAACATTAGCTATGAAATATTTTGTACTGAAGACATCAATGACATTCAAAGTGGAGCAGTCATAGGATGCCTTCAGTCTATCAACTTTCTGCCTGCTAGAGCTGCCCCGATCAACTGTAAGTGCTGTTATAGTGATGTGGAAATATCTAGGAGCAGTCCAATGTCAAAAGTTCACAAAATGGAACTGCTGAGTGCTGAAGCATGGAGTGCGTAAAATTGTCTGTCCATGGTTGCACACTCACTACCAAGTTCCAAACTGACTCTAGAAGCAACATCCTCACAAGGACTGTTTGTTGGGAGGTTCATGGATTGGGTTTCCATGGCCGAGCAATAGCACACAAGCCTCTGATTACTATGTGCAGTGCCAAATATCAGCTGGGGTGTTGCAAAGCACATCGCCCTTGTAATCTGGAGCAATGGTAATGCAATCACTTGAGTGTCAAATCATGCTTTACAATCTGTCAAACTGACACACGGTTTGGCAGTTGTTAGAAGAACTAAAGCTGGGTACACACTGGCAGATATACTGGCCGATCAATTGATCGGTCAATATATCAGGTACCCGTCGGCCAGTGTATACCAGCGATATATCTGTGAACGACGTCATTCACAGACATATCGCGTTGGCTGTGCTGCACAGCCGATGGCAGCTATATCTGCCGACTGTCCGTACACATCCAGCAGAGGCCGCGGGGAGGGGAAGCGGGACCCGTAGCCAGAAGCAGATGGTGGTTGTTTAGTGCGTATGAACACCATCATCTGCAGATTACTCGTGTACTTACCTTAAGTTCATGCATTCACAATGATGGAGGGGACGCAGGGCCAGAGGGAAATCCTTCTTCATAAACTGAACTTCCTTCCTTCTCATAGGAAGAAGTGGGGCTCTGGGAAAAAAAGGCCTTCTGAAATGGCATCAGTTCCTTCAGTAAGACTCTGAAAATGTTTAGCTTGATGAATATTTTGTGGCCACTAATGGTGAACGGGACTGTTACTTAAAACTTGCAGAAACTAGTGTTTCCGTATGTAAAACAATCCCTCTCAGGCTCAGCTTAATGAAATTGGCCCCTTATGAGTAAAGAGTTCAACCATCTTCACAATTGTAATTGAAACTCCAATCACATGTGAATTTGGCTAATAATAAGAGGTTTTCTTACACTTTACGTCAATATGGGATGATCAGTTTTTCATATATTCATCTGTTAGGAGCCCCTGGGTTTAGTACAGTCTACCACCCTGACTAGCATACATTTCCAATTTCTCACCTTCCTTATTGTGTACCTTTACAGTAGGCTAAAATCACCTAAATTATATAGAAAGTATCATTATTAATATAATTTACAGACTAGTAGTCTAAAATATTGTATTCTTTATTTCAAATGCAAATCCTTGTCTCTTGTGCAAGTTTTATATAAATGTGTATGTACAAATTGGTGAAGTACCTGTGTTCTTTTCACCAGCCTATAATTACAATTTATACATTTGACCAGGATTGTACCATAAGACAATGCTTGGCTGTGTTTAACCTCCATAAATGTACAGGTATTACTTATTTATTGTATGTAGTATGTACATTTAAATAATAAAAACACTATCAATTCTTCTGATTGTACATACTTCATGAGATATCGCAAAACTATAATAGTTATAAAGTGATGGAAAGTATTAAAACATGTATTTTAAAAACATGATTTCTAGTTGTTTATACGTATTACATAAATATGTTAGCTCTCAGCTAAAATCCATCCCAAATCTATATCAATGATATCATTTATTGTTTGTCCTTACTGAAAAGAAATGTTTCACATGATCATATATAAAGTGTGATCTCTGTCCAAAATTATATAGTATTTTTCTATTCTGTAGTGTTAATGAATTAAGGTTGTTTACATAATTTATTGTGGAACTATTTCTCTGTGCAGCTATATGGTTCTACTCTGTTTAACCTCCCAATAACAAATGCTGGGGATAGTAACTAACAGCAGCCAGTTAGCAATTAACATTAATCATACAAGTTAGACAAATAAAATAAATGCCAGGATGCAGTGCCTTGTGGTAGTAAATAACACCCTGGGTCTTTCATTGCACTCACTATTCGTCAGTCCTGTCATTTTGATAACACAGTGCATTGTCTACATTGATTGAATACTATAATTTTTACAATTAAAAAAATTGACGTTGACTAAAAAATGTGAAACGTAATTTTGAGTCATCCTATGTCATTGCCAGCCAAGAACAGTGTTTTGGCAGCAGCTTATGTAAACAGCCTTATTTCCATGTTAATAAGGGAATTTTTGTGCCAACTAGAAGCTAAACACTGTGCTCTGTGCTGTGAATGCCAGGTTAGTTTAGTGCATACTATCCTACTTTTGAAAAAGCATTTCAGGGAGATTGTGGAAGCAGCGCCTATGTGTGCAGCACTGAAGAGGGTGTGTACTGCTCACTGGGGCATAAAAGACCCACTGGGGAAATGCAGTGGTAGGGGCCCATGAGTAGGGGGTGTGTTCAGCCACCAGAGGGGGTGTGGCCAGTCACCACAGAGAGTGCATGGTCTATGCCATTTATAAATATAAGTAGTTAAAGCTGATAGTGCATGCATGATAATGTACTAGATGGATAACAGAAATGTACTGTAGTGAATACACCAAAGTCCTGGGAATGCAATATAATATGTATAATCATACTTGCCTACTCTCCCAAGACAGCCGGGAGCCTCCCGAAAAGCAGGTGCTTCTCCTGGCTCCCCACAAGAGTAGGCAAGTCCCCTGGAAAATGGGCGCCGGCCCGGTGCGGATTGGGATGGAAACCAGCCCGGGAAATTTCTGGAAGCAGCCCTAATGGGGACGGGTGTGTTGAGGAGGTGGGTCTGTTGAGGTGGCGGAGTCTGTGGAGGAGGTTAGGATACTCCCTCGTCTTAGGGCTTGGAGAGGCTTTTGCAAGCCACTGAGGGGAGCAGGGCTGGCAACAGAAATCTGGATGAATGATACCCTTTTATCCCTCTGCACTAGGTACAGGAGAGTCATTTTGAAAGTCTTTTCTTACCTATATGGTGGTTTCTCTGCAATAGGGAACCTCTGAAGAATTTGAGCCTCACTGGGCAGCATCTTCAGCCGGTATTCACTATTCATGTAGAAGACCACATTGTCTGGAAAATGCCTGTTTATGTAGAAATATAACTAATTTCATCATCATAACCTATAGTAGCAGAAGTTTTTGTGCAGGGCAAAATTAATTTCCCTGATCAAACAATTTCTGTGTCTCCAGACGTCCCAAGTCTCTCCATCTCCAGTCTCCACTGTGGTTCTCCAGGTTCCCTCTGTCTCTCAATCTCCAGGACCCATTGTCTCTCTTCAGAACCCCCCAGGACCCCATGCATTTTTCCATTCTCAGGACCCCCTGTGGCTCTCCATCCCCAGGACCCCCTGTGGCTCTCCATCCCAGGCCCATCTGTGGCCCTCAATCCCCAGGCCAACCTGTGGCTCTCCATCCCCTGGCCCACCTATGCCTCATTCCCCCAGCTCAAGTGTGTCTCAGCCTTATTCCGCCTTAACCAGTGTGTCTCTCAATCCCATTCTCCCAGCCCCAGTGTGTCTCTCAGTCCCATTTCCCCAGTGTGTATCTCTCAGCCCAATTCCCCAGTGTGTATCTCTTGGCCTCATTCACCCAGCCCCAGTGTGTGTCTCTTGGCCTCATTCCCCCAGTCCCAGTGTGTGTCTATCAGCCCCATTCCCCAGCCCCAGTGTGTGTTTCAACCTCATTCCCCCAGCCCCAGTGTCTCCAAGTCTCATTCTCCAGCCCCAGTGTATCTCTCTCAGCCTTATTCTCCAGCCCCAGTATTTCTGCCCAAGTGTGTTTCTCAGCCTCATTCCCCAAGCCGCTGTGTCACCTCAGTCCTGCGTCGTCAACTTCCCCTCCCATCCCTCCCAAGTCGTCAGCCCCACCTCTCTCAGCCGCTGCTGTCAACACTTACCTGATGATGCTCTGGCTGCCTGTTGATTGTCTCTGTGGCCAGCCGCCGGTGTCACATGCTGCTCTTCTGGCTGCCCGCTGCTTGTGTCTGTGTCCAGCCGACGCAGGCTGCCTGTGCATGTTGCAGCATGCACGTAGTGGGGCCGAGTTGCGGAGGGGCTGGAGGCGGAGCTGTCAGTGGTGACTGATTGGCTCCGCAAAGGCTTGTGGGAGGAGCTGCTGCTGCCGAGCATGCGCAGCAGCTCCCCCGCCTGCCTTTTTTTCCATTAGTAAGCTTCTGTGCATGCAAATTAAGAGAGGCAGCAGGTGGGTAAGTGGAGGATGGCCTCAGGTCTGGTCTGGCCCAGCAGGAACCGGCACGGCATCTCGGCGGCCCAGTCCACCCCTGACGCCGACCCCCTGTGTCCTCCCGTACCTGCACACAAAAGTATAATGTACTTGGGGCACTGTTATGTGGCCTAATCTGAACTGAGGATTTAGGGCCTCATTCAGAACCGCTCGCAAGTGCTATGTGCTCGCAAGCGGGTCGATGGCCAGGTAGTGCGCATGCGCCACATGCACGAGCCCCAGAGCGAGTGAGAAATGTACTCGCTCCGGGGCTCGCTACAAACGGGGTGGCTGTCGATGTTGATCGACAGCTCGCCCCGTTTTGTAGGCGGGGAGGGGGGGGTGGCTGGTCAAACGGAGGCGTTCCTGAAGGAATGCCTGACGTTTGTGGGCGGCCGTACTGACATCACACGTGGTGTCAGTAGTGAGCTTCCTGCTCTATTAGAGCAGGAAGCTCACTGGGGCTTGCGGGAACGAGACCCTACCGCAAGGGTCTCGTCGCAAGCCCGATGGTCGTGACCATCGCCTATCTGCTCGCAAAAGCTGTGGGTGGTCACCCACAGCTTAGCAAGCGGCCATGAGGGCAAGTTTTTTTTTAAAAAGCGGCCGCCCTGATTCAGAGCGAGCGATCGCTTTTTGTGAGCGCCTCTGAATCAGGCCCTGGATGTGAACTGGAGGGCACATTAATGTGACATAAGATGAACTGGGGCACTAATGTGGCACAATATGACATGGAGGCAATATAGTGTGGCATACTATGAACTGTGGGCAGTGTAATGTGGCATAATATGAACTGGATGGCAGTTTAATGTTGCACAATTAAACTGCAATAATGTGAACTGGGGACACTACAGTGTGGCATAATATGACCTGAGGTCACTATGGCATACTGTGAATGGGGGCACTGTATGGTATGTGTACTGGCATTACTGTGAACTGGGAGCACTACAATGTGGCATAATATGAACTGGAGGCACTGTGTGGTACAACTAGGGCACTACTGTAAGGCATAACATTAATTTGGGTACTATTATGGGCATAAAATTAACTAGAGCAGTACTATAGGCCATAAAATTAACAACTGCAGTAGAGACATACTTAACTACTCTCCCGGAAGTTGTGGGAGGCTCCCGCATCCCCAGAAGAGTGTCCAGATCTCCCGCATTCCACCCACTTCCTAGTGAAGTGAACAGGATGGGGAGATAATTGGCAGGAATCGCAGCTTTGTATGGGAGGGCATGGCTGCCATCAGAAATCGTGGGGCCCACTACAAATGAAAAAGGCAGGGCCCCCCCACCCCCTTTGTTCTTCCCCCCAAAGGTCTGGTGGACGCAAAGGGGTGGGGTTGAGCTCTGGTATCTGGAGTATATATATATATATATATATATATATATATTTATTTATTTTCCTTTAAATATTAAAAAACAATAAACAGATTTTTTGTTTCTTAAATTGAGAAAAGCCTAATGATTTACAACAGAACTGTACTAACCTGCCATCCAGAGGTTCAATTACTGTATGTGGTATGGAACACTGGACCTCATTCACACCCGCTCTCAAGATGCGCTCGCTGCAAAAAAAGGGCCGGATATTTAAATTATGTGATCGCACTGCCTCGCGTAAGGACGCCCTCTCTGTCTTAGCGAGCTACGGCACTGAGCGCTCGCAAGTGTGTTGACGCCCCCTTTCCCCCCAGGTATGGGGGAACAGGCGCACACATATGGGAAGAGTACAGAGATAGAAATTTGGGGAGGGGGGTAGACAGAAGCAGGATTCATGAATATTACAGGGGCAGTGGGACAGATTGTATAGGAGGGGGAGGGGAGGGCAGAGGCAGGATTTAGGCATAGTACAGGGACAATGGGGCAGATTGTATAGGAGGGAGGGATGGAGCAGAGGTACCTCTGTGTGTGCACCACTGTTGCTCTCTCACATGTCCTTCCTCAGTGCAGTGCACACAATATCTGCCCAATGAGAACAGGGGAAGGAGAGGAGGAGAGCTGAGAGTGGAGGCAGAGGTGATTGAAGTAACTAATTTGATAGGGTCCTGAGAGGGGAACCTGTCTGTGAGGGGGCCCAGTGCTCCTAACTTTATTATATAAGCTGGTCCTCCTGATTCTCAGTATCAGAAGCAGGACACTGGTGCCGAGTGTGTATGATGATCATGCAGCGCTGCCCGGAGAGTTCATTAATGAATGAGTCATCATACACTGCTGAGCTGTGAGTGATGACTCATTCATAGAACTGTCCGGCCAGCACTTAGCAGCCTCAGCTGTCCTGTATGAGGGTAATAAATTAGCAATTAACTCTGCTTGCCGGCGTCCGGGCCCCTCAGCTGTCCGGCCCGGTACAGGAGTACTGGCTGTCCCCCCTTGATGGCGGCCCTGTGGGAGGGCAGGACTAAATGATGTGAAATCGTGTAAATTAGCCCAGCCCCCTCCTCGTGGTCCCACCACCCTAAGTGACCAGCTGCGTCTCCTCTCCGGGCTTCTCCCGGAGAGGAGATATAAAAAGTCGGCAAGTATGTGCAGAGAGTGGTGTCTCTCTAGAACAGGGGTGGGGAACCTTATTTTTGCAAAGGGTCATTTTGATATATATTACATTATTCGCGGGCCCTCTGCAGCCCACGCCCCCTCCACGTGACGTTACACAGGGTGGGCCACAATCGCCGGTGATTACAGCAATGCTCCGGGGATCTGTAAGGGCAGCTGTGTGACCGTCTGAAAGGTCCTAAGGACGCTCCAGGTGGCACTGCTGCATAGATTCTGGCTGCAGTGTTCCATTCTAGGCAACCTGCTAGCCAGATGAGGCTAGCAGAAAAAAGCTCAGAGGGCCAGACAAAATGATTCCGAGGGCCTTATACAGTCTCCAGACAGGAAGTTTCCCATCCCTGCTCTAGAATTGTTAGGGTAAGGGCCCCTTCAAAATATTGCTATGGGGCCCATACATTTCTGGCTATGCCCCTGTGACAGTGCGTCTTACTGTGGATATACTACACATGGATGCAGTCTCCAATTTTGATAGCTGCAGACAATTTGACATGCTATAAGAGACCAGGTACGAGTTTGTTTAGTTACACTTTGCTTCACTCACAGTGGGATGTTGCTGCTTTTGTGGTAATCTTGACAAAGGGGACTGAAATGTCAATGTCTGATTCACTTTAAGTACTGGTGGTATGTAGGAAATTAAAAAGCATTTTTTACTGCAGAAATGGTGAGTTCCCTTCATTTCTAATAAACAGTATATCTATCTTACTGTAATGCATGCATTTAGGTGTATTAAACAATTCCGATTTTATTTATTTGCCCATACTTATTGTTAGACTGTGTATATCTGTTCTGGAAATGGTGGAAAATCTACCTTTTATTGAAAGGATAGTAGATTATGGAATAAATTTATGGCAGAAGGAAAAACAAATAAAGAGTGTAATATAAACATGCTTGTGATAAACATATGTCTGTTTTAAAAATAAAACATAAACAGTGAAAAGGGAAGCAACATTATAGCAAATAACTAGCATTTTAAATTATTTAGTATACAGTATATTACAGTATTTGTAATTACAGTAGTTGTGGTTTTGTTCTAAATTTGTACTAAATGCACTGTATTTAATTTAGAAATAATCTAACAATACCTACTATAAACACTAATCTACTCAGAACGCTAATACCTTGTTCCAGTGTCTTTATTACACAGGAGGATAAAACAGTGTCTCCCGTTGATGTCCTAATTCTAGACGGAATATTAGATTAAGGGTGAGGGGCTAGGACTGCACACCCTAATTTTAAACGTAATAAGAGATGCTACCATGCCATGCACAAAACAGAAAATGCAGGTGCATACTCTAAGCACTAAGGGCCTGATTCAGACCCATTTGCTAGATGTTGCCGCTCGCTCCCAGCGTATGCAAATTCAGCTAAGTGACATCAAGGCAGGCGATCGCACAGCAAGGCATAAGCACGCCCACTATGTGTTGGCTAGTGATCACTTTTGTGTTAATAGATGCCCACAAGCCTGTCTTTAGCCGCCCAGTAGCGAACGTCATCTTCAGGAAGTATATACAACCATCGGTACATCATACATCAGGAACCATCGGAGCAGACCACAGCACTTGTATTTGACTGTACCCTACCGCAAGCACTGCGAGCAGTTCTGTGTAAAAATCAACCAGGTGACGTGTACTCTGACACTGCCTGTTAATTATGCACGCCTCTGAAACGGCGTTGAAACACTCAGGCATGCCTGCGTTCGCACCTCCACTCCCCCGTTACTACTGCCCTGCCTCTGTTACCACCCACAGACGGCCTCTCCTGTCACTCATTCCACTGGGCTGTCTTTGCTGGGCGAGCGAGCACTTCCCGATCACTCAAAATGCATAACATCGGCCGCGTACGAGCGAGCATCTGCTTGCAAACGGGTCTGAATCTGGCCCTAAGTGTACTGCGGCAAGGAGAACCTCATCAGATGGGTCCCTAATATCCCTAATACTAACACATTATATCAATCCATCCAGGTCTTACCTATAATAGTGCCAATTCTAATATGTAGACAGCAAGACAAGGACCTATACTTATAAAATCAACTAAGGGCAGATGGGAGCGGTGCTAGTACCAGGCAGAAGGAGTTTCTACTGTCTAGTGTGCTTTATATATATATATATATATATATATATATATATATACACACACACACACACGAAGAGGGGGGATATTGCCTGTCAAAAAAATTGTGCTTTAAAGTTTAGTACTGCACTTAAAATAAATGATGTAAGCTAATCTTCTAATTATCATCTTGCAGAAAAGATCATTATACTTACCTAAAGTGCGTACCAGGGCCGTAGCTAGGGAAGTGTGGCCGGTGCCATCGCACAGGGCACCACAGGTCAGGGGGCACTGTTTGGGCCTGTCAAATTTCTGTTTATTATCATTCTCACTTGTAGCTTCCTCTTATTTCATCACCAGCATCTCCTGGCCTCCCCTATTTCTTCCCTGGCCCTTCCCCATGAGGTCATTCCCCTTTTTTGGGTGCATTATGTCCCTTTGAAAAATGAGGGGGGCGCCAATGCTCTTTCTGGCACAGGGCACCAAAAAGTCTAGTTATGGCTCTGGTGCGTACACACATAACGATGTTAGTAACAAACGATTTTAGTGAACGATTTTTGGCCAGATTTTCCCTTGGAAAAGTGAACGAAAATAGTTTATGAAAATCGTTGGTTACTAAATTAAAGAACTATTTTCATGAACGATTTTTTAATCATGCATACAGTGAATGGACATCGTTCATTGTTCATTCTGTACAACATGAACGATTTTCTGAACGAAAATCGTTTGTTGGACAGTCAGAATGGACGATTATCGTTCATCATTCACCTGAAAAAGATGAACGATTTTATAAACTATTTAACGATAACGACGTCCTTATAGTTAAATCGTTCAAAAAATCGTCTGTACGCACCTTTAAAGCTAAAACAAATGTAGATAAAAAACATATGTTACTGAAACTTAAAAAAACAATGGAAGCTTTGTTGATGACTGTTCAGCATGAGGTAATGCAGAGATAGTACAGTACAAGCTTGGACAAAGTATTCGTAGAATTAGAAGAATTAATTTTGTGCAATAGTATATAAGCGAATTCTGTCTATGTGGATGTTATCAAACCTGTGTATTGTTTTAATAATGCACCGTAAGAACAATGCAAACTCACTAAGCATTCTGCTTAATTCAGTGTTAAATTCTCAAATAAATTTAAGCACCTGAATGTTACCAACAGCGAGCCCATAAAAAGGTATGCAAAAAATAGATACGCAGCATTTGTGCAACACATAGAGAACAGGGTAATTAAATTGCAAATTAAATGTACTCTCGGTGCAGTGTTAAAAGATTAGTACTGCAGGGTAAACTGTAATTTAAAAGAAAGAGCGGCTTTCTTTAAGTGTGGTGGACATGTACAATGTATAATAACGTTAAAGAAAGCCAGGTATTTATATTCTGTCTGGCAGGCAGCGCCACCTACTGAATATCAAAAAATTACATAACAAATAACTACATATTACTAAATGTAGACATATTAATATGGATTTCTTCTACAGTTTGTTGTTAAAACTGCAACAGTAGAGGTCTTAAAATCTATAGACAACTCATCATTTATTTTTAAATACAATAAATACAATTCCCCAGGTTTACTGTGGAAAAATATCTACAGAAGCATATAGGGGCTGAGCTAGAGTTGTCACAATTTGGGCATAAATGACTGTAAAAAAAGAAAAAGGCACACAAACTAGCATATTGCATGCACAATGCAGATTTTTACAATTAATGCTACACAACCTGCCATATTTAAAACAGGTGGGTTCGGGATGCCGGCGCTAGAGATTCCAACACTCAGATTCTGACACCGGAATCCCGGCAGGGTTAGGATGCCGACACCTGTGGCTAAGTATCCTAACCCTACTTCTAACTCTACCTCCCTGCTGCCTAAACCTAACCTCTCCCTCCCGCACCCTAACCCTCCACCTAGCCCTAATACTTACCGTCGGGATTCCGACTGCTGTCAGGATAGTGCTGGTATTCTGAATGCCAGGTTCTCAACCGCCGGGATGGTAACTACATCCCCCTCAAGCACCCACTCCAGATGCCGAAAATACCAGACCAGCACTATGGAGCCGGCCTGTCACGAGTTTGGAATTCTGTAGATCTGGCAGGGACCCTTGGATCAAAGTGGAGGTTGTATATAACTCTTGCTCATGAGTCAGACAAGGTACACTAGTGGCAGGAATGAGTGATGCTGGGATATGGACCTGGAATCGAGGGAAATCAACCCACACCCTTCTGGGTGGCCCTTGGCCCATTGACTTGGATGGCCAGCAGAGTTAAGGACACACTCCAGGGACAAAGGTGTCCACCCTAGAACTCAGACCAATATAGTACCGGCAGAGTGGAACTCAGAACAGAAATCAAAGTCTTATGTATGCAGAGCCAAGCTTGAGTAAGTAAGAACTCTGACACTTCTCTTGCGCAAGAGTAAGAACTTGGTTAGGAACTCAAGTACTGAAGCGTCAGGATAAAAAATACAGATCTGCCGATCACCCCGGCGGTAATACTGTATTCTGCACACTGCCCACAGCCCTGGAACCTGCACACTTTCCTCATTGCCAGCCCCAGACAACAAAACACAACACAGGGAAACCAATGTTCAGTCAGCACAATAATGTAACCGCTAACCTGAGATAGACCTGCAAAGAGCTGAGTGTAACAACGGGGTACTGAATAAGGCTTGCACGTAATGTCCCAATAATACAGCAGCCGGATGACACAGATGCCAGGCAAACCTCAACAGCGATGGAGACTTTGACGGTGAAACACAGTGGCAGGTGGTAGTAAGCTGCGTATGGTAACACTGGCTCTGTGGAAGACTGAGACAAGTATAAAAAAAAGCACTTGGATGACTGGAGTGCAGGTAATGGAGTCCACTTGAAATAGTGTATAGCAGAGACACCGGGAAGTCGTAGAGTTAGCAATACAGCAAATAGTGCAGTCCATGGAGAGAGAGGTAGACAGGAGACAGGTGTACTGAGACCTGGAGGGAATGAAGTTGTTCAGGCAATGTGCTGACTCCAGGTGTAGGTTTAAATAGGGAGTGGTTCAAAGTCAATGGTCTGGCAGACCAGGTGAGCACACAGGTGAATCAGTTGATGGCTGTGGAATGTCTCAGAGGTGCTTTGTAAGCAGAAATAAAGAAACGTCTGAGTCTGTATGGGATGCTAAGACCCCGATTCGTGACAGTAATGATGAGACTCTAGTACCAGTACCAAGCCACCTGGGCATCCTGACCCACATAGGGCCCAGTGGCAAACGCAGGATTTCTAGAGGGGGGTTTCCAAATGCTTGATTTTAGAGCGAATGTGGCCAGTCCATGAAGAGGTCAGAATTAGTACTCAAACAGTTTTAATATGCGTCATACAAAGTGTATTGTGTATCATAATTCCAGCATATACAGGACCAGCGATCACAATAAGCCATTAGATGTGGCAGTAGGGCCATCCTTCCTGAGCTGGATGTTTTTATTTTAGATGTGGGCACCATTCCAGACTATTGGAGTATGTCCGGGAGCCTGGAGGAGCAGCAGAAGAACCTAGCACTGAACTGGACATATATATAGCAGTGCATCCCTAATAGTGCATGTTTTCCAGATCTCTTCATTTGTGCACAGGTTATTTATTACTGTCTGATACATGTTAAAAGATCCACAGGTGGTGCTAATTATTTCACTTGTGATACTGAGAAGAACATGCAACACTAGCAAAATGCTATTATATTACTATTTCTACTGTGCTCATGTGTGCTGGGGAGGGGGGTTTCCAGGCAGACGGAAACCCCCCTGTGTTTGCCTATGGGGCCCCTAGCTAAAAAAGACAGCCACATTTCAGTGTCAAGGAGTGATCTCCTCCTAGATCTGGAACTTAGCTGAAGCCAACAATTGCCTATTTGTAGTCTCTCTAGTAAAAGTGTCAAAAGTATGTAGGGCATCTTGATGCTGAATTGTGGCAAATGTTTTTTGCCCTACTTGGTCCAGGAATTCCAATGGGGATTGGCCCTGGAGTCTACTGTTTTATATATTCTCACTGTAGTGCTGGTTCCTGGTTTGGTAGCTTTTGGAGAGGCCCCTATTTTTTTGTTGAATTTCTAATGTTAATTAAATTAAATTATGATTTGTTAAACTGTTGTGTCTTACTTGTAATTGTTTTAGTTGATGTTTATGTAAAATAAGTTAGTAAATAAAAAAGGGTCCTATGAGGTACAGTATTTCAAGAATATTTTTATTTGAAATAAAGGATAATGGTCTTGTTCAGTAGGAGTTAGGTAAAGCATGATGCTTTACACCTATTACTAGAATTAAACTTGTATATGTGTTGTAATATGTAGTTTTTTGAAAAGTAAAACAATGTTTTTTTTATGGTTTTTCCTTTTTTGGGGCGTCCATATTTTAGTACAGTATGTTAAGGTGCAATGTGAGAAATAATTACACACCTTATTTAAAGAAGAGCTATCCAAAAAGTTTGGTGTAACAAAAAAAAAAAACTGTCCTTGTTAATGTGAAACTGAATTATACCCCTTTTCCACTGGCCAAAATACCCTGGTTATTGCAGTGTCAACCCAGGTAGCAGCTCAGCAGAAAAGTGTCCTAGGAAAAAATCCTGGGTCGATTGACCCAGCATTTCTTCCAAGGTCTCCAGCAGGATTGTACATGGGTAAAACCCTGGTCAGGCTCAGTGGAAACGGGTTACCCGGGTCTTCCACCTGGAACCTGTTTCCC
This sequence comes from Taudactylus pleione, assembly GCA_031769625.1. Lineage (NCBI taxonomy): Eukaryota > Metazoa > Chordata > Amphibia > Anura > Myobatrachidae > Taudactylus > Taudactylus pleione. The sequence goes on along the minus strand of JAUIMM010001042.1, from coordinate 537,693 downwards.
GCATGGTGATTGGCTGTCATTCGAGAGGCTGTCTGTGTGACAGCTGTCATCGGGGAGAGATTACAGCCTCCCTGTATGGTCCGGACTGTTCCGGTTTCTACCCCAGACCCGCTTCATAGGGGGAGGCTGTAATCTCTCCCCGCCCGGTGACAGCTGTCACAGACAGCCTCCTGAATAACAGCTCCCCCTCCCCATGGGAAGGGCCCTCTCCCCTGGTCACCGGCCCGCTCCAGTCCAGCGTTCAGGGGAGAGCTGGAGTTTCAGGTGCTTGGTGATGATATCATCGCCATGCACCGGCACTGCACCCGAGTGCAGTGTGAATGGCGTTGCCCCGGGATATTCCTGGGTCAACGCTGCAATGGAAATTATGTAAATCCTGGGTCTGATCCAGCTTGGAACCTTGTTCCAAATCCCGGGTCAGACCTGGGATTTTTGGTGGAAAAGGGCTATCACGCTCAGGCTATGCCTGCCCTCTGCCGAGGTATTGGAAGACGTGGACCCAGGTTGGGAAAGGAACAGGAGGCAAGGGACCTGGATAAATGACTTCCTCATCCACTAGTACCGGATGTTGGCTAGACCTGACTAAAGGTGCTGAGTCTGTTCACCAGTGACCCCTCCAAGCGGGATTTGGGCTTAAGCTGCACCCAGCAAGCAAGTCAAGGCCCTTTGGTCAGGTATCGACACAAGTGGGAAATGAAAGAACGCTATGAAAGGAAAAAGATACTGGAACTTTGTACTGGGGTGATATATTAAGTACACACTCTGTTGATCCAGACGCAAGGCTGACACAGGAGAATGGCACAAGGAGATTGTACTTGGATGACGTACTAAGTATACGCTGTGGCTTCAGAAGCAGAACTGGCACTGGAGAATGATAATATGAGATGGTACTTGGATGACATACTAAGTACACACATTGTGGCTTCTGAAGCAGAACTGGCACAGGAGAATGGTATGATGAGAAGGTACTTGGATGACGTACTAAGTACACACACTGTGGCTTCGGATGCAGAACTGGCACAGGAGAATGGTATGATGAGATGGTACTTGGGTAACGTACTAAGTACACACACACTGTGGCTTCAGACACAGGAGATGACTCAAGGAGATTGTACTCAGAAGATGTACACACATCATGGACAAGAACAAGTCACTATAGGCAATGGAGCTTGGGACCTGAAACGCTGCAACAGCAAGTCTTCACTGGAAGTAACGACGTTGTACAGGCAACTTTCTCTTGTCCAGAGGCTGGTTAAATACCCTAAGGTAGCAGTCCATTGGAAGATAGTATCAGCTGACAGCAACCAATGCTACCAATGGGTAAAGGGCTAATCAGGATATAGACTGTCATGGCTGTGTCTGTGACGGTAACTGCAGAAATCACATCACAGAGCGAGCACATGGATGTCCAAAAAAACCCCAGGTATAATCCTTAGCGCGTCACCCACCGCCGCGCCTGCCATCTGACCGCTCGGGAGGTCAGAGGAAGCCGGCGCTAATGGCCGATCCTAGACCGCAACCTGACTAGGGGTTTAGTCTACTTGTACATGAGCAAGATAAATACATATAATCCATACAAGGTGTAAATTTATGGAGGGAGAATTATGGTGCCTACACACATGGCGATATATTGCCCGATCTGACTGATTCCGATGCATCGGAACAACAGATCATGTAAAATATGCCCAAATCGTGAGTCCATGATCACGTTGCGATGTGCCTCCTCGCAGATCGCACATCGCATCTTCAGATCTGCCGTGCTGTAGGGAAGATCTGACAATCTCAAGTCACGATACACTGGATAGTTTAGGAGGCACGATAGATCATGTGTCAAATTGGCAGCTTTTTCAGACCAAACTGCCGGGGAGCTCCTGGGTAGAGTTCAGGGGAAATCGTACACATTGTGGGATTGTGAGCATATTGCTATGTTTGTAGGCACCTTTACAGAGTAGGATACTTTGTTAGTCTTGGAAATAGAAGGAAAAGTAAGTAATACATGTAGCAAATATCGTGACACATGCTGCTAAATATGATCTGAATTGAATTGCTTTATGTTAGAAATTCATTGTATCTGGCTGACAAATAAATGAGCTAATAATAGCATTAGGCATAATCTCACCTGACACAGATAGAGTTCGCTGAGGTCAGATTATCGAAGGATCATATGATCCGTCATCATTAGTATCATGCTTTGCACCATTCCTCACCTACAGTAGGTGCAGTAAATCGCCTCAGATGACAACATGCACGCTTCCTGAAGTGTAAGGATGGTCTGCACACACGAACATGTTCCACTCAAGAAACGCCCACATTCTGGGCTTGTAGCAAGTGCCCATTAGCCACGGTCCTAGTGCATCCCCACTTTCCTCCTCACAATACTGCATGCACCTGCTTCACTTGATTCTGAGAGCTGTACAGTGAGCCGTGCTGATATTTTGCACATGCACATTTTGCCTTCTCTATGATACATGCGTACTCTGTTGATAATCGCTAAATATGTGCGCATACTCTACTGCGAGCACCTCAATCAGACAAAATGCCTCTAATTATGATTTTTAATAAAATATGTTCCACTTGAAAATATTCATACCCTTCGGCACTTCATATCACCAAAATCTAAATATCAGACTTTTTCTGGTTATGCCAACGCCCTTGAAAAGAATGAAGAAAGCAAGCAACAATACTAATGGTTTGTAACACCAGCCCAACATTCTTATAATTTGGAACAATCAAATTGAATTCTTCTGATGTCAGAATGGTGATACGACTTCTACTTTGAGTACAAAACCTAATAAGATATATGGACAACTATCCTAATCAAATCCTAATAAAGCTCCTAATGACATCCATAAATATGATTTAAAGTACACGCAGAATTATTTTAGGGCCAAGTTGAAGCTTCGTGATGTGTAAGAACCAGAAATCAGCATAGAGGATGTTGAGAGTAGAGCGCTCCTTGTTGTCTACCTCTTGTTACCTTTGGGCAGTGACTGTGGAGCCATGCTGATGCGACCTACAACCTTCCGGGTAGAATGCGCTACTCATAGCTGAAAACTTTTAATCATATGGACATTTGGAATCAAATTTAATTCTTCTAGTCATAAAAAATGTTGACTCAGGTTTCTATACCATTATTATTATTGTTTGGTCTCTTCATAAATTTATGGTTTTTCCCATAACCAGAAGAAACATGAGATATTTTTATATCTTGGTGATATAAATATGTATAAGATAATTAGCAAGCAGAGCCTACTTCGTTAAACATCATAATTAAACTTTATCCTATAATCATTGGGTGATTATATCTAATCTCGTATAAACATTGTTACCTTTATGCTAAAATGTTCCATCATTTCTCTGTATCAGTATCCTCACTAATAATTAGGGATGTGCAGGCTCAGATTAGTTTGGATTTTCCTGGACAAAACTGTATGAAAGATGACGTTTTGCCTATTTCTGAGACACGATTCGGAAAATCCGAACCTGCACATCCTTACATAATTACTATTACGTTATAATAAACATGGGTTGGCCTCTTTTGATAATAATAACATTGTCATTACGTGATCACTACAATGCAACACTTAATAGTTATTAATACTGTTATACTGTTTCCAATATTGTTTAACTCAATGTTACCAGTGTTCAGTGGTTTATTTGTGTCGTCGTAATGCGCTCAATACCACACAAAACAGAGCATGAATTCTTCATGTTTCACCATTTTGTTTTGGTCTTATACTAACATTCTGGCTTGTATCTTTTATTTTTGGGCTTGGTTTTGTTCATAATCCACACCAGGCTGGTGATTGAGCCAAGCTCTTATCTTCCCTAGATTCCCTGATTCAGAAATGGTTGGTAATGCAACCACGGTTGTGGGAATATGCAAATGCTAATCTCAGCCTTCTCTTTGTGCTAGATGGTGCAATGGAGTGTACAAGCGGTGAGACGCCCACTTTCAGGCTGTTTAATTCAAGTCTGTTTATCTAATTATACATTATGAAGTGGTGAGGAAGGATTACTTCACAGAAAGAGTAGTGGATAAGTGGAATAGCCTCCCATCAGAGGCGGTGGACTCTAAGTAGAGCAATGTATACATGCTTGGCATAGACATAAGGACAACCTTACAAAGATCTAAAAATCACATAGGGTTGAGGTTACCCTAAGATTAAAAAAAGGCTCAGATTTAGGATTAACATATTATCCCAATCTGGGACACTCATGAATTACACAGATTCTTTGGTTTGCTGACTTCAAGCCTGCATTTCACCTTGTTTTAATCAGCCACAAAACCTGTGTAATTCATGAGTGTCCTGGTTTAAAGGGATAGTATGGTAAGCCTAGGCAGACTAGATGGGCCAGGTGGTCCTTATCTGCCATCAAATTCTATGTTTCTAATTGGGAAAGGCATGACCTCCTGCTATAGAAGGCTATAGTACATGAAAATAGATTAATGTGCCGGAGCAGGACATCCATTCTCTATTCTCGAATCACCCTCTGCAGAAAAATACATTGTAAGATAAACCGTTTGTAGAATGGCGTTATGATATAATAACTGTTAGTATCATATGTGGGGACATGGATGTACAACAATATGGCACTGTACTGTAGAAGGACACGAGATATCATTAACATCCGAGCAGTGGCGTAAATTCATCCCAGACGCCCGGAGGCAAGTTATAATTTAGTGCCCTCCCCCCGTCACAGCCGCTGACACTGTAATGTAGCAATTTGCATACAGACAGGCTATAGATAGACGAAGGCAGCAGCTGATGGTCTGACATGGAGCTCTCTACTAGTGTATGGTGGCATCTCAGGTGCTGGGTAGAGGTGCCATGTATTGGGCGGCCGTGACTGTATACTCCAGGTACATAGTTACAGCCCTAAATGGGGTGAATATGTTGTGGCGCCTCCATTGTCTCTCATAGTTCTCCCCCTACATCCGAGGCTGCCTGGAAGCAATATTGCTGAACTACCCATTAACATAATTTGCAGTGTAAAGGTTAAATTACATGTGTCTGGATTTGCATGGCTAATCAGGCAACCACCGGAAGTGCGTGCCTGCTGAGGCTTTCACATCCAATTCTACACAGAAAACTCTGCAACCTATTTAGCTTGGCACGTATTGGACCTGACTGACTGAAGCAGCACTGAGCTGCAGTAGACCTTACCTTGGGGGGTGATGTTACCTAAAGCAATACCTCGCAAAAGATAATCACGATTATCTATAGATATATTTTACCAGCAATGAAATGCAAAAGGCTTTGGCTAAGTTTATCTATATATATATATATATATATATATATATATTTATTTATTTATTTATTTATTTATTTTTTGCATCAAATTTATAAAAGCCTAGTTTTATTACAGTGCTTTTATTTATTCATTTAACTTTTTATGACAAAAAATATTTTTTAAACCACTGAAATATTCTAAAACTATTGCCATCTTTTTGCCTATTCCTCTAACCTCCGTTGCCAGGTGTTAAACTAACCTTGAAATGCAGCCTGCTTAACAGGTAGTAAACTGACCATGAACCGGGTACACACTGGCCGATATATCGGTCGTTCAATTGAACGACTGATATATCATATGTGCGTCCAGGGCCATAACTGGGGTAGTGCGAACAGTGCCATAGCACCGCAGGGCAGGGGGCACTGTTTGGTCCTGGCAATTTTCCTGTTTACTATCATTCTCACTTGTAGCTTCCTCTTCTTTTATCCCCAGCATCTCCTGTCATCCCCTATCTCTACCTTGGCCCTTCCCCATGAGGCCATGGCCCTTTTTCAGGTGCACTATCTTATGTCCCTATTTAAAAATTGGTGGGGGGTTGGCGCCAATGCTGTCTCTGGCACAGGGCACCAAAAAGTCTAGTTACGGCTCTACGTGCGTCAGCCAGTGTGTGTCAGTGTTATGTCTGTGAATGACGTCGGCTGTGCTGCACATCCGATCCCCTATATATTTACAATATATTGGTGCATCGTGCTGTGTGTATGGGCGGTCAGCCACCCGCCCGTACACTTGCTGCATGGGCTGGTGATGATTGACAGCTCAACTGGGCGGACGCGTGTAAATGCCCACCCAGTTGTGAATTGGGCAGTCTGATCTGCAGATATATCGTTTTGTTGTGTACCCACCTTAACTCTTATCTAATTGTTATATTTACAGCCTTGACCCAGGTGCCACAAATTAGTACAGTGTGCAATAACTGTAGAAATATTGTTTTAATCACTTTTTAAATTATGTAGTATTGACTATCTTACAGTAACAAGGAGAGCATGAAGATTACAAGTTTACAACAATTTTTAATATAGAACAGATCTAAATACACATATATAAAAGAAAATTAAAGTTGCACAGTGTAAAAGTCCACAATAGAAAATGTGTTAATATCTAGAAATAAAAAGATGTGCTAAGAAAAAATAGTCTAAGTAAACCTCCGTCTAATATAAAGCCCAACAATGGGAACAGACAATTAGTATCCTTAGGACAAGGTAAAGTTCAATCACCTTTAGAAATAAGTCTCATCCTTCTCTCCAGAGATAAACCAGCTATATTTGATTAAAAGCTCCACTTTCGTTACAGTCGGTATCTTTATAAGTTTCCAGGTAAGTAGCCCATAATAGCAGATAACATTACATGAGTTATGAGGAGGAATACCACAGACTCCTGGGTTCCAATCTTACCATTGCCTTTGTTGAAAGCAGTGAGGACTCTGCTTACTCTGCTAGTACAGTCCGGGGCTGCACGCTGAAGGTGAGACACCAGCTAGACTACATAGAAGGGAGCAAAGTGATTACCGCATTTGTCCAGCTGGTGATCGTGAGACCTGTTATTCCGGCAAAACAGATGTCATAGGCAGCTGTTTGAAGACGGGACATCCCTATTCCTTAATGCATTTCTCCACTATTAGTGGTAGTGGTTTCCTCAGATGGTTAGATGAATATAGACTTTATGTTGCTACTCTTGGTAATTTAAAGGACGTGTATCCAATCCAAATTTTCCACTAATTATATGCACCTGCAATCAGGTAATTGGTATGCATAGAGAATGTCTCTTCTCATTTGGGAAACCTCCCACTAGGAAAAAAATGTATCTAAGCCCATCTCTATTTCGAATAAACAAAAAACAATTCATATGAAAACAATTTATATCAAATACATGAAACTTAATCTCTGACTAATGGCATCTTAGGAAACTAATAGTATCAGGACTTTCATTTGAAAATCCATTTGATAGTTTTAAATCATAAGTAAACTGAAATTCCTTAATTGACTCAAAAAAGTTTGTACATATATGTCCAATAACCAGACAAGTCAGATAAACACATATCTAGTCAAACTTTCTTTCAGTGACTCAATGAGTTTCTGTGGCTCAGCCGGCTAAAGCATCATACTATATCTTATCTTTTTTAGTTCACATCCCAGGTTGGATAGAAATTTGCTATTTTCGCCTTACTATTGTTTTTGATCTAAAAGACATTTTATTTATTTTATAACGTTTTATTATTTTTTAGCACTGTTAAATGATTAGATTATTAATAATCGGCTTACATAGGTGTCTATTTACTAAGCAGTGTTAAGAGACAGAGTGAAGAGTGATAAGGTGCCAGCCAATCAGCTCCCAACTGTCATTTTTCAAACACAGCCTGTGAGATGGAAGTTGGGAGCTGATTGGCTGGCACCTTATCACTTTTCACTCTGTCTCCTAACACTGCTTAGTAAATAGACCCCAAAGTCATATAATTAATCATCTTAAAATAATCTTGGCAAAAAAGGCTACAGATCATTTTTCTGATTTATTCTGTCTGCATTTCATAGTTCAATAAAAATACCATCTAATTACAAATATGTAGCAAGGAAGATATAAACTAGAAAAAAAGTGTTTACATATATACAATGACCAGACAAGTCAGCACAGGGCACGGCAGGGCAGGGGGCTCTGTTTGGGCCTGGCAATTTTCCTGTTTACTATCATTCTCACTTGTAGCTTCCTCTTCTTTTATCCCCAGCATCTCCTGGCCTCACCTATCTTTTCCCTGGCCCTTCCCCATGAGGCCATGGCCCTTTTTCAGGTGCACTATCTTATGTCCCTATTTAAAAATTGGTGGGGGGGGGGGCGCCAATGCTCTCTGTGGCACAGGGCACCAAAAAGTCTAGTTACGGCTCTGCATGCGTCAGCCAGTGTATGTCAGTGTTATGTCTGTGAATGACGTCGGCTATGCTGCACAGCCGATGCCCTATATATATATATACAAATTTATTGGTGCATCGTGCTGTGTGTATGGGACGGTCAGCCACCCGCCCGTACACTTGCTGCATGGGCTGGTGATGATTGACAGCTCAACTGGGCGGACGCATGTAAATGCCCACCCAGTTGTGAATCAGGCAGTCTGATCTGCAGATATATCATTTCAGTGTGTACCCACCTTAACTCTTATCTAATTGTTATATTTACAGCCTTGGCCAGGAGCCACAAATTAGTACAGTGTGCAATAACTGTAGAAATATTGTTTTAATCACTTTTTAAAATATAGTTGCGAGGGCATAATTGTGTTATTGTATATGTGCTGCAAACAATTGTTTCTCCAACTAGTAGGCCTAGAGATAGTTATTTTTACATGTCTGTAACTGTGGAGGGCTGCTCGTAGGAGGTTGATATGGTAGTGTTGTAGATGATATAAGGTCTGTAGACGAGTGATGGTGGGCTGGACTTAAGTAGGAGACTACAGGTATAACACAATGGCATAGGCTAGAAAGAAAAGATTTTCTGCAGGCTGCTAAAAGCCAAATAGAATATTGTAAGCATACTGTAGTTAGGGGAAAAGCTTAGGATCGGGACAGGTAGTGAGTTACTGTGTTTCCAAATGCTGACTGCTCCATTCCATTCAATTCAAGTGAAATAAATTGAGGTCAATAGCATAACCTCCCAAAAAGAAAATAAGAAGGGTTGTTAACAACCATGTCAGATGCTTTTGTGTTTGACATATGTTTTGAACTTGCATTTTAAGCGCAACCTATATGTTTGTTCCTATGGTACCTAAATGCATCCATTCTCTGCAGTTTTTTTCCCCAATCAGCCATCTGCATAATACTTGTAAAATATTGTTCAAATGCAAATAACCCTCAATGTCCTGACAATGCAATCTACCTGTCAATTTTTCTTTCACCAAAAAAACCAATACTGTTTTAAGATATAAAATGTTTTCCCAGTCATAAAAGACTTTCTCCCATTCAAGTCTTGCTCAAATACTACACCCAGAACACAATTCCTCCTTTCACATATTGTGCCTCAACTTGTTGCTTAACACTATAACCAACACTTCTGATTTACTTTTTCACCAATTTACTTTTTCCCTCCACAAAATACTTTACAGTAGTAAATAATTTATCCCTATGCTGTTTTTTGTCTCGTACACTATTTGTTGTATATTCCAACACCTTGGGGTATATTTACTAAAGTGCAGGTTTTTAGAAGTGGAGCTGTTGCCCATAGCAACCAATCAGATTCTACTTATCATTTATCTACCTTCTAAAAGATAATAGCTAGAATCTGATAGGTTGCTATGGGCAACAACTCTACTTCTAAAAACCTGCACTTTAGTAAATATACCCCCTTGATTCTTCCGCCAGGTATTTGCATTTCCTGTTAAATTTCTCACACTTATGTTAGTTCCCCTTGTCAACACTCATCTAGACTTTAACATTATTGTTGGATAGACTTTTTACTTTATTGTCAGATTTAGGGGCCTGTTCATGATGTAAATTATTGGGGTCCCCGATAATTAACATCCTAACTCGCCGGAGCAATTCATCATTGCTCAGGCGCGGTGACAGCTGATGTGAAATAAGCTGTCCCTGAGAGTGGCTTCACAGCTCCTTTTCGTAGCAGTGAATCTTTTCATTGTTCCTTTCGGAACAGTGACGGTGGTGCGCATGCGTGACCTACAGGTCACGCATGTGCACAAGAGCCCCGACGTCCGCCGGAAGGAGCCGGACAGGGGTGGAGGGATCCGAAAGGATCCCTCTTCGCAAACGGGACCTCCATCCCATAGGGAAGGAGCGGGTTTTGAGCCCGGAGTAGGAGCATTCGCCATCTGAATATGGCGAGTACTCTCGCAGTCTAGCTCTGAAAATCCTATATTTTCAGAGCTTAATGAATTATGTCCCCATACTAGTGTAAAAATTAAGTGATGATGAATAGGCCCCCTTAATCTTAAAACCTATTTTATTCCTAAATATGAGATACCTTTGTAAAATACCTTCTCAAAATCCAGTGCTATCAACAATATCCTTTGTTTTCTCTCTTTACAGCCACTATTCAAATCTTTCAACAACATCAAATGATCTGTAATTCTCCATCAGGCACCACACAGACCTGACTGTCATTCATCACTTATCATTTGTGTTCTATAACCGTGTGTTGAACTCCAAATCAGCCTCCAGTTACAGAAATGGATTTTAACTCATCATGTGTATAAATGCAACAATAATTCTTTCTTATATACTGGCTGTTCTCATATGTAGATGTAAATACTTCCATCGCATCACTACCTGCAATATCACATAACATACTGTAGTATTTAGCAGGCAAAAGCTTTCTCCCAGGTGCCTTATTCCTCGCTTGACTTGTACCACTTGCTTCATTTCATCCTCAGTCACTTCACCTACTGTCAGCAGTAACTCATCTTCATTCATTTCACTCTATCAACAGTTGCTTCCAACACTTCATTTTCTCCTCCTCATTTCTTCTTGTATTGTTCACACTATAAATCCTTCAGCGCCCCCATCATCCTCTCCACTCTCTTGCCACCATTTTATCCAGAACAACATTTATCTCTTTACTTATTGCACAATATTTTGAAACCTTTATTTGTCCTCTTGCATCCATAAACTTGTCCTTTACATGTACTAAAATCTTTCTTAGAGGCTATTGTTTCTTAGGATGGCCCCCGATAATTAAGTATCCAACTCTTTGAGAGTAGCAGTGGTGGATACTACGGGATCTAGTCATGAAATACCAGTAGTGAAAATCCCAGTGTAGCTGAAAACAGGGCTTTTCACTGCTTCGTTCTATTCGTGGAGAAGTTCATGACTTCTGCAGTGACACCTACGCTCCATGGCTGGATTCATAGAAGAGCCTTTGCTGAGTACAGATTCACCATCTCACTGTGGCGTAATCTGTACAGCAAAATGAAAAGAGCAGGGTAGTTGAATACTTCCCTGCTGTCTGCCCAGCACCCAGCGCTGGCTTAACCTCTTTAGACCAGTGGCCTTTGCAGCAGGTCTGCCATGACCTTTTGATCTCAGGTGTCGGTGCATGCACAGTGGGAAGAAGACATATCGGACTCCTGATATGACTCTCTTTGCATTGCTAGCAGAGGGGCCATTTACCGGAGGACGATGCTGGACAGGTAAGTGTACATGAATGGGTACAAAACATCACTATATATCGCATCGATGTGATCCGATATTTAGTGATATTTTTCTGTAGCCAGTTCAAGGTCGACGTGAATAGACCCCTATAACACCAGAGCAATAAACATTGCTCCGGTGTGGGGAAAGCTGATCTGAAAATCAGCTGTCCCCGCAATCTCTAACACTGACACTTTGGTAGCAGTAAAAGATAGCACTGCTGAGGCTGACTCAGCAGTGTTAGTGCGCATGTGTGAACTTGGGTTCACGTATGCACTTGAAGATCCCATAATTCTATGCAGGAATCCAAACAAGGATGGAGTGATCTGATTAGAGATATCTGCTGCAGTTCCTCCATTTCCAATCACAATAGCAGCACCCATAAGTTTCTGTGGGGGTTGCTATATTGTGAAATTTACCAAGCTCTTGAATGTGTCAGCCATTGGGATATCAACAATATCTTTATCAAAAGTTGAAAGTCGGCTGTTGATAAAGATATTGTGGATATTGTAACACATTAAGGGATCACAAGTAGTGTCATCACTGGAATAGAAGTGTCACCCCGAAATAGCCACCAGTGTATCATCTCTAATGGACTCTGGGACTGAGATGAACTTTCATGTTTCATGTGCCACTTGTTTCTGTGTTTCTGATTGGTTTTCTCCTTTTTCCCCATGGTATATGGTTTTATGATATAAAAAAGCTCATACATATTGTAAAGTAAGGGGTATATTTACTACAGTGAGAGTTTTAGAAGTGGAGATGTTGCCTATAGCAACCAATCAGATGCTACTGAACATTTAACTTGCACCTTCTAGAAGATAATAGCTAGAAGTTGATTGGTTGCTATGGGCAACATCTTAACTTCTAAAACTCTTGCTTTAGTAAATTTACCCCTAAGGGTATTTAAATCACCTATTCACCTTTGTGGTAAGGCACGTTTTGGAAATGTATCTTTTAGGTGGCAAGAACTTGAAGAATTTAAAGTGAACACTTTCATAATTTATCATTATCACAAGGGTGTATTATTATATATCAATATTGCACTTTTTTTTATCCCTTTTGGTTGGAATCAACTTAAAATTACACAATACCAATAGAGCAAATATTTGTTATATATTTATTTTGCGTCATTTTCCGTGGGGTATTTTAGTGCTATCCTTTTATTCTGCGGCTGTAGTGGAAGGTGCTCTGAAATTCTCACTTAAACCCTTGTTATAGAATTGACTCTGCACCCTATTGTCTGAAAACAATAATCTCGCTCGGCAGAATGAAATCTCATCCCTGCCCAACTGCAAAATGAGGCACAATTACTACTTACTTTGCTAAGATCGCCTTCACTCCACCAACCTGCCCTCTACCTGTGCAAAGTTCTGCACCTTCGCAGATGCATCCGTCTTGAGTAGCAAACCTATGCCAACAGAAATCTAGGTGCTCTTGTTCAAATCAAGGCTCTGGGTGGGTCCAAAGCTGCATTTACACTCTAGAGCTGCCTTTTACTATTTTTAAATTATCTTTCAAAGGTTAACATTGAGCCAATTTGAAATTTGCCTTGATTTGGATGATGCAAACAGATTTTATAATAGTACTGACAATTTACTTATATATTCCTAACTAAGAATACATTAATGCTTTACTATTTTTGGTTTTCTTCCTGGATTCTCTTGATTGTGCAATCTCCTTTCAGTTTTTAAGTGTTTTTTTTAAGCGTTACAACTGCAGCTCAGATTGCCATTAGATAAATGGATGATAATTGTAACTGATGAACAACTGATGACACATTCCAGGAGTTTATCATTATATATGCTGCATCAGCCCAACTAAGGATTCATCTTTCCGACAGGTAATACTCTGCAATGCATGAGGGAAACAAATGACGGGGAATTTCACCTCTATATGCTTGAAAAATATGTCAGGTAGTTTGGCTTGTTAGTTTAAGTACCACTATGGCTTAGACATGTGTTTATTATTTGAGATATGAAGGAGAAGTTTATAAATCGTGACAGATTGCCTAAGAGTTCCATACATTAAAGTATAAGATGAACAGTTTAGAGCTATTACCTTCTAGTCACTTTGTCAGGCAATGCATTGTTTGCTACTCTTACTACCTTCAGCATAAATGTATTTTTGAGTTTTTTGCTACTAATGGTCAAGTTTTAAGATTTTTCTTCTGTAAAGTATTTGAAAACATAAATGCATTGGAAATATCGGAATTCCATAATAGGATTTTGTTTTACTTTTAAGAACTCTCTGCAAGGACGGTCCACGACTACCGACCATAAAGTAGTGAGGCATGGCAGTCTTGGTGTATGTTGCCGCAACCCTTTCATGTGCACGTCTAGACATGATACTTCTTGTGCATGAGTTTTGTTTTCAGTATATTAGGTAACTGTAGCCAGGGTTCAACTTTTCCTGCTGATGGTTAGTTTTTGTTGACATGTAATATTGTATTGAGCTTTTGTTCTCTAAAGACATGGGGCTCCCAACTTTTATCCATTTTGCTTGTTGTTTTGAGTGTGCAGATGAGTCATATTTGATCATATTTGTATTATGTTTTTATTCTTATTTGGACAATGATGAAAATATTTGTCTTTATACTTAAGAGTTTTTTTAAGAAATGTTATCCAATTAAAGCTTGTTTGTACATTTATTTTTTTATACACAAAGTAAAAATGGGACGTGATAACCTTAGCTTCACCCCTACAATTTTAAGGGTTTGCTACGTTTTGTCTACAATCACAAAGTCCACAGTGACTGTGTCAACATGACAATGCCATCGCCAGGATCCAGACACGGGTTTGATACTATTTACAGCATTTGGACAATACAGGTTGTATAACTTTAAACATGCCCGTTAGAGTCAGGTTGCTTTCTTTATTGCAGTTGTGTACGAGGTGTGGCTATTAAAGAACGAGACTGTACTATACATGTAAAAACTAAACCATACTGTGTGAGTTAAAAGTGAGTGGTGGAAAAGTGACCTTGGACTATCCCAAAACGGTTTTGCAAGTTTCACCCCTCTCGCACAGTCTGTCACATAGCGTAACAAAAAAGTTGTGTTTTTTCTGTGCGTCGTAAAAATGCTTAGTTCAAAAGTAGAGCAACAAGGTAACTTTACATTTTTAGATAAATTGAACAAACCGCCCACCGATTCTTTCCATATGCAAACTTAGGCTTTGGGTGGCACAAAAGATTTAGTGACGGTCGTGAGAATGTTCAAGATGATGAACATCCCAGAAGGCCTTGCACATCAAAAACAAATGATAATGTGGAAAAAATTAAGAAAATTGTTTCTAGCTGACCATCGACTCAACATCCGAATGGTAGCAGAAATTTGTACAGACATTTTGGAAGAAATTCAAGTGGATTCACATATTTTAGATAAAGTTATTACTTGTGATGAAAGATGGATCTTCCAGTACGATATTGAGACATAACGCCAGTCTATGCACTGGAAAACACCATCATCACCAGGAATGAAGAAAGTACGTCAAAACAAATCCAAATTCAAAGACATGTTAATTGTTTTCTTTGATATCAAGGGTGTTATTTTGTAAGACTGGGTACCAGAAGGCAAAAGAGGAAAAGTTGTAGAAAAATGGTTTCATTCTCCATCAGGACAATGCACCAGCCCACACAGCTCTCTATGTGAAGCAGTTATTGGCTGAGAAACAGATTGCAGTGCTAGAACACCCTCCATACTTGCCAGACCCAGCACTGTGTGACTTCTATCTTTTCCCTAAAGTCAAATCTGCACTCAAGGGAACCCATTTTGCATCAGCTACTGAGGTAAACAAGTAAATTGAAGAAAACTATGGAGTTTTTGAGACAGCTGACAGATAACAAGCTGCAGCACGACTTTGACCAATGGAAGATAAGAATGCAGCGGTGCGTAATCGCAGTAGGGTAGTACGTAGAATGGGAACAGCATTGAAAGGTACTTAATATATTTAAACATAAATTATAGCATCAGCCTCGTTGTTTAATAGCCGCACCTCATATGAATATAAATATATATATATATACACAGTCTGTGTGTGTATATATATATATAAATAAAACAGTCAGGTGGCTCTCCGTGAGACTCCACAGCCAAGAAATAAATCACAGCACTACTTTGCTACTTTAGTCAACGTTTCAGTGTTGGACCACTTTTGCCAAGACATAAAAATAATGGAACAGAACATGCCTTAAGTAATCATCAACCTGTGTGCCTTCACCACGCTGCTCCATCCCGAAGGGGGCCCGATGACATCACCAGTAGCGCAGCAGCGCCGCCATCACAGTCATCCCAGGGGCGTCTATGTAACCTAAAACAATAAACAATGTGACAGAGATACTGGGCTGTACTAATGCTCAGCAGGAACAAGTAGCGCTGATGTTAAAAAACATACTCTAGATCGATGAGTAATTAATCCTGAATAATACAGTCTAATATGACCTAGGGGAGAAAATTACAGGAAGAAGAATAGACTGGTCAACTGACTGCAGTAATATGACAGCTAAGAAGTAGGGAAAACAAATTATTTTAGAAAGCAACAAGCTATTATAGAAAACAGGAATACGAGTTCATTTCATTATGCCCCAGTGGTTGAAGTATCTGGAGATTGTGTATCCATCTAGACTAGGCTTTGCGACCAGCTGGTCAACAGATTTACCGTCAAGGGCTGCTCTGATGCTTAAACGATGGAACGCCATGTGCTCTTTTAGTTGGCATGTTGCTTTACCTATATAAAGGAGTCCCCAAGGACACCTAATATAGTATATGACAAAGCGGCTAGTGCACATAAGAGGATTTTTGATGTAGCAGAACTAAAACCACCTGCTGAGCATTAGTACAGTCCAGTATCTCTGTCACACTATTTATTGTTTTAGGTTACCTAGACGCTCCCTGGGTGATGGGTGTTCATGCCCCTTGGGATGACGGTGACGCCGGCTCTGCGGCACTACTGGTGATGTCATCGGACCCCCTTCGGGACGGAGCAGTGTGGTGAAGGCACACAGGTTGAAGATTACTTAAGCTATGTTCTGTTCCATTATTTTTAAGTCTTGATAAAAGTGGTCCAACACTGAAACGTTGACTAAAGTAACAAAGTAGTGCTGTGATTTATTTCCTGGGAGTGGAGTCTCACTGAGTGCCACCCGACTGTTTTATCTATATGTTTTTCTATTTGGGAAGTGCACCGGAGCCATCCTTTTATATTGAGAGTGCCGGGTTCTCCGGATTATATATATATTGTGGCAGTATCACCAGAGATGGCACAGGCGAGCATGAGCAGCAGATTCTGTGTGGTGCAGGAGAGATCTGCCCACACAGAGAAGAAAAGGATTATGGGAAGTTGTGTAAGTGTTGCCTTGTGGATAGAGCTCAGTTGTGGGCTAATGAGAAGGCAGACCAATCAGGCTACTGTGGGAAACAGTCCATGTGGGATTGTGGCAGCAGAGAGCCCAGTGACGCTGAGCGAGCCATTGGGGGCCAGGAGGCCTGTGTCTGGACCTTGCAGGTGACAAGGGGGAACCACAAACTCTCAGACTGAGTGACATTGAGGCAGCTGGGCTGCAGGCTGAGAAAGCCAGGGCCGACTGTATACCTGGAGGATACAGGGAAGGCGCAGAGACTGTGAGAGACTTTGTTAGCAGATTAGCTGCACCCACGGTAGAGAGGGTTGAAGAAGTGAGTTAGTTGCCTTGATTGGGCTAGGAGTTTGGTATTTTTGTTTCCCGATTATGGTGACATTAAAGTACCATTTCCATTTATTTTACCTGGAAAAGCTGCATGGGTTCTCATTTGAGCACTAAACACTGCACCACTGACACCCATCTACTGAGCTAAATACCCCAAGTCATCACAATATTATATATATATATATATATATTATATATATGTATAATATATATAAGTGAGAATTTGGCAACTTGTTGTCAGTGCCTTCATTAATTGCTCTTATTCACCTCCTTCCTTTTTTTCCCCTACCCTACAGTGTTTTTATTTCTCTAGGTCTACTTAATCACCTGTTACTACCCTATGCCAGCATTAATAATCTTCCTGTTTTGTATTTATTTAAGTCCTTTTTGTCTTAATCCCTTGCTATTGCACCTACCTTTGATTCGTCTAACTGGTACAAGAAGCGTTCTAAAAAATGTGACACCACACATATGTAATGCATCCAACCTCAAATAACAATGCTAGTGGTTATTTGCACATTTAGTTTCACTCCAATCTGTAAGGCCTGAACAGTCTTACCCATGTGTTCATGTTCATAGCTGTTTTCTGGTCTCCACCTAGCATAATTCCTTACTACTCCTACGGCAGCCAGTTTTTCTAGTATATGTAAGATTTCATTAGATCATCCTGAACTTACCTAATTGGTGTATGCTAGACACACATGGTCTTTTGCCTTGAGAGTGGAGTAGGGAACTGGGGAAGTATGAAGCGAAGGGTGATGAGGAGGGGACTGCAGAGAAGGGGCAGATATGGGAGAACAAAAATGACAAGATTGATTGCTAGTTACTAAAGCACTCATACCTCAGCATAGCTGATGCCACAATGTAAAGAAAAATGGAAATCTGACTCCTGGTTCAGGGAGTATCTGCCACCTCCTGCCAATTCACACATACCCATAGCTGGGTACAGGGAGCAGGGGATAGATGGGCCCTGGACGCGGTCCGGGCTTCATAGCAATGGCACCCCCTGCATTCATGATAGTTATGCCTCTGATATAACTGGAATTCTCAACAAGCCCAAATGACAAACAGTCTGTGCTGGTTTCCACTAGTGCTGTGAGATAATGAGTCCGGGGCACCCTGTCTTCGTAAACACCAGTCGGGTCGGTGCATGGCTTGGGCCTCTATTGGGGGGGGGTCTGGCTTTTTTTTTGTCTTAGTGACCTCTGGGCCTGATTCAGAGCCGCTCACTGCTGGCGAGTGCTCGCTCTGAATCAGGGCGTTTTTTTTTTTTTTTTTTTACTCCAGCCCGATCGCAAAGCTGTGGGTGACCACCCACAGCTTGTGCGAGCGGCCTGGAGTCCGTCGCGATTATCGCGACCATCGGGCTTGTGACGAGACCCTGTGGTAAGGTCTCGGCTCCCGCAAGCCCGAGTGGACTTCCTGCTCTAAATACCAACGCCTACCTTAATCCCGATGCCGGAACGCCGAAGGACGCCAGCCCGAACGAGGTAAGTCTGGGGAGGCCTTAGCGTTACCCGCTGGGGGGAGGGTTAGGAGCGTAGCGAGGTTAGGGTTAGGTTTGGGGGGAGGTTAGGCACCCCTAGGGGGGAGGGTTAGGGTTAAGCACCCCCAGGGGGAGGTTAGGATTAGGCGCCCCCTCGGGAGTGTTGGGTTTAGGGAGCAGTAAGAGGGTTGTTAGGATTAGGCACCCCCGGGAAGAGGATAGGGTTAGGCACTAGGGGGAAGGTTAGGGTTAGGCACCACTAAGGGAGGGTTAGGGGAGGGAGAGGGGTAGGGATAGAGGGCCTGATTCAGACCCGGGTTGCAAGGCTGCGTTCGCACGCAGCTGTCCACATCTAAAGGATGCAAACACACGATCGCTAGCAAGACATTAGCACACCCACTATGTTTTGCCGTGCGATCGTGGTATGAAATTAGATGCCCCCCAGCCTGCCACAAGACGCCCACTTTCCCTTGGTAACACGTTATCTCCAGGAAGTGTATTAAACAATCGGTAACATCGTCTGATATTGGACCCATATACAGCACTTGTGGTTGACCATGCCCTACCGCAAGCACTATGAGTGCTGCTGTGTTTAATTCAGCCATGTGACATGTATGCTGATGATGCGTCTTAATTCTGCACGCCCCTTAAATGGCGTTCCAACGCACAGACATGCCTGCGATCGCACCACCACACCCCCTTTACCATCGACCAACCCCTGTCACCACCCACAAACGGCACGTCCTGCCACTCATGCTTGTGGTGCGTCTGTGTACAGGCTGCAAACGCTTCCCGATCGCATTGACTAGTTCGCGCACGCACTCATTGATTGCTAGTTACTAAAGCACTCATACCTCAGCATAGCTGATGCCACAATGTAAAGAAAAATGGAAATCTGACTCCTGGTTCAGGGAGTATCTGCCACCTCCTGCCAACTCACACATACCCATAGCTGGGTACAGGGAGCAGGGGATAGATGGGCCCTGGACGCGGTCCGGGCTTCATAGCAATGGCACCCCCTGCATTCATGATAGTTACGCCTCTGATATAACTGGAATCCTCAATAAGCCCAAATGACAAACAGTCTGTGCTGGTTTCCACTAGTGCTGTGAGATAATGAGTGCGTCTTGTACGCATGCGAAGATTGCAAACATCGGCAGGCTGCATGCGAACGCAGCCTTGTGACCGGGTCTGAATCAGGCCTAGAGTACTTACCTGCCCTGTCAGGATATTTTCCCTTCAGACTGCTGGCGTCGGGACTTCTTACCCATTCCGTATTGTAGAAGGGGTATATATATATTTTTTATAAGCTAGACAAAGATATAAAGGAACATTCTGTTCTTTATTTTATATGGTCTACAGTTCACAGAAAACCCCCACCTGCTTCCCACAACCTCACTCTGCCTACCTGCTTAGCAGTGAATCAGAATCCTCCAGAGGGCAGGTTCCCCCTCTTGCCCTGCACAAAAGCCCACTACTCTACACCTGAGTCTTCCAGATCACATGGGACTCAGGAGGGAGGGAGGACACGCCCCCAACTACGGCACTGGAATTCAAGAGAACCTTTTCTGTTTTTGGTCCAACTTTGTCTCATGCATGAAAATTTTTAAAGAGTGTTTGTGATTGTATACATGTCTATGATGCCCATACAGGCGTAATTGAGATCTCTGGATAAATGGGATGTATTTTATTTAAATGCATGTCATACTGTATTTTATTGACAATGGAGATAATTGAAATAGGCTCAGGGATTTTTCCAGGTGGCTGCTATTTGGCACATCGCAGTGCATGTATGTATACCAAATACATTTTTGTGCTGGTTTAGGAATATTAGGATTGGGAGTAGTGATGAGCAAGGTATGTAAGAGCTTCTAGCACTGGTGATCCTATTAATGAGATGTTTTCAGCACTTCTACCCGATGTAGGCCAGAGGGCCTGATTTAGGGGTGTTTGCAGTGATGTTTGTGTAGCTGAGCAAGTTTTTTGCTACTGCGCATGTACAGAAGTCAGAGCAATCCCTATGGCGCATGTGTACCACTGAGTGTACGCAGAGATTGCTTTTGCATACACATTCACACTCATCTCAGATGGCAGCGGACAGACATGGGCATTCCTGGGACGTGGCCTGAAGTGAACTAAAAAAAGGTCATCTCATGGGCGTATCAGTGAACGCGACTGCGTTCTCCAATGCAGAGCCGCAGCTAAAGAGGCCATCATTAGAGAACGTTCAGAAGGAGACACTGTGCCAGACAAAGGGCATCGTAAGTGTTGATGGTCAACGCTAGGGTGCACCGATGGTTGAGTGTTTGAGTACAGCGGCAGATTTCCACTATCCTCAAACATTGAAAGTGTGCGTCTCAGGGCTTGTAATCTGAGACGCTTGTAATTACTGAAGGGGAGGGCTTAGACTAGCATTTACATATTATCGCAGCTGCGAATACGGATGAAATCGTAGTCGCGCATGCATTAGCGTCCACCTCTAAAACATGCCCAGAGTGGCTTCCTGTCCACGACCCTTCTGACAAAGGTTGTGGTGCTTGTGTAACTCTTATGTAATCATAATGGAACTAGGTTATACTTGCCCACTCTCCCTCAACAGCTGGGAGGCTCCCGAAAACCAGGAATCAAGTCTCCACCTTGCCCTGCTTAATTTTATGCAATTCTTAGGGCCATGCAACAAAACTAGCCTATAGATCATTGAAGCGTAGTGATTTTATGGTGGTTCACTGAGGAAATGAATTCCTGGATTTTTCATACATTGAAAAAGAACTTGAGTTAGTGATGTGAGAACTCTTCCATGCCCCAATAGATTGAAAAAAATTAATTTAGTTGGACCAGAAACCTCATATCCCTAGCCATCCTAGAATTGAACATTCAAGGATTTTACCAGGGACATGCAGTCAGAGCCTCCCCTGTCATACTCCCTGTCAGACTGCAGAGTTTTAAGTGGGAGCTATGTGTGAGAGGGATCTGCTACAGGGAATCTGTGTGTGTGGTGGGGATCTATATGAGGGGGGAGATACTGTATGTGCAAGTGGGGCAGGTTCATATGTGTGTGTGTGTGTGTGTGTGTAAATCTGGCTCTGATACTAGCCAGTGCCTCCCCATCCATTGACTTCACTGCACGTCCCTGGATTTTACCCAGTTGGAAAGCTGAATTGGTCTAGTTTACAGCAGATTAAAACACTTTAATTTTTTTTAAACTGTGGGAATGTTTTTGATACAGGTGTTGAGTGCACCTGCAAATGTGCTTCTCCGACATACCCACTAACAGTATAGGCCTTTGATGGAGAATGACAATACTATTCAAAAGGGGGTTGTACCAAAGAGGCAGAAGGCATGGATGCTGTGGTGCTCGTTGAATATGCTTTTTAAATGAGGCCTACTGTATTTACCATTGATGTACTGACCATGTATTTAAGTGAACACTATTTCAGTATGTCTATAAAGCCCTATTTACCAGTCAAATCCTTTATGCTTGCACTAATTTTTTTCTTGTACGTTTGTAAGATGAACCATGCTTCAGTGCTACTTTATTGTCATTGATTCTCTGTTAAGTCTTAATGGCTTTAAGTGAATGAAACAACTGATTTACACATTTGGTATATTGCTCTATCCTAAGCAAATTGTAAGGATTGTATAGATTATACAAATGGGTGTATAAGGCAAAAAAAGGCTTTTGTAATAAGGTTTTTATTTGAACAGATCAGCAGCATTTTGTTAGGAAGTTGAATTTACAGAGTAAACTGGAAATATATGAAACAAAAAATATGTAAACGCATTACCAGAAGTGAAAACTTACACAACTGCAAATTAAGGAAGAACTTAATTCAAATAAATTAATTTATGTTTTGTGATTTTTAATGACCCATGAACAATACAGTATCTCACAACTTTTAGATGTATCTAATTGGGACAGTGGCCCTGATTCAGAGCCGGACGCTCTGAAAGAGCGCTCGCTCTGAATCAAGACCATCGCGACCATCGGGCTTGCGACGAGACCCTTGTGGTAGGGTCTTGTGACCGCAAGCTCCATACAGATTTCGGCTCTAACAGAGCCGGAATCTCTCCCCTAGCATCACTCGTGATGTCAGTGGGGCCGTCCCCAAATGGCAGGCGTTCTCATGGGAATGCCTCCGTTTGGGCAGCCACCTCCTCGGCCCGCCCACCAAAGGGGGTGAGCTGTCACTCAACAGCTCGCCCCCTTCGGTGCGAGACCCGGAGCGACGGATTGCCCGTCGCTAGCCGGGTCTCGCGCATGCGCATGACGGAGCCGGCTTCGTCGTGCGCATGCGCTGTGGGCCACCATCGACCCGGTTGCGAGCACTCAGCGCTTGCGACCGGGTCTGAATCAGGCCCAGTGTGAGCATACACAAGAAAGGGTCGGGCATCATGACCATGTTACGGTGGGATATGCCATGCCTTATGGTGATGTACCCCGCCCTTCAATGACATACACACATGCCACTGGTACATGTGACAATGAAAGCGTACCAGTTAGCAAAAAAAATCAGGATTGTCACTATTAAGTCAGGACATTTGTAAGGTATGATTTTACCTAAATTACAGGCGGTTATCAGAGCTTTATTGATAGGGCTAGATAAGGTTTATGGAAGCCCCAGGGTACCTAACTTGTGTGGGACCCTGCCATTTATGTCACACAGTGAAGTACCTTGTGCAAAGAGGACATTGCTCATCACCATGTTCGGCAACTGGGAAGGGGTGTGCATGGAGGCTGCGGAATTATGCACAGGTTATCCAGCCCTAGGGACATGTTGATAATGCTTACGGTAGTTGCAATACAAATCTCTCTCCCATGATCCTCCTGCCCTTTCCAGCACATCCCAGTGGGTGGGCCCCAGCCAGCTGCAGGGTAGCAACAGTGAGGGTTGGGGTGACACTGGTGAGATGCAAGGGACTGTGGTGACATGGCATACATTGTTATGAGATGGAGGGGGCTTTGATGAAAGGAAATTGCTCCCATAAGAAGTCATGGTGGGTCGCTAGTGTATGATAAAATAGTTCAATTTGTTTAAATATTAGGGATATATTTGCTAAAGATTGTTTTTTCAAAGCCGCCTGATTTAGTAAATATAACTCTAAGAGCTCTATTTATTAACATTATTTTTACTAAAATAAAGTGAAAAAGGGTGTTTTCACACCCATTTCACATTATTTTAGTTTCACCTGTATTTATTACAGGGCAATTGGAGTAGAATTAGTAAAATTCTACTCCAACCCCCAGTATCACTTATTTTTAGTAAAGCAGATCGCATTTCCCATAATTGTAATGGGAAATGTGATCTGTGTGCAAGTTACTAAAAATAAATTGTACAAAAATACCCGGGGAAGCCCTGTGATAATAACGCCACCTGGAGGTGGCGTTATCCAGGGTCTCCCCCGGTTACCGGGCTCCCACTCTGCTCTAACGGGGAGAGCAGAGGCGGGAGCCGGTACCAGTAATCAGCTATGTGGTCTAAAGAGACCGCAAGCTGATTGCTGTAAAAAAAAAAAAAAAAAAAATTAAACATTTTTTTTTTCACTTACCTGAATCCAGGGACCGGTGATCGGGCCTCCGGTGATGGCTCCTCTCTGGTCAGCTGGTCTCCCACAGTGCACTGGGGCCCGGTCATCAGGTGATCGGGCCCCAGTGCAGTATGGGAGATCACCTGATCGGGAAGCCGGGAGAAGACCACCGGAGGCCAGGAGGATGCAGGTAAGTGTAATGAAGGGAGGGGGGGTCGCGGGGGGGGGGGGAGGGGGGGTCGCGGGGGTCCGCGATTGTGGGGGGTGGGGCTTAGCGCCAGGGGCGGGGCTTAGCGTCGGTGGGGGGGTAGTAGCGGTGGTCGGTCGGCGCATGCGCGTGCTCTTAGTCGCGGTATTTTTTCCGAAAATACCGCGACTAGATTGCGGATGGGATCCGCAGGGACAGAGCTTTATCGCAAGCTCTGTCCCTGCAAGGGATTTATAGTAAATCCCTGTGATATTACCTGAATTCGCAATGCGAATTCACTCGGTAATATCACACTACAATCCGCATTCAATATGCGGATTGTAGTAAATAGAGCCCTAAAGCTGCATACACACACAACGATTTTTTTAATGATTATCGTTAAACGATATCGTTTAACGATAATTGATGGCAAAAATCGTTCACTTTCTGAGTCAAACGATGAACGATTATTGTTCATGCGTGTTCACGCTTGTAGTTTGTCGTTTGTAGTTTGTCGTTCAGTCAGACTTGTCAACTCAACGATTTTCATTGAGGGAATATGCAAAAATCGTTTGTAGTTCATAAAAATCGTTCATGACATTTAGTAAATGAACAACTTTAGTAAACGATTTTAGTTAATTTTTTCAAGGGAAAAAATCGTTTACTCAAATCGTTCATTAAAAAAATCGTTGTGTGTGTATGCAGCTTAAAACTTTTTCCCCTGGTTACAAAAACCTGTTTCGCAAGATGGCATTATTTTGCTATGGTGCATATACTGTATTTACCTTGGGTAATCTGCATTTTTTAGGCATTTCTTCCGCATAATGATCTAGTAACTTTTATGCTTTTATTTAAATGCCAACAGGCATAGTAAATGAGATTAGGCAAACTTGATTACAGTATATTACCTACTTTGAACAGAAGTACACTAAGCAAAACTGCTTGATTTTTACACTTAATGCAAATGGTGCTAACTCATACTGTACTGTGCTAATAGCCATACAGCATAAGCTCATTCTATACACACAAACTAAATCAGCTACAAGGTCGGTGCAAGGAAACCAGTATATTTAACATTATGAAAGAATATATGCAGTTTCCTAACTTTCTGTAGTGCGGTAATAGCTAAATGTAGGGCTAATGAGCAGAACAGTTTAGTTTTATAAAAAGGGAAAGCCAAGGAGAGAAATTCTGTAACTGGTGCTTTGATCATACATTTTATGCTTGCAAACTATTATAACAGAGTGGCATAATGATTACTCCAATAGATAGACACTGGGGCTTTAAGGTAATTCCAAGGAAAAAAAAATTAAAAGTAACAAATTAAACTTGCAGGGCGCTATTTAGTTATGATAATTGACTGGAAGCAGGTGGTTTGTATCTGAGACCACACCAGTGGCGTAACCAGGGTATTTGGAGCCCAGGGCAAATTTTAAAACGGAGCACCCCCCCCCCCTATGTGCGCTTGCCTTTGGCCCGCATGGCGAAAAATTGGCGCCGTCACAATGGGTGTGGTCACTTAAAAATGGGGCTTATCAACATGACACACAGCCCTTTCCCGTCACTCTGAACGTTCCTTTCCATATGCACCTTAACCCCAGTAGTGCCCTTTATACAGTACCCCCAGTATGCAATGTCCCCTAGTAGTGCCCCTTATACAGTACCCCCAGTAGTGGTCCCCCTTATGCAGCCCCCCATTAGTTCCCCTTATACAGTAACCCCAGTATGCAATGCCCCCAGTAGTGGTCCCCCTTATGCAGCCCCATTAGTTCCCCTTATACAGTACCCCCATTATGCAATGCCCCCAGTAGTGGTACCCCTTATGCAGCGTCATGACGTCTTTCCCATTACCCACTGCAGGAGCCGGAAAGCGGAGCTCATGAGTGAGCTCCAGCCCGACTCTTGCAGAGGGTGCAGCAGCCAATGAGAGTCTGTCTGACTCTCATTGGCTGCTGGTTAACACACACATCGCCGCCGTGATGTGGCCCCTAATAAATGTGACAAACTGGGGGTATGCGCAATGGGGACCTTATGCAGAGCCCCCAGTAGTGTCAGTGCCCACAGTGGTAGTGCCCCGTATGCAGTGCACCCAGTAGTAATGCCCCTTATGCAGTGCCCCTATGCAATACTCCCATTAGTAGTGCCCCCTGTAGTAATGCCCTGTATAAATGCCCCCAGTAGTAATACCCCTGTAGTTGTGCCCCAAATAGTAATGCCCCCCAGTAGTAATTGGGCGTGTGCCCAATAGTAATGCCCCCTGTATAAATCCCCCAGTAGTAATACCCATGTAGTTGTGCCCTTAATAGCAATGCCCCCAGTAGTCATTCCCCCTTTAGTAGAGCCCTCTGTAGAAATGCCTCCAGTAGTAATGCCCCTCTATTAGTGCCCCCAATACTAATGCTCCCTCTCTAGTAGAGCCCCCAATAGTAATGCCCCCAGTAGTAATGCATCCCCCCAAGTAATGCCCCCAGTAGTAATCCCCCCAGTAGTAATCCCCCCAGTAATGCCCCTAGTAGTAATGCCTCCCCCCTCCCCGAGTAATGCCCCAGTAGTAATGCTCCCCGCTGAGTAATGCCCCCAGTAGTAATGCCTCCCCCCTCCCCGAGTAATGCCCCAGGTGCAATGCTTCCCCCCCAGCAATGTCCCCTGTAGTAATGCCCCCCCAGTAATGCCCCTAGTAGTAATGCCTCCCCCCTCCCCGAATAATGCCCCAGTAGTAATGCTCCCCCCTGAGTAATGCCCCCCGCCAGTAATGCTGCCAGTAGTAATGACTCCCCCCTCCTCGAGTAATGCCGCAGTAGTATTGCTCCCCCCCGAGTAATGCTCCCAGTAGGCCACTTGCACTAAAAAAATAAATAAATAAATAAAGCTCATACTTACTGTACCTTAAGCTAAGCCCCACGTCCGCTGCAGTCCGCTCGGCTGCTCCTCTGCACTGTGGCAGAGACGTAATGACGTCTCTGCCATAGTGCTCTGCGTGAGCCGGAAGCTGGAGCTCACGTGAGCTCAAGCCTCCGGCTGCCGCTGCGTGGAGGGAGCCGGGCACCCGCTGGTTACAACGGGCGCCTGGTAAATGGAGCCTCCCTGCGGCGCCGGAGTTAGGTTGGCCGGAAGAGGCGGAACTGGAATGGGTGTGGGGGCCCTTAACGTGTGGGTGCCCAGGGATGATCGCCCCTGTCGCCCCCCCGTTAATCCGGCCCTGCTTGAAGGACCAGAGCACCACCATATATTTCAAAAAGAGGTCATATTTAATATATTATCTTGAAAAAAAGTCATAAAAACGCCATCATAGATTCAAAGTGATGTATACTCATCCACAACTGGAGGCTTTAGCAGTAAAGAGGAAATAGTGACAGGTCATCCCAACTGGCCGTTTTGGCACACATTACCTTTGTCAAGGGTCAGCCTTATTAACTCAAGATATGATGAGGCTTAATGTAGCATAGACAATTAACAAACATTGCACTCACCTGTCTGGGCACGTGTAGCCGTC
This sequence comes from Taudactylus pleione, assembly GCA_031769625.1. Classification (NCBI taxonomy): domain Eukaryota; kingdom Metazoa; phylum Chordata; class Amphibia; order Anura; family Myobatrachidae; genus Taudactylus; species Taudactylus pleione. Next base: position 509,902 of record JAUIMM010001042.1, on the reverse strand, counting down.
GGACGCCACCGCCAGAAGTACTCACCCAGGGGGAACCTGTAGGCTCATCCATGCTCCCGGAGGTCTCATTGCGAGTTCCGCGGTACCGGAAGTGGCGCGACGGGACCGCCGCTCGTCACCATCCGGCCAGTTGGAACTCAGTACTTCCTACAACAGGAGCAAGGGGAGTGTCCAGGCACACCCAGAGGGGGGTAGTCCGTGTGGCCACGGCAACCACACATACACAGACAAGGACCCAACATTAAACAAATACATGCAATAGAAAAGTCAGCTGAAACAATTAACTGTATTCAACCGGGCAAAAGGCGTCTGTTAGACAATAATGTTTATATGAAATAATTCCGCATCTATTTAGAATTAATAATTCTTGACAAGTAGTTAGACCAACAAAATCCTCCTCCGCCGGCTCAGTCCTCCAGGTCTCCTGCGCCGGCTCAGTCCTCCAGGTCTCCTCCGCCGGCTCGTCCTCCAGGTCTCCTCCGCCGGCTCCGTCCTCCAGGTCTCCTCCATCGGCTCAGTCCTCCAGGTCTCCTTCACTAGCTCCGTCCTTCAGGTCTCCTCAGCCGGCTCCGTCCTCCTATGTCCCTATGCCGGCTCTCCATCTCCTACTCCAGGGCTCTTTTTTTTACTTCCTCTGCTGGGTCCTTCTGGCTTCCTCCGCCATTTATCTCTGTGTACATCCAGCTCCATCCTCTGGCTCCCTCCTCCAGCTCTGGTGGCACTTGTCATCAAGTGTTGTCATCTATTAAGCAATGTTTGCAATAGATTATTGTACTGATATATACATGTTCTGTTATATACATGTTATGATGCTGATTACACTAATTTAAATTTTTTATGGATTGCTTATTTGTTGTACTAGCCTTTGTTTTTAGTTCTACTTAGTTATTTGTATAACATCATCACACTCTGGCTAATATGTGCTAACTGAGGATTTGTTACATAAGTGATTGTATACCTTGTGTTTTGTTGCTGTGCTCAGTCTTGCCTGTGACATGAAACGTTCTTCCACAACCTCACCTTTGTAGCAGAGTTTGGCTGTTCCTCACCCAGTTTTATGCCTAGTTTTAGGCCTCCTATTTGGTATGATTAATCATACACCTGACTATAATCCTACCATATCCCTGACTTTGTGCAAGTGTACCTAGAAGAATTGGTGCTGTTTTGGAGGCAAAGGATGGTCACACCAAATATTGATTTGATTTAGATTTCTGTTCATTCACTTTGCATTTTGTTATTTGATAAAAATAAACTATTAACACCTCTATTTTTGGAAGCATTCTTACTTAGCAGCATTTTTCCACACCTGCCTAAAACTTTTGGAGATAGATAGAGATATATATATATATATATATATATATATATATATATTGTGATGTGAACGGGGTAGGGGTCCCTCTCCTGGGGTAGATGGACACCTCCTTACAGACAGCAGCCAGGAGACAGCACTAGTCGTGCAAGCTGGTTGGTGCCAGTTTTTATTGTGTGACACCAATAATCAAACAAAAATAACATAAAACTAAACCCTAGCCAATCTGGGCTCTAACTAGACAGGTAACTCCCTCTCTACAAGTGGCAGGGGCCTACTGCCTTACCACAAACATAGTACATACCAATGTCACAGTGTCTCAGAACAAAACCTCAGTGTCTGTTCTCCCCAGGGTGTGTGAGACACTGCATCAAAACTCTTACACAGCTATATTGAGCCACTTCCAGGTGTATTCCTTAATTAGCCTGCTCACAGGCTGGAAGGCCTAACACCTGAAACGGCCCTGTGGATGGAGCCCTCCCTTCTCTCTCACATCCACACCCCCGGTACCCATTCTCCGGCTTTTACCAAAAGCCGACACTCAGATCTGTTTGTAGAACAGACTCTTCCTGGGGGTTAAAACACATATTACAGGAATCTGGGACACAAATACACGCTATCCCTAACTTCTCCAGTGCTTCTATCACAATATATATATATATATATATATATAGAGAGAGAGAGAGAGAGAGAGGGACAGGGAGGGAAACATAGAGAGAAGGAGGAAGATGGGGTGTAGAGAGAGGGAGAGAGCCAAAGAAAGGGAGAGAGGGAGGGAGAAGGAGAGAGAGACAAAGCGGGAGGGGGAGGGAGAAAGGAGGGAGGGAGAGAAATAGAGAGGGCAGCAGAGAGGGTAAGGGGGGGACAGGGAGGGAAATAGAGGAAGAGAAAGGGACAGAGGAAGGAAAGGACTGAGAGAGCTTGCATACACTACCTGTTGCAGGCGCAGCATCAGGCTTCTGATGAGGGAGGACACTTCACTGCATAAGGCCCTGCCCCCTTCCCATACACCCGCAAATTGCAGCATTGTCAGCAAGAGGGCAGGGCTTTCATTATCAGCCACGGTCCATCAGTGAGTGTGCTATGATGCTGTTGGGAGCTGGCCAGGGGCATCCACAGTGGCTTGGTTCATGACAGTGTTTGCTGCAGTGTGGGGCCCCATCCTCCCCGCCTATAATCCAGGCTTGACTGCAATTTGGTCATGTTACGATTGCATTGATGGATATGCCCTTCATGAGCTCATACATTTTAACAGCTAATGGGTATCGTGCTTATTTTGAAGGAGCACTTACTATTATTATATTGGCCAAGTTGGCTCATAATGCATATAATACTGTATTCAATAGTATATAGCTTGCTTTAGATTTCAAATTGCACTTCTTACAGATTAAAGTGTTAACAACTCAAAATACTAATTTTAGACAATATAGGTAATGTACAATGTTAAAAAAAAATAGTGTGGTCAGCGCATTTTGCATCTGTTTTTTACCCCCCTTGAGCTTAAATAGCCATCTCCTGATCCATCTGTAAAGATGCTTAGTACAGTTATTGTTCAGCTGACGAAAATTGTACTAGCAAAGTTTGCAAAAAAAAAGCACTTGCTATTATCATATTTGGGCCTCGCATTCATTTAGGGTAGTAAAGGTTGTGTGATTTTTACTTTGAAATAATGGCTTCTACTGTACATTGAACGTGGTGGATAAAGCAACCACTATGACGATGTTAAAATCAACTACATTTACTCCATACGAAAACAGCAAACGTGTTTTAATCAAAATGTCCACTTTTTCTGCTCCTTTATGTTTTCAACCTGAAAGAGAAAAATCCATTGGTTTGCAGTTTCTTGCTTAATTTAATCTAGTTCAAGCATGGCACTACCCCCCAAAACACAAGGAAGGGCCTCGTCCTACTGAAGATGTTCATCATCCAGAGCAAAAATAAGCGTTCTGCACATAACTACATTTTCAGTATTTCTTGTTGTCAATACTTTGAAAGTGACTGATTATTAGATCTTAGTGGTCCCTGTCCAAACATATGCAACTTTCATTGCACACTCCCCATTGACAGCTGTTTTGGATTACCCAGCAATGATTATTATGTTACATTGAAGAGATGTTATTGACTATCCAGTATTAGGATGATGCCCTGGTGACCCTTTTGCCTTATGTGCAGGGGCGGATTGGCCATTGGATTTACCGGTACGCCTGTGGGGCCGCCTGTCAAGTCACTTCTTTTTTTTTACAATGACCTTCTATTACGATTACAGCCCGAGTATGTGGCTGTAATGTGCACTGTTGGGCTGGACCGCGTGTGACACAGGCGGCCGGCAAAAGTGTGTACAGTGCCATCTCTTTTTGCTAATGTGGAATCAGATTTTAAAATTTGGAGAGGCCAGATAATCTCTTGGTTTGGCAGAATGTCTGCAGTTAAAATGAATGTGCTGCCCAGAATTCTTTATCTTATGCAGACTATACCAGTAAGAATTCCTAGTGAGGTTCTGAAGGTTCTGAGTCGGGTGCAAGGAGCTATAATTAAATTTATCTGGCTAGAGTGAAACTCTCCATTTATCTTAAATTTATCTGGCTAGAGTGAAACTCTCCATTTATCTTAAATTTATCTGGCTAGAGTGAAACTCTCCACTCTTATTAGGAGCCCCATAGATGGTGGACATGGACTTCCTGATGTGCGAAGGTATTATTACGCTACCCATTTAGGCCAAGCTCTCACCTGGTTTACACCTATAATCAATCTACCATGGGTACAAATTGAGACTGCTGAATCCTCACTGTATTCTCTGTCCTCCATCCTCACTCCCTCTGTCCCTAGGGGGAGTGCTCCGGGGCTTGGTCCGACTACTTAACTGACTCGTTCTATATGGCTTTTATGCACTAGGCGACTTAATCTTTCATCCTATCCTTCCCCCCTGACTCCTATTTGGGACAACCCAGATTTTCTTCCTGGATTAAATACCAATCGATCACATTCGTGGTTTAAATTATCATCACGTCCTAGGTTTTTGTATGATCTTATACAGGGTACTATTTGGCATTCATTGGAGGATTTGGTTCAGAAATATCAAATTTCTCGCCCGATTCTCTATGAATATTTTCAAATTAGATCATTTCTTAACTCTCTTCCTAAATATTCTATTTGTAGACCATTTACGCCTTTTGAGAGGCTTTGTTATTTTACACCCACGAGACAGGGTATTATTTCCATTTTATATCGCTTACTCTGCTCCACAGATTCTGCAAATACACTTTCCCATGAAGTGGCGTGGGAAACGGATTTGGGTCCCCCTCCTAGTGAGGAATCATGGGAAATCATCAGAAGTAATGTAGCAAAATCCTCCATTTCCACTCTGTTAAAAAAAAACTCTTATAAAATCTATACGAGATGGTACTTGGTTCCCACTAGATTGTGTAGGATTTTTCCTTCCTCTTCCCCACTGTGCTGGCGGAACTGTGGCCAGCGGGGTGATTTTATACATATCTGGTGGAAATGTCCCAAAATCACTAACTACTGGAATGAGATAAAATCCTTATTGAACAAGATACTTCACATTTCGATTTCTCTAAGCCCATGGACTGCCCTATTGGGGCTACCTATGGCCCTCATTCAGAGCCACTCGCTATTTGCGGTCGTTCGTTCTAAAACAAGGGGTGGCTATTCAAATGAACCGTTCGCTGTTTGCGGTCTGTTCACGCCTCTAGGTCTGAACGAGCGAACAAAACTTGCGTTCGTTTTTTGGAAAAATACGCCCCCTGGCCGCTCGCATCCTACGTCATGTCCGCTATTTATTAGATTAATCGAGTACATCGAACAGGGTATGAGCTGCTCGCTATTCTTGTGGTTGGTTTTTGCTACCACAATTTTGCGAGCAGTTCTGGCTTTAAATTAACCCAGTGACGTGGTCAATGACGCTGCTGTTTTAAATATGCACACCCATAAAACGCCCGTTTTGACCTTTAAGCACGCCTGCGATCGGATCTCCACTCCCCGTTTTTAAGCACCTTCCCCTGTTACCACCCACATACGCCTCATTCTGTCACTCAAAATAGCAGGCATTCGCTATTTTGCGAGCACACGATTTTCGGCCGCACTGAGTGGTTCGCGCATGCGTATTTCGATCCGTACGCATGCGCAGTTGGGCAAACATCCTTCGGAGCGAACGAGCAGCCACTTGCGTCCGGCTCTGAATCAGGGCCTATATCTGGGCTGAATTCCCCCTCTAATAAATTAGTTCTTCAAATATTACATGCCGCACGGTGTACTTTTGCCAAGTCTTGGAAACAACCATCCGCCCCTGCATTACACTTAGTGTACTCTAAGATTTGGTTTATTGCTAATATGGAGAAAATCACATTTGCTCTTAGGGATCAGTCAGATAAATTTAATAAGATATGGGACCCATGGTTTAATTATTCAACTACTACTATATCTGGGATTTGATGCCTTGTCTGTCCAAATATGATATTTTAGAAATGTTACGGTGGTACTATTTACATAGGATGAGATTTAATATGATATTAATATGTCGGTCCCCCCCCCCCCCTTTTTTTTTTTTCATTTTTGTTTTGTTCTGGTTTATTTTATTTTATTAATTTAAAAAATGTACATGAAAATGTAAGGTGAAGGTTTATGTTGTCTTATGCGATATGGATATGACTTCAATTGTATTGATGTTCTTATATATTTCATAATATGTTGTGAATGTCATTGTATTCTTTGCCTTGAATAAAAATTATAGTTAAAAAAAAAAAAAAAAGTGTGGGCAGGTATTACTGTCAGTCAGCTGCGCCGGCGGGGCTGACTGACGAAGCTGGCGGTGGGCGGAGCTAAGGGAGTCACGGACAGCTGGGTTAGGAGACCACACACAGCACACACCACAGACTGACAAGGCAGCACTGTGGTAGGTCACAGGTGGAGCTGTGGGGAGTAAGGGGGTACAGGAAGTACCAGTGTATGGTCCAAAACTGACAGGGTCCCGCTGGTGCTGGTGATCGTGGCTGCACCCTGCTTCATTCTCACTCACAGGCAGATGTCTGCCTGTGAGTAAGACGCAGTTGCAAGCCTGCTAGAATCATCAGCCCAAGCGGGACCCTCTGTCAGCCTCTGAATATTAGCATCAGATTTCAGATGGGAGCATTGGTTTGTGTTCTGTGCTCCCCTCCCCCACTCTCGCAGGGGACTTAAGTCTCCACTCTCCAGACCAACAGCAGCAGCACATCTTCATCTCTTGTCTCTTTTACATACTGCTCCACCCCCAGGTCTCCTACAGCTTCTCCCTCTCCCTGCTTCCACTGACTGCTCACTCACTGTGTGCTAGACACAGACGGCACTGACTCAGATCATGTGCCTCTAACCTCCCTCCACTATGTGTGCCTCTGCCACCTATATAGGTCCTACCCACCCCATGTGTGCCTGCCTCTAACCCCCCTCCACCAAGTGTGCCTCTGCCACCTATATAGCTCATACCCACCCATGTGTTCCTGCTTGTAACCCCCTCCACCATGTGTGCCTCTGCCACCTATATAGCTCATACCCACCCATGTGTTCCTGCTTGTAACCCCCTCCACCATGTGTGCTTCTGCCACCTATGTAGCTCATACCCACCCATGTGTTCCTGCCTGTAACCTCCCTCCACCATGTGTGCCTCTGCCACCTATATAGCTCCTACCCACCCCATGTGTTCCTGCCTCTAACCCCCCTCCACCATGTGTGCCTCTGCCACCTATATAGCTCATACCCACCCATGTGTTCCTGCTTGTAACCCCCTCCACCATGTGTGCTTCTGCCACCTATATAGCTCATACCCACCCATGTGTTCCTGCCTGTAACCTCCCTCCACCATGTGTGCCTCTGCCACCTATATAGCTCCTACCCACCCCATGTGTTCCTGCCTCTAACCCCCCTCCACCATGTGTGCCTCTGCCACCTATATAGCTCATACCCACCCATGTGTTCCTGCTTGTAACCCCCTCCACCATGTGTGCTTCTGCCACCTATATAGCTCATACCCACCCATGTGTTCCTGCCTGTAACCTCCCTCCACCATGTGTGCCTCTGCCACCTATATAGCTCCTACCCACCCCATGTGTTCCTGCCTCTAACCCCCCTCCACCATGTGTGCCTCTGCCTCCTATATAGCTCCTACCCAGGTAAGCACAATTTTCTGTTACTTATTTTATATTTCTATTTTACAAGTGTGTGTAAATATTTATTACATTTAAATTTTATGTATATAATTGTATTTATGTGCATGTGTGTGTATGTATATATATATATATATATATATATTCTACTATACGCAGCCATTCCCCCGAATTCCGGTATTTTATACCATCCCCAAACTCCACAAGAATGCCACCACACCTCCTGGGAGGCCGATTATATCAGCCTGTGACTCTTTATTTTACAGTGTTTCACAATACCTGGACCATTTTTTGCAACCCTTGATTCAGAAAGAATCTACTTTTCTAAAGGATACCACATCGTTCATTTTACATCTTCAAGCTTTATCATCTCTCCAAGGACAATATTTGGATGTGTACTATAGTCGTTTCCAGTTTATACACTAGCATTCCCCAGACACAAGGGATTGAAACGGTTTGCAGATTTATCTCAAGCCATCCAGATTACAAAGGCCCACAAATTGATTTTTTTATTCAACTTCTAACATGGACTTTCATTCGCAATTATTTCATTTTTGATAAAAAAAATTATTTGCAACGCTCGGGGGTGTGCCATGGGCTCATGTGTAGCCCCGAGCTTTGCAAATATTTACATGCTAGCAATAGAGCAAGATTTCTTTTTTTCAGATATTCAGGTGGCCCAATAAATTTGTGGATACCGTAGGTATATAGACGACATATTCCTATTGTGGAAGGGCACTAAAAATGATTTTGATAGTCTGATTCAGAATATTAATGATCGGGATTGCCCCATTAAATTGACAGCTGAAAGTAGCTATACCTCGGCCCACTTTCTGGATGTCTCTATCCATCTCTCACATGATGGTATTATGGAAACATCTATGTACTATAAAGATACCGACAGGAATACCCTGTTAGCAAGTGACAGTCAACATCCTAAGTCACTTAAATATGGCCTGCCTTTTTCCCAATTTCTAAGGGTGGTAAGAATTTGCAGTGATCCTGATGATGTTAGATTTCAAATTCACAAAATGATGTTAAAATTCCTGTTGAGGGGTTACCACCGCACCTCTCTTATCAAGGCTAGAGACCGTGCACTGACGGTTAGCCATAAAGATGAACTGGTACCCGTTTCACCAAAAAAATTAGAGAACAACATAGTTTAGACACAAACATATACGGATGATAACAAACCCCTTATGCAAACTGCTAAGGCTATGTGGCCAATAGTAGCCACTGATAAACAGATCCCGTCAGTGATGGGATGCTCTATCCTGCCGTCCTTCAAACGGGGGAGAAACATTAGAGATAGGGTGGTACATAATGACATTAGTCATTTTTCAATAGACCAGCCGATTCATTTCCTTACTCGCAAGCCAGGCAATTATAGTTGCACGGGTTGCACGACGTGCAGCTTTTTAGAAACGGGTGACAAATTCACCCATCCTAGATCAGGCAAAATTTTTCAAATTAAGAATCCACTGACTTGCTCGAGCAAATTCGTAATTTATTACATTAAGTGCCCTTGCAGTTTGCTATATATAGGGAAAACGACACGCCAGCTAAAAGAACGTATGGCGTTACATCGTTTCAACATTAGGGCAGCACTGGATGGCAAGAGCTGTGACCAGCCAGTCGCACGCCACTTTCTACAGTTTAAACACAATCTGTCGAGCATTAGATATAAAATGGATCCATATTTTGCAGACTGTACAGCGTTTGGGTCTGAATGAAAAATCTATCTCTGGCATGTTTTTTGTAATCATGCTGTTTACTTTAAATGATGATCTTACTGTATTTTACAGGTTTTCATACCTCCCAACATGACCCTCTCCAGGAGGGACACAATGCTCTGGTCCTGGACTTCCCTGGTAATTTATGATTGATGGCGGCTCCAGAGGCGGGGCTGCAGTACAGTCTAAAATTCAAATAGGGGAATCACACCAACTGCCAGTGAGTCCCAGCCAGTGATGTGTGGCAGTGTGTGAAATGACAGTTGGTGTGACTCCCCTATTTGAATTATGAACTGCGCTGCAGCCTTCACCTCTTACCAGGGAAGTCCAGGACCAGAGCATTGTGTCCTTCATGGAAAGGATCATGTTGGGAGGTATGGGTTTTGGCTATCTTCCGTTATGCTTTAGCATGCATGTAACATTGTACATATGCAGCTGGGGGATGACTATCTATAGACACTTCACCCCTGTGTACTGTCTGCTCTATATTGTTTATAGCTATGTTACAGCTGCATTATTGCGGTGATTGTTCATCGCATAGTTAATCCTATGATTCAGTTTCCCCTTTCTGTTGTCAGGTTGCTATGGTGATGGCACTGGGTGTTTTCTGACCACGCCCCCAGGCCCTCTCTGATGACGTTATCAGTTTGAGCCACAGCTGGGGATCGTGGAGGTGACAGCACATGGGTGTTATCTGTTATATATTGCACTGTTTTTTATTATATGTATGTCTTGATAAAAGCATTAAGTTGCTGAAACGTTGACAGCATTTCTGGTTTGACCTAATTTATTTACATCTGCTGCATAAGTCCCATTGAGTGCCCTCTCTCAGTTTTCTACTTATAATCTACTATACTATATATTTATATACTTTATTATTAGAAAAGTTTACCCTGAAATAAATTAATTGTTGCTGTGGCATGTACATGTCACACCTAAAGTGCACATCTAGCACCCCAGCTCTCACTGCGTGCGCCATGCACATTAGGTGTGCTGTGCAAGTATTCCCTGCAGCAACAAGAATGGAGAGGATGGGGAACGAGGGCGGTAAGTATAATGGGACGGGAGTGGTCTGGAACAGGAGAAATGGACAGGCTAAGATTACCCACAGTTGCCGGGTCCATGTATTTACTAGTGTGTATTTGTATTTGTTGGGGGTATATGGTGAGATCTTAGGAGCATCTGGTGTATGTTGGCACTATGGGGGGTGCACCATAGCATGCACTCGCTCTGGGTTCCAGGGCCCCATGGAACACCTCTGCATCCAATGGATTGGCAGGGGTTGAGGTGGTTGTGGGGGCGGGCACTGTCTGTTTTATTTGCACTGGGCTCTTCATGTCTTATGGCAGTCGTGGGTTCAAAGTATGCCATTGCTATGGGGCTCGAACTGTCCCTCGGGCCACGCATCCTCTGCACCCCTGTCATGCCACTAAACGGGAAAAATGAGAGAGAGAGAACATTACAGGCAGTGATTGCACTTAAGTGCAATAGCATGGCGTAAGAGACTCGTCACTAGAAACTGGGCGGGTCCCCCATTACATGCTCTATAATAAGAAAATGTCTCATTGGGATACTGTAATGCTGCCTCTTGGAATAGTCCCAGAAGCTTGTCTAATACTGGTTGACTGGTGGAGAGTCAGTGCAGTGCTGAGGCTATTGGGGCGAACATCCTCTTGGGGGAAATGATTGCAGTGATCAAGGTATAGTGATATACTAATCCCGCCTACTTTGCTGTTTGCTCCGCCTACAGTTGATTTGGTACCGCCCACATGAGGCCACTTCCAGAATTTTTTCCAGGGCCACTTTTAGTCCCCAATCCGCCCCTGCTTATGTGTGTCACTACTGGAGCACCCACACGCTATTTTCCCACACCGAACAGTTGATAGTGTACCTAGAGTTAACCAGCAAAGATTTCCACACCAAATCAGCTCTTTATCAGACTGCCCTGCAGCCTGCAAGCTGCTCCTTGTAGCATGGAAGTGGGAACATATTTTCATACCAAGGTAATGTCTGAATAAAGAATGCTAAAGTTTATGAAACACACGATCACTTTTATTAATAGGCTATATCAGTTACACTATAACAGTTGTATTGTAACATAATAAGTGGGCACAATGCAATAACAGTCTCCTTATAGCTATCCCTGAGGTATCTAATTTATGCACAATTCATTGTTAAGGAGCTCTGCTTCAGTGTCTGGGGCAAATGCAGGATTTTAAAGGGGGGGCACACACCCTGATGCAGCTGGCCAGCAAGTCCTTGATGGGAGCCAGTGGCGTAACTAGGGTAATTAGAGCCCAGGGCAAGTTAAATAACTGAGCCCCCCCTCCCCCAAGAATGTGTGCGTGCCGAAAAAGTGTACATGGGCGCATGCCACATGGGACGTGGCCACTGAAAAATGGGGACATATCAACATGACACACCACCATTTCTCGTCACTCTGGGAACATTCCTTTCCATTCTATATGCACCTTAATGCCCCCAGTAGTAGTGTTCCTCTTGCAATGCCCACTGTAGTATGTGTCCCTTATGCAATGTCCCCAGTAGCAGTGCCCCTTATGCAGTGTCCCCCTATTCAGTGCCCCCAGTAGTGCACCCTTATACAGTGCCCCCAGTAATGCCCTTATGCAGTGCCCCCAGTAGTTCCACTTATTTTGTACCCCAGTAGTGCCCCTTATACAGTGCCCACAGTAGTGCCCCCCCTATGCAGTGCCCCCAGTAGTGGTCCCCCCTATGCAGTGACCCCTGCATAAGGGGCCAGTAGTGCCCCTTATGCAGTGCCCCCAGTAATGGTCCCCCCAATGCAGTGACCCCCAGTAGTGCCCCTTATCCAGTGCCCCCAATAGTGGTCCCCCCTATGCAGTGCCCCCAGTAGTGGAGCCCTGTGCAGTGCCCCCAGTAGTGGTCCCCCCTATGCAGTGCCCCTTATACAGTGCACACAGTAGTGGTCCACCCTATGCAGTGCCCCTTACAAATATAGCATAAAAACACAAAAAAAACAGTACTGTCATGCCAACAGTAAAGCATCCTCAGACCATTCTCAGCCAAGGGAGTGGGATCACTCACAACTTTGCCTAAGAACACAGCCATGAATAAAGAATGGTGCCAAATCATCCTCCAAGAGAAACTTCTCCCAACTATCCAAGAACAGTTTGGTGATGAACAATGTCTTTTCCAGCATGCTTGGAGCACCTTACCATAAGGCAAAAGTGATAACTAAGTGGCTTGGGGAACAAAACATCAAAATTTTGGGTCCATGGCCAGGAAACTCCCCAGACCTTAATCCCATTGAGAACTTGTGGTCAATCCTCAAGAGGTGGGTGGACAAACAAAAACCCACAAATTCTGACAAATTCCAAGCATTCATTAGGCAAGAATGGGCGGCCATCAGTCAGTATCATACTTGCCTACTATTGAAGCTTCCTCCCCGGGAGAAAGCTGGGGAGGTGAAGCAGGTAGGCGGAGTTGGGGCGTGGCCATCCGAATCGAGCCGTTAAGCCCTGCCCTATCATGGGAATTCATCGTGATTCCACATATTTAACAGAGGGAGGAGCTAAATGACGCGATTATCACAGAATCGTGTCATTAGGCCCGCCCCCATCCCTGAGAAACGCGCCGCTGCCCGCTAATATTCTCCCCATTCTGCCCACTTCACTAGGAAGTGTTCGGAATGCAGGAGAAGTGCCTACCCTTCCGGGGGTGCGGGGAGTTACCCGAAAATCGTGAGCCTCCCGCGAAAACCGGGAGGGTAGGCATGTATGGTCAGTATGTGGCCCAGAAGTTGATTGACAGCATGCCAGGGCGAATTGTAGAGGTTTTGAAAAAGAAGGGTCAACACTGCAAATATTGACTCTTTGCATAAACTTAATGTAACTGTCAATAAAAACCTTTGACACTTATGAAATGCTTGTAATTTTACTTCAGTATACCATAGTAACATCTGACAAAAAGGTCTAAAAACACTGAAGCAGCAAACTTTGTGAAAACCAATACTTGTGTCATTCTCAAAACTTTTGGCCATGGCTGTAGCCATAAGGCATCAATTTGCGTACAGACTATACGTTTTTAGCTATTCTTAGTAGTGTTCAGGTAGGCTGCTATATTCAGTGTTTAGATTAGATTTTATATTAGATTTTTTACTTATGACGAAGTGGAATTAAACAGGAGGTAAACAGAAAATAAACAGTCCTACTGCCATTTATCCATCTGCGGGCCTGGCATCTCAAACAATGCTGTCTGCATATCCTGGACACTCAGGGCCTGATTCAGAGCCAGATGCTCTGACAAGAGCGCTCGCTCTAAATCAGGGGCCTCCTACCTATTTTTGGAGCGGCCTCCTGGCCCCTCGCATAGCTGTGAGTGACCACCCACATCTTATGCGAGCGGCCAAAAAGATGGTCGCGATGGACTTGACCCTGACTCCCACTCCCACTGACATTACTAGTGATGTCAGTGGGGCCGGTCCCAGACGGTAGGCGCTCCCATGGGGAACGCCTCTGTCTGAGCAGCAACGCCCCCGGCATGCCCACCAAAAGGGGCGTGCTGTCACTCACCATCTACAGCACGCCCCCTTTGGTGCGAGATCCATAGCGACGGCCTGGCCGTCGCTATTCGGGTCTCGCGCATGTGCACGACGGAGCTCCCTCCGTCGTGCGCATGCACACCAGGGCACCATCGAATCAGGCCCTCAGTACTGAATTCCCTGCTTGGACTTTGCAAGGATTTACTGCTTTGCTTGCTGCTCTTAGTGAATGTTTTTTGTTTTTCAAAACATCTTTGACTTCATCAACTCTGTACCAATATCAATTTGCCTTTACATACTTAAAATTTCAGTTTGCATTGTCATTGATTTTTACATTACCCTCATATCTATGCACTTGTAACATTGTTTATTTTGGTATTTTATTCTAGCACCCATTACATCGCCTGAATATTCCTCTTAACAGTACACTGTTATAGTTGTGCTTATAAAGTTACCTGCACTGTCTCTGTCATATGGCCTCCACTCCAACTTCCAGTCTTCTTCCCCTTTTTCCCTCATCTACACTATGACCTCCTTTTCCTCAAATCCACCGCTCAGTCTGTGTCTACATATGCCACCCCCTGTTCCCACCTCTATCCTCCATCCCTAGTCTCCTCCCCCTCTCTCTTCTCCTCTGTCTCCCTTCCACCACCCTGCTTCCCTCCCCTACCTCTCCCATTACTCCATTTTCCACTTCTCTCATATGATGGTCCTACTGCCCCACCACTATACCATGCTCCCCTCCTTCTTTATCTGTCACCTCTCCTCACCTTTATTCACATCCCACTAAACTCCCTTGCTGCCCACTACCTGCAGTTTCCCTACCTTGCTCAGGGCACGCACCATCACCACATCCTCTTTATGTATGTCCTCCAAATAAATCTCACATCCATGCTACAGCAAACCTAATAATCTCATGCACATCTCTCCCACTAACTCGGTCCTCTCTCCTGTGCCATCTGGAATGCCAGATCTGTCTGTAATAAAATGGTCCCCACCCATGACCTCTTCATCTGAAACTCCCTGAATCTCATAGCCATCTCAGAAACCTGGTTTCCCCCTTCAGACTCTACTTCTCCTGCATCTCTCTCCTATGGTGGCTTCTCGCGGTCACCATGGTGGTGGTGTTTGGGTCTTTCTATCCTACAGTTGCACCTACCAACTCATACTCTCAGAACCATACCTTTTCATTATCTACCTTCGAGGTTCATGCTATTTGCCTTTTCCAACATGTTCATATTTGTGTAGCTGTCATCTACCATCCCCCTGGCCCTAGCTCCAAATTCCTTGACAACTTTGCTTCCTGGCTCTGCCACTTCCTCTCGGGAGACCTTCCCTCTCTAATCTTAGGTGACTTCAATATCCCTATTGATGTCCCCAATGACCCCCTGCCTCTAACTCACTCCCCTCACATCATCTTTTGGTCTCTCTGAATGGACCTTCACCCTCCCATTAGATGACACTTACTTGATCTGGTCTTCACTTCTGTGATATTTCTGAATTCACCAATTCCCCATTTCTTCTTTCTGACCATCATCTCCTCTCTTTTAACTTATTCCTCACTCCTTCTCCACTAAGCGTAGACTCACTTCTCTCCCCTACTGTCTCTCTTCCCTGTCTTGACCAAGCGGTTTCCCTATACAATGTCTCCCTTTGTGCTGCTCTTGATTCTTGGATTCTTGACCTGCAAAAGTGTTTACAAACCACCGAGCGATAGTCAAGGAAATTGTGCTCCAATGCTGACTTCTTCCATTTTAAATTTATGCTCTCAACCTACAGTGCTACCCTCTCCCACTCTAAATAGTCTTATTTCATGACCCATATCTCTTCCCAGTCCTAGAATCTCTGTCACCTCTTTGCCTCTTTCAACTTCCTCCTCAGCCTCTCCTCCTCACCTCCCCTCCTTATTGTCTGCCCTTGACTTTGCCACCTACTTTACATCTAAAATTGAATCCATATTTTATATCACATCCCTCCAGACCCTCAACACAGCATTCACTTCTTTCCCTGCCTGCATCACCCCATCCATATGACTAACTGTTACTTCTTTCGCCCCTGTATTTGGAAATGAGGTAATGACCCTAATTCAGTCCTCCCCTCTTCACCCCCTCCCATTGACAATATCCCCTCCTACCTCCTCCACTCTCTCTCCTGTTGCTGTTCCCATCTTGCCAATCTCTTCAATATTTCCCTCTCCTCAGGGACTGTCTCCTCAGCATTTAAGCATGCCTTATCTCTCCATTCTTAAAAAAACACCCTTGATCCTAACACACTCTCTCACTACCGCTCACCTCTCTCCTCCCTTTTGCCTCCACACTTTTTGAGCAGACTGTCTACAACCACTTTACCACCTTTCTTTCCTCTCATTCCTTGCTTGACCCTTTTCCGCCTGGCTTTCATTCTCTTCACTCCACAGAAACTGCCCTCACTAAAGTTAGCAATGTCCTCCTTGCTGCCAAATACAACGGCCACTTTTCTCTGCTCATTCTCCTCAACCTCTTTGCTACTTTTGAAACTGTAATCAACACCCCTCCTGCAAATCCTTCACACCCCTCGGTCTGTGTAATAGTTCCCTCTCCTGACTGTCCTCCTACCTCTCTGACCATTCTTTCTGAGTGAATGACTCCATTCCCCCCACACTTCCTGACCTCTCCTATTATCCCTCTATAATACTTTTTAAGTGAGCTCATCAGCTCCTTTGTTCTCCAATATCATCTATATGCTGATGACACTTGGATCTACCTCTCCTCCCTTGACCTTTCCCCCGCTCTCCACATTCGTATCTCTTATCTATCGCTCTACTATTTTCCTTCTCGATGTCCCAGCTATTTGACATGTCTAAAACTAAGCTGATCATCTTCCCTCCCTCCGGTATAAGTTCACCGCCAATTTCTTTATATATCGACAGCACCACCATCTCCTTTAGCCGGAAACTGTGCGTTGTCTTGGAGTGATTCTTGACTCCTCCCTCTCCTTCAAACCACACATTCAGTACCTCTCACAGTCCTGCCATTTCCATTTTAAAAATATCTCCAGGATCAGATGCTTTCTCACCCTAGAAGCAACAAAGAACCTCATCCATTCACTGGTCATCTCCAGACTGGACTACTGCAACCTCCTCTTATCTGGCTTCTCTGCCTCCCACCTCTCTTCACTCCAATCTTTCCTCAATGCTGCTGCTCAGATCATCTTCCTCCCCTCATACAAGCCCTACACTGGCTCCCCTTCCTTTTCAGAACCCAATTCAAACTTCTCACTCTCACTTACAAATCCCTCACCCAATCCCCTCTTATTTAGATCTCTGTCCTTAGCTCCTGCACACTCCCACCCACCCACTGCGCTCTACAAATGAAAGCTGCCTCCCCTCCTGATTACCTCCTCCCACTCACGCTTCCAACATTTTGCTTATGCTGTTCTCTACCTCTGGAACTCTCTCCCTTTCAGGCCACCACTCTACAAAACTTCTAATTGGTTCTTAAGACCAACTTCTTAATCAAGGAGGCCTTCCTGCTCTCATACTAATCCACTGTTCCATGCTCCACGCTCACTGTCTCTCTCTATTCCTCTGTGTCATCCCGGTCTGTATGCTTCTCCCCTATTGTAAGCTCTCATGAGGAGGGCTCTATTCCCTCATGTGCTTTTCCTTCCCTCACTTATACCATCATCTCCTCACCACTGCTTGGAAGAGCACCTAGCTCTCGGGCTCTGCCACCCTGCGGCTTATTTAAGTGTTATGACTGCTGATACAGCAATGTTTATAAACCATGTCCATGGCTTGCAATGTTCACTACTGTAAGTCACTTTCTTCTTGTTTTGTTTAAACTGTTTCTATTTATGCACTTTGTACGGTGCTGTGTACCCCTTGTATTGCACCATATGACTAAGGGAAAATATTTATAATCTAGCCACGGAATCTGACTATTCTGGTCTCTGGGCACAGATTTTTGTCTTTGCTCTGTATCCCACACTTGAGGATTTGGGTACAGGGAGGGACCTACCAATTGGCACTCCTTGGCTCCAAAAAGTCTTGCAATAACACACTTATATAACCGTTAACAATGGGTGCCTACTCACTGATTATTAATTTAACTTTAGTAACCTTCCCGAATGTATGGCTTTTAGTGACATCCCCAGCTCCAAACGTAATTCCTGTTTGTTAGCTGGCCCTCTGTGTGCATAGTCCCCCTTTCCAGCAATTGCAGGAACCAGCGGTAAACACACCTATATCAAATTTCGGTACAAAGCAGCGTAGCACATTTGGGGTGTGCACCCAGGGATATTTAGAAAGGGATGCTGTAAGCTGATGGGTGTGTCAACAAAAAGCTTCCAGTCGCAACTCTCCACATGCCAGACACTTTTATTTGCCAATTATCGTTACTGATCCTTGGGACTTTTGACTAAATTTATAAACCCTATACTTACAGTAATAGTTACATTTGCAAAAAAAATAATATTAGAATGAGGATGTCCCCTGCTTCTCATTTGGCGACATTTAAGATACCAAATACATTGTATTTGTTGTAAAGCTTCCCTCTTAATCCAGAGATAAGAGTAATATATACACTACCGTTCAAAAGTTTGGGGTCACCCAGACAAATTCGTGTTTTACATGAAAACTGACTTTTATTTATCAAATGAGTTGCAAAATGAATAGAACATATATTCAATACAGTGGCAAGGTTAGAAATAATGATTTTTATTTTTAATAATAATTTTGTCCTTCAAACTTTGCTTTTGTCAAATAATGTTCCTTTTGCAGCAATTACAGTATTGCAGACCTTTGGCATTCTAGCTGTTAATTTGTTGATGTAATTGAAGAAATTTCACCCCACGCTTCCTGAAGTACCTCCCACAAGTTGGATTGGCTTGATGGGCACTTGTTGCATACCATACGTTCAAGCTGCTCCCACAACAGCTCAATGGGGTTGAGATCTGGTGACTGCGCTGGCCACTCGATTACAGATAGAATACCAACTGCCTGCTTCTTCCCTAAATAGTTCTTGCATAATTTGGAGGTGTGCTTTGGGTAATTGTCCTGTTGGAGGAGCAAATTGGCTCCAATCAAGCGCTGTACACAGGGTATGGTATGGCGTTGCAAAATAGAGTAATAGCCTTCCTTTTACCTTGTACAAATCTCCCACTTTACCAGCACCAAAGCAGCCCCAGACCATCACATTACCTCCACCATGCTTGACAGATGGCGTCAGGCACTCTTCCAGCATCTTTTCACTTGTTCTGTGTCTCACAAACGTTCTTCTGTGTGATACAAACACCTCAAACTTTGATTTGTCTGTCCATGACACTTTTCTCCAATCTTCCTCTGTCCAATGTCTGTGTTCTTTTGCCCATATTAATCTTTTCCTTTTATTGGCCAGTCTCAGATATGGCTTTTTCTTTGCCAATCTGCCTAGAAGGCCAGCATCCCGGAGTCGCCTCTTCACTGTAGACATTGACACTGGCGTTTTGCGGGTACCATTTAATGAAGCTGAGGACTTGTGAGGCATCTGTTTCTCAGACTAGAGGCTCTAATGTACTTGTATTCTTGCACAGTTGTGGACTGGGGCCTCCCACTTCTCTTTCTACTCTGCTTAGAGCCTGTTTGTGCTGTTCTCTGAAGGGAGTAGTACACAACATTGTAGGAAATGTTCAGTTTCATGGCAATTTCTCGCATGGAATAGCCTTCATTTCTAAGAGCAAGAATAGACTATCCAGTTTCACATGAAAGTTCTCTTTTTCTGGCCATTTGGAGAGTATAATCGAACCCACAAATGTGATGCTCCAGATACTCAACTAGCTCAAAGGAAGGCCATTTTTATAGCTTCTCTGACGAGCAAACCCATTTTCAGCTGTGCTAACATAATTGCACAAGGGTTTTCTAATCAACCATTAGTCTTCTAACGCGCTTAGAAAACACAATGTACCATTAGAACACTGGAGTGAAGGTTGCTGGAATTGGGCCTCTATACACCTATGTAGATATTCCTTTAAAAACCAGATGTTTGCAGCTAGTATAGTCATTTACCACATTAACAATGTATAGAGTGTATTTCTGATTAACTTAATGTTATTTTCATTGAAAAAAAACAGTGCTTTTCTTTCAAAAATAAGGAAATTTCTAAGTGACCCGAAACTTTTGAATGGTAGTGTATTTTTTTTTTATGAGAAATTGGGTCCATATGTGCAATTTTTAGGAGATGAAGTTCAATCAAATATAATGAATCTACTAAATGATTCCTAAATTCACAATTGTAGAGAGGAAAGTTATCTTAACATATTTCTAGAATATTGTTTTCCTCCTTGCCGTCCCAATCCCCCTGCTTCCTATGGTTGTGAACCCACACCTGCGGGGGTTTCTTAGTATTGCCTGGAAATAACTAGTGGGGCTTAATACCATTGGTGGCATGGGATCGATGTTGGAAAAAACTGGTATACATTTTGTTATTATACCAAAAACAGATAATTGTTTTAAGAAAAAAAAATGGCCACAAAAAGAAAGTAGATTAATAGCAGCTGAGTAAATGTGGCAACTTACAAAGAGTGTCAGGGAAAATCCAAAGTAATCTTTGTTGTACTGACCTTTGTTGGTTATGTTTGCAACTTTACAGCATACAAGCCAAAAATATGCATTAATAAGAAAAAAAGAAATGTGCGACATCTATAGATATATCATTATTCAGATAATGAACATGTCTTTTTGGGCAACACTGCTTTGAGGCAAAGCCAATATATTGTGAAATAAACATCTGTGAGCCTATAACATTACACTAATGTCCTACTTAATGAAATAAGTTTTCCAATTACGCCTTTGTTGTCACAAAATTGCAGTCATTACTTTATTTTAATCTTTTTACCTTTGGCAAACAAGCAACTTAACAATGGATGTGAATTGTTATTGTTCAAAGCTTTTCTTCCTCTATTAATATATTTACCACTTCAATAGCTATTTAGGACAGGGCTGATTGTGGTTTTTTTAATGAGATCAGGAAGAAGACATTGAATAGACATCCCTCAAATCGGGAAGTTTCAGATATTATTAAAATGCAAGACGTGTGAAAGTTTTGTGCGGGCAAGATAGGAAGATTAGACATAAGGCATAAAGTTTATTAGAAAAGAAAATCTCTAGTGGACTTTGGATTGACTATCACCCTAATGTGCTTTGTAGCTCCAGCATTTCAAAGTGAGAGGCTGATTTTTGCAGGAATAACCTTTTCAAAAGTTACTCCTTCTCATAGAATGATGGACGATTTCACACAGTCCTTCACAGCACGCATTTAAATGACTTAAATTAAAACTTAGACGTACAAGTACAGGACTTGATATCTCTAGACTATGCTGGAGGCAGTTTTGCATTTTAGTACACTACACATAGAGTGAAATTAAATATTTTATTTCATTGCTTAAATGTTTTATTGCATTTACAGCGAATTGTAGTAACACTTCCACAAGCTTGTGGTTGTTGTTATACTGCATCAGGACCTCATCACTATAATTCAGACAAAGAAAGTTGGGCACCATAGCCAAAAAGACTGCCTTTTTACAATGGGAAATCTTTGCAGCAAGGATGAGTCTCCCATATCCAAATATTCCGAAATACGGAATAATTTTGGCATGACCGAGATAATGAAACCTTTGATTTTTGATGGTTCAATGTACACAAACTTTGTCTAAGGCACAAATTATTAAAAATATTGTCTAAAATTACCTTCAGGCTGTGTGTATAAGGTGTATATGAAACATAAATGAATTTCATTTCTGTACACAAACTTTGCTTGAGCCACAAAATTATTGAAACTATTGTATAAAATTACCTGCATGCTGTGTGTATAAGGTGTAAATAACACATAAATGCATTCTGTGTGTATATTGGGGTCCCATTCCCAATATATTTCATTATGATATGCTAATATTTCAAAATACGTAATATTCCGATATCCAAAATGCCCCTGGTCCCTAACATTTTGGATATAGGAGACTTGACCTATATTAAGAAGAGGAGTGACGTATTTGTAGAAGGAAAGTTTATATATATATATATAAAAAAAAATATTATTAATTGGGTGGTCTTTTATGGAGCATATTTAGCTAAAATATAATTATATACTAGTTCACATCACCCTTTCACAACTGTTTTCAGTTATCCAATGGCCCTACTGCCTCACTATTAGTCTTATGGGTAACAAATATTAGTGGGATGCATGCATAGCCGATGCAGATTCTAACTACATAATCAGTATAGCCCTCTCACAATATGACACTGACTTGGGTATAGATGAAAATAATTAAATAAATATTTCAGTTTTACATTTTCTTGTCTACAAAAAATGTTATAGCTGGTGTATAAACTTTCACGATAGTTCTTTTATTGAAATGCCAGATCTTTCTGCTGTTCTTTGTCTTCACCGAAAACAGAAAGTAGCATCAATTAATTGGGAACATTTCACCTCTTTGTAAAGAACTCTGCACTGAGACAAATGTAATGCTTAGAATGTTCACCTGCTCAGGCCAGATGTTATCCGTTACTTCCTATGGAGAAAGATCAATAATTAAAGTCAATAGGGATAAAACTGATGTACAACGGAGAAAGGAAAATATTTTTCACTGCAGGTTTTATTTCGTATATTTTTGTCCTTGTAAGTCTATAGCCAGTGTCACAGATTTTATTCTTTGCAGAAAATTATCACTAATCCCTCATTATATTTTGCTGTTTTACACTTGTTTTAAACTGTCAAAATCTTACTTTTTACTTCCAAATATTGCTTTAGGTATTGAGTGCAATAAGGTATTCTAAATTCGTGTTCATTATAATGATGGTGAAGTGTGGCAAAATTAATGAAAATCAGGCACTGAAATCTAAATGCAATCTTATTTTGTACATTGCCCCCTCTGTGTCACATGAAATAGGTTTTTATTATCCACTTTAAACTTAGGCCATGACAGTACCAAATGTAGGACTGAGGACAACTTAAAAACAGTTACAGAGTAACAACAGTCAGGGGATTTAGGGGGTCATTCAGACCCGCTCGTGAGCAAAGGACGTTTGCAAGCGGGTCGATGTTGCCCCACTGCGCATGCGCACGACGGAGGGAGCTCCGTCGTGCGCATGCGCGAGACCCGGACAGCGACGGGCAGGCCGTCGCTCCGGGTCTCGCACCAAAGGGGGCGTGCTGTCGATGTTGATTGACAGCACGCCCCCTTTGGTGGGCGTGCCGGGGGCGTGGCTGCAAGACGGAGGCGTTCCCATGGGAACGCCTACCGTCTGAAGCCGGCCCCACTGACATCACTAGTGATGTCAGTGGGAGTGATTTTGGCTCTGATAGAGCCAAAATCACTCCTGGGCTTGCGGCAGCGAGACCCTACCGCAGGGTCTCGTCACAAGCCCGATGGTCGCGATGGTCATCTTTTTGGCTGCTCGAATATGCTGTGGGTGGTCACCCACAGCTATGCGAGCGGCCAGGAGGCCGCTCCATTTTCAGGTAGGAGGGCACTGATTTAGAGCGAGCACTCTGGTCAGAGCGTTCTGCTCTGAATCAGGCCCTTAGTCATTAGGTCCAAATTTACAATGTCAACAACACAATGTCGACAGTTATGATGCCAATATTGTTAAAATGTCGATAGGCAACACATTCGCATTAAGGTTAGACTGCGGGCAAGAGGAATAGGGTTAGGCATTAGGGGAGGTTAGGGTTAGGCACTAGGGGGAGGAATAGGGTTAGGCATTAGGGCAATGTTAGGGTTAGGTACTTGTGCAAGGTTAGGGTGTTGCACTAGGGAGTTCTTAGGGTTTGGCACTAGGGCGAGGTTAGGGTTAGGCACTAGGGCGAGGTTAGGGTTAGACACTAGGCAAAGGTTAGGGTTAGGATGTGGGGGCGCGGAAGTTAGGGTTTGGCACTAGAGAGTGGGTTAGCGGTAGGCGTTAAAGAATACATACTGGAATGCTGGAGTATCGGAGGTCTGACCTGGAAGTGATGGTCACATGACCGCCAGTACCTGCAAACCATGCTGGAGCTGCTGCAGCCGCCAGCAGCAAGTAAGTCACCACTGGGCCACCAGGGTTGACATGTCCGCATTCTAGCATGTCAACTTTTCATGACTGTCTACATGATGAATGCCGACATTATGACTGTCAGCATAACATACCACACACCCTGCCAGTTGCACACTTCGCAGACAATAACCTACTGATCAATATAGATTTATCTTTCTTAATGTTTTATATGTATGGGAGGAATTCAATTAGTCCCAATAATTTATTGGGGGTGAAATAAGGTGGTAGCCTTGGGCTTTAACGTCTGTTATCGGACATTAACACTTATAATCTGGGAGAAGTTTCTGGATCTATGTGTTAGCCTGCTGTTAGCACTCAATAACAGGCTAATTTTCAAGTATATATTTTCGGGTCTGCTCAGAACCAAAAATACATGTTAACTGCTGTGCTGCAGGCCGACTTCGGGGCTAATTGGATAGCCCCGGGGAAACAATGAACCTGCGGTAGTAGCAATATGTTTGCCCTATACATTGTTTAACCACTTAACTGCCAAACTTTTCCCCAAAACAGCTCAGAAATTGTATTTTTATTTTTTTTATTTTTTAAAGTTCAAACAATATTTTTAATAATATATTTGAATATTTTATAAAAAAAATATATATACCTAGGGGGTGTTTTACACCCCCCACCTCGTGTCCATAGGCCCCAATTATAATATACTTCCCATCCCCCATCAGAAATAGCCCCCCCCGCATTATCAATCCCCACACCCCTAGGGGTAATAGATTCCAGGGGCAGAGCCCCACCCTCACCTTCATTGTCAATGGGCCCCCACTGTTTAGTGCCATTATATATGTAATTATTTATTCCTCCCCTCAGCCAAAAAAAAACCTTTTTGTGGGGCAGCATAAACCACCCCTATCTCTGCTGAGTGCCAAAAGATTATCCCCATTACCCCACCCACCCCTTGTGTCATAGCTTCGCCCACCCACCATGTTGCAGAGTGCATAAGAGCGTGGGGCAGGGGGACTTATCATCGGTCCCCCCTACTGCAGCTGATCTCCTTTGTGCACAGAGGGGAACTATGTCCCCCTACTAGCACTTTTAGTTTAGGTGCATATGCCCAAATGTGCCAATTGGAGCAATTTTAGGAGTGATATCGCGGTCACAGACGGCAACGTCACACCCAGAGGGCCGGAGCAAGAGGAGGAAGTCCATTCTGCTTATTACTCCTCCATTACAGACAAGGCATCCAGAGAGACCACACTAACATATGCATCCTGGTAAGGTAAATCACTCTTGGCTGTGATTGCATCCCATGTGTTAGTGCCAGACAAGTGGTTAATGTAAATGGGAGACTATTCCATGGATCTATCTCCCTTTTAAAAGTGTGTCCTCGTGTTTTAGAAAATCATCTTATTTTTAAAAATCTTGAGTGCCTCAACTCTATTAACACCTTTGATGTATTGAATGTTTTTGCCATGTAACAGCTATCCATTATCTCCTCTTTCAACTCTCAAAGTATACTATCATCGGAGGCCCCTGATACTTAAGTAATGGTCTCACTGCGAGGGATAATTTAAGTACCCAACTCGCAGTGCGGGAAACTTAACACCGGAGCAATTCATCATTGCTCCGGTGCGGGGACAGCTGCTCTGAAAAGCAGCTGTCCCCTTAGTTAGTATCACAGCTACAGAAGTAGCTGCTTTACTTGCATCTTCCCCATCGGCCCGGCTATGCATGTGTGACCCGAGACTGCGGGGAGGTAGTGAGGAGGCGGCAGAGGGATCCACTCGGATCCCTCTTTGCATCCCTGGAACTCCTTCCCATAGGAAGGAGCGGGGGAGAACAAGCGCCGTCTGAAGATGGCACTTGTTCTCGGAAGCAAACTCTGAAAACTTTTAGTTCTTGGAGTTTGCTGAATATTAGTTGGTCCTACCGGACCCCTGATGATGAATAGCCCGGTAACCTAAATATGCGGTAAAAGATTCATTAATAAATTCTTCTGTGATTGATCACCGACCAAAGCTCATTTATTGTGTGTCAGAACCCTTGGGATGCAGAGTATACTCTGTAGAGCAAATCAACCCACAACCACCAGCTTGATGTTCTAAGATTCCTCTGACTATAATTTACGTGTCATACAATAATATACAGCATAGTGTTCTCACTTTGCAACATAGCAGTATTTTCTCACTACATCTTAATACAGCATTCATTGTTAGTATTCATTACATTATTATCTATACACGAGGGAATAAATTGTTAGGGGGTGAAGGGAGTGAGCATGGGAACAGACATACAATGTTATCTCCAATACATTCCAATCTTCCCTAAACTAGGAAGGTCACCAAAACCTGACTACAGCTGAATTCAGAATTAACACTTATGATTAACTCTTCTTAAAGACACACCATTCTGTTACAGATTGGAGTCTGTATGTGGATAGCTTAATATCAGATTTCTCATTTTCCATCTTTTATTCAAAACTTTATCCTATACTATCTACCTAACAGGATCGTGCTCTTGCTAATCTAATAACAGGTGCATATACATATAAGCCCAACTACAGAAACTTTTACATAGGATCACCCCTCTCTCCTTGGCAGCGTTGACCCATCCCCTGTTAGGGCAAGTCCACGGTCCTCAGTCTCTAATTGTCTTTTATCCTGTCCATCTTGTCATGAATATTCAAGGAAATGATTATAGTCTTGCATTGTCCACATGTTTTCTTGTCATCCTCAATGAGGCTGGTTCCACAAATGGTACAGCTTGGAATGTTGTCTTGGGCATAGATGTTATCATAGACTTGAGTTATCATCAAGGCCTTTGATGTATTTTCCTTGGAGAAACAAGTCAAGTGTAAGTAACTTCTTAATCAGAAAAATAGCAAGTTTTATAGCAATATAAATGATAACAAAACAAAGCTAAACCTTTATCAATAAGTTAAAGCATTCCTAATATCCATCTACTTAAATTCATTAAACCATTTAGCTGGGTTTAATTAGGAAAACCATTCATTATCATCAAGATCATACTCTGGATCATTATGTGTTTTCCTGAACTGGTCCGTTAAGTTCTTGATTTTTCATATGTTCCTGTATCAGGTCATAAAAGTTATCAGCTATATACATTACAGCAGGCTAGTGTCACTATTTGACACATACCTTATCAAGCAGCTGAACGGTAGTCGAGAATCAGTTTAAACTGTCCCATAACCTTTATTTTAAATTACAGTTCATTAGTGATCATTTTAAGCACATCAAATATTTCATCTGTAACATTATCAAACAATTTTGCTAAAGCTTTTATATTGTATTCATACTATACACTGAGTCTAGATATTGTTACTGTCTCCTGTCTTTTGATAAACTACTATTTATGCAGTTTACCCAGCTTAATGCTTGTGATAAAAACTCACAGTTTAAAACTAAATTAAAACTATAACAAATCAAAGCGAAGTATACATTCCCACAAGCCTTTGTCTGGCTTTGGGCTTAGCAACATATATTGTTTCTTAATTTCAAATTACTCCAACTCCCCTTGGGTGAAGTTTTTGCAATGGGAGGCATATATTCAGGTGTCTTTTCTCTGAAGTTTCACTAAAATAGGTGTAGTCAACAGGCCTTGGAATGGACTTTCAAATCTGGGCTCAACAGCCTTCCTGGTATGTTTTCAATTTATCATCCATTCTGGTACTCGGTGGCTACCTGTATCAAGATAAGGGACTGGAATAGAAAAAACTATGTATTTTAGTTAATTGTTTCTGTAAGATTGATACATAGTACACCATATCTGCAGATGACCTTAATCATGATTTTCTCAATTATCTTGGCCATTGTCTTTGCATCTGCCCTCCAACACGCCTATCCTCCAGGCCAGTGACTGATGAGGCTCGTATAAGAGGACATCACATTCGGAGCATTTGGGCAGTGGTATAAAATCAATTTGTATCCTTTGAAAGGAACAATGAGTCTGGGGAGTACTTTTCAAAAGGGTTGTGACAGACTTACCCGGATTGTTAAATGCACATATTAGACACCTTGTTTCAAAGGCCTGTGCTGTCTGTGCAAAACCCGGAGCTATACAATTATAGTTGGTGATAGCAACCATTGTGACCTTCCCCAAGTGCACCTCACAATGTATTATATGGGCCATAACTGGGTAAAGTGCTTTTGGTAGACACAAATGTTGACCTTCCCCCCACTCACCAATTGTCTTTAGCTCCTAGCTTTGCTTTTCGCAGCCTCTGGAGCTTGTGCCTGGAGCTTTATATGGGTACTTAAGTCAATCTTGGGGGTGGGATATACCACATAAGTGGGCTTACCCTGGGAATAATGACTCATGGCAGCAACACATATGGCCTGGTATACCAGTATATTGCCTTCAGCTTCGGGTGTAGTCTCTCAAGTGTGCCTATATCTTTATCACTACAAGTCTTTGGGATAACTGGAATGCAGTAGACAGTGCTCAGATGTGGCCAGCATATCCTGTGTGTGTGTAACTCCATCTAGAGAAGGAACATCCAAAAAGTTAGACAAGAACAATTATATTTTTGCTTCATAAATTCAACACAACACAATCGAAAAAGTGTATATTTTCTGTGTCTTCCTTAACACTGTCACAATTTACTGTTGTTTATCACTATTCTCCCATCTTTTGAAACCTGCGGGAGCAATGACGCAGGATTCAACATTGTAAATTTTTTAAGAGTGACATAACTTGGTGTCAGTATAAAAACCACCTCATATTTTTTAAGCCTAGCAGCAGACAACTATTTTGTTTGAGCCTGATGGAGTGTCCTAACATTATGTTAACGCTTTTAAAAATAGTATAAATGGCTTACTATAATCAGGTAAAACTAATGCTGATGCATTAATAATATCTTGTTTTACAACATGATAGACTTCAATTTATTCATATGTTAATGCAAGGGGATCCTGTTGTATAGATCCCTTGATTGCATCATGCAAAAATTACCATTGATTTTCATAAGGTATCCATCTTCTTTAGATACCCTACAACATTTACTGTGCAAAATATTCAGTAATGCTATTATTTCATGCAGACAATCCTACTTGAGTTAACACATAAAAGTAAATCATCCACATATCGTATAACGATTATGATTGTACTGGCAAGAAGCCAATCCTTTTAAAACTAATGACATTGAGGCTGAGTATTCACTAGGGTTTGTAGCACCCCCTTGTGGCAGTTTAGTCTAAACATACTGCTTCTTTTGTTAGGGACTGAAAAGCAGTAAAAAAAACCTGTAAGGTAGTTAGTATGCTTTTCAACCAGGTGTACAGCTTAGGTACAATCAGTGTATTAACTTATAACCTTTTATTAATCTCTCATGATTCATTCTAAAAAAGGGAGATTCATCTGGAGTTGGGGTCTTCCTTTTAATAAGAAAGTGGCTAGTCGTGACTGGAACGGCATTCCTTTAGAACCTCTGCTTTCATGTAATCTTCTACTTATTTGGTTACTGCAGCCACTTGATCTGGTCTTAAAGGATATTATTTAATTTTAATCGGTTATACATGTGGCTTTCAGCTTAATCTATCCCTGTACCCATAATGTATCAGGGACATAACACTTTTAGCAGTCCCAGATGGATATAGCATATTGTGTGCTAATAGAACTGATTACATTGGGAAGTATGTGACTCTGGGGGCCGTTTTCCTATGCTTGTTTGTCTATACGTTCTACTCTGAGTTCACTGAGGTGAGGACAATCCTTTTTTTATACATTCTCAGATCTCTAGCATTTTGTAAATTTACCTCGTAATCCTCATGTTATTAATGTTACCTTCACAGTAAGTGTTACATTCCAACACTTGTTGTAAACACTTATATCTAACTTGCCCATTGTGGGTAATATATACACTACCGTTCAAAAGTTTGGGTCACCCAGACAATTTCATGTTTTACATGAAAACTGACTTTTATTTATCAAAATGCAGTGCAAAATGAATAGAACATATAGGGTCTCATTCAGACCCGGTCGCAAGCGCTGAGCGCTCGCAACCAGGTTGTTGTTAAGGCCCTGCACATGCGCAGCGGCCGCACTGTGCTTGCGCAAGCCCCGGAGCGAGAGAGAAATTCTCTCGCTCCGGAGCTCACTACAAAAAGGGGCGGCTGTCGATGGTGATCGACAGCTCGCCCTGTTTTGTTGGCGGGGCAGGGGGTGGCTTCACAAACGGAGGCATTCCTGACGGAATGCCTGCCGTTTTGTGGGCAGCCGCACTGACATCAGCAGTGATGTCAGTGTGGAGCTTCCTGCTCGATCAGAGCAGAAAGCTCCCTGGGGCTTGCGGGTGCCGAGACCCAACCTTAGGGTCTCATCGCAAGCCCCGATGGTCGCGATGGTCTTGACCATCGCGACCATCAACCTGGTCAGTTGCTAATTTGTTGAGGTAATCTGATGAAATTTCACCCCACACTTCCTGAAGCACCTCCCACAAGTTGGATTGGCTTGATGGGCACTTCTTGCATACCATATGGTCAAGCTGCTCCCACAAAAGCTCAATGGGGTTGAGATCTGGTGACTGCATTGGCCACTCCATTACAGACAGAATACCAGCTGCCTGCTTCTTCCCTAAATTGTTCTTGCATAATTTGGAGGTGTGCTTTGGGTCATTGTCCTGTTGGAGGAGGAAATTGGCTCCTATCAAGCACTGTCCACAGGGTATGGCCCACAGGGTATGGCATGGCATTGCAAAATGGAGTGATCGCCTTCCTTATTCAAAATCCCTTTTACCTTGTACAAATCTCCCACTTTACCAGCACCAAAGCAGCCCCAGACCATCACATTACCTCCACCATGCTTGACAGATGGTGTCAGGGACTCTTCCAGCATCTTTTCACTTGTTCTGCATCTCACAAATGTTCTTCTGTGTGATCCAAATACCTCAAACTTTGATTCATCTGTCCATAACACTTTTTTCCAATCTTCCTCTGTCCAATGTCTGTGTTCTTTTGCCCATATTAATCTTTTCCTTTTATTGGGCAGTCTCAGATATGGCTTTTTCTTTGCCAATCTGCCTAGAAAGCCTGCATCCTACAGTTGCCTCTTCACTGTAGACGTTGAAACTGGCGTTTTGTGGGTATGATTTAATGAAGCTGCCATTTGAGGACTTGTGAGGTCGTCTATTTCTCAAACTAGAGACTCTAATGGACTTGTCTTCTTGCACAGTTGTGCACCGGGGCCTTCCACTTCTCTTTCTACTCTGGTTAGAGCCTGTTCTCTGAAGGGAGTAGTACACACCATTGTAGGAAATGTTCAGTTTCTTGGCAATTTTTCGCATGGAATAGCCTTATATTCTAATAACAAGAATAGACTGTCGAGTTTCACATGAAAGTTCTCTTTTTCTGGCCATTTGGAGAGTATAATCGACCCACAAATGTGATGCTCCAGATACTCAACTAGCTCAAAGGAAGGCCAGTTTTATAACTTCTCTAACGAGCAAACCCGTTTTCAGCTGTGCTGACATAATTGCACAATGGTTTTCAAGGGTTTTCCAATCATCCATTAGTCTTCTAACGTGCTTAGCAAACACAAAGTACCATTAGAAAATTGGAGTGATGGTTGCTGGAAATGGGCCTTTATATACCTATGTAGATATTTCTGTAAAAACCAGACATTTGCAGCTAGTATAGTCATTTACCACATTAACAATGTATAGAGTGTATTTTCGATTAATTTAATGTTATCTTCATTGAAAAAAACAGTGCTTTTCTTTCAAAAATAAGGAAATTTCTAAGTCACCCCAAACTTTAGAATGGTAGTGTATGTAAGTAGCAATAGCTTAATAAGGAAGAGGTGGACAGAATTACCTACACTGTAACCATAATACCACAACTATACAACAAGTATACATATTTATGTACTATCATTAAACCAAAGGCCAATAGCGAAAACTAAAAAACACTTTTGCAACAAAGCAAAGGCTCATACTAAAATTTTAAAACAATTTTGATTTGAAAATGTCACTAACTTGTGCAGGCAGATCAACTTTTTAAAATAAAACTGCTTATTTAGCATTTTCAATGATATTTACTGAGCCTCTTGTGAACTAGGCACATAAAAGGCTAACTAAGACGAGAACAATTACAGTATGTCATACTTTCAAATATCCAAACATCTTACTAACATCACATTTAGATTTATGCATTTTCCACGTTAACTATTTCTTAAGCCTACTAATTCTTGTTCATAGTTTCTTTTCACATTTAACATCATAAACAATTTAGCACTCTCTACAATTTAATTGAGGATGTTCACATTTCCATGTATTTTTCTTTCAGGGATCTATGTATTTCTTATCCTCATTCTAACTTCTGGTATCTTTTCTGGGTTCAGTATATGATATCTTCAGTCTACAACTTACAGCACCACAATTCCAAATCATCACATGCTTGACAGTCTATATTGGGGCATAGCTATATATATTTTTTTAACAATTTTTTTTATTGAACAATTTGGTCCTACTGTCCTTACAAATGTCTCTTCAAAATTATCTTTGAAGGGCATACAATTAATCGCTTATTCCCTTTCTTGTGACTCTTTCTCTAACAAGATCTGTTATAACCCTTTTATCCAATTCAAAAGTTTACCTTCAAGTTTGTTACTCTTTATGTAGGAGCTATATGACACGTATATGTTATACTGTAATTTTTTTTTTTTTTAAACTATTTTTTTTTATATACTCCCAAATGCAAACACGCATTTACATGTATATTTATACAAACATACGGATATATTGCATGAATACATATACAGAACTGCAAACTGTACAAACAAATACAGTTCAAGAGCAACGTCAAACAAAAACGACTTTGTTAGATATAGCTAATCAAAAATAACTCTTAAACATAAGCACATAAATAAAATATATAATCCAATTAGAACCATAATAACAGAAGACAAAAACAATATATATATGTGTGTGTAAAAAAAAAAAAAAAAAGCATATACACCCCCCGAACCCTGGTGCAGCTTAACCCTTCATATAGTCGGATACTCCTACCCTGGAGGAGATATCATTGTTACTCTCAATAAACATGGAAGGTTATCCCCTAACCCGTTAATATATAATTTAAAGACATAAATATATAGCATCACTCCAAATTACGAAGTAGAGACCAATTTGTAGTCTCGAATAGTCGCATTATATGTGTTCTAGCGTCATAGTCCAGGGAGTCGATATATATACACCATTTAGGTTAAAAGCGAACCACCCCCTTCTCAACATCGGGTATAGTTGCCCGTCTATCAAAATAAAGTATTTGTAGTAAAATGGTTTTAACTGCTTGAAGAGATGGTGCTGTGGAAACTGTCCAATTACGGAGGATAGCTTTCTTCGCCACAGTTACCACTACCGTAAGAAAGGGCAACAATTCCATCTTACGACCCTGCAGGTCCCAATTCATAAAATTAGCGTATAACATAGCCAATGGTTCCTTCATAAGATGTAAGGCGCATATCTTATTTAGAAATACCATAATCTTATCCCAAAATGTTCTAATTTTCCCACATTCCCACATATTATGGAAGAAAGTAGCTCGTGAGAATTTACACTCCGGGCAGCAGCCTGACTCCTCCTCAACAACATGTTTCCTCTGACTCTGGGACATATTTGCCCTATGAATGGTCCTAATATGCACTTCCTGCCACACAGCTGAATGGAGAATTCTCAACGTCTTCTCTGTATGCTTTAATAAAACAGTAGGGGAATCTACCTGTGGTACTTCTGAGGACCAATTTTGGATGCAACTCTCCCATAAAACCCCCGCTGTCACAGGAAGCAAATAGGGATACAACAACCATGTCCTGTAATACCCAGTATTGGATAAATTAAATAAGGGCCGTAAAATATCATTATCTTCCTCCCGCAGCATAGGAGGGGGTATACTTTGTATAAAGTGACGAAGTTGTAAAAACATAAAAAAATCTCTATTAGTAAGAAGAAATTTAGACTTCAAATCCTGAAAAGAATACATTTTGCCCCTGGATCAAACACATCATGAATGGCAACGATATCCCTCACTCTCCAGACCAGGTACTCAGCGTATTCTAGACCAGGAATAAACATAGGATTACCCCATAACGTATTATATTGAGACACATTGTGGCGCCTGTGAAGCTTTCGGTTTATTTGTAGCCAAACTAGGTAAGTGTAAAAAAATAGGATATTATTTCGCACTAATGGTGGGAGATGTGATCTGGGAGTATGAAGTAGAGCAGATAAAGAATAGGGAAAAACTATTTCTTCCTCCAGGGATTTATGGGTATATGCCTCACAACCCGTCAACCAGTCGAGTATATATCGAAAAAATACTGCATTGGTGAATGCAGAGACATGAGGAACATCTAATCCGCCATCAGATTTCCCCAAATACATCTTAGCTCTAGATAAACGTGGTTTCCCACCCCTCCATAAAAACTTATAAAATATGCGAGTAATTTGAGTAATATAAAAACGAGTTAATCGTATTCACAACATTTGAAAAGGGTAGGCCAATTTAGGGAATATAACAGATTTCAGCAATGCAACTCTACCCAGGAGAGATAATGGAAGGTGTCGCCAAATATCCAGTAGTTTAGTTAAGTCAGCTGTCACTGGAGTGAAATTAACAGTATATAACTTAGAGATATTAGCCGGAATATAGATTCCAAGATACTTAATAGCTTGCTTAGCCAGTCGGAATTGATCCAAGCATGTTGCAGAAAGAGACATAGACGAGTACCCTGAATCATGCATATAAAGGACCTCCGATTTATGTAGGTTAATTTTATACCCAGCAAAAGAACCACACTGCGACAGCAATGCCAAAATAGTAGGAACAGAGGGCCTGATTCAGACCCACTCGCGAGCGCTCAGCTTGCGAGTGCTGTCGCTGGTGATTGACAGCACTCCCCCTTTGGTGGGCGTGCCGGGGAGTGGCTGCCCAGACGGAGGCGTTCCCATGGGAATGCCTACCGTCTGGGGCCGGCCCCACTGACATCACTAGTGCTTTTGGCTCTGCACTCCAGGGCTTGCGGCAGATGAGACCCTACCACAAGGGTCTCGTCGCAAGCCCGATGGTCGCGATGGTCTTGACCATCGCGACCATCATTTTCTCCGCCCACTATAGTTGTGGGTGGTAACCCACAGCTATGCAAGCGGCCAGGAGGCCGCTCCAAAAAGTAAGAGGGACGGCCTTGATTCAGAGCGTCCGGCTCTGAATCAGGGCCAGAATTTGGGAGATCTGACACAAACAAGAGCATGTCATCCGCAAAGAGACACATCTTCAACATTACTTTCCCAATAGAAATCCCTCTAAATCGTTGGCGAAGATCTATCGCAAGAGGCTCCAGGGCCAGTGCAAATAACAGGGGTGAGAGAGGACAACCCTCTCGGGTGCCTTTCTGAACTTCAAAAGGGGTAGACAAGAAACCATTAGTGGAAACCTGCGTGAGTGGGTCACGATACAAAGTTTGTAATATTGACACAAACTCATCAGGAAATCCAAATCTCTTCAATGTTTCAAACAGGTGGTCCCAAGTGACAAAGTCAAAAGCCTTTTCGGCATCCATAGATATTATAGCATGAAACTGAGGACCACCTGGGAAACCAAGAGCTTGTACGGCTGCCAGCACTTTCCGAATATTAACTACTGAATGCCGACCCATGATAAATCCTGTCTGATCACTGGAAACAACAGTGGGCAAAATATATTTCAAATGATCTGACAAGATTTTAGTTAACAATTTGTAGTCGACATCAAGCAGTGATATTGGGCAATATGACCCCGGATTCTCCGGATCTCGATTGGGTTTGGGCAGAACTCTGATACCTGCAGAATTAAAATATAAGGGTAATCTGTGTTCTTTCAAAATGAAATTAAAGACCAAACACAGTGTGTCACTTACTCTATTAGCTAATAATTTGTAGAATTCCCCGGAAAGACCGTCCGGCCCCGGGGCCTTAAGAGGCTTCAATCCCCCAATAGTCTTAAGAATTTCTTTCTTACTAATAGGGGTAAGCAAGGACTCAGCTTGTTCTTCAGAAATACGACGAGTGGAAATATCTGTCCAAAGAGCAGCTTTTTGGAGTTCGTCAATAGGACCTTTTGAGCAAAGAGAGGTGTAGAAGTCTCTAAAAGTTTCATTTATATCTTTCCCTTTATAAATTAGAGTACCATCCGGCTTTTTCAAAGTAGAGACTACAGTGGAAGAACGTGTATTCCTCACTAAATTTGACAAAAGTCTACCCGATTTGTTCCCATGCTTATAAAATTGAAAATTAGTAGAGAAGGTATGTCGAGTAGACTGTTGTGTCAACACCTCTTCAAACTGAGGGCCTGATTCAGAGACGGACGCTCTGAATCAGGGCATTTTTTTTTTGGCCTCCTGGCCGCTCGCTTAGCTGTGGGTGACCACCCACAGCTATTGCGAGCAGCCAGGATGATGGTCACGATGGTCAAGAGAGTTTCCGGCTCTAATAGAGCCGGAAGCTCTCCCACTGACATCACTGGTGATGTCAGTGGGGCTGCCCACAAACGGCAGGCGTTCACTTGGGAACGCCTCCGTTTGTGAAACCACCCCCCCACCACGCCTACAAAATGGGCGAGCTGTCGATCAACATCGACAGCCGCCCATTTTGTAGTGAGCCACGGAGCGAGAGAATTTCTCTCTCGCTCCGGGGCTTGCGCACGCACAGTGCGGCCGCTGCGCATGCACAGAGCCCACCATCGACCCGCTTGCGAGTGCTCAAGCTCTTGCGAGCGGGTCTGAATCAGGCCTTGGTCTCTGCCTGCATATAAGCGGCTTTATTACCAGGGGATGGGGAGGATTTAAAGTTTACAAAGGCGGCAGTTAATCTCTCCTGGGATTGCAGATATAAAGCTGAAATATCTTTCCTAAATTTGGAAATGTAAGAAATTATTTCTCCACGCAAAACAGACTTTGCCGTCTGCCAAAACAATAAAGGGTCAGAAATATGTTCCCAGTTATCATTAACATACTCCTGCCACTTCGCTTCTGTCATATTCTGAAGTTTAATGGAGGAAGAAAGGTAAGATGGGAAGCGCCATTGGCGAACAAGATCCCACATCTACTGATGTTGCAATAGTGCACCATACAAGTGCATGATCAGATAGATATATAGGGGCAATCCCTGTATGTAAAACTTTAGCAAATAAAAATTTGGTCGTCAGAATATAGTCGATATGGGACAAGGTACCATGTGCTGCTGACAGGCACGTAAAGTCCCTATCAGTAGGATGATGCATCCTCCAACTATCCACTAAACCTAACTGAGAAATAAAAAATTGAAACCTAATTTCGGAGGTGTGGGGATCCATTTAGGGTTATGAGATTTATCCATAGCAGGTAATACAGTTAAATTAAATTCCGCACCCACCAATAACTGAGAATCAGTGAATGGGAACAACTTTGCCAACAATCACCGCAAGACTTTAGAATAAACTGTGGGAGCATAGATATTACAAAGCACCAGCGTCTCAGACAAAACAGATACATTGCTAATAACATATCGGCCCTCAGGGTCAACTATATTAGACTGAACGTGGGGAGATGAATCTTTCATGACCAGTATCAGCACCCCTCTGGAATTGTAAGAGTAAGAAGTATTTTCTTCCTTTTCATAGGAGAATTAATCCCCCCCACATTCCAGGAACACAACTTAAGTTCCGACATAATTCAAATTGGACAGGATATAAATCTGAAAAATTATACAAATTGAACATCTAATTACGAGCAAAATTAGACCATACACTGCACCAGGGCCCTCAACACAGACACAGAAAAATTGAAAAATAAAAATACTAGAAAAAATAAAAAAAAAGTACTGACAAAGAAAAAAAGAAAATAAAAAGCACAGAAATAGAAAACATGTAATTGAAAAAGAAAAACATCGTCAACATCTAGTGGACATAGTTATAGAAACTAACAAATATTGAGAATCAATAGACCAATGATAAATCGGAACAGCAAATTAGGATAAAGAGAATACACTTCAAAAGAAGATATAGATTACAATCAATAATACATTCAAAACCAATATAATAGATTCAAGTAACGTATTAAACATAATGCTGATAAGTAGAATATATATGTAGGCATATACCTATACGTGGACATACGTATCTGTGAAAACATTCTAGGTATAATTAACTGAAAATCTTCAACTGTGAACTATGGCCCTCATTCAGAGCCGTTCGCTATTTGCGGTCGTTCGTTCAAAAACAAGGGGTGGCTATTCAAATGATCCGTTCGCAAATTGCAGTCTGTTCACACCTCTAAGTCTGAACGAGCGAGCAAAACATACGCTCGTTTATTTGTTCAAAACGCCCCCTGGCCGCTCGCACCATATGTCATGTCCGCTATTTATTAGATTAATCGAGTACATCGACCAGCGTATGAACTGCTCGCTATTCTTGTGGTTGGTGTTTGCTACCACAAATTTGCGAGCAGTTCTGGCTATAAAATAACCCAGTGACGTGGTCAATGACGCTGCTGTATTAATTATGCACACCCATAATACGCCCGTTTTGACCTTTAAGCACGCCTGCGTTCGGATCTCCACTCCCCATTTTCAAGCACCTTCCCCTGTTACCACCCACATACGCCTCATTCTGTCACTCAAAATAGCAGGCACTCGCTATATAGCGTACAAACGATTTTTGGCCGCACTGACTGGTTCGCGCATGCGTACTAAAAACCGTACGCATGCGCAGATGTCCAAACATCGCTCGGAACGAGCGTACTGCCGCTAACGAGCGGCTCTGAATGAGGGCCTATCATCCAAATAAGTGGCAAATCGAATGTAGACCAACCATTTAAAATATTAAGCAATAAAAGAAAGGCATATACATTACGAAACAATATACTCAAGTATTTTGATGTATATCGAAGGACGGCGCGGCGCCATCCTCTTCCTGAAGATAAGCCTGTGTATTAGCTACATTGGTGAAGTCTCTAAGACCTTGTGAAGTAAATATTAGCAGCTGAGCCGGATACAGAAGAGCAAATCGTCTACCAGCTTGAATAAGTTGAGAGCAAACCGGAGACATCTCTCTGCGAGTTCTAGAGACCTCTGCGGAGTAGTCCTGGAAAATAGAGATACGCTTGCCATCCCAGGAGAGGTCCCCTTTCTTTTTGGTTGTAAACCAAATGAGTTCCTTATGGCGAAAATTTAGACACTTGAAGATGACTGCGCGTGGTCTGCTGTTATGAGAGTCACGAAAAGGGCCCAAACGGTGTGCTCGTTCAATCTCCATGAGCTGTAATTCTTCTGAAATGCCAAGGAGCTCAGGAAGGTCAGATAGTAGAAATTTAGCAATATCAGGGCCCCTGTCAGATTCGCTCAGGCCTAGGTTATTACGTCTCGACCTATTTTCAAGGTCATTGACCTTGGAGAGTAACTGTTGCTGTGTGGTAGTAAGTGATGACACTTGCTGTTTTAACTCCGCAATGTCGTGAAAATTAGCCCCGATACTATTTTCATTTTTAGAGATTTGATGAGACATAGAGGACAATTGTGATCTTATATCCGCTACTGCACCCATAAATTTGTCAGCTTGTGTTTGTAATAATGGTCCAACAGTTTCCTGAATGGCTCTGACCACCTACGAATATGATAAAGGAACAGGGGGTACCAGAGAGTCCGAAGCTGAAATGGTGGCATTAGGATCAGGAGTCGCAGGAATGTCTTCAGCACGCTGCAAGTTAGTGTCTGCACGCTAGACTCCACTTTTACCCCGCTGAGTTTTAGGAGTGAACGATGAAGCCACGTATTTATCCATTCTTCAAAATAAAGGGTCAAAAGGCCAAAATCACAGATGAGGATGTCCAAATCACTTTGATCTTGCAATATAAACTACGACCACTAGATGGCTTGTAATTCACATTGTATAAAATAGCATAGCTTTATAGCAGTTTGACCATGTCCAGAAAAGTTAGGATTCCACGTGGTTCAATATAATGACTGCAATCACATAGGAGAGGATTCCAGAATGAGTGACCTGCCAGCAGTGTCACCAGTATAGTAAGCTGACAGGTGGTGGTGATGGTGACTGTCATAGCAAATCACTCCAGCAGTGAAGCACAAACCACAGGTTTTGGGGGAGGCAAGATGGTGAAGCCCGTGTATTAGGCTGAATGAAGAGCCGGCCAGGATGACAGCCACAATCCCAGGAGACTGAATGGAAGCAGCACAGCCCAGCAGGAGTAAGTGCCTGGTGAGACGGATCACCCCCTCATACTCATGTATCAAGGGACAATACTCATGCTAATCAGGGAAACTAATTATCAGACTGTTAAATAACAATAGCACATTTACATTTCTCACATTTAAATTTCTAAGGACTACAATCTGTATACATTTTTAAAGGTTCATTAGACATGTAATTTCATAAAACAAAACCCAAAAACTAGAGTCTGAGACACATAGAATCCTTAGGCAGACACAGGGGCTCACAAAACAGTGGGGTCTAGCTTGAGCAGAAAACTACTCATCCCGGGGTTATAGTCAGAATCCACTGTCCTGGTCACTCTCGTCGTGTCTGTCCTGGGATCAGGGATAGGAATCTCGGTACGGGAACCTCCATGTTGAAAGATTCATTAATAATTCTTCTGTGGTTAATCACCGACCAAAGCTCATTTATTGTGTGACAGAACCCTTGGGATGCTGAGTATACTCTGGAGAGCCAATCAACACACAACCACCAGCTAAGTGTTCTAAGATTACTCTGACTATAATTTATGTGTCATACAATAATGTAAAGCTTAGTGTTCTCACATTGCAACATAGCTGTATTTTCTCACTACATCTTAATACAGCATTCATGGTTAGTATTCATTACATTATTATCTATACACGAAGGAGTAAACTGTTAGGGAGTCAAGGGAGTGAGCATGGGAACAGACATACAATGTTATCTCCAATACATTCCAATCTGCCCTTAACTAGGAAGGTCGCCAAAAACTGACTACAGCTGAATTCAAAATTAACACTTATGAATAACTCTTCTTAAAGACACACTATCCTGTTACACAATGGAGTCAATATGTGGATAGCTTAATATCAGATTTCTCAGCAGAAACTAGTGTTTCCACATAGTTACTGAGCCATTTTTCAGTTGATGAATGGGCCCCAAAGTATTTTCTGATGAGTTTTATTGTGCAGCCCTTACAGCCTAGGCAGTGTCTCCTTAGGGACCTTGCCACCCCGCGTGCACACACACATATTTCTTACCAGTTTTTAAAGGTAGGCAGTGGATGGATCAGACCACAAAAAGCCTGACTAAGATTTAGCACCCTAGGCACCTCTACCCAGTCTAGGTGCTTTGCCCCACACACACACCAAGCACCCAGAAAATATAGTTTCCGTTGCCTCAAGGAATTACCCCACTGCATGCATCAATTAAGAATTTACCTCCTTTATCAATGTCTTTTTAGTGATAGATTCACCAGAACTGTACGCAATAACTTGAGGTCTTACCAGAGATCTATGAAGTTGCAATATAACCTCCTTCTTTATGCTAATATGTATTCTTATAGAGCGAATTAATCCAGAAAAGCAATACTCATAAAATAAAATAAAAAATATGTAAACATTTGAAAATTACACTGTTCTCTCAGTCAGCCTCTAGACTGCTACTACAAGAGGCATCTGTCTTTACTCATGAACATGGGCAAATAAAGGAAAAACAAAGCAGAATATGTAATAAATCAAATTACACTGAGATACACACCAAGGGGTATATGTAATAGCCTGTGGTCTACAGGCATCAGCGAGTCCCGTGCAAGACTGCCCAATGTCTTAAAGTAGCAATCATTTCAAAGGCAAAATCAACCTGGTTTTGCCTTTTAAAAGACTGCTACTTTAAAACATCAGGCAGTCTCGCACGGGACTCAACAATGCCTGCAGTCCGTAGACTATTAGATATAACCCCAAATATGAATAAACTACAACTTTGTCATGTTCATTATTCTATTTATTGGTAAATTATAGATTATTAAAAATATATCAAATAAAGGCTTACGTAGTAAAGATTCCAATATTCTTTTAATACTATTTCATAAACCTAACTGTGCTCTGACAGAGTGACCAATGGGTTCTTGGTCACCTCCCTGGCTATGGCCCTTCTCCCCCGATCGTTCAGTTTAGATGGCTGGCCAACTCTAGGAAGAGTCCTGGTGGTTCCGAACTTCTTCCATTTATGGATGATGGAGGCCACTGTGCTCATTGGGACCTTCAAAGCAGCAGATATTTTTCGGTACCCTTCCCCAGACTTGTGTCTCAAGACAATCCTGTCTCGGAGGTCTACAGACAATTCCTTGGACTTCATGCTTGGTTTGTGCTCTGACATGCACTGTCAAGTGTGGGACCTTATATAGACAGGTGTGTACCTTTCAAAATCATGTCCAATCAATTGAATTTACCACAGGTGGACTCCAATTAAGCTGTAGGAACATTTTAAGGATGATCAGAGAAAACAGGATGCACCTGACCTCAATTTTGAGCTTCATGGCAAAGGCCGTGAATACTTATGTACATGTGACTTCTTAGTGTTTTTTTTTTTAAATTAAATATGCAAATATCTCCAAAAAAAACATTTTACACGTTGTCATTATGGGGTATTGTGTGTAGAATTTCGATGACAAAAATGAGTATATTCCATTTTGGAATAAGGCTGTAACATAACAAAATGTGGAAAAAGTGAAGCGTTGTGAATACTTTCCAGATGCACTGTATCATACAAAAAACATTTGATGTAAATCTTAAATGCGTATAGTTTAAGCATATAAAACAACAGATTGTATCTAATAATCAAACAATCTAACCACTGATCACTTCTGATGTATATACACTAATATCGAGTTGCTAATGCCCTATGGAATAAAAATTTCTCCTTCAATTAAAGATATCAATGTAGCAACTAAAAACTGGAGAGCTTTTAAAGGGTCAAATAATTAGCCTCTAATATTAAGATATTTAAGTGAGCCAAAAATAAATGTGAATACAAATGACTCATATATTAGGAAGCTTCTTGGAACTCACATTACTTGATACACAAATGCAAATAGCTGCTTTTATAAATAAAAGCTATGGCACAGCTGCAGATGCTGTAAATAAATCCAAAAACACAGAGCTACTCCAATACAACTAAATGCCAACAGTTATATCTAAACTCACTGATGAGCATATAGCAATTAATCCCAAACTGTATCGCCACAGCACTGTTGAATCTCCCCTGAGAGAGTTTATTTTATGCAAGTCATGCTCCTGTTCAAAGTATCAGTCTAATCCAATCTCCTGCAAAGTCCCAAAGTTCAAGAGACTATAGAGCTCACCTCTCCAGAAGCTTCAAAATCAAAACATGTTGCTCAGTATAGCTGCCTGCCAATGGCTCTACCTGTATTCTCTTTGCAGGTTCTGTGATTTTTGAGGCACACCAGCCACTAAGTTGTTTCATAGCCTCCACTTTGTGTACTGAATAAGGCAATGTTCTCTTGCTGTCAGGAAAAAATAGGTAACTTTTAACCATGTGTATCCATAATAATGAAACCACTGTGCTGCTTCCCTTATGCCTCAGCTGACAATTGTTCTTGTAGGTAATATACATTTGTGCTCGGTTAATGTTATGGAATGCCATAAAAAAAATACAATGATTTTATAATGTACTAGAAACCTGCCTGGCTTTGCATGGGAGCAATTTTAAATTTACGTTGATGGTCTTTTTTTTTTACAGAGGTCTTATAAGATTGCCTTGTAGACGACATTAGTCGTTTTTCCTCCTGACGTCAGCGCGAAAAGATGTAGTTTTGATGTGAGCTGCAAAAGGGCCACGTAAAGTTGTTCATGAGAAGAACAGTCTTCACTTAGGTCAACTCCAGACAAGTTAAGTGTCTGCCCCTGTGCTTTATTTATTGTCATGCCAAAGCAGACTCTTACTGGGAATTGGACTCGTTTGAATTTAAAGAATAATTTTTCACATAAATGAAATAGGAATGGTAAAAAAAGGGAAAAAATTTACATTTTGTATCGGTGAACTGGGCTTATGTAAATTGTTCTGGAGAAACCGGATAATACGTATCAATCTCTATATGGTATCAAATATAGTCCATCGTTGTGCTATATCTTTAACGATTTAAGCAGCGTAAGCCATTAAAGTGTTTGGATATCCATTTTTATTCAATGACTTGCTTCACTAATATCATCACTGCTCTGCTCCCTTTTGTCATACATTAATGTTTCATACACAA
The DNA here is from genome assembly GCA_031769625.1 of Taudactylus pleione. NCBI lineage: Eukaryota > Metazoa > Chordata > Amphibia > Anura > Myobatrachidae > Taudactylus > Taudactylus pleione. The sequence goes on along the minus strand of JAUIMM010001042.1, from coordinate 465,921 downwards.
AAACCTTCGCCGACAAAAACTCTATAGAATAGTGAAAACTGCATCAAAATCCGTCCAGTGGTTCTCGAGATTAGCACAAACAGATGGACAGACCCTTAAACCGGGGACTTTATGTTATACTATGTATAGATATCTAATATATATTAATATTTTATATGTACCTCAATTTAAACTGATTTCTGACATCTCCAGCTTGCAACAGTGCTTTTTTTTGGCTGCAGTTTCCCCACCATTTGACAACACTGTTTCCTTATCTCCATAGCATCTGAATCTATCCTGTTATTGTTGACATTACATCTCCATTGATTCTATAATCTGTTTTTAGATTTGTGGCTGACATACATTATTTTACAGTTACTGTAATAAATTAAATACAGTACAGCGTGGTTGGTATAGTGGCAGCTTACAGCCCTGATGTCAGGAGTTCGATTCTTAACTAAAGCACTATCTGCTTGTAGTTTGTATGTTCCCCGAGTTTTCATGGGTCTTCTCCAAGTACTCCAGTTTCTTCCCACACTCCAGAAATATACTGGTAGGATAATTGGCTTCTGACAAAACATGAACTCTAGTGTGTATGGGGCATATTTATTAACATTTTTACTAAAATAATGTGAAAATGGGTGTTTTCACAACCGTTTCACATTATTTTAGCATCACATACATTTATTAAAGGGCAATTGGAGTAATTTTTGTGAAAAACTACTCCAATCCCTTCAATTTACATATTTTTAATATACTTGTAATGGGAAAATGGAAAAATACGATCTGACTGAAATTTTTAAAAATAAATTGTAAAAAATACCAGGGAAAGCCGGCGTTATAAGGGTTTTCCCAAGTTCCCCGACTCCTGCACTGCTCTGACAGACAGAGCAAAGCCGGGAGCCGGCCCTTGTGATCAGCTGTGTGGTCTAAATAGACCACAAGTTGATTACTTAAAAACAAAAAATTGTTAAAAAAAGCCCAAACACTGCGTCCATTGTGATAGTGGGTGAATTTATCACAACTAATACACATCTGAGATGCAGATTGTGATAAATATGCTCCTGTGTGAGTCCATATGATAGGGAATATAGATTGCAAACTCCACTGGGACATGGACTGAAGTGAATGACTAAATATTCTCTGTAAAGTTCTGTGTAATATGTCAACACTATATTTTTTGCCCTCAAAATAGCTATCTATTTGTTGTAACTTGTCTAGGGTAGATACCCTGTTGCCAGGGGCGTAGAGAGCCCGGCCGGGCCCATGTGAAGGGGGCGTGGTCTAATTGCGGGAGGTGTGGCCACGCCCCCTTCAGCTAAAGAAAAAAAACACTTTTGCGCTGGGGAGGGGGGCGCTGTGAGCTCCTCGGCCCGGCGCAAAGCCAGAGGGGGGCGCGATCAGTGTGATCGCTCCCACCCACAGACATAGGAGACTGCTGCGGCTGCTGCTGAGCAGTCTCCCACTACAGCCAAGCACAGGTTCCAGAGATTCTTGTCTTAATTCTGAGTTGGGATTAAAGCAAGAAAGAGCAAGTAACTTGGCATCTTGGTAAAACTATGTTGCACTGCAGGTGGGGCAGATTTAAAATGTGCATAGAGCTTTAGATGTGAGAAGGGTGTGTCCAAAGGGATGTAGTCAGGAAGGATGCCGACGATCACAATGCTGACAGGTGCATCCTGACAGGTCCCGATGATAAGTATTAGGGGGAGGGTTAGGCTGTGGGATGGGAGGGTTAGGCTGCTTGATGGGACGTTTAGGGCTAGGCTGCGGGAAGGGTGGGTTAGGATTAGGGTGAGGGTTAGGATTTAAATAGTTACCAAAATACGTTTAGATTTTGACCATCAGGATGCCGCTGTCAGTATTTTTATGGTCGCCATCCTAACCATCAAGATCCCGTACCCAACCATGTCCAAACTGAAATCTAAATAGCAGTGTAAAAATAAAACTGTCCAGCATTTGTGGACTATGCAACAGCAGCCAGTATTGACCACACATGCAAAAATGTTATGTATTTGCACCCCTTGCATTGCCAAATGGTTTGTCCGGGTACACAGTTACTTGCTCTTTCTTGCTTTATTCTCAACTTACAATCAAGCCTTCCTTTTGTTGGCCTGGCCAAAAGTAGACAGGACTTTTAAATTAATTTTTTTTACTCTTTCCATCATATGTATTTTTATCTGGATCCCCAAATTTACAAAAAGGTCACACAGATTAGTTTTACAATGGCCGGTCCAAACGTGGAATGTGGACTTGCATCATTTCATGCAGAAGGTAAAAAAATTAACTGTGCAAAATTAAATGTGTACACACCTGTGTAAATAAGTATTTAATAAGTATTTGTTTTCTAAATGGCACTTTACATGTTTTTATAGTAAACGCATACCTCCCAACATTTTGATTTTGTAATTCAGAATCCCTGCGCATGTTCGAAAAGGCAGCGGGCCTCTTTCCCGCAAGGTCAGGCCCCCTGGAGGGTGACGTTTAGGTGCGTGACCACATATAATGCCCCCGTTCTCATGTCACGCGAGGGGCGAACCCAGAACCCCTCCCTGCACTGAATACCCACAGCCTCCTCCCTGCACTGAATGGACGGTGCGTACCTGTGCTTGACATCCATACACTTTCAATGGCACCGCTGCGTTGCAGAGCAGAGGTGATGACAATGTGTCCCCCAACCTCCTGACCTCCCACTGCTGGAACAGCGGGACTGTCCCGCTAAAACCGGGACATTTGGAAGGTGTGGTAAGCAGAATTAAATATTTTTTCCGGTTGTGGATTAAAAAATAGACAGTAAAAAGGTTGACCGTGTCTAGATAGATACCAGATGTTAGTCAATAGGTTAACAAGAACAAAAGGTCAACACACTGAACGTCAACATGTAAGAATGTTGACCGGTACAAATGGTCAAAGGGTGAACGCTAAAATGGTCACCACTTTTTTTTTTTTTCACCATAATCTTCACCCTAACCCTCCCCTTGGTGCCTAACCCTAACTGTAGGGGTAGGTGCCTGACCCTAACCGTCCTTTCTAGTGCCTAACCCTCCAGTAAGTGCCTAACCCTAATTTTTTTTTTTTTATTAATGGTGATCATTTTTGTGTCGACAATTTGTACCTATCGACCTGTCTATCTATAGACCAGATCCCATTTTTTCCCCATGGGGAAATTTCTCTTCTTTAGTTGTACATACCAAGCAGTTAAATCTTCAAAACTATGCTGGGAACATGAAAGTTCTTTGTATTAGTAAAATAAGTATAGAATGCAATAGCTATTACTGGGTATGCTGCAAAGAGCATACTGTTCTTGTACCCTCAAAGCTCATAATTCTATTCACACTATGTTACAGCAATTACTGGATTGATTTGGTCAAAGTATGCATCAAATAAACAACAGCAATGCTAATGTATGTCTTCTCATCAATATGTTAATTAAATTTGTGACTATGATTGTTACAGGCATGCCATGAATATTTTTTATCACTGTCCATTTTATTCATTGCTTACTTCAATATGCAAATAACTTTAACTGAATCTTTCTCATACTAATCATATGTTTAAACATTTCCTGACAGTTATTGCTAAAAAGCTAATTACTTGTAATGACTTGCATAATTCTACACCAGTTTCATTGCGGATGCATATGTTTTAATAATTGCTAAAGTAATTTAATCAAATCTTTCTATTTTCATTCCATCATGGCTGTATTAGGTTGAATTGTCATTTAATTAGGCTAGTAACAATGTTACATATATATCTGAATGTTGCAGTCAGACGTGTGTTCTCAGTGACAGATACTGGGCCATGGGGGTGCTCTACACATGAAAATGGTCTTCCCCAAAATAAGCATGTCTGAGCGATTTAACTAATGTACATCTCAAGATAATCATTTATAAATGAGATGTGAGCCATTTGGTCAACACAGATTATCTAGAATTAAATGCTAGCTAATAAGGTAGTATACAAGGTAATGTTTATTTTGCTATTTAGAAGCTGGAGTATTGTAAAGTATTTATCTTTAATGCAAAAATTGTCTACCTTACAGTAGACATACAGAGGAAGGGGGGGGAGTTGGGGAAGCATTTTGTTGTTTCTGTGGATCATACATTTCTCTAGTGGTAAACCACATGTTTACAGTAGTTTCTGTAGAGCCAATGTACAAAGGGAACCTAATCATTTTTTTGTCAAAAACAGAGCAGGTAGGACACCAGGCATGCTCCCAACAGATGGCCTCTTGAATGTGGCATCCAAAAATATTGGTGATATACCGTTACTTCCTCCATATTTGTCTAGATACAATAGGCCCTATGATTCTGGAATTATGGAGAAAACACTGGCTATCTTCTCATCACTCAGATTAAAATGCAACTGTTTTCTTCTCTGTTTTTCATACCCAAAGTGTGTGTTTTTTTTTCATTCAGTTTAAAAAAACTAACATCATATTTTATTTGCTTACAAAATTTATATAACAGAAAAAAGCGATCAAATAATGTGCATAAAAGCAGCCTATAGTACTTCACACTGGGTATACCAAACCCAATAAAGGTATAGTGAACAAAGTAGCAAGCAGTAAAGCCCCTTGGGCGCTAGTTGTGAACACACCAACAATAACAGGAATGATTCTATACTTGTATACAGGTGGATTTTCCACAGGGTCGACGATGATATATAATAAAAAGATAAGACAAATAGGCACATAAAGTGCAAATAATTTTTAGAAAAAACATTTATGCAATAACAATTTATTGGTAATTTACTCTAAAAGCAGTAAAAACAGAGTAATTGTGATGAATAAGCTCTAGTATAGAGCACACATGAGATTAAATTAGTTTAGGTATAAAGCAATTTATTACATTGTTCACTATAAAATTTATATAACATTTTTATCAGCAAAATTATTTACATTGTGATCGGTTGGTTGACCACTTGGCAGATTAGTGCATTTACCACTGAATATTTTTGAATTGTATAAAGTAGTATTTGTGGTAATACAGTTTTGTTATTTTTGTTCTTTATTTTGTTGCGTTGTATCTTACAGACAAAAAATTGTTCTTACATTATTGCATTGTACCTTGGTAATGCTGATACATATTGGCATTTCATATTTCATCTGACAGTGCTGCCCAGTAATAACCATATGTTGCATGGATTCTGTAGCCCAGGGGAATAAAATATATCAGTGTTTCATCTCCTTTCAGTGTTTTGTCTATATCATGATCTTTTACAGCAATCTGTTTTGACATTTCCAATATTGTATTTTCTATTTTATACAAAAACAGGATTTTACAAATAAGGATATAAATAAAATCCCTAATTGTTGTGTGCCTACTATTGCCTAGACTGCTCCCAGCTTTTCTCTCCTATATAAAAAAGTATGACTGGTGTCCTTATCAAGTCTATTCATATCCAATCTGATCTGTCATATTGCTGCCTTTCAAGACGGAACAGTTTTTTGTTGTGTGTTGTAGAAGAATTTGGATGAATGTCTTGTTTGACTTCTCTATCAATACAGCTAAGTAACTTTAGTAGTTTTGCAAACTTTTCAGATTATAAATTAATGGATTTATTTGAGATTGGCTATACTAGTAAATAAACAGTGGGTTTTTTTTTGCCATGCTATTTCTCCTGGAATAAAGCATACCCTGCACGATCTTTGAAAATAAAATAAAATGCCATTCAGCTATAAAATGGGATTTTTTTTCTGCCACAAAAAAGTACATAATTGAGCAATTTATGACATGGAACAAGTTTTCTTAATATAGCAAAATAAGAAAATGCAGATTCAGTAAATATGTAACAGTGCATCCTATAGTTCATCCGTTTTTCTTTGGAGAATAGGATGCTTGATTGTTTTTTGAAAGGCTGTTTTGTAAGGACATTTTATTTACTCTATTCATATTGAACCTAGGCCTAACGGTTTTGTAGGGGAAAAATCACTAAATGATAAACCCCAAAATATAAATATTAATATATATAATACATTAAGGTATAATAATAAGTTCACTGTTAAATTGACATTCCACTATAGTTAAAACATTTTAATAGAGTATTATCTCCCAACTCCATTACAGACAGCTGAAGCCCAGGGACATAACTAGAACTTTGGGCCCGATTCAGAGCCGCTCGTAAGCGGCTCAATGTTATAGCCCTGCGCATGCGCCGCGTCCGGCGTGTGCATGCACCACGTCCGGCATGTGAATGCACGAGCCCCACAGAGTGACTGAAGTTCAGTCGCTCCGGGGCTCGCAACAAGACGGGGTCGAGTCTATGTTGATTGACAGCTCGTCCCTTAGGAACGCCTGGCGTTTGTAGGAGGGCTTACTGACACCACTAGTGATGTCAGTAGTGGACTTCCTGCTCTATTAGAGCAGGAAGTCCACTCGGGCTTGTGGCAGCTAGACCCTACCCCAGGATCTCGTGGCAAGCCCGAAGGTCGCGATAATCGCGACGGTCTCCAGCCCGTTCCCACAAGCTGTGGGTTAACAACATTAAGGAGATCTATTGATGTGTGTTATTTGTAACAAAGGCGATTCTTCTAAGAAGTCTTAGTTTGGAAGCTAAAATCGCTTCCACATCTTTGTATGTTATTGTAGCATTTAATGCTGACAATAGATCTGCCTGTAAAAGATTAGGGAAGGCAGTTATCTGAGACTATCACACTATTATTTACAATAATCTGCAATGGATTTGTCTTTTGTAAATACTGTATTTGACCATCCAGGCCAGTGGCCGAAACTACAGTGGAGATCAAACGTTCTGGTGAGATTAATTTGAACTGAATAACATTCTTAGTAGCCCCAGATAGATAGAATATTTTGCGGGACTCTATGATTGGTCACATTGAGAGGTAGATGATTCTGATGGTTACAGTATCTTCCTATGATTGTTTGGCTATGCGTGTTCTATTCTAATACACATACACGTAGGTTTACTTAGATGAGGATAATCCTTATGTTATTAATGTTACCTTCTCAATAATTGTTACATTTCAACACTTGTTGTAAACACTTCAATGTTGCAATCCAATTTACTCACTGTGGGTAACATATATGTAAATAACAATAATGTACAATTCCTTGTACAGAATTAAGGAAATGGTGGACAGCATTACTTACATTGTCCCCGTAATACCATGACCATACAACACTCATACATTTTTATGTAGTATCACTAAAACAAATGTCAATCGCTGACCTGGCCTGTGGAATGACAAAACTCAGCACACACTGAGATTTTTCACTGAGGTTTTTGTGTACAATTATGTCATACTTTCAAATATTTGAATATCTCATTAACATCACATTTAAATGTCATTGCATGTACACCTTAATTTATTTATCTTTTACGTTAACTACTTCTTAAGCTCATTAATTCTCATTTATGGATTTTAACATTTTGTTTATTTTTTTGTCAAATCATCAGACATTTTCATTCTGAAGGTCCTTTGCATTGCAAGCTCTGCACAACTTCTGAACACTCACTCCCCTCCCTTCAGAATGTCTTAAAGGGAGATTGTATGTCTGAGATCTGACAAGCAAAACAGCTTCTGATTCAAAACCAATTTCTTTTAAAACTCAACTACAACATTACATTGTATGGGCGTCCCCGCACACATAGGATTAAACTGAACACATTTCTGAAATCTACCTTTTGTAATTTTTACATGCACTTATCTTTACATTTAAAATAATAAACAATTTGAGGGGCGTGGCCTGGCTGCAGCACAGACAGGACGCAGGGAGAAGGATCTCCCTCTCACCCAGCACTAATACTGGATAAAACTGCCCTTTGGAGGAGAGAGCCACAGACGGATTGCTGCTCTGGTGCCTCCAGACACTTAGAGGCATATAACGGAGCTTCTCTCTTCAGTTCCTAATACCCCCTGGTGGTGAGGCCTAGCGCGAGCGCTGAAGCCACGGCCTCTATTTTCACGGCCCCCCGGAGGTCTCAGACGCGGCGTTCTCTGTTCTCGCGGGTGCTAGCCGGCGTCTGCATTGACCCACACACAGCAGGGCCTGACTGGCTCGGCACAGCCCCGGACTTGCCTGAGGCAGTGATCAGCTTCGCGATCACGTGACACGGACCCGCTGGACGGAGCTCCAGTGGCCTGAGCCTGCTGCTTCTGACACCCTCCGGTCCTGCAGCTGGGACGGGGAGACGTTCACCCGCCCGTCCGCCATCTTGCCTTCGTCAGGAGACCTGGGGATGAATAGGAAGATACCCTGAGCCCATAATACTTTCTCCCTGACTCAGGTACCGGGTGTCCTTGGCTGGGATAATCCTTGTGACTCTTCCTTCCTGTTGCTGAGCACTGCCTATGGAGGTGACATATTGATTGGGGCTGTTAAACTGATTGAAGACACCTTGCCTAATATAAACCTAATTTATATTATATATTGTGGCTGAGTGTGACTGTCACTACCCAGTGAATTAATGAGACACAGTGTCTACATATGATCTAGAGGTCTCTCTTTATTTGGGCTACATGTAAATGTAGTCTCTCTGATTATAGGAATCCTGCTCTGGATCTGAATGTACAGTTACTCTATATAAAGATGCCATATTATTGAATCTGGTTATTTCACACTGCTTCATGACCTAATCCTAAACCTGCAGACTTTTCGCTATGCCTAAACCTCGCAAGTCGGCTCCTCCTGCTGATCTTACTACTTTCATAAATAAAATGCAGACTCCATCTCAAAAGTCTGCGGCTCCTTCTGTTTCTGCTCATATTTCAGAACAAGAAGACGAGTCGGACCTTCCAGCCAGCTCTATGAGGGATAGCTTTGCCTCTATTCTCTCTGAGATGAAATCACTTAAAAATGCGGTCCATTCTGAGATTCAAAAAGCGGTCTTTGGTCTCAAAGCCGAGGTTTCAGAGCTTGGAACCCGCACTGACGAGATGGAACATAAAATAGATGAAGTGATCCAATTCCAACAAGGAGTGGAGCATTCTTTGTCCGCTATGCAAGATGATATTCATTTGCTTCAAGACCAGCAGGAAGATATTGAGAACAGTGCCCGACGGAACAATTTGCGGATTAAGAACATTCCCGAATCCATTGATCCATCCAAGTTGGAAGATTTTCTTATTCGCTTCTTTCAACACCTGTTGCCTACAACCCCTGTGGAGCAGTTTCTGCTAGATAGGGCGCACCGCACATTGCGGGCAAAGCCGGCTCCGTCTGCTCCTCCATGGGATGTGGTGCTACGCTGCCACTACTTCAAGACGAAGGAGAGGTTGTTGGCCGCAGCCCGGGAAAGGGACAATTGTGTCTTTGACTCACATCATCCACTGGTCTTCCAGGATCTCTCTCCTATGACCCTTAAAAGATGCTTTGACTTCCGGGACTATACCCAGGTTCTTCGGGACAATCATATTAAGTATAGATGGGGTTTTCCTTTCTCTCTGATAGTTTCATAGAACGGGAGACAACTGTCAGCTAAATCCAAAGAAGATGCTCTCCGTTTACTGACGAAGCTCAATCTATTTCCCTCTGGCGCTGGGTCTGCTATGACTTCTCAAATTAATCAGGCTAACAAGCAGTCCTCTGGTTCTCCCACGTCTCCAAAGGCCCCAAAGCGAGTTTGGTCAACGGTGCCTTCTACAACTTTATCTTCTCGCAATCCACCTTAAATTTGACTCTCCACCATTCTCGGTTGGAGCTATGCCTATGTTTGCTAACCCTTTTTGAGTAGTTATTACCAAATTGGGCTGGTTTATTTTTCAATGTCTTCATTAGTTAATCTCTATGTGAAGCATTTGCAATTTTGCAGGTTTTTTTTTTTTTTACTTCTCTAGATATTTTCTAAAAATTTACGATAAAAAAAATAAATGGCAAAGAAAAAGAAAAAAATACAGTTAAGATATATTTTGTGTATTGTTATTTTTTATTTTTTTTATTTTTATTTTTGGTCATGTTAGCGGTGTGATCTTAGTTTTTGATTTCTATGATACGTTCCTGTTTTTATGATAATTTCTGTATATGCGATTTATAATGAGTGGGGTTCCTTTTTCAGTGGTCTTAGTCGGTGTGAGGCCAGTGCCTTACCCCTACTGGTCAATATGACCTTTTCTGAGCTTTGGTGGGTTTTTTCTCCTACTTTTCCTTTCTTAGGTGCTCAGAAAGTTGGACTCTTCCCTTTCAGGGTTTACGAGTCTTAAATTCCTTTCTTATGTACTATTTTAATTGAATTTTTTTTTTTTTTTTATCTTTATTTTTCAATTTTTTTTTGGGGGGGGGGGCGATTATTGTTATACTTGAGAGATTATTACTTTTATTATAGATGTCAATTTGTATCATAACTTACAATGTTAAGGGTTTAAATAGCCCACAAAAGAGGACCAAGTTATTTTTTGATTTAAAGCAAATGTCCGGTGATTTGATTTTTCTCCAGGAAACGCATTTCCGAGGTTCTTCCCACCCAGAACTCCGTTCCTCAAGGTATCCTGTTGTATTTCATGCCTGTGATCACTCACAGAAAAAAAGGGGAGTGGCAATTCTAGTTGCGAGCCATTTACAATTGGAAACGGAGATGGTGTTCAGAGATAGGAGGGGTAGGTTCATTATTATAGTGGGTATGTTAAATAACACATTGGTTACATTGGTGAATGTTTATGCCCCGAATATAAATCAATCTTCCTTTTTTGCTGCTCTAGATTCAAAAATCTCTCATCACCGTAAGGGGGAGGTTATATTAGCAGGAGATTTTAATACAGTTCTCCATCAAAAATATGACAGATCCCATCCTCTGCCGCCTTCATTGACCTATGTTGGAGAGCGTAATTCTAAAGCCTTATTATCCCTACTTAAAAACCACTTATTGTTTGATACTTGGCGGGTGCAGGACCCTTTTGTCAAGGACTATACATTTTTTTCCCAAGTGCATAAGATATATACCAGAATCGATATGATATTTATTGGTCAGGCCATGACTCCTCATATTGATGAGGTTAATATACACTCCATTACATGGTCGGACCATGCCCCGGTTTCCTCCACTTTGTCTTGTCTTTCTCCTATTTCTCTGCCTCCTTCCTAGTGCCTAAATGACTCTCTTTTACAAAATAATGATGTTATAACACAGATTTCCCTCTTACTCAAGGATTACTTTTCCATAAATCAGACCCCTGATATCAAAGATATGACTTTGTGGGAAACCCACAAAGCAGTTTTACGTGGCCATTTTATTCAAATGGCTTCTAGAATTAAACGAAATCGTACCCAAGCCATTTTGGATTTAACTACACAGCTACACCAACTAGAATTAAAACATAAATCTTCTCTTATTCAATCTGACTTAGACCAGCTTATTAAAGTTAGAGGAGAACTTAATGTGTTACTATCCCATAAGACAGAACTCTGGGGATAAAGCCGATAAGCAACTGGCTCGAAAATTACGAGCTAAAGTCTTATCTAAAAATATTTTGTCGATCAAAACTAGAATGGGTGATCTAACGCATGACCCTGGGAGGACAGTGAAGGAATTTGAATCCTTTTATCAAAATTTGTATAACTCTAACCACAATTCTGTTCCTTCTCCCTCTTTAGACAGAGATATCGATTCTTTTCTGGCAAAGTGTTATCTCCCTAGATTAAGTAATTCTAAGGCCGCTCAATTAAGCTCAGATATTTCATTAGAAGAGTTGGAAGAGATGTTAAAATCTCAAAAATCTGGTAAAGCCCCTGGTCCAGATGGCTTTTCCCTACTGTACTATAAGAAATGTAAAAATATCCTATTACCCCATTTGTGCAGACTTTTTAATGGGTTTCTTAAGGGTGAGACTCTATCTCCTAGTACTTTGGAGGCTAGAATAGTTGTTATACACAAACCAGGAAAGGATCCTAATTTTATGCTCAAGTTATAGGCCTATATCCCTTCTTAATAATGATATTAAGCTTTTCTCCAAAATCTTGGCAACTAGGCTTAGTGAGGTACTACCACAGCTTGTCCACCCTGATCAGGTGGGTTTCGTCCCGGGTCGACAGGCCCGGGATAACACAAGGAGAACATATCCATATTATAAATAAAAGAAGGATGCCTTCTCTGCTTCTTTCATTAGATGCTGAGAAGGCATTTGATAAAATCTTATGGCCTTTTATGTTTGCTACTCTTCGGAGTTTTGGTCTGGGAGGGAATCTTCTTAGAGGTATAGGGATTTTGTATTCCAACCCGACAGCAAGAGTTCGAGTGAATGGAAGAGACTCTGATCTTTTTGGAATTAGTAATGGCACCAGGCAGGGCTGTCCCCTTTCCCCTTTAATCTTTGCTTTAACTATAGAACCTTTTGCTTCTTTAATACGGTCTTCCCCTGATATTAAAGGGATTCAAGTTGGTGAGAGGGAATATAAATTGTCACTCTTTGCGGACGATGTATTACTTACACTTTCTTGCCCTCACACCTCTGTCCCTATCCTTTTTCAAACTCTATCCTCTTATTCTACTATTGCTGGATATCGGATTAACTATTCTAAATCGGAGGCCCTCCCGTTACATATCTCCCCAGATACCCGTAATTTACTAGAACATAATTTTCAATTCGCTTGGCGTTCCAAAAAGATAAAATACCTTGGGATCCATATCACTAGTTCCTATAGTTCTTTATATAAGAAAAAATTCCCATCTCTTTATTTTATGCAGACTATACCAGTAAGTATTCCTAGTGAGGTTTTGAGTCGGATGCAAGGAGCAATAATTAAATTTATTTGGCTAGGTAAGCCACCTAGAGTGAAACTGTCTACTCTTATTAGAAGTCCCATAGATGGTGGATGTGGACTTCCTGATGTGCGAAAGTATTACTACGCTACCCATTTAGGCCAAGCACTCACCTGGTTTACACCTACAATTAATCTACCGTGGGTACAAATTGAAACTGCTGAATCCTCATTGTATTCTCTGTCCTCCATCCTCACTCCATCTGTCCCTAGGGCTTGGTCCGACTACTAAATTAACCCATTCTATATGACTTTTATGCACTAGGCGATTTAATCTTTCATCCTATCCTTCCCCCTTGACTCCCATTTGGGACAACCCGGATTTTCTTCCTGGATTATATACCAATCGGTCACATTCATGGTTTAAATTACCATCACATCCTAGATTTCTGTATGATTTTATACAGGGCACTACTTGGTATTCATTGGAGGATTTGGTACAAAAATATCAAATTTCTCGCCCGATTCTCTATAAATACTTTCAAATTAGGTAATTTCTTAACTCTCTCCCTAAAGATTCTATTTGTAGACCATTTACGCCTTTTGAGAGGCTTTGTTATTATACACCTACGAGACAGGGTGGTATTTCGATTTTATATCGCTTACTCTGCTCCTCAGTTTCTGCAAATATACTTTCCCATGAAGTAGCGTGGGAGGCTGATCTGGGTCCTCCTCCTAGTGAGGAATCATGGGAAATCATCAGAAGTAATGTAGGGAAATCATCAGAAGTAATGTAGCAAAATCTTCCATTTCCACTCTGATAAAAGAAAATTCTTATAAAATCTATACGAGATGGTACTTGGTTCCCACTAGATTGTGTAGGATTTTTCCATCCTCTTCCCCACTGTGCTGGTAGAATTGCTGTCAACGGGGTGATTTTATACATATCTGGTGGACGTGTCCCAAAATCACTAATTTCTGGAATGAGATAAAATCTTTATTGAACAATGTACTTCACATCTCGATTCCTTTAAGCCCATGGACTGCCCTATTGGGGCTACCTATATCTGGGTTGAATTCCCCCTCAAATAAACTAGCTCTCCAAATATTACATGCTGCAAGGTGTACTTTGGCCAAGTCTTGGAAACAACTATCCGCCCCTGCATTACACTTAGTGTACTCCAAGATTTGGTTTATTGCTAATATGGAGAAAATCACATTTGCTCTTAGGGATCAGTCAGATAAATTTAATAAGATATGGGACCCATGGTTTAATTATTCAACTACTACTATCTCTAGGATTTGACGCCTTGTCTGTCCAAATCTGACATTTTAGAAATGCTACGGTGGTACTATTTACATAGGATGATTTCTTATATGATAATATTAGTATATGTTGCCCCCCCCCCCCTCTATTTTTGTTTTCTTCTGGGTTTTTTTTTGTTTTGTTTTAGCTTTGTTCTGGTTTATTTTATTTTATTTTATTCGTTTAAAAAAAAAAAAAAAATTATCCGAAAATGTAAGGTGAATGTTTATGTTGTCTTCTATGATATGGATATGACTTCATTTGTAATGATGTTCTTATATATTTCACAATTTGTTGTGAATGTCATTGTATTCTCCTTTTCCTTGAATAAAAATTATGGTTAAAAAAAAAAATAAACAATTTAGCACTCTTCACAATTTAATTGAGGATGTTCACATTTCTATATATTTTTCTTATTCTTATTCTAATTTTTGGTATCTTTTCTGGGATCAGTATATCATACCTTCAGTTTACAAACTGTACAATTTACAGCATCACAATTCCAAATCATCACATGCTTTACCACGGTCTATATCACGGCATAGCTACTTTTAGCAATATTCTTTACTGAACAATTTAGACCTACTGTTCTTACAGATGTTACTTCAAAATAATCCTTAAGGTACATACAATTAATTTCTTATTCCCTTTTTTGTGAATCTTTGTTTAACAAGTTCTGTTTTACCACTTTTATCCAATTAAAAGTTTGCTTTCAAGTTTGTTACTCTTTATGCAGGGGCCATAACTTACGTATCTGTTGTCATTTAATTGGGTCAAGTGTGCCATTTCCATTCCTTCTGTCACCCCAGGACCTGACACTGTATGCATAGTATCTATGGGGGTTTGACAGCTGGACCGATGTTTACTGTCCGCAATACCCATTTCTATGGGTTTTACAAAACCCTGTCTGTGGGTCTACCAACCTCTATTCTGAGTTCTGAGGGCCTACCAAACCCTATTGTGTACATGGTAGGTTTTACCAAAACTCTACTCAGTAGGTTTACCAAAACTCTACTCAGTACGCAGTATGTTTAGCAAAACTATACCCAGTAGGTTTTACCAAAACTCTACTCTGTACTGGGATGTACTTCTATTTAGAGGAAGAAACCAGACACAGATTCCTTTGTATATTTTCTGTTACTAAAGTGGGTCTCCTTAGTAATTCTGTGCACACTATAACCGTACCTTTGGGATGTAAATTGATTGGCAAAGTTGTTATAAACAAATCCCAAACTTCTCCCAGTATATTCTGGAGATAATCTCCATCAATATGGCAACCTACTAACAAACAAAAGGTGCGTCTATGTCTATTCACTCTGGAAGTATAAAGATCACAAGATGTATCAAGGGACAATACTTATGCTAATCAGGGAAACAAATTATTAGACTGTTAAACATAATAACACATTTGCATTTCTTGCATGTAAATCTATAAGGATTATTATCTGTATACATTTTTAAAAATTCATTGGACATGTCATTTCATAAAACAAAACCCAAAACTTAAAATAAAAACAAAACAAGAGTCTGAGATACAGATTTCCGTAAATTAATCCTCAGTCGGACACGGGAGTTTCCCAAAAAAGTGCAGTCCAGTTTGAGCAAAATTACTTATCCCGGGTTTTAACTAGAATCGACTGTGCCAGTCCCTGCCGATGTGTCCGCCCTCAAATCAGCGCAGGAAATCTTGGTACGGGACCTCCAAGTCATAGATCTGAAAACAATCTATTGTAATAAATCAGCAGCCCAAGTTCATCAGCGTATGTCAGACCCTTGCGTTACCAAGGCCTCAGAAGACAGAATCCACACACGCACACAGTCAGTTTGGTGTTCAAGATCCGTCTGGCTATATTTTCATGTA
Organism: Taudactylus pleione; assembly: GCA_031769625.1. Taxonomy (NCBI): domain Eukaryota; kingdom Metazoa; phylum Chordata; class Amphibia; order Anura; family Myobatrachidae; genus Taudactylus; species Taudactylus pleione. Next base: position 450,122 of record JAUIMM010001042.1, on the reverse strand, counting down.
GACAATAATTAAAAACATAGTGTTCATACAATTGCAACATATGATTACATCTTAACACAGCAGTCTTTGTTAGCATTCTATCTGTACATGTGGGGATGTTAGGGGGGTTAGAGATACAGAGTCTTATTCATAACGTTATCTGCATGTTTATACATTCAAGGTTTTTCGGCTCATAGCTCAGCAGAAATCAGTCTTTGTAATAATTACACATTTAAAGCTTATGAATATCTTTACAGGCTCAGATCATCCATCTTGTTACAAAATGGTGTCTTATGTGGATAAAAGATTTATCACATTATGAAGGCTTATAGGGCTAACATTTGTACTCGGTCATCTGGTATAATTGCAACAAATCTGGTTATCTTTAATACACTCAGACTAAGGTGAAGCAATAAAATATAATGTGGCTTTGAAATATTTTCCAGCACCTGCATGATCAATTACCTCCAATAAATATTGACCACTCAACCAAATATCACTATTCTTGAGTCTGAGTTAGTGTATAACCATTATATTAGTGCAAAGGTTAATATTGACCTGACAGCCTAATTTGATTCAATTTAAATAGTTTATTTGGGGCCTATTCGTTTCCCCATCCCCTTGATGAAGTCATAGAGACGAAACGCGTTGGGACTGTTGGCTGCCTCATACACTGTGGAGAACTACCTCTCTCTTCTAACCAGATAAGCTGCTTAAAACATCAACTTACCTCTACTTTGTTTTTATTTATTTATTTTTTACTGCCAGTTATTATTTTTATATGGTCACATTCATTTATTTTTTGTGTGTGCTGTTTACTAATAAATTGTCATAATTTTTATCATACTTTGCACTAGCACTTTGTTACCTACTGACTTGATATATTTATTTATTATTTAGCGTGGAATACATTTTCCTATATGTTCTGAGTTACAACCAGACTTATCATACTTTGCACTAGCACTTTGTTACCTATTGACTTGATATATTTATTTATTATTTAGCGTGGAATACATTTTCCTATATGTTCTGAGTTATAACCAGACTTAATTGCACTTGAAATTAATAACTCATTTGTGTTGTATTGTATCTTTCATTGTTGTGGTTTAACACATATAGCAAACTAGTCGCCTGATTGTCAATTCCCTTTTTTTCACTGTTTTCAATAATACCCACACTGGTATTACATTATTGACTCAGAGCTGACGCCGGAACACTAATAGGCCCAGTTGCTATACACTATACACGTAATTCGGTTCACTCAGTAAGTTACACAGGTAGTGGCGCTGTACCCATCTATTTCTTGGTATATATATATATATATATATAGAGTATATATAAATGAAACAGTGTCAGTGCAGTGTGTGGGACATTATGATTTTATACTATTTTGATGTCCAAGGCTTCAGTTTACCTATTAGAGGGTATGGTGTTATTAAGTAAACAGAGGACCTGGACAACAAAATAGCCACTACTGTGGGTGTGAGTGTAATGTTTAAAACTAAACATACCTGCCTGGGCACTGCAGACACTCTCCCACAGAGTATCAGTACAGCACTGACAGTGACAGCTGGATTCAGTCACTGTCAATGCTACATCTAATGCCCAATCACATCTGCCTCAGTGACAGGGGTGTGCTTTGATGTGGGCTGAAAGCACATCCCTGTCAATGAGGCATTTCTATAGGTGATGCTTCTCCTGCTTTTATTCAATGGGCTTTTACTGCCTGCAGCTTGGCCCCGCCCCCTGCTTTATCTCTTTACTATTTACAGCGGGAGGCACCGCTCTCGGTGCCTTTCAAACAAATTGTACACTGTAAAATGATTAGAATAATATAAAGCAAATTCTTTTGACACAGAATATGTGTCATAAGTATCTTCTTTGTATTATTTTAGTCATTAATGACAGGCTCTGCCTTCCATGACTGCATCTCTGGTCGTTGATGTGGATCACAGGACAGTTGCTTTTCAGAGCTGCGGGAGCCCCCTATAATAAAATAAGCCCCTTTCTACTTCAGGGTCCATAGAAGGTCCACAGGGTGACCTTGGGGTATAGCTGATGCAGGGTCATCCGGGCACCTTACGCAGTAAATTTCTCTCCAGGATGCAATGGGTCTCCCTCTATACCCCGCCCCCAGGCCAGAGGCTCCTCAGTTTCGTTGGGTACCCGGCCGGAGTCTGGTCACTGAACACGCAGTGGGATTGTTACAAACAGCCCCTGAAGTATGAAGATTAGAAGAATACTTTTCTTCTTGTGCGGACTGTCCAGTGGAAATTCGCACTGCCGCGTCATCACCCTGCTGGTGCCGATACGTCGGTACTGATCCAGGGATCTCGGCGGGCCTCTGGGGTCTTGACTACCAGGTACCCCGGAGGAGCCCTAGACTGCGGCCAGACGCTACGGGGCAACAGGTAAGCGACATGCACCGCAGTGGTGCGCGCCGAATTGCAGTCTTTTTCCTCCAGGGCTGGGGACTCCCTGGGGTTGACAGAATGTGGAGCCAGGCACTGAGTCCTGCGCTTCCGCAAAGCTGCCTGTGAGAGCGAGCTGGAGTTTTGTGGGAACGCTCCAGCGTCCTAAGGGTTCATCTCTGGCCAGAGGATCCAGCCTTCCCTGTTTTACAGCCGGCTCCTCCCCGCTGCACAGCGCGCCTTTCTACCATGGTCTGGCTGGGCTGTGACGGCTTCCTTCTTCTGGATCCACCCCGGAGTTCTTCGGCGGCTATTTCTCCTGGATGCGGTCACAGATCTCGCTGGGCGGTGCGGAGTCCAGGTCCCCCTACATACTGTACCTCTCCTCCTGGTGGTGGTCAGTGTATGTAGCGCTTTGTCCTACTAGATGCGAAGTCTGTGTAGTTGACCAGTAAGTGCCTTTAAGTGCAGGTATTGTTATTATTCTGCATTGTCTGCAACTGTATGCTAGCGCTGTTTGTCTGAGTTTCTTTCTGTACTGTCAGCCATTTTGCTATCCCTGTACCTATTCTGCTACTCTGAGCCATAGCACTGGGGTTGTGTGGGTGCAGCTAAAGTCACAGTCTGTGACCTTACTACGCAGTCACATCTAAAGGTATCCTCTTCACTATGTCTGGCAGTGAGAGTGATATGCCTAACTTGGCTCCTACTTAGCTGTACTGTAAGAAATGTACAGCGGTGTTAGGGGCGGGGCCCATAGCCTCTGAGGAGTTATGTTTGCGGTGTTATACCGCAGGTCCCTCTGTGGCTTCTGCCGCTCAGTAGGAGTCGCCATGGGAGTGCTTTGCAAAAGCACTGAAGCCCTCCTGTGTTTCCAGAGTTCGGTTTTCAGCAGCAGCACCTTTTGCCAGCGCAGAACCTGCTGCAACCATCTGCACTCATGCCGTTGTTGCCCCCTCAGTGGGTTAATACATTTTCCGTTGTGTTACAAAATGCGACTGAGGTACGGCAGAGTGACGCACCCGTCAGTAGACCGGCTAAAAGGGTCTTGCTGTCGTCGCAATCTACTGTGTGGGATGAAGTCTGATTCTGAGCCCCCTCCTCAGGAGGGAGAGGTCAAGTCAAAAATATATATTCCAGGTCATTCATAACGTGAGCCTACTGATGAGCCTACTGCACCTAAATCTAGGCATGTATATTTCATGGAAGAAAAGGTGAGTGAGGCTATATTCCCCTTGTCTGACCAACTGGTGAATCACTTGGAGGTAGCATGGAAAACGCTAGGGAAGCGTTATCAGCTGTAGAAGCGTCTAGCCTCTGCTTATCCTTTTGCTGGGAAATTTTTTTAACAAGTGGGAGACTCCATTGGCGGTGGATTCCCATGTAACGCGCTTGGTAAAAAGCGCGTCGCTACCTATGCCTTCCACGTCGTCCCTGAAGGATTCTAGAGATAGGAAGGTAGAGGTCTGCCTTAAATCTGTTTATTCCCTTTCAGGGGCTGCATGCAGACCAGCTATGGCCATCTGCTTGGTGGCTCGGGCCATGGAATGTTGGGCTAACAGCCTGGAAACATCCTTAGACCCAAATGCTACCAGAGAACAGCTGAATCTTGTGGGAAACCTCCAAGATTCTGCTACCTACATAAATGAGGTAGCATTAGATGTTAGCTTACTAAATGCCAGGATTTCCTTTGCGGCCTGCCGCTCTCTGTGGCTCTGTTCATGGAGGGCTTATGCGGAATCCAAGAAGGGGTTGGAGTGTTTGCCTTATGATGGTAAAGTCTTGTTTGGCCATGATTTGGAAAAGATTGTGAATACCTTAGCAGCAGCTAAGTCGGCTTGTCTGCCTTCTGCTCCAGCCTCTTCGGGGGCTCAGACTCTGTACTTTTGGACCTATAGAGCCCCAGATAAGGCTAGAACTCAGTCCTTTCCCAGGCCATCCACCGTCAAGAAATCTGCCAGGCCTAAGAAGCAGCTTTGGAGTACCAGACGTCCATCTGCCAAGCCTGATGACAAGCCCTCTGCTTGATGGGACGGGTCTCCTCCTATCTACAACTCTTATCGTACTGCTCTGGACACTGCCAAGCAAATATATTTCCAATCTGTTATCTCTGCTCAAGCCTCTAACCCCAAGCGACTTTTTAATACATTTAAACTGCTTCTTACCTCTCCCTCACCCAAGCCACCTGCTACTATCTGTGCACAAGATATTGCTTCCTATTTCAAGGACAAGATTGATAATATCCAAAATTAAATGTTATTCTCTTCCTCAGCTAGTGACCTACTCAATTCCCTACCTGAACCCTCTGGCACATTCTCTTCATTTGACCCCACAAATGAAGATGAAGTATCTACACTCTTCTCATCCTCCTACTCTATTACCTCTCCTCTAGATCCTATACCCTCACAAATTAGTAAAGCTCTGTCTCCTGTGCTCATCCCAACCCTAACTAAAATCTGTAATCTCTCTCTTTCAACTGGCATCTTTCCATCACTGTTCAAGCATGCAGTGATTACTCACATTCTGAAAAAACAAAATTCTGACCCTAACACTCTCTCTAATTACCGTCCTATCTCCCAGCTCCCATGCCCCTCCAAGCTACTGGAGAGACTTGTCTACACCCGCCTCACACACTTTCTTAACACCCACAACTTATTGGACCCACTTCAGTCTGGCTTCCATTCCCAACACTCCACAGAGACAGCACTGACTAAGGTAGTAAATGATTTGGTCACTGCCAAGGCTAAAGGCCATTCCTCACTTCTAATTCTTCTAGATCTCTCTGCTGCTTTTGACACTGTTGACCACTCTCTTCTCGTACAAACATTACATTCCCTAGGTCTTAAGGACATAGCTCTTTCTTGGTTCTCTTCCTACCTATCTGATCGCTCTTTTTCTGTTCGTTTTTCTGATTCTGCTTCCTCTTCGCTACCTCTATCAGTTGGAGTACCGCAAGGCTCTGTCTTAGGTCCTTTGCTATTCTCAATCTATACCACCTCTCTTGGCAAACTAATCCGCTCTTTTGGATTTCAGTACCATCTGTATGCGGATGATACTCAAATCTACCTATCCTCTCCAGATTTGTCACCATCTGTATTGGTCCGTGTCACTGAATGTATTTCTGCCATTTCATCTTGGATGTCATCTCGCTACCTGAAACTTAATATTTCTAAAACAGAATTAATTATATTTCCACCGGCCAATAACAGTTACCAATCTGATCTCTTTATCACTGTTGATAACTCAACAATCCACCCCATCCCACAAGCTCGCTGCCTTGGTGTCATCCTTGATTCTGAACTGTCCTTTGTTCCCCACATTCAATCTGTCTCAAAATCATGTTACATACATCTAAAAAACATATACAAAATTCGACCATATCTCACACAAGACACTGCAAAAACTATAATCCATGCACTCATTATTTCCCGCATTGACTATTGCAATAGTCTCCTTACTGGTCTTCCCAAAAACAGGCTATCGCCATTACAATCCATTATGAATGCAGCTGCAAGGCTTATCTTCCTTGCCAAACGTTCATCGTCTGCTGCCCCGCTCTGTCAGTCCCTCCATTGGTTGTCGGTTTTCTACCGTATTCAATACAAAATACTGTTACTTACACATAAGGCCATTAACCGAATTACACCAACATACATCTCTTCACTCATCTCAAAATATCTCCCAACCCGACCTCTCCGCTCAGCACAAGATCTGCGTCTCTCATCCCCGCGCATTACTTGCTCCCATTCACGGTTACAGGACTTTCTTCGGGCTGCACCCACTCTATGGAATGCCTTACCACGCACAATAAGACTTACCTCTACTCTTCAATCCTTCAAGCGTTCCTTGAAAACTCACCTCTTCAGACAAGCTTATCAGATTCCAGAACCGACCACATAACCTTCATAGCTTCCATGTCTTATTACATCCCCTCTCACAGTCCACACATAACCTCACATATTGTCTTTCTTTCACATACTCCTGACATTTTGCCAACATCCCTGTGTGACTGGATCATGCAGCCCACCAAGAAACTCTGCATTCTGGCTGGACCAAATTGCAATATATAGCACCTATCCTTGTGTATCAATGCCTATTTCCCTATAGATTGTAAGCTTGGCCCTCTTACCTCTGTCTGTTATTACCCTGTTTTGTTCTATCAATGTTTCCAATTGTAAAGCGCAACGGAATATGCTGCGCTATATAAGAAACTGTTAATAAATAAATAAATTATAGGGTCAGAGAGCAGGTCAGTATGGGATCCAGATGAAAGGTCAACAATTAATAGGTCGACAGTCAGTAGGTTGACACCAGATTGTCGACAGGAGCAAAAGGTCGATTGACGAAAGGTTGACAGGTTAAAATGGATGACACCCAAATGGTTGACACATGTTTTTTATGTTTATTAAGGATAGGGTTAGGCATTAGGGTTAGGCACTTTGGGGAGAGTTAGGGTGCAGTGGGATTGGTGAGGGTTAGGCACTAGGGGGAGTGTTAGGATTAGGGTTAATATACAAAAAATGCATTGACCAATTTTGTGTCAACATTGTGTGTCGACCTTTTGCACTGTCAGGTTTTTGTCAGTCGACCTTTTGTACCTGTCGACCTTTTGTCCATATCGACCTATTGCATATTGCCCAAATGATGTCGACCTTCTTACTGTTACTCCTTTATACCACACCCGGTTAGTATCCAGGACATCATTATACAAGTGACACAAGTTAGAGGAGAGACATTCTACACTTGTCTTAGAGCAATCATGTATAATCCCCTCTCAGTAAAGAAAGATGGCACTGTACCTACCAATTCCTCCTCTGATATTGGGGCATTGAGAAGCTTATTTTTCTATGTGAGGACTTTCAGATCCAATCCTTCTAGATATAGGTCTACTGTAACTTCTGTTTGTTGACTGCATATTATAAAGAGATCAATAGAAGTTACTAAACTAGGAAGTAATAATATAAGTGTTTGTTACAATCTCATTATTGCCTTCCATGCAGGAATAGACATAGATGATTACTGTACCTTGTCTCCACACTCAAATATCCATGTGGATTGGGGTGACAGATATCTTGCAATATGGATTATTATTATTATCATCATTTATTTATATGTCACCACAAGTGTCCCGCAGCGCCTTACAAAGTACGTAAACAAATAAGTGAACAAGCAACCAGTGACTTATAGTGCAATACAGTACAGAACAAGGATATGGTTTAAGCACATTGCTGTATTAGCGTTCATAACACTAAAATATGCAACAGGGCGTTAGCAACCAAGTGTTAGGTGCCCTAGTGTGACGTGAGGAGTAGATGAAAGTATGAGTAAGGAGAATCACAAGAGGGTAGAGGGCCCTGCTCGTGAAAGCTTACATCTTTCTGATATGGATGAAAGTAAAGTGGCACTGAGTATGTAATAATCACAGATAGGATGTCCCATTGTTGTCCACAAATTTCCACTCCCATTGTTGTACATGTCCTCTGCCTTTTGGGATTTGGTATAAGAGAAATTATGTGACCAATTTATTAATCATATGCATTACCCTGTCAATGATGTCTTATCACCACTTGACTGCATTCTCTTGACAATGATCTTATTATATCAAGTTCACTAATCCTATTCTTGTTTTCATCATCATAGCACATAAATCCCCATGATTGTCACATAACACAGAAGTCTATCTGGGAATCTTAAGGCGCATAACCACTACACGATTCGCTCCATGAGCGACATCGTGTAGTGTGTCCCCGGCAGTGGTGTGCTCAATGTCATTAATGTCATTGAGCACCCACACTGAACAATATATCGTTCAGTGACGTTACCCTCCCTCATCCCCGTACTTGCAGAACCTGCAAGTACGGGCGATAAGCGACGACGTCAACGACCAGCGGGAGCGCGTATAATGAACAATTGAACGATAGCGATATTGTTATCGTTCATTATATCGGCTAGTGGATATGCGGTTTTACACCATATTAAAATTCATAGATATTCTAATTTTGCTAAGCTAAAAATTACACCAGAACTGAAACATTTGGACATTTTAACTGTGAGGACATTAAGCAAGGCAGTAACTGATATGATTACAATGACACAGCTAGTTTTCAATGCATTACTCCCAAAACATGTATGGTCTATGTATGCAGTGTTTTAATGCTGAGCCCCAAATCTATACTGAAAATGAACTAGAATTTTCTTATGTGCACCCTAGAAAAAGTATTTTCAGTTAGTTTTCTTCATTCCACATTTTCTAAGGTACAATATAAATAATTAACTGGACCTTCGTGATTTTGTTGAAACCCACAAATTAAAGTAATCCCAGGGTTCTGAAATCCTGCCTTGGAACTTGATATATTACCTTGGATTTCTTTTTATTAATGTGATGGATCATCTCAGATTTGCCTTTCCATATCATTAATTTTGTGAATTAACACAGACCCCTCCGGCACAGAGAATAGAACAAAATAGAAAGTGCAGTGTTATTAAGTAAAAAGCCTTTTTAATTTTTATTTTATTCCATTAAGAATAATGCATATGACATGCTACTTTCCTAATATTATAATTTGTATTATTCTCAGCAATAACAGTACTAATAACTTTGTTTTCTCTCTCAAAGCATAATTGGTCATTTTATTTTAAAACAAGTCTCTTCTGGGTTTTTTTTGTTTGTTTCTTTTGGGTTTTTTTTTTACTGAACCACTACAAGACTAGGTGATTTTCTCCACAGCAAATGCCACTTTTTGGCAATATGCCGGTTTCACGAATAATTTTTTATATTTCTTAGTCTAAACAAATATTTACTTCTTTGTCACACATGGGGCACGATTTTAGTAGCACAGTGGAACAAATCTTTTTATTTTACGGCTTTATATTATTATTATTATTATCCTTTATTATATATAGCGCCACAAGTGTTCCGCAGCGCCTTACATAGTACATAAATAAGTTAATAAGAAACCAATGACTTATAGTACAATACAATGCAGGACAAGGAAATGGTTTATATATATTGCTGCATTGGCGATCATAACACTCAAACAAGCAACAGGGCGTAAGGAGTAGATGAAAGTATAAGTAAGGAGAAGCATAGGAGGGTAGAGGACCCTGCTCGTGGGAGCTTACATTCTAATGGAGAGGGGCAGACTAACAGATATGATACAGATGGGGTATACAGAGAGGATGATAGGATAAATAGAAAAAAAAATTCACTATCCATGATTGTTTTTCTAGTTATATTTATGCCCGAGTACAGATTTGTATACATCCATAGGACATTCCCCCCAACCATCCTGATTTAAACGGGACAACTGCCGGAGTGTTGAGAAAACGGCACCCACAGGAGGCGTTGCCTAGCGGGCATGAGACCATGCCACCTTTTCTTGCACGCATGGTCATGCCCATACTTGCCAACTCTCCCTGATAGTCGGGGGGACTCCCTGAAATAGTAGGAATCTCCCTGATTGCACATTACCCACATTAGCTGTTATATACTTGGGGGAAAAAGCATTCAAATGGTATAATCAGAGCCATTTCCCTGCATTGGTTATAAGACACAATGGGCCTGATTAAGCGCAACGGAATTTGTTGCGCTATATAAGAAACTGTTAATAAATAATAAAATAAATAAGCAGCGATCGCAACTGCGATTACGCACTCAATCAACTGATTGTTGCGTTCTGCGTATGCATCACAGTGCGCGAACATTCCACTGGGATTGCGATCGCAGTGATTACGCAGACCCATCGCAGAGTGTTTGACAAGAAGTACCGTTTGGCGGTGGTGACAGGGAGGTGGTCGGCTAAACGCAGGCGTGCCAGTGTGTTTGAACGCCGTTACAGGGGCGTGCATAAATTAGCCACTGCGGTGCCTTACGCAGGTAGGGCTTGCAGTACGTGCGATGAGGTAATTTCTCTGTAGCAAGTGTGCGTGAGGCTGCGATTCTACTCGATGTTACCGATGGTTTTGCAGTCTTGCTAAGTATTATGGATGTGTGTAAGGTAAAGGGGGCGCCCTTATGTTAGGCTGCCTATGGCATTGTAATTGCAATCATTACCATATCTTAGCAGTGAGACTGCGTGTGTAATAGCTATTGCGATCGCAGTTACGATCCGTACTGAGGCCCTGATTCAACAAGAAACACAACTGCAAAGCTGCACGCAGGCAGCTTTGCAATGCGAAATTGCAATAATGCAAATGCAGCAGGTGGTGTGTGACACCCCCTGCTGCATTTGTGATCCCAACACTGCAACGGAGATCGCAGTGCTGGGATCACCATCGCAACCATTGGTGGTCGATGGTCGCGATGGTGGACGGACGGCCAGCTGAGTAAACCTCAGCTTATACTAAGAGAACCAAGCTACACGCACAGATAAATATACGATTTGTTATAGGTCCTTCCTTATAGTAACAGTCATATCAATAAGTACTTGATGGTTATTTTACAGGAGGTGCACCCTGGAATAAGTTAACAATATAAAGAACACATTACTCTGCCTGGACCGGCTTTCGAGTCCAGGATACTGTGTTGATCAATGCAGATCCTGGGCTTCCCACTCCCGGAATATAGGGCGGATACGCCCCCGTTTCCGGGAACGGCGCCCACTCCCGCAATGCCCCTTAAATGCCTCTGCATGTCAATCAGGCAGTGGAATTCAAGGGCTAGCGTGCGTGTTAGCAGGATCCATTCTGCACACTCGCAGAATGGGTCCTGCGCATGCGCAGATTCCTGATAATCTGCGTTCAGTAGTGCACTTGTGTGCACTGCTGAATTAGCACCTGAATCAGGCCCTATGATCCCTATGGCTACATGCATTTTCATATATATGGACATATATATGAAACCCCTTGTAATACACAATACATGAGCAAGCCCACTTTACCGCCGTGCTAATAGGTGCTGCTTTCACACTCTCCCTGAAATGCTTTTTCAAAAGTAGGCAATTATGGTCATGCCCCTTGTGGATGACGTCCTGCATTGAATTTTTAGCATGTTGAGAGGTATGTTAGGATGTAAAGACATACATATTGTGGTAGGAAGATACATTTGTAATATTTAGGATGACAAATAATTAGCACAATACGTGACTAGCACATAAAGGGCCAGACGCAATGTTGATGTCGGATGCAGCTAAGCAATTTTACATACATCTAAGTCGCATTGCATATGAGTCCAGAGTCCTTGTGCACTGAGGGCCTGATTCAGCATGAATCGCAATTGCAACCACGTATGCAGATTGACGGATGGTTGCCTACTGCACATGCACCGCAGTGTGTTTGTGTCGCGATCGCACTGCGATTATGGACGCACATAGAAATCCATCGCAGAGTGAGTGACAGGCCGGTGATGGTGGGGGAGGTGACAGGGGAATGGTTGCTGAAACGCAGGCGTGCCTGTCCATTTGAACATCGTTGCGTGGACGTGCATAAATTAACCACTGCGAATGCATACACATCTTCAGTACTCACTGATATTCAGTTATTGAGACAGGTCAGACCTGCTGTAATTGTGCATGACGGGCCGATGTGCTTCGATGTTACCGATGTTTACGCAGGACTGCAAGGTATTATGGATGTGAGAAGGCAGCAGTCTCTATGCTGGCTGAGCTCTGGTAGACATTAGCATATTTTTGCAGCTTAATTGCGTGCGATTGCGTAGCTGAGATCCATGCTGAATCAGGCTCAGAGTCTCAGAGTAGCGATTGAGACACAATCTCAGAAATGTATTGGGCATTTCTGGGCGGTGACAGGGAGTTGTCTTTTCTGTAATGTAATCACAATTACTTCTTTTATATCAATATTGATCAATCACAGTCATTTGTCATTGTGCAGGCGTAATTCATCTTCCCACTCTCTCTCATGCTTATTGGGAGATGCTGTAACATTACCACCTTCTTCACTGCTCTTAACCTGCTCTGTATATTTTCGAGCAAGGCTTCCTCTGAACTCCATGGCAAGGCTCTCACAATGATGTCTCTGAGCCAGTGGCATAACTATGGTATTTGGAGCCCAGGGCAAATTGAAAAATGGAGCCCCACCCCTGTGTGTGCCGAAAAATGGGCGTGGTCACTTAAAATGGGACGTGTCAACATGACACACACCCCTTTCTCGTCGCTCTGAACATTCCTTTCCATTCCATATGCACCTTAATGCAGTGCCCCTTATACAGTCCCCCTATGCTGTACCCCCAGTATGTAATGTCCCCAGTAGTGGTCCCTCTTATGCAGGCCCCCAGTAGTGCCCCTTATACAGTACCCCTAGTAGTGGTCCCTCCTATGCAGTGTCCCTTATATAGTTCCTCCAGTAGTAGTCCCCCCTATGCAGTTCCCCCAGTAGTGCCCCTTATACAGTACCCCAGTATACAATGTCCCCAGTAGTGGTCCCTCTTATACAGGCCCCCAGTAGTGCCCCTTATACAGCACCCCCGGTTGTGGTCCCCCCTATGCAGTGCCCCTTATATAGTCCCCCCAGTAGTAGTCCCCCGATGCAGTGCCCCCAGTAGAGGTCCCCCCCAGTAGTAGTCCCCAGTAGAGGTTCCCCTCCGATGCAGTGCCCCCAGTAGTAGTCCCCCCCTCGATGCAGTGCCACCAGTAGTAGTCCCCAGTAGAGGTCCCCCCAGTAGTGCCCCCAGTAGTGGTTCCCCCCCAATGCAGTGCCCCCAGTAGCAGTAGTAGTCCCCCCCAGTTGTAGTCCCCCGTAGAGCCCCCCCCAATGCAGTGCCCCCAGTAGAAGTCCCACCTAGTAGAGGTCCCCCCAATGCAGTGCTCCCAGTAGTAGTCTCTCTCCCAATGCAGTTCCCCCAGTAGTAGTCCCCCCCCCTTCCCGATGCAGTGCCCCCAGTAGTGCAGAGTAAGACACACAAGTAATAAAAAATAACACTTACCTGAATTCCAGCTCTGGCTCCTGCTCCCGCCGCCGTCCGCACCTCTACATTATGGGAGAGACGTTATGTCGTTTCTAGCATCACCCACTGCAGGAGCCGGAAAGTGGAGCTCATGAGTGAGCTTCAGCCCGGCTCTTGCAGTGGGCGCAGCAGCAGCTAATGAGAGTCTGACTCTCATTGGCTGCTGAAACACACACATCACCGCCATGCCGGCGGCGATGTGTGTAAATGTGTAGTAACTCACTACACTACACTGGCTAACTAGGACGGGCCTGTATCATGGCCGGCGGCGCCCCCTGCGCATGAGCCCCAGCGGCCCTGCCTAGTTACGCCACTGCTCTGATCTTGACTGGGTAATATTATGGCTAGTGGAACCAGTGGCGGATCTACCAGCATTGCAGCTTGTGCATCGCATAGGGGCCCACCAGGCTCCCCCGTCACGAATTGGGTCATCATCACTGATGATCCACAGCATTGGCATAAGACTGACAGCTGTCTGCGGCTGCTACCTACCCGGGATTGCCTTGGACAGTCCTGAATGACTGCAATCTCAGATGGGTTAGGCTGCTGCTGTGCATGCACTACCTGTTGGGGACTCGGGGAGCTTGGTGATCTTGCTATTGCTGCAAGCAGGAGGAGAGGGCTGTTCAAGTCCTTTAACCAGTCTGTTCACCGCCGCCAGGACTGCAGGTCACACTTTGCCCGTCACCCTCTGCCTCTCCCTGTCATGACATCTCTCCCTTCACCCACTGCGGGAGCCGGAAGGCGGAGCTCAGGAGTGAGCTGCAGCCGCCGCTGCCGGGCGCCCTGCAAAAGGAGTAGGCAGCGGCTGCGCCTATCCAGGCAAGCACAGGCCCTGGGTGGAGCAGCCAATAAGAATCTGCCTGATCATTTCAAAGATCAGCCTGTATAAATGTGGCTTGCTTTGTATATTAGCCGTCGGAATTGTATACTGTTTAATGACACTGGAATCCCCATTGTAGACTAGCCACCAGGATTTGGATCTGCTTCGAGCACTAGTAATCAAGACTATGATCTGCTTTGTTTTGTAGCTACCATGATTAGAAGTTGCCCTATACTCTAGCCATTGAAATTGGTATTTTCTGCTTCTAAGACTAACCAGGGACGTAACTAGGAGTGTGCATTGCACAGAGCGCAAGGGCTCTGTGGGTGGCACCATCACTGCACCAAGGCTCTTGCTTCTGGCTAACCGGTGCCTGGAATTGTTCCCTACAGCCAGTAACGCTCCAGCAATGCTGCCCGTAGTGTCCTAACCACCTGAACTTAGATCTGCTTTTATGCTTGAATCCAGAATGATTTCTTATAAATAAAGTAAAAATGGTTAATATTCTGAAATTGGTTCAAAGGTTGTTTTTTGTATTCAATAGGGCAGAATGGTTCAATCTTAATACATGTATCTTTAACAAAGCAAAAAGGAATGCGTCCATATATACAGTGCATCCGGAAAGTATTCACAACGCTTCACTTTTTCCACATTTTGTTATGTTACAGCCTTATTCCAAAATGGAATAAATTCATTTTTGTCCTCAAAATTCTACACACAATACCCCATAATCACAACGTGTAAAAAGTTTTCTTGCGCTTTTTGCAAATTTAATAAAAAACAAACAAACTAAGAAATCACATGTACATAAGTATTCAAAGGCTTTGCTCAGTACTTTGTTGATGCACCTTTGGCAGCAGTTACAGCCTCAAGTCTTTTTGAATATGATGCCACAAGCTTGGCACACCTATCTTTGGGCAGTTTTGCCCATTCCTTTTGCAGCACCTCTCAAACTCCATCAGGTTGGATGGGAAGCGTCGGTGCACAGCCATTTTCAGATCTCTCCAGAGATGTTCAATCGGATTCAAGTCTGGGCTCTGGCTGGGCCACTCAAGGACATTCACAGAGTTGTTCTGAAGCCACTCCTTTGATATCTTGGCTGTGTGCTTAGGTCGTTGTCCTGCTGAAAGATGAACCGTCGCCCCAGTCTGAGGTCAAGAGCGCTCTGGGGCAGGTTTTCATCCAGGATGTCTCTGTACATTGCTGCATTCATCTTTCCCTCTTTCCTGACTAATCTCCCAGTTCCTGCCGCTGAAAAACATCCCCACAGAATGATGCTACCACCACCATATTTCACTGTAGGGATGGTATTGGCCTAGTGATGAGCGGTGCCTGGTTTCCTCCAAACATAACTCCTGGCATTCAAGCCAAAGAGTTCAATCTTTGTCTCATCAGAACAGAGTCCTTCAGGTGCATTCTGGCAAACTCCAGGTGGGCTGCCATGTGCTTTTTACTAAGGAGTGGCTTCCATCTGGCCACTCTTATATACAGGCATGATTGGTGGATTGCTGCAGAGATGATTGTCCTACTGGAAGGTTCTCCTCTCTCCACAGAGGAATGTTGCAGCTCTGACAGAGTGACCATCTGGTTCTTGGTCACCTTCCTGACTAGGGCCTTTCTCCATCGATCGCTCAGTTTAGACGGCTGGCCAACTCTAAGAAGAGTCCTGGTGGTTCCGAACTTCTTCCATTTATGGATGATAGAGGCCACTGTGCTCATTGGGACCTTCAAAGCAGCAGATATTTTTCTGTACCCTTCCCAAGATTTGTGCCTCAAGACAATCCTATCCCGGAGGTCTACAGACAATTCCTTGGACTTCATGCTTGGTTTGTGCTCTGACATGCACCGTCAAGTGTGGGACCTTATATAGACAGGTGTATGCCTTTCAAAATCATGTCCAGTCAACTGAATTTACCACAGGTGGACTCCAATTAAGCTGTAGGAACATCTCAAGGATGATCAGTGGAAACATGATGCACCTGAGCTCAATTTTGAGCTTCATGGCAAAGGCCGTGAATACTTATGTACATGTGATTTCTTTGTGTTTTTGTTTTATTACATTTGCAAAAGTCTCAAAAAAATATTTTACACATTGTAATTATGGGGTATTGTGTGTAGAATTTTGAGGACAAAAATTAATTTATTCCATTTTGGAATAAGGCTGTAACATAACAAGATGTGGAAAAAGTAAAGTGTTGTGAATACTTTCCGGATGCACTGTACCTAGATGGGCTTGATTCAAAATATTAGATCTGGCATCTAGACTTCTGCTTTGTTTCAGATGAAGAAAATGTTGCAGATAAAACAACCCTTGTATATACTGTTGCTGCTTTTATTTTATATATAGCTTTAGTTGATAAAACATTTCCAAAATATAAAATGTTATGAGTTATTGAAATGGCAGCATTACAGGTCAATTTTAGTGCCTGAGACATCTGATATTGGGAAAGACAGCAGATCTGCAGGTAATATACAAAACAAGAAATCCCACTGTTGTAACGTTCTCTTTCTTCCATGGTATAACATGTCCATTTCAGCTGTCATTTAATGTGTGAATGATAAAGGTCCTTGCTCATCTTTCCCCAGTTGGTGTAAGATGTCTCCTGTAGTAATAACTAGAGACACCTTCCCTCGCTCCTTCAGTTTATCTTAAAAGAGATGTCATTTAGACTTTTTTATATTGGAATGTTAAGCTTTGCTGCTTGTTCTATCTTATTAATTTTATAGTAAAAGATTCCCTTCAAGATTCATTAACCTGCAAAATCATTTTAAGCGATACAGATATGTATATGTTGAAAAAGAGTATTGTTGTTTTGCTTAGCAGCCAGAGGCCTCTAGCACGACTATTTAGCGTAGCGCGATGGCGGAGCTTGGATGGTATTAATGTATTTCAGATATGGAAGAGGTCACACAAATCCATTCCCTCTGAAATGTGATATGTGTATTAAGAAGTGGATCAGTGTATTGTTTCTGAAAGTGTTAACATTCCAGTGTCAGATTAATAAAATAACAAAAAAAAGATGCTGATTCTTGCCTAAATTTCCTGTGTCTTATCAAGTGGCCTTATCAGACCCAATACAAGGGGACCATCATTTATAAAGCAACTTATGATCTCAATTAGAGACATTATTTTCTCTAAATGTTGGCAATTTTTCTCTTCACAAGACGTTCAGTTCCCTTATTACTTTTTCCTAATTTGTAGGTTGTTTTTTTCTTTTTACTATTATTGGCTCTACTTGATCGCCACCTAGTGATGAATGTGTAAATTACATAAAAGAAAATGAGCTTATTACAAGAATAAAGATATTAGATAACTGTTTTGGAACCGTAGCAATTATAATTCCTCATTGAGATAAACACAGCTGCTGTAGCGGAATACAGGAGCAATAATTGGTTTTCCATGAATGGTCAGAAATTTAAATATATATCTTTAATTAAAACCGTCTTTAAGTGCTAAACCACTGTAAACTTTCACAAGTCATGGACAAAATATTTCTCCATAGTTACACAGGTTAAAAAAGATCAGTTTGGGGGCATGGCTTGGCTGCTGAGGACATGCCTTTCATCAGCTCCTGCAGCCGTGCCGATATTGAGGGGATTCCCGGGGGACCTCCCTATCCCCAAAGTCTTGCCACACTACCTGAGGTGTCCCCAGTCGGCTGGCCCTCCCCCGCCACCCTCCGGCAGTCTCTGCGGCTCTTCGTCCAGCCGGGGCCTGTGACAGGGTGAAGCCGCTGCTTCGATTTTACTGTCTCGGCCACCGCATCCCCGCTGCTTCCTGCTGCTGGCGGTTTCCACCTCCTCACGACCTCAGATGTCGCTGCCCCTACCCTCCGGTCCCTCTACAGGACCAGAGAGAAGCTCTCTGGCGGACCGACTAGGAGGGAACATTATACCCACATGTCGGAGTGCCCTGGGACCCGCCCGCCTTCGGTTTTTTTTCTCATTGGAAGCCTGCTCTGCATTAGGAGGCTGCCCTGAGCCTATACCATCGCACCGCTCCAGGTTCTGCTGCCGAGGCTCCTCTTCAACCTGCCATACAGGTACTCACTACCTTGTTTGGGGACACCCCACTGACTCTCCCCCCTGCTGCTTGTGACAACAAGTCCCCCCTGCAGTCTCATTTCCCCTTTTTTGTATACCCTACCAAGTACCAAGGTTTGCCCTGCACAGTATTCAGCTTCTGAAGGGTTCTCAGAGTTGCTCCACAATTAGAGTAGGTGACATAAAAAAATTTCTGGACTTTCCTGTACTTGAATAACTTTAATGTTTCAACTGGCTTGGAGCTCCCTCCTGTGACTGATTGAAGACACTACAGCTCTATACCTGCCTGTTTTTCTATTGTGCTCTGCCTCAGCCTGATCGCGGTCCGGACTAAGCCATTTTGGAACTTTCTTCTGGACCTCTCCACCGGCTGGCCTTTAATGTGACTTCAACTCCACTGTGTCCAGGGCCTCATGTAGGCAATCCTTGTCCGCTATGCCGTTCGCTATGCCGTTCCACTAACAGGGGAATGTAATCTTCGTCATCCAATTTATCTGCAGTGCTCTCTTTCTATGTAACTTCTATCCACTGTTCTGATGGGCAAGACGGGAAAAGGGTCGCAGAGTAAGACTCCGAAATCCACAAGATTGTACCTCCCAACAAAATTTGCGCTCCTATTTGTCCATTTCCCACAGTACAGACCCCTCTGAAGTGCCACCAGGGGCCATCTCCAGTCCCTCAAAGCCCTTGGCTGCTGCTCCTGCCCCAGGTGACATTCAAGATCATATGCCTCAACTACGGGGTGAAATCACTGAGATATTGTCCCATGTGAAGTCGCTCCCTTCCAAGCAGGATATGCAAGAGCTTGAATCTCGGCTCCACAAATCTCTGCAAACACAGATTTCTCTGGTACAAGCCGATGTCACTCATCTAGGCTCCTGTGTGCTCACTATGGAAGAGGACAGAGATGCCGTACACTCGCAACTATCCCTGCTTCATGAGATGATCACTCAACAGTCCTTGGACATGAGGGCCATGCAAAATAAGCTAGATGATTTGGACAATAGGGGCCTCAGAAATAATATTAGAATCCGTGGCCTTCCGGAGGACATTCCTCCTTCAGGCATTATAGACGTCCTTAATAAGATCTTCGGGGAAATCCTGGACTTGGACCCAAATGATTACATTGAATTTAATAGAGCCCTCTGTCTGAAGGGGCCGGCGTCGGACCGTCCATGCGATGTGATCTGCCGGATTCATTACTTCTGGCAGAGGGAGGATATCCTTCGCAAGACCCGCAACTTGGAAGGTGTAGAATTTAATGTTACTCGCCTGCAGATATTCCAAGATCTGTGGTTTTGCACGCTTCAGCAGCGTAGATTATTGAAGCCCCTTACAGAAGCGCTTCGCAAGAAGGACATTAAATATAGATGGGGATTTCCACTTTCCCTTCAGGTTTCACACAATGGTGGTCTCAATCTCAAGACTCCCTCGGATCTTCCTGATTTTTGTTCAGCTTTGGGACTAGAAGTTATAACTCTTCCTGATTGGCAGGCTCTTTCTCTTCCCAATACATTACCTCCCAGCCTTCCAAGAAGAGCCTGCTGGGAACAAGTTCAGCACAACAAGAAGAAGTCTAGAGGAAAATCTTCCCCCCATGAGACTGGCCCCCCGAACTACTGCTGGTTTACCGTATATTTTTGCTTTATAACTTTACTGCATCTTCTTGTATTTTTGCATAGTTTGGTGTTATTACTGTGAGTCAAACTGTTTTTTTGTGGGTTTATCTCCAGGACTAGCTGTTAGAGCCACTACCTGTTATTCGAATTGAATTTTGCCGGCAGTACTTCCTGGTCCTGCTGTCCCTTGTTTCCCAGTTTCCTTCTATGGGCTCTCACCTAATCGCGCCGCTGCTTCGGCCATTTTCCCCTTTCGCCCGTGTTGCCCTTCTGTTAGACTATTAGGGCAATCTCTTCCTAGCGTTAGATTGTCCTCTTCTGGAGTTAAGTTTAGTCTCAGATATTTAGCAGTTAGCACTGTTTTTTCATTTTCTCATTTTGCTAATTTGTTATTGTTTTATTGTTTAGGATGACGAGGTTTTTGCCTCTCACTGCAGAACTTTTTTCCGTGACATGGAGACCCTGGTGGTCCCCTTCTTGTCCATATGCGGTTTTTCTAGGTTTCTACTGTTTTTATGTATATTTCAAATTGTATTTTTTCTTCTGATTTGTTTTTCTATACTTCTTTTTTTTGTTTTTGCTTTTTGTTTTACCCTTTTTTCTCTTATCTCTTTCCTTTTTTTAACTTAGCTCCGATCCCCTACAGCCTTTTATTTGTGTCCTTCTTTTTTATCTATGGCTGCCTCCCTTAGAATAATTTCTATTACTGCCAGGGGGCTAAATGCTCCTGAAAAACGGGCTTAGGCCCTACGTTCCTTTCATGTCGAAAGGGCAGACATCATTCTGGTACAAGAGACCCATTTCCGCCATCCTGATTCTGCCTCTCGCCTTAGCAATCGGTTCTTCCCCACAGTTTATTATTGCAATTATACACAATCTAAATCTAAGGGAGTGGCGATTTTGTTCGCTAAACATCTTCCTGTGTTTAATGTGGTTGTCCATAGATTGGAGGAGGGGAGGTGTTTGCTAGTTAAATGCACTGTATTTGTAAATATCTATGCCCCTAACCAGGGTCAGCCAGCCTTTCTCGAAAAGACATTTGATAGGGTCGCCTCTCTTCAAGAAGGTATCCTGGAGGTTGGAGGGGACTTAAATTGGGCCCTGGACCACCAAGTAGATGTGTCTTCTAGTTCTGCTACCTTCCCAGTTCATATGTCACGTAAGGTAAGGCGTCTTCTCTACACTCACCAGCTCTCCGATGTTTGGCGTATCCTTCACCCAACTGATAGAGACTTTACTCACTTTTCACACCGACATCAGTCCTATTCAAGGATAGATTATTTATTGTTAGGCCATAGATCTCTCCATTTAGTGCGTGATGCCGCCATAGGTCCGATGACTTGGATCTTTCTCTAGGGATCTCTGACCCGTTTTTTGTACTTGGTGTTTCAGTGAATCCCTACTGAATGAATCCTATTGTAAATCCCAACTTGCAGAGACTATTGATGAGTACATTGAGTGTAATGTAACCCCTGATGTGTCGGGGCTTATTATCTGGGAAGCACATAAATGTGTTATTAGGGGGAAGTGCATTCAGCTGGGTTCCTACTTGAAAAAACAAAGGGTTGGCCAGGTGGAGGATTTGTTGCAGAAGATACAGAGTTTGGAGTCTTCCCATAAGGTTTCCCTATCTTCTGATATTTATATAGAGCTGGTTGCTGCACGCACAGCATTGAACAAGCTCCTCCTTGATAAAGTTAAATATTTGTTTAGGAAATGCTGTAGCAGATATTATAAGTGGGGCAACAAACCCAGGAAAATGTTAGCTTGAGCCCTCCGTGCACAGAGGGCTCTCTCTTTAATACCTTCTATTAAGGAGGAGGGGGGGGGCATTCTGTTCCTTTTACTCATCCCTTTACAATCTCCCTACTTCAACATCCTACCCCGATAAATTGGTGAGACAGAGGGCCATTAGTGACCAGCTTGTTAAGAGTAGGGTTCCCACGGCTTGCTAAGCTTGAGTGTGAGGAGTTGGAGAGGCCTTTCACCATGCTTGAATTAGAGGAGGCTATAAAATCTACCCCTAATGGGAAGAGCCCAGGTCCCGATGGTTTTACTACAACTTACTACAAGGCCTTTAAGGATAGATTGCTCCCATTGCTTCTGGAGGCCTTTTAACACGGTCTCTGAACAGTCCCCTTTCTCAAGCCAGTCCCTGGAGGCCTACATTACATCTCTTTGTCCCAGCTACCTGCCGATTTCCCTCCTCAATGTTGATATCAAACTCTTTGCAAAACTTCTTGCAAATAGACTAAAAGTTTTCCTCCCGTCTATTATACACAGCGATCAGGTTGGATTTGTTCCGGGTCAAGAGGCTCGGGGCAACACCTCTTAGATCCTGGCCCTTATTCATCATATCTCCAAATTGAAGGTCCCAGCAATATTATTGTCCACTGATGCCGAGAAGGCGTTTGATCACATTGACTGGGGTTTCATGGCCGGTGTGCTGAGACATATGGGACTGGGTCCTGCCTTCTTTCAACGTATCCTTTCCCTTTACCACTCCCCGTCAGCCAGGATTAGAGTCAATAGTTCCCTCTCTGAATCCTTTGTTATTAACAACGGTACTAGAAAGGGCTGTCCGCTATCACCCCTGATCTTTATCCTCTGTATGGAGGCCTTGGCGCGCGGTCTATTAGACTAAACCCCAATATATCTGGTTTTGCTCTACAGGATCAGGAATATAAATTGGCCCTTTTTGCCGATGATTTACTGGCCACTATCATTTCCCTGATTACTTCCCTACCCAATCTCCTAGAAGAGTTTAGGTTATTCGGTGACCTTTCTAACTTTAAGGTAAGGTATACCAAATCAGTTGCCCTAAATATTATTGCTCCGCCTCAAATGATGGCAGGATTTAAATCTGCCTTTCCTTTTGCCTGGCATGCCTCTCAATTAAAATACCTCGGAGTTGTCATTATTAGAGACCTTGGTCACTTGTTTGAAGCTAATTTCACTCCCCTTTTAGCCAAAATACATTCAGATTTGCGATCTTTGAGAGCTAGACCCTTTTCATGGTTCGGGAGATTAGGCATTTTAAAGATGAATACTCTTCCAAAGATTCTGTATCTTCTGCAAACTTTGCCTATTAGGATACACCAGCGATGGTTTATGGATATTCAGGCCCTTATTAGGGACTTTGTGTGGGGAGAGATGAGACCCCATCTTAAACTAGACCTGCTCCACAGGACAACGAATAGAGGTGGCCTCCGGCTTCCCAATATTCAGGGGTATTACCACGCATGCTTCCTGACTAGAATACTTGAATGGTCTAGAACTGATGCTCTGAAGCAATGGGTTCAGATAGAAAAACAGGCTTTAACTATCCCTATTTCCATAGTTCCATGGCTCCCTCCCCCCCCCAACTCCTCCCATCCTACTATTGGCCCTACACTATCCTGTTGGAGATATCTTCGAAAGAGTCCATCCATCTCATCTACGATTTTCCCGTACTTGTCTTTTCTATCGAATGTTCATTTTCCCCCTGGGTTGGACCTTAAAGCTTTTCATTGCTTGTTCGATGTGGGCCTCTTTGGAATCGGCCAGCTGGTGAGTGGGGGCAAGATTGCGTCATTTGCTGATATGCAGAGCAAATGGAACCTACCTCAGGAAGAATACTGGTGATATCTTCCGGTGCACCACTTTCTCCATTCTCTTGACTCCTCCAAAACCCCTCATGCCACTAAAATGCCTTTCAAACTCCTATGCGCTGGTCCCTCTGCTTCCTCTCATACTATTTCGCTGATATACAATTTTCTCTCAGAAGATGCGAGTCTCCTTCCACATTTCACTAGAACTTGGGATCTGGAGTTGGGTAGGGACATGGGGGATGCCAACTGAGCTAAAATATTTAAATTGGCACGTTTGCTCACCTAGTGTTGGTATTCGGGAGACCCAGTACAAGTTAATATCCCGTTGGTATAGGTGTCCGGATACTCTTTCCAAGATGGGTATTGGTGTGCCCAACATTTGCTGGCGGTGCTTCATCGCCCCTGGCAACCCATTTCACATATGGTGGCAATGCACCCTTCTCCACCCATTTTGGTCAGAGGTTCTTAGACTTTCCGCTATTATTATAGGAGAACCAGTTCCTTCTGACCCGTTGTTTTGGTTATTCCATCTGTCCCCTGTCCCTACCTCGAGATATAAAAAATCCCTGTTATTCCCCCTAAACAATGCTGCTAAGTCAGTTATACCAATATGGTGGCGCTCCTCCTCTCCTCCAACAGTTAGGGACTGGTTTACCAAACTTGACTTCTACATGGACATGGAAGATATTGTATCTTCTGCGGATGGAACTATCCAGTTTTCAGGGATACTTGGTTCCCTGGTTGGATTTCAAGGACTCGGGGATCTATGGGGATATCTCACTCCACCTAATACCTCCTTATGGTATGTGGATCCTTCTGGTCCTCGGCCAATGGGTTCGGGCACTGATTTGGTTCTCTTGTACTTTCGGACTGCATTTTCTTTCTCTTTTGTTCTCTGTGGAATTCGGAGCTGTTTCCCCTTTTTTTTTTTCTCCTTTTGTCTCTCTATTTTTTTTCTTTTTTCTTTTTGCTCTGGTTTTGTTTTGATTTATTTAGAGACTATTTTGTATGATTTTGTGTTTTTTCCTTTTTTTTTTTGTTTTATATTTAGATGTTTCTATTTTTCATGTGTTTACAGATTGATAGATATATATATATATATATATATATATATATATATATATATATATACACACAGCCAAAATTGTTTTTGTCAAATTTGTTTATTATGAACTGATAAAAAATCTATTTGCACTAAAAAAGATCAGTTTGTCAGGTTCAACCTTTCATAAATTCTAATTATGTGGATCCTGAGGAAGTCAAATAGAAAAACCAATGTGACAGTTGCCAATTTAGAAGGAAAAATTCTTTTCTGCTGAAGTAATGTATTTTGTATGTCTGCATAAAAGATGTAAATCCTCTCAATAGATCTGTTTATGTATCTTCCCTAATACACAGAATTGTCAGTAACTTTATTTATTAACAATTACTTATATAGTGCCAGCACATTCCATTGCGCTTTACAATTGGGAACAAAACAGTAAAAAACAAGACTGGGTAATAAGGTCTACTTAGAAGCTTATACTCTATAGGGAAATAGGCATTGATACACAAGGATAAGTGCTACAGTACATATTGCATATTGGACCAGCACATTCGCGTATATTTATAATGGGTACAGGCCCCTGGGTCCAGACAGGCACACACTAAACACTCTGCACCCATATAATTGGTATACTTACCTATCCGGAGTCCCACGGCCAGTTCTGCAGACTTTACTATGCACAGTAATGATGTCCTAGTGAATAAGGTGTGGGCGCCATGTTCCCAGAAACCTGCATATTGTGCATATGCAGGTCTCTGGGAACATGGCGCAGATTTTGGCACAAAGCCAGAGTCTACTGCCTGCTGGAGTGGAGGGGGCCTGCATGGAGGCTGCACACAGGCCCCCTCCTCTCTTAAAACGCCCCTAGCCAGATTGCAGAGGTTCTTGGTGGGCTATATGCAGGGTCAGACTGACCCACAGGGTACAGGGGAAATTCCCGGTGGTCCCCACTACCTGAGGGCTCCTCCCATTCCTCTAGAGTTATGTTGAATCTTTTTTTTTTATACAATGGCATGTAGACATTGGCTGGCGCATACTGGTGTCACTAATCATATGTAGAGTGCATTTATGTGATATATATATATATATATACAGTCAGGTGCATAAATATTGGGACATTGACAGAATTGTCATATTTTGACCTCTATTCACCACCACAATGGCTTTGAAATGAACAAACAAGATGTGCTTTAACTGCAGACTTTCAGATTTAATTTGAGGGTAATTACATCCAAATCAGGTGAACGGTGTAGGAATTACAACGGTTTCTATATGTGCCTCCCACTTTTTAAGGGGCCAAAATAATGGGACAAACTAAACAATCCTAAATCTAACTTTCACTTTGTAATACTTTGTTGCAAATCCTTTGCAGGCAATTACAGCCTGAAGTCTTGAACGCATAGACATCACCAGACGCTGGGTTTCATCCCTGGTGTTGCTCTGCCAGGCCTCTACTGCAAATGTCTTCAGTTCCTGCTTGTTCTTGGGGCATTTTCCCTTCAGTTTTGTCTTCATCAAGTGAAATGCATGCTCTATCGGATTCAAGTCAGGGGATTGACTTGGCCATTGCATAACATTCCACTATTTAGCCTTAAAAAACTCTTTGGTTGCTTTTGCAGTATGCTTCGGGTCATTGTCCATCTGCACTGTGAAGCGCCGTCCAATGAGTTCTGAAGCATTTGACTGAATATGAGCATATAATATTGCCTGAAACACTTCAGAATTCATTCTGCTGCTTTTGTCAGCAGTCACATCATCAATAAATACAAGGGAACCAGTTCCATTGGCAGCCATACATGCCCACGCCATGACACTACCACCACCATGCTTCACTGATGAGGTGGTATGTTTGGATCATGAGCAGTTCCTTTCCTTATCCATACTCTTCTCTTCCCATCACTCTGGTACAAGTTGATCTTTGTCTCATCTGCCCATAGGATTTTGTTCCAGAACTGTAAGGGCTTTTTTAAATGTTGTTTGGCAAACTCTAATCTGGTCTTCCTGTTTTTGTGGCTCACCAATGGTTTACATCTTGTGGTGAACCCTCTATATTGACTCTTGTGTTGTGAAGTCTTCTCTTGATTGTTGACTTTCACACATATACACTTACCTCCTGGAGAGTGTTCTTGATTTGGCCAACTGTTGTGAAGGGGTTTTTCTTCACCAGGGAAAAAATTCTTCTGTCATCCACCACAGTTGTTTTCCGTGGTCTTCCGGGTCTTTGGGTGTTGCTGTTCCGATGCGTTCTTTCTTTTTAAGAATGTTCCAAACAGTTGATTTGGCCACACCTAATGTTTTTGCGATCTCTCTGATGGGTTTGTTTTGATTTTTCAGTCTAATGATGGCTTGCTTCACTGATAGTGACAGCTCTTTGGATCTCATATTGAGAGTCGACAGCAACTGATTCCAAATGCAAATGTCACACCTAGAATCAACTCCAGACCTTTTACCTGCTTAATTGATAATGAAATAACGAGGGAATAGCCAACACCTGTCCATGAAATAGCTTTTGAGTTGATAGTTCCATTACTTTTGTCCCCTCAAATAGTGGGAGACACATATAGAAATCGTTGTAATTCCTACACTGTTCACCTGATTTGGATGTAATTACCCTCAAATTAAATCTGACAGTCTTCAGTTAAAGCACATCTTGTTTGTTTCATTTCAAAGCCATTGTGGTGGTGAATAGAGGCCAAAATATGAAAATTCTGTCAATGTCCCAATATTTATGCACCTGACTGTGTGTGTGTGTGTGTGTGTGTATATATATATATATATATATATATATATATATAGATAGATAGATAGATATATATAGAAAGGTTCACCATCATGTGCTTTATTATTATACATATGTTACATTTTACTGCATCCCTAGGTCTAAGGTGTATTCACTATAGCGCATAATTTGATAGATTATTCTACATGAGCTATCAGTATTTACTGTAAATATTTATAAAGGGCCCAGACCATGCAGTGTAGTAGCTATGTTGTCTGTAAGCCATGTCCTATCCAATGTTTGGCCAAGCTTCTGATAGGGGGCTGGCCAAACCCCTGTGGTGGATGGCCACACCCCTTAATCATGGGCCTCTGTCACTGAATTCCCTGGTGGGCCCTTTGTGATCCAATTCAACAGTAGCTGTATGATCCAGTCACACAGGAACGTTGGCCTATGGTCAGCGGGATGTGAAAATGAAGAAATAGAAAATATGTAAAGTTATGTGTGGACTATGGGAGGGGATGTAAATAGATATGAAAGATATGAAGATTATGTTGGTGGTTCTGGAATTTGATAAGCTTGCCTGTAGAGGTGAGTTTTCAGGGAACACTTGAAGGTTTGGAGGATAGAGGAATGTCTTTATGAGCGTGGGAGGGCATTCCACAAAGTGGGTGAAGCTCAAGAAAAGTCCTGTAACTGTGATTGGGGGCAGGTAATGCATGTGGATAAAATGCAGATCTTGTACTGATCGGAGAGGTCAAACTGGGAGATATGTTGAGATAAGCAAAGAGATGTATGTTGGTGTAGTTTGGTTAATGGCTTTATGTGTAAGTAAAATTATTTTATTATATTGAACTAGCGACCAACCCCAGCTTCGCACGGGAGCAATTTTGAATTTACTGCAATAGTCTTTTTTACCTAAGGTCTTATAAGATTGCCTTGTAGCTGACATCAGTCGTTTTTCCTCCTGACGACAACACAAAAAGATTTAGGGCCTGATTCAAACCCGCTCGCTGCCGAAGCTTGTGCGAGCGGCCTGGAGATGGTCGCGACCATTGGGCTTGCGACGAGACCCTGTGGTATGGTCTCGGCTCCCGCAAGCCCGAGTGGACTTCCTGCTCTAATAGTGCAGGAAGTCCACTTCTGACTTCACTGGTGAGGTCAGTAGGGCCGCCCACAAACGCCA
This sequence comes from Taudactylus pleione, assembly GCA_031769625.1. NCBI lineage: Eukaryota > Metazoa > Chordata > Amphibia > Anura > Myobatrachidae > Taudactylus > Taudactylus pleione. The sequence goes on along the minus strand of JAUIMM010001042.1, from coordinate 421,806 downwards.
GACGCTCCTAAGGGAATGCCTGCGTTTGCCTAACCACCCCCCTCACCGCCTACAAAACGGGGCGAGCTGTCACTCACCATCGACAGCTGCCCCGTCTTGTAGCGAACCCCGGAGCGACTGAACTTCATTCACTTGCTGGGGTATGCGCATGCGCATGCCAGAGGTGGCACCTGCGCAGGGGGCAAACATCGACCCGCTTGCGAGAGGCTCTGAATCAGGCCCTTACTTTTGACATGACATGAGCAAAACAGCCTCCACATAAGTCTACTCCAGCCATGTTAAGTGTCTGTCCCTGTGCTTTATTTATTGTCATGCCAATGTAGACTCTTTCCGGGAATTGGACTCGTTTGAAATTAAAGAATCGTATGTCACATAAATTAAATAGAATCATAATAAAAGGAAAAAAGCGGGATGTACTAAGGGCAGAAATGCAGTAAAACCCCTGAAAATGCAGTTTTACCGCTTTTCTCATATGTACAGTACTAAGCACTTAGACCCGGTGGGTAACAACATCTGTAGATGGCATTACCCAATAGAATAATATGGCCTTCTTTTCGGGACGCCCCCCAAATCGGGTCCCTCCTAGGTTGTCCATCCCCCCCGCGGCGTGCGTGTCCTTTTGTGCATGCGCAGGAGGATGAAAGAGGGACCTCAGGGTCATAAACTGGGAAGTTCCTCTGTTGCAAAGAACAGCTCTTACCGGGAGAGCTGTACCTTGTGATTTTCTAGGTACATCGAGTATGCGATGCTTAGTACATCCTGTCCATCAATTGAAGTTTTGTATCAGTAAACGGCTTACATCAAATTTTCTGGAGAAACTGGATAGTATGTATTAATCTCTACATGGTATAAAATAAAGTCCTTCAATATATCTTTAACAGTTTAGGCAGCGTAAGCCAAGAAAGCGCTTGGATGTCCATTTTTTCACTGACTTGCCTCACTAAAATAGTCACTTCTCGGCTACCTTTTGTCATACATTAATGTTTCATACATTCCTTGACAAATGGACTATAGAATAGTTAAAACTGCATTATTCAATACCTACCTCTCCAGAGTCCTGTGACGGCGCGGTGACATTTTCCCGGTGTTTTGCACATGCACAGTAAGGAAATTGCCAGGTAAAATGGCTGCCGCACCATTTCCCCGGTGGCCTGCGCATGTGCAGTAGACTCTAGCACATCACTAGAGTCTACTAGTGCCCAGAGTCTACTGCCCGGCCGGACGCCGGGTAGAGAGGGGGGAAGAGACTATTGCAATAATCAATATTCTGGATATGTTTTTTAGCTGTATGTAACAGGATTTGGTAACAGATTAAATGTGGGGAACAAAGGACAGTTCAGAGTCCAGGATGACACCGAGGCAGTGAGCTTGTGAGGTGGGGTCTGTTGTGGAGTTATCAACAGAGATGTCTATTATTATTAATTCTGTTTTGGAAAGATTAAGTTAAAGGTGTTAAGATGATATCCTAGATGAAATGGCAGAAAGACATTCAGCGACATGGACCAATACAGATGGTGACAAATCTGGGGAGGATTTGAGTATCATCTGCATACATATGATACTGAAATCTGAAAGAGCTGATTAGTTTGCCAAGATACGTGGCAAAGATTGAGAAAAGCAGAGGACCAAGGACTGAACCTTGCAATACTCCAACTGATACATGCAGGCCCTTTCAGAGGTTCATAGAGGCCCGGGGAAACCCAAGGTTAGAGGCCCCTCTTTCTTAAAAAAAAAATGCATTGAAAATGTATTTTAAATTGATTTTAATCACACACACACACACTTACCCTAATTCTACCCAGCAAACACGCTCTCTCTCTCTCTCTCTCTCTCTCTCTCTCTCAAGACAGCATTTTTGTTGTGTGCCATAAACTCATAATTCATTATTTGTCTGCAGATATAAAAATTGGTGTTTGCATAAATATTCAACCATCGTAGACCAGTACTTGGTATACCCACATTTTGCTGCAATAGCAGATTTGCTCCATGTTCAGGTTGATTTAATGAAGCTTGTGCACTGCAATATTCATATAGTGCCACAGATTCTCTGTTGGATTGACTTGCCCACCTCTTTGTTGTTCAACCACATAAGCACTGCTTTGGCCTTGTGCTTAGGATCATTGTCTATTTAAAAGCTTTTTGCACCATCCATTGGTTCTTAAATTTTAGATGCAGAGGGTCTCATTCAGACCCGCTCACGAGCGCAGGACGCTCGCAAGCGGGTCGATGGTACCCAAATGCGCATGACAGAGGGAGCTCCGTCGTGCGCATGTGCGAGACCCGGATAGCGACAGCTAGGCTGTCGCTCCGGGTCTCGCACCAAAGGGGGCGTGCTGTCGATGGTGATTGACAGCACGCCCCCTTTGGTGGGCGTGCCGGGGGCCGGCCCCACTGACATCACTAGTGATGTCAGTGGGAGTGATTTTGGCTCTGATAGAGCCAAAATCACTCCAGGGCTTGCGGCAGCGAGACCCTACCGATGGTCGCGATGGTCTTGACCATCACGACCATCATCATGGACGCTCGCATAAGCTGTGGGTGGTAACCCACAGCTATGCGAGCGTCCAAAAAGCCGCTCCAAATTTAAATAGGACGGCCCAGATTCAGAGCGAGCGCTCTGGTCAGAGCGTCCGGCTCTGAATCAGGGCCAGAGTCCACACAGAGGATAAGCATCTCCACAACATGATGCTACCACACCCATATTTCACTGTTGGGTGTTTGCACCAAACATTCCTCTTTCAATTGGGGCCAAAAAGCTCAATTTCTGTCTCATCTGACCACAAAACATTATCCCATCTTAGCTGGGTTTCTCTGGTGATTTCTGGTAAACTCCAGTTGTGTTTTCATATGTTTAGTCTTCAGTAATTGCTTCTTTCTAGCCATCCTCCTATACAAGGCTCTTGATATTTTTGGCTGGTGCACCTTTACTCCAATCTCAGCTACTAAACTCTGTAGTTCCTTCAAAGTGATAGTTGGCCTCTCTCTGGCCTCACTCAAAAGTCATCCTCTTACACTTACACTTAGTTTTGAAGGATAGCATTGTCTAGGCCAGGGGTTCCCAACCACGGTCCTCAAGGCACACTAACAGTCCAGGTTTTAGGGATAGCCATACTTGAGCACAAGTGACTTAATTAGTGCCTCAGTTATTTTGATTAAACCATCTGTGCACAATCATGGATATCACTAAAACCAGGACTGTTAGTGTGCCTTGAGGACCGAGGTTGGGAATCACTGGTCTAGGCAGTGCCTGGGTGGTATGATGCAGCATCCACTTCCTCAGAATTGACCCAACAGTGTTCACTGGGATATCCAAGCAGATGGATATTATTTTGTAACCTTTTCCTATTATGCATGTCGATAACTTTATCTTTAATTTTCTAAGAAAATTTGTTGGTGGTAATTTTCACAACTGTCCTTCAGATTCACATTATAACAAACGTTATTTTAACTATGAGTCTTTTATCCATAAAAGCTGCCATTTTTTTTTAATTATTCACAGGTAGAGGGTAAATGAATGCCAACTGTTAGGGCAATAATTTTCATATATGTAAACATTGAGCTTCCACAGCATGAGTTTTTCGGTTTCAATTTTAAAAATATCTGCAGACAAGTAATGAATTAGGAGTTTAAAAATGTACTGGTTTCCAAAAAAAATCCTGTCTGAAACAATCTCTTTTATATTATTTTAGTCAACCCATATAAGAGCATACTGAGAAAATATTATTATTAAAATAAATAATGTATCCTAAGGGTATTGTAAAAATATCATGTTGCACTCCCTGTGGTTAGGAGGTGACTAGCCATTCCCCTAGTGCAATGGCAAATGGAATAAAAATGTTCCCGCTTAGTCCCTTCCATACTGGTACCTAGCCACTGCACCTTGGTATGGTTGTCATTAAATGGCCCTATGCCTAGTGTTGGGGTTCTATCCTGGTCCTATCTGATGTGGTATAAATAAAATAATTATTTCTTTGCTAAGATGGAATGGTCTTCATTCACTCTGTAATATAGGAACAGTGTGGAACAATGCCTACACTAGAGTAGTGGGACGGAGAGGAAATAATAGCCCCTGATTAGTGCTTGGGGCTGTAACCTACCTCTCTGGAGACTGTCAGGGGAGGTGAGACTTTTGTTAAGCCCCTGTCTAGAGCAGGAAGTTATAACCTGCCACCATTGAAGCAGTGGAGCTTAAGGGAAAAGCGGACCACAATTAGGTCTCCATGTAGTTTGGAATCAAAGGTATATTATCAGTAACCCAATTTTAAATTTTTGAGGTGCCTTTTTTTTTATAAGATCGCTATGAGCTGTAGCACTATATCTATCCATCCTTGCTAACTCTCCCTGATTGTCAGGGAGTAGTAGCAATCTCCCTCACTTCTAGCAATCTAGAAGAGTCTAGCAATCTCCCTGATTGCACCTTACCCCCATTATGAAGCTGTTGCAGTATATATCTGTTCTTTTATATATATATATATATGTCCTGTTGAAATCGCACATAGTATCCCCAATTCAAATTATGCCACACAGTAGTACAATCTTAATCACATTACACCGAACACAGTGCCCATGATTCACATTACACCACATAGTAGGGTCCCTTATTCATGTTACGACACACAGTAGGGCCCCTTATACACAATGCCCACAGTAGGGCTCTTTATACACATATTGCCCACAGTAGTAGTGCTCCTTGTACAATGTCTACTGTAGTATTGCCCCATATGAAATGCCCCTTATGCAATGCCCCCTGTAGTAGTGCTCCTTATGCAGTGCCCTATAGTTGTACCCGTTATGCAGTGCTTCCTGTAGTAGTACCCATTAGGCAGTGCACCCTAAAGTAGTTCCCCTTATGCAGTGCCCCCTGTAGTTGTGCCCCTTATACAGTGCTTCTTGTAGTAGTGCCAATTATGCAGTGCACCCTGTAGTTGTCCACCTTATGCAGTGCTTCCTGTAGTAATGCCCCCTAAAGTAGTGTCTCTTATGCAGTGCCCCCAGTACTAGTTCCCCCTCCCAGTGCAGAACAGCCCCCACACCACTGTGCAGTACATACCAGACCACGCTGGGCACCACACCATCAGGACTCCCGCTATTGCTGCTGCTGACTGGATCTCACTGGATCCAGCAGATGTGCAGGCTCGTCACATCGCGGATGACGTCTCCGGCACACCTCATCACTGGGAACGCTGGCCTCTGAAGAGAACAGAGGCTTCTTTAGCCTCTGATCACTTCAAAGGCCAGTCTTCACAGTTGTTGTAGGCAAGTTGGTCGTGATCTACCAGTGGGAGATCCGTGAGCTACCGGTAGATCGCGATCTATGGTTTGCAGTGGCGTAGCAACGACTCCTGCACCCCCCTTAATCTGGCCCCCAAGCCTCTACGGGGTCTGCGGGTGCCGTTGCTACACCACTGATCTCAATTAAACACTGTAGGGGGGTAATTCAAATAGCAACAAATTACCACGAGGTGCCGGTGTTCCGTCCATATCTCCGGCATCTCACGATCACCAAAATTTCTAATTTCTCCTTGCACTCCATAGAAATGTGCAGTTTGGCTGCCATATTATACTTTGATGTGTGCAGCTGGGCAACAGTGCATTGCTGGGCCCCATAGAAAATCTCTTACAAAAATCTTGGATCTTCCCCGTATCCCTTCTACATGATGCATAGTCATGCCCCCAAAATGTGCAGATCAGGAAGCATGGCCTTGCACATCATGAGGCAATGCCCACTTTTCGGACGTGTGTTTTCAGGCCGCACAATTAAGTCCCGACCCGTCCTCCACAACGTTGGAAGGTATATAACCATCAGCAATTAAATATGCAGATTTGCAATAACAATTCACTTAATTAATTATCCCCTCTATATTAATCTTTAGTATCTTATAATATTACTGTATATTTAAATAGGACATAAAATGCAGAGGAGCATTGACAGAAATTCATCTCACACAGTATGATTTTCACTGCTCTTCATGATTTATCTTTGCAACATAAAAAACCTACCAGCACAAATTGATTTACCGTTTCAAAAATGAATGAATAGTTGATAATAAATCAAATGTATGAGTCAAATTCAGATCACATTATATTATCTCTTAATAATGGAAAAGTATAATTCTTTCATTCTTGTATTTTTTTTTCTCCTAAAGTAATGTTTTCCCAAGCAATTGAGCTATCAAGCTTTTTCTTGACACAGTGAGAACAATTCTTAAAAGCTTGAATACCTTTAACTAAGATTAAAGCCCTTTTGTAAGACAATGAAAAGGATCTGTCTAATTCACAATGGCATTATATCCCAATACCCAACTGTAGATCAATTAAGAGTGTGAAAAAATATGTCAAATGCATTTGAGTACGATTAATGACTAGGATTTGTGTCCTTCATAAAGCGCAGGTTAGAATTCGTTCTTAGTAACAGTGTTGCAGACACTGTCACAGGCTTTAATTGAAAATGAAAAAAACAGGAAAGAATAGAAAGTTATTTCCTGTGTTATTTTTTCATGCAAAAAAGTTTTTGTGATTCATTCTGACACCTTAAGGTAAACTGGGCGTTTGTAATTTATATAGTCACTTTCAAAATAACTGTAGTATGTTCAGTATTGTTAAAAAAATGTGTACTTTCTTAAAAATTGTACCACTTACAATACATAGATTTTGTATGGCAATACAAAGATAGATTGATTCAGTCTCTGGCAAAAGTTCCAGTTGTACATTTATTAAATCTCCAGTCACAATAGGCAGCTCAGGGGCAAACGTAAGATTTCTAAAGGGGTGTTTCCATATGCTTCATTTTATAGTGTGGCCAACCTGTGGAGGGGGCATAATGAGCACGTATAGTCTGGTCTGGTGCGCTAATAGTGTGCTACGTTCCACACAGTTCCTTATACTGCATGTTGTGGCCGCAGTTCTAGTAAAATCATATTATACAATATAGCTATTGTGGTCATGATTTCATCTGCTGGCGTGGAGGGGGTTTCTGGGCAACTGGAAACCATCCTTGCGTTTACCTATGCAGTCTGCAGCATCTCCAGAAATTACCGGATCTTCACGAGATAAGCATGAATCTATAACAGAACATGGTCAGGGAGCCTTTCAAGGTCTATTTAATTAAAACTGGACACGTACCAGAAAGCACACAAACAAGTAAGAAGCAGGCAGAGGGGTGAAACTGAAATTCCAGGATGACATTTTCTGAGTTCCACTCAGTGAAATGGCCATTCTGCACTCTATTTGGAAATACCACCTAATTTCTTGTCTATAAATAGTGTCATTACTTTTGAGGTGTAAAAATACACAGGAAAGCCATAGTGATATCAGCCAGTTAATTTTTTGAATCACATATTTTTTTATTTATTTTTTATTAAAGAGTTACACCCAGTTAGGGAAAACAGGCATATGATAAGGATGGCAGACATAAGAAACAGCATACAGAGGCACATATATCAAGGAAATCAGAGAACAAAAGAAAAGAGTAGCCAATATAAAAACAAATAAAAAATAACCATACCTACAGGATGAGTACTTTACAAAATACCCCACAACAATGATGGATGATAGAGTAACACCCAAAAGCGCCATTCGGGTGCGCTCAAAAAAAGGAATTTAAAACCGCAATGGGGTTCATACAATGTACATGAAATAAAATTATAAAAATACAAAAATTATACACCCACCATAAATATATATAAAAAATATTACCTCCTATAATTCCCCCCCCCCCATTTCACACAGCCCATCCCTACCTATATAATGCAGGAGAATTGCAGACTGCACCTCTTGAACTAAAATGTTCATATGTTACTTGTTAATCTAGAGCCCCAATATGAGTATCTTAGTATGAAGTGATGCCAAATGAGGATATGGTAAGCTCAAAGCAAACTTTACTTAAATATCTTGAACACCATATAATCATGCAAATGCTAGAGATGCTCATAGAGAAAATATATGAAATAAAATGAAAAATAAAATCGAAATACAATAAATCTAAGAAATAAAATAAAAGTTAAACAGAATTGGTATAATGTGCAATGTTCTCAGATTCCGGGAAAAAATATAACAAAAAAAGTATTCCAACAGAAAGGGGGGGGGAATCTTAGAGTGTCTTTCTCCTCTCGTAAAAGACAATCATGATCATATGAAGTTCTGTAGTAATGGGTACTGTTAGAGGGTGGCGTCCCACAACTCTAATACAGATAATGTTATCCTTATTGTTTGGGATCTATGCAGTTCAAAGTCTTTGGTGGGGGTACCCCTTAAGGAAGATCAATAGGAGTGCCTGCGGGTGTGACTGCCGTATGGGCTGAAAAGGTAAAAGACTCCGGACCGGCTGTCTGTCTGGAGCTCTGGTTGTCAGTGATCCGCTAGTCACGGACAATGTGTCCCTGACCCTGTGCTCACTAGACCGCAGTATTAGTCTTACCTTACCCTTTAATATGAAGATATGCAGATATAGCTTTTAGACAAAATAATAGAAAATCTACTAGAAAATTGCTTAAATTCGTTCATAAGGAAGCTCTCATAGGTATATGGAAGGAAGGTAGGATTTACCTTACCTTGTGGCCATCACTTGAGCAAGGACAAGAACGACTGCCCTGTCAGCTCCACAGTTGCTGAATAGATACAGTAGGGTCACTGGATAAAGATTCATAGCTTTGATCATGTGCAGCTTTCAGACACTCGACTCATTGGCCTGACTGACTGACAAAATGGCAACTCCCACGGTAACAGACACAACCTGGAACTTCTCTGCCAGGTGTGCAGTCTTCCTCATGGGGAAAACCATTTTTAGTGTAGCTCTTCTTTGAGTAGTACTGCAACTCAATTGTGAGTAAAAATGTTTGTACACTTACATATCAGTTTGTACTATTTACAATGTATTTTGCATAGAGGAAATATGACAATTGACATTGTAAAGTGGAATTCCCAGGGAAAGGGTTTTTTTGTTTATTTTCCCACAGACGTGACAACTTGCTGTGTACATAGTACAATTATATCTGCTTCACATGTCTGAGCTCATGTGCTGCATCTAATCACAATGACAATAAATACAGAAGCACCGGAAAGCGGTACCTCTATTACATTTTTCAGTATATGAGTTCATATCGCTGAATGAGAGATCTAACAGATATGTAAGCAGATGGAATAGCCAGTGACCACATCTGTGCAGACAAAGCTGCAAGTGATAATTTTAACAAGTCATTATGGGTATTTATGGAAGGGCTGCCTTTAGTGAACTACTGGTAGCTAAAACATATAATGGTTTACAAAACTTATACTCCTAAGTAATTGATAGTGATATGATCTGATGAGCCATCCACTGTCTTTAAGTAAAATACATCCACAATCGTCAGTTCTAGCAATTATTACACTTTAGGGTGGGCTGTACTTAGCATCGCATCCGCCGTGCAGTACATCCTGCTACTTATCGTGTACATACCAGAGTTAATTATGCCGGTATGTACTTAGAAATGCAATTACAATCGGAAAGGAGAGCTCTCCCGATAAGAGCTGTCCTTTGTGATAGACTCGGATAGAGGGATTTCTGGGATTAACACCTAAAAGTCCCTCTGCGCATACGTAGAACTTTGTGCGCCGCCACGGGGGACACTGGGAGGGATCTGATTGGATCCCTCCCAGAAGAATTGCGAATAGAAGATGGTGTTACCCACCGGGTCCAAGCTCCGGAATGTATTACATTCCAGAGCTTGGCACATATGGAAATGCGACCAAAACTCTGAAAACTGCATTTTCAGAGTTTTGGCTGCATTTTCAAGCTTCGTACATCCCGCCCTTAATGGGAAGGTATAAAATATAGAATGCAGAGGGTTCCGGCCTCCATCATCTCTCTAATAACTTTTTTTTTTCTTGATAAAGGATAAATACAATAGTCAATTACATATAACTCAATTGCTATTTGTATATGAAATATTATAACTTTCAATCAAGTGACGAGTGTCGGGATTTACTTTCTTCTACCTGATATGTCACTAGGACAAGTAATGTGGAGTTTTGCCTTCAAAGCCATAATTTGGGTGTGATGAATAATAGCTAACTGATACCCCTTTACCATCGCCGCAAAAACCCAGGTTATTGCTCTGTCAACCCGGGTAAGGCTCAGTGGAAAAGGCTCCTAGGAAAAAAATCCTGGGTCTCGAGCAGGGTTTTTTGCTGATAAAACCCGGGTAAGGCTCAGTGTAACTGGGTAACCCGGGTTATCCACTAACTGTGTCTATTAAGCTGTGCCCTGACTAGGGCATAAAGGGCCCACCAGGGGAATGCAGTAGTAGAGCCCATGCTTAAGGGGTATGGTTATCCACCAGCTAGCCACTATGGAATCCCGACTCCAGCACCCTGGCAGCAGTGGAAATCCTGATCGTCCTCAGGTAAGTATTAGCTAACCTAATTCTACCCCCTAACCCTCCATTAGGGGTGCCTAACCCTAATCCCCCCTCTAAGTGCCTAAACCTAACCCCCCTTTCCCCGCTGCCTAACCCTAAGTCCCCGGGGGGATGCCTAACCCTAACCTCCCCCCGGGGGTGCCTAATCCTAACCCCCCCTTCCCCTAGCCTAAACCTAACCTCCCGGGGGGTGCCTAACACTAAGTCCCCCCCCCCCCGGGAACCCTAAGCCTAACCCTCCCCCCTGCGGCTATCCACGCCCGGCATCCCTTCGATCGGGATGCCGGGCGTCAGGCTCCTGGTGTATGTCTAATGACAGGCGTCGGCATAGACCCTTGCCAGGATACAACAGTTGGGAAGCTGGATGTCGGGATTAGGTCCGCTGGCTTCCCGACTGCATACCAGCCACCATAGTTGTTTGGCTAACCATTAGGCAAATATTGGTGTATTGTCTATAGAAGAAAACCAAGAACCAATTTTTTTGGTGGTCCTGTTCCACAAGGTAACTGACCGTCTAATAGAGTAGCAGTGTACAATTCAGTGCAACGTCTGGAACATGACCCCTAGAAGAGAGCGTGGGGCCTTCAGGCAGTGGGGCCCACCGGGGATTTCTCCTATACCCCTGTGGGCCAGTCTAACCATGCTATTAAGATATTTTGTACCCAGAAACGTTTGAGAGATATCACAAAATTTGTAAATATGAAGTAGATCACTAGATCATTTTTATGTGCTTTCAAAACTATGAAAAACAGATTAAATATTCTGCTATTCATAGTATTTTTTGCAAGACTCTATTGAAGATTATTTACTAATTTTGTAAATGACCATAGCTGCCAATCCACAATGTGTGGTTATCATTCAACCACTCTTACAGGTCCTGGTGAAGCTGGAAGAAGCTCGGTCTGGATTCCCCTTGGATACCTTTGTGGGGTGAAATTGGCCACTCAACATTTGGGGTCAGTGGCAGGGTCTGCCTCTGTGGGCAGCTTTATACAACAAAAGTAAATGTTGGGCTGTTGCAATGCAAAGTTAGTAAATAATGCTCAATGGAACATACATTTTTGATTAGCATTTTTTTTTTGCAACATTTTCAGCTACAGTTTTGACCGAACAATATGAATAATAGAGGTACCACATTTAGAATTCAGATGTTTGGCATTGAAGATTTTCATTTGCTGTATGATGTATCTAAGCCTTAATTAGTTTTGTAAACAAGCCAATAGTCTGAGGTTACCAAAAAAAAGTAAGCCTCTGAGATTAGTGGTTAAGGTGTCAATTCCTCATTTGATAGATGTGTATGTATATATATATATATATATATTATATACATACAGTAACTGTGTTACTCTATTTACTCATAATGATGCGAGATAAATAACATTGTGTTACTAGAATGTTCTGCCAGGATTCCACCCTGGGATAGGTACATTAATGCATGCAATAAAAAGATGATCTTTGGAAATGAACGTTGCTCTTTAAATACAAATTGCTGTTATTAATTAAAAGTTATTTTTCTGGGCACCTCAGTCATTTAATAATAATGACTCCAGGTTTCCTCTCCTTTCCCATTAGCAATTAGTGTTTCGTAAGCCGGTTACTAACAGCTGAAATGATAATCACCAGCAGGCCCTCATCAATTCTCTTTTAATTTCTCTTCAACCTTTCCATCAGCCTTCTTAATGACTTTTTTACATGCAGATTTATTTTAAAATGGCAATTATAGGCAATAATGCAGCAGACGTATTGACATTAAGAGATCTCATTGCTGCCCTTAGTTTGGTTATAAGAAGGAAAACGGTGTAATAAAAATATATTCCATGCTACAAATATTTATATAATATATTTGTTTTTCATTGACCTACTGTATATATATAATAGAGATCGAGAGAGAGTGTGTGTAAGGAGGTTTGTCACTCTAGTGGTCAATTGCAATGTGACCTGAAAAGAAAAAATTAAAAATGACTCAGAAAAGCTTGTAATGTGCGGACACACTGGGCGATATTACTGAGCGATTGCACAATTACGACATCGTTCAGTAATCATGCACAAATCGTGCATTTTTATGTCAGAAACTACCAGCGATGAGCGCTCCCGCTGGTCGTTTCCGACATTGTCCATCGCCTGAACATGCAGGCCAATCTGCCGATAACGACAGATTGGCATGTTCAGGAATGATGGACAGTGCCTGCACTGAACGACTGATCGTTCAGTGCAGGCACTACAGGTGGTCAAGTGCGATGGTACGATTACGATGTCGTAATCGTACTGTCTTTCCTGATCGCCCAGTGTGTACACGCACCATTAGGCTTAGGAGTTTTTAGTCTAATTTCTCAGGTTACAGCGATCTCACTTGAAACTGCTTTACTTCACCATTATCCCACCTCTCTCCAAATCCCACTGTAGATATGTAACTGGTCACATCTTTATTACTGCCAGATCAGCCATTGAGCAATATTGGAAGAATCCTAATCCCCCAGCTATTTCGAAGATTGTTACCTATGTCCAAAAGAGTTATGACATGGAAACTCAGGGATTTAAATATTCTTTTTAACCACTTTGGATTGTTCCCTATTGTTAAGCGTAATATGCTGGCACTATATATGTAAGTGTTAATAAATAAATCATTATCACAGATAATTTATTACATAACTCCATTTCTGTATGTGTCATTAAAGGGTTACAATGTACCACTATCTCCATTGAGGATGTTCTTGATTAAACAAAAGGAAGTCATAACAAGTCCTCTTCTTCTACTTCTTAGAATCATTTGCAAATTATTTCCAGCGTTACCGTAACTACTGTGACTATAGCCCAGAATGAGCACCGTGCTGCCTGCTCTTCTACACAGAGCCTGATTATTTCCTTGTCTAGGTATGTTCTGAGTGTCTTTTAGCTGTCTTTTAGCTGTGAACATCGCTAGCTTAAAAAAAAAAACTCAGATAATCACTGAAGAGGGCAGTAGCCAATTTCAGAAGTTCACTATCGTCAGATGACAAGAGCTCTTCAACTAAGCACAGTAATTTATGTTGATAAATTGTAGCTGTCAGTATGTCCAAATCGCTTTATGAAATGTGTTTCCAGGCACTTATATATGCTGTGGGCTCAAAGGCACATATTTCCTGTCTAATAAACTCCCTATAAAAGGGCAAACATTATGTAGTACAATGGGGGAGGTAAGATTTCATATGGCTTAAATGAAAGGGACTGCAGCATGAAAAGACGCATAAATACTTGTGTTGTTTACATCATAACTAGCAAATGTTTGTTCATTTGACTTCTCAAAGGGGAAAGTTGTGCTTCTCTTCAGCTTCCCTGGGATGACATTATTAGTCACTCTACATTAGGGTCTCCACGTAATAGTTTGAGGGTCAGAGAAGGCCCCCATTTTTATACTTTACATACATAAGGAATGTGCACTTTGCTTACACTGAACAGTCATCCAATAATTCCAACACATGTACTCCTATTGAGTGCAATTAGTTATGTACACACAGTTTGTATTGTTGGCGCACACTTGAAATACAAGTGGATCCCTATAGGCTCATACTGTACGCATTGGCATTTGCATGTCTGTCTGCAATGAGTTTTATTTCTGTAAACACAGCCTATGCTCATATTGTTCACGTTTGACCCATTTTTCAGTAGAATAGTTGTGTATCTAGTCCAGGGGTGGGGAACCTTTTTTCCGGCGAGGGCCATTTTGATATATATAACATTATTTGTGGGCCCTGTGCAGGCCACACCCACTCCGTGTGATGTCACATGGGTTGGGGCCACCATCGTTGGTGATTACAGCAATGCTTGGAGCATCCTGAGGATGCTCCAGGGAGCTGTAAGGGCAGCGGTGTGACTGTCTTAAGCATCTTAAGGATGCTCCAGGTGGCACTGCTGCATAGATTCTGGCTGCAAGGTGCCATTCTAGGCACCCTGCTAGCCAGATGAGGTTAGCAGAAAAAAGCTCTGAGGGCCAGACCAAATGATTCTACGGACCTTATACGGCCCCCGGGCCTGAGGTTCACCATCGTTGATCTAGAATGTATGTATACAAACATACATAGGTTTGCTTGTATAGAAATGTATTTGCATTCTAGATCTGATAATTGGCGACAGTTCCAAATTGTAAAACAAGACTGGGTAATAATAGACAGATGAAGAGGTAAGACGATTCCTTCTAACTTATAAGAATGGTAATAATGGATTTAGGGCCGTAACTAGGGCTGTGCGAGCAATGTTGCTGCACAGAGTACAGGGCCCTGTGGGCAGCACTGTCACTATCCCCACAGTTCTAGCATCTAGCTAGCAGGGAGCTTGGAATGGCAACAAGGTAATCCTGCATACTGGCAACCAAACATGTCTGTATGCAGACGAATAGAGGGGAAGACGATTACACTTTATTTACAAATAATAATACATCTCCCCCATGGATGTCTACCAAGCGTAATCATGACTTGCAGTGTGGATGTGACCTGCCCTACACACCCTGCTCTCCAAGATTGAGTTTCATGTCTTCCTCCCTGACTGTGCACATTTCTTCAGCAAAAGCTAGGAATGGGCATCAGAAGGGCAGGATCTAATTGTTCACTTGTTGCTGTCTTCATTACAGGCCTAATGATGTTAACCATCATTTGTAAACATTTTGATTGGTTGAATCATTGCTGATACTCTTGTGCACATGCGCTAATGAGACAGGCGATTTGAGCATACACAAAGAGCACTGCCACTGACCTTGTTTTGAAATGCAGCAGGAACTAGATCAGCAAACATCACATTACAACAATGCAAGTGATGGTGGCAACTATTGCCCTCATGGAATCAAATTGAAAACCATCACCATTGGAATGAAAACATTGATGGTTACCAACCACTGGTTACCATCACTACCAAAAGCTGATGCTGTATGTCGTCTTGGTGAAGTAAGTCTATTATCCCAGAAAAGCTTACCTTATTTATCCTCCCCATCCACCCCTCTCAGCATCCCTGTCTATGACACATGCATTGTCAGAGCTTGCATTCAGTGCTTTATGTGCCTTTAATGCAGCCATTTTACTTTTGGTCAATAGCGCATTTGTTAGAGGGTCCATGCTTTCCCTATAGGGTTCATTGATCTATGTAATGTACAGCCACATGGTATGCGGTCAGGAAGCTGGCGGTCGAAATTCTGACCACCGGCTTCCCGACTGTGAAATCTCGGCAGGGGACTAATGATAGGCGTTGAAATGATATCTATCATTATCCACCCACCGAAATCCCGATGCCCGGCCTACCGAACGAAGGTAAGCTGGGCATCGGGAGCAGAGAGCCGCGGGGGGAGAGTTAGGTTTAGGGGCTCCGGGGAGGTGCCTAACCCTAAGTCCCAGGGTTAGGCTAGCGGAAGGGGGGGTTAGGGTTGGGCATCCCCCCCGGAGGGTTAGGTTCAGGGCGTGGAGAGAGGGGGGGTTTTAGGCACCCCTGGGGGGAGGTTAGGGTTAGGCACTTGGGGCAGAGGTTAGGGTTAGGCCCCCTAAGGGAGGGTTAGGAGGGGAGAGGGTTAGGGATAGTTAAAATACTTAACCTGTCAGGATCTTCAGTCTTCTGCCTTCCAGCGTCGGTATTACATCCACCGGGCTTATGTCCGGCAGAATGTCATACCAATACCCAGCCACATATCAACTCCCCTGCTGCCACACACTACAAAGGTCTACTTAGCTGCAGTGGTTTAAACTGACCATTACAACTAACTGCATATATTTAGAATTGCAAGGCTTCCTATGCAGGAGCATAGCAATAACTCCATGCATTATGTTTCTGACTGCGGTACATGAGATTTTGAGTTTGCATCCCGGGTATGGAATGCTGAGAAATCTGTGTTTATACAGGGTAATATAACTGAGGGAATACATATCTCCTATAAGTTTGGGCTTAGCTGCCGGAGCCAATCAAATGAGCTTGCCTGCCCCCAGTACATTGGTACAACATCGCAAATAAATATTGCGATGGTGAGGAAACATTACATCCTTACCATTGGAACCAAACCATTGATGGTTTTGATGAAACATCATTCTATTACCATCCCTATTGTTCAGTAGTTAAACATTAGCTGGACAGCAACAAGTTATCTCTCTAGAATAGTTATATGGGTTGACTTGAAATACAGTATCAAAAAACTTAAAATTAGCAGTTACATTTTAATTCTTTTTCTGCATGAACCCTTAAGATGGGTATACACTATACGATGTGTACCAGGCCGACATATCGTTTTGTGGGTACACATCAGAACAATGTAATGAATGACAGAACGATCACTTGTTCCCTCCTTCATTAACATGAATGGGGCTGCAAGCAATATTGTCAGGTTTGATGTGCTGCACATCAAACCTGGCAATGTCACATGCGTTCGCTGGAGCGTGCATATCGTGCATACACACTGCATGATATGCACACCATGTTGTTATAATTTGGCCAAATCGTAACGACATTGATCCAGTGTGTACCTGGCATTAGAAATGAGCTTTTTGAGGTTGCCTTAGGGCCTGCGTTCAGGGTATAGCCAGCTGTTCTGGGAGCTGCTGGATATGTCCAGTCTTCTAAATTGCACCTTATTTGTGATGCTATGTGTAGCATTGTCAGTTATGTAGTATATGTGGTCAGATGAATATGTAAATTGTTAGAGAGCATGGTCTGGTAAGGAAAGATAGAGCACCAAATATACATTTAAAGGATTTTATTGTAATATATGAGAGTCACAGTGCTCTATGTGGAGGTCAGATGTAGTCCAGTGATACATACCCTATGGGTAATCGTGGGTGGCATGGGGTAGGTGTGGCAGATAATATGGTTTGGGTGTAGGTAACTCCTCATATGGTCTTCATTGTATGTCCCCCTCCTTGGCTCCTGTGTAGTCTGTGGGATCTACTTCCTGTAGGATGGATTCTCTAAATCTGGGTACACTCTTGTCCAATCCTCCAGGGACCCAACTCCAGATCAGACTGTTTATACGGAATCGGTATGTAATGCCGCCAGATCAAATACCGACAGCAGCAGCCCAACGTATCGGAATCCCGACTGCAGCAGGTACTCCAACGCTTCCCTCCCCTTACCCTCCCTTATTGGTGCCTTACCCTAACCTCCCCCCCTAGTGCCTAACCCTAACCTCCCCCCGTTAGTGCCTAAACCTAACCCCCCCTCCCCACACCCTAAACCTAACCCTCCTGGGGGGTGCCTAACCCTAAACCCCCCCTTTCCCTAACCCAACCCCCCCCCTGGAAATCGTGGCGTGCTGTCTCGCCACTGCCGATTCCTCCGTGTCTGGTGGATCTGTGTGGGAGGTTGTGCTATTGTACAACAAGTGTCTGATTTCTTTGTTCAGAGTGTCTGTTACAGAAGTGTATGTACTTCCAATGCGTTTCGGCTCCTCCCGCCTTTTCAAGGAAGAAATTAGTTTATGTGAATCATATTTGTTTGCACGTGATAAATACAAAGGGCCTTATTTATCATCCAGTTTTATCACTCAAAACGAGAGATAAACCTCACTGCATCTGATAAATGGTGCTCCAGCCAATCAGCTCCAAACTGTCATTTTTCATACAGATGGCAGTTGGGAGCTGATTGGCTGGAGCACCATTATCATACGCAACAAGTTTTATCACTCATTTTGAGTGGTAAAACTCGTTGATAAATAAGGTACAAAGGGCCTGATTCAGAGCCGTTCGCTATTTGCGGTCGTTCGTTTAAAAACAAGGGGTGGCTATTCAAATGATCCGTACGCACATTGCAGTCTGTTCACACCTCTAAGTCTGAACGAGCGAGCAAAACATACGCTCGTTTTTTTGTTAAAAACGCCCCCTGGCCGCTCGCACCATACGTCATGTCCGCTATTTATTAGATTAATCGAGTACATCGACCAGCGTATGAACTGCTCGCTATTCTTGTGGTTGGTGTTTGCTACCACAAATTTGCGAGCAGTTCTGGCTCTAAAATAACCAAGTGACGTGGTCACTGACGCTGCTGTTTTAAATATACACACCCATAAAACGCCCGTTTTGACCTTTAAGCACGCCTGCGTTCGGATCTCCACTCCCCATTTTCAAGCACCTTCCCCTGTTACCACCCACATACGCCTCATTCTGTCACTCAAAATAGCAGGCACTCGCTATATAGCGTACAAACGATTTTCGGCCGCACTGACTGGTTCGCGCATGCGTACTAAAAACCGTACGCATGCGCAGATGTGCAAACATCGCTCGGAACGAGCGTACTGCCGCTAACGAGCGGCTCTGAATGAGGGCCAAAGTGTTTTATTATTAGTATTATTAGGAAAAAGAAAATATTTACAGTTCTCATATTTTAATAATAATATTTTCTGTTTCAGACTGAACGGTATAGACAGATGTTTGTTTATTTTGAAGGAATGATTTTAGTCATTTGTTTCTGTTTTGTCTCACATCTCAATCACATTTGCCTACAACAAAGACCTCAAATACCATTTCCACAGACTTTCACCATTTTTTTAAGCTCAGCATCATTGCAAACCATCGACTCCAGTGTCCTTGAAAGACTGAGTGGGTTAACCAACAGTAGATGTTGAGAGTAAACGCTTCTTTTTCAACTGAGCTACAGAACCCAAAATGATTGTAATTTAGACTCTGTGCACCTTCAGCTGTTGACTTTTTTGAGTAGAAATGACTTGACACTAATAACCTGAGCTGTGAAGCAGATGAAGACCACAAGCTTAAGTGTCAAGCTAGCAACTAAATGACATCCATTTTCGAATGAGACTTAATTTTAAATGGATTAAAAGCAATAACATGAATTTGACCCAAAAGCTATTTATGTAGGTTTTGATGTTTCAGAAATAAATGTGAAAGGTTTTTTAATCTTTGGTGTTATATATAAAATAATATATGTTAACATAGTAACAGCTATAAATTGAGTTTTAAAATTACACTTACTATAGAATCCTTATGAGACTGTTGATATGTATGTGGCTAGACTCAGTGCCAGACAATATAAGAAAGTTTATGTACTAAAAAGCTTTAATACTAATGTCAACAAACAGACTGACTTTATGTACTAAACAGACTGACTTTATGTACTAAACAGACTGACTTTTCAGCTGCGATCAATAATGGCTGCACAATTTTTTCTGTCCTATTTTTCCTTTCTGTTTACTCATAGCTGTTTCTTTTACCCTGGATTTGGTACTGATTAATGTGACGTGTACCTTGGTTTTTACCTATTAATGCCAATGCAATGTAAATTAGTAAATCTGAAGGTGAATTTAACCTTTACAGAATGTTATTGTCCTGGCAGATATTTTTGTAATTGCCATTAAATACATGGGCATCCAAAGGAAATCATTTGAGGAGGGAAAAGGTGTAGGGGCCAATATAAGCATAACTCCCTATATTTTAAACGGCAAACTCTGGATAAAATAATCCCCATCCCTGATCTGACAAACTCTGCTCCACCAAACAAGCCCACTTTTCATCTAGTCATGCCCATAATTAGGGGAGGCTCTGCCAACTTTAGTGCAAGCTTATGTAAATACTTTGGAGGAACACAAATTAGGCCTGCCTACTGAAACTGGAGGGGGCATGTCAGGCATAGCTGGCAAAATAAATTGCTTGTGTGAAAATCATTTCAAAAGGTGCATACACACATAACGATTTTTTGAACGATTTAACTATAACGACGTCGTTATCGTTCAATCGTTGAAAAATCATTCAGTTTCTGAGTTATAACGCTGAACAATTATCGTTCATGCGCGTTCCCGTTTGTAGTTCATTCTGACTGACCAACTGGATGATTTTCATTAAGGGAAGTTACAAAAATCGTTTGTAGTTCAAAAAATTGTTCATTACACTTTAAAAAATCTGACATATAATCTGACAGAAAATCGTTCATAAAATCATTGGTAACAAAATTGTTGTGTGTGTATGCAGCTAAACTGTTATATAGTGTTAAGGGATACTTATATTCCCTTTAATTCCTTATACTGCTCCTTGCTTTATAAATCCTAGTTCCACTATATAAGTCCTATCACCACATGAAATAATGTGAAACACACAGTTCTCTGTATAATATTAGTTTATCAAAGTAGGATTGCACTGTACATACATAACCCTGTTACAATTAACTACAAAATAGTATATTCAATTACACACAAAAACAATACAATATAATGATTGATACTTATGTTCTTGGAGATCACAGGCCTGGCTTAGAACCTTTTCATTCAGCACTCAACACATGTGTGCTCACAGCCTTTGTTCATCACATATAAGAGTCTGGCTGTAACTTGACCCAGGAAACTGGGGAAGCAATCTTTATTTTTTGATCAAGTGTGTGTGTGAGAGAACTAGTCTTTACTGGTTCTGCAGTTGGCAGAGCAGAGAAAGGAGGGGGAGAGATAGAAGGGTGAAGTTTCAAGACAGGAGACATCTTTGGGGAATTTTCCTATAACATATAGCATATAAAATTGGATTGGTATTCTGTGCAATAGAAACTACAACATTGTAGGCCAGTCTTTCACAGGCAGTGTGCCACGGCACCTAAATAAAATGATTTGGTGCAGCATCTTTGAAGATTTGAGGGCTGATGTATCAAATAGTGAAAAGAGTGGAGAAGTTGCCCCTAGGAACCATTTAGGTTCTACCTTTCATTTTATATACTGTACTCCAGTGGCGGCTCCAATGGTACGGCTGCAGCGCAGTCCAAAATTCAAATAGGGGAGCCACACCAACTGCCAGTGAGTCCCAGCCATCTATGTTTGGCAGCGTTTGAAATGACAGTTGGTGTAGCTCCCCTATTTGAATTTTGGACTGCACTGCAGCCCCACCTCTGGAGCCTCCACTGCTGTACTCGATAAATGCTGATTGGTTGCTAGGAGCAACTTCACCACTGGTCCACTTCTCCACTGTTTGATTCATGAACCCCTTTGCCGTGTGCTGCTAGTATCCTTAGAGATGCCATTTACACAAGGCACAAGCTACACTGCTTGTGTGGACCTCTGCCCAAACTACACTTCACCTCCATTCTCTGCCTCCCCCTGTTCTGCAAGACTTAGTGCGATCTACACACATATAGTGTCTGCCTACTCCTGTATGTTTTAAATACATTTTTCATTGTAAAAATAATCCACAAATATTTGAATGTATATTTATTAATTTAAAATCGAGGGCTTTTATGATAGATAAATAAAAAAAAATGTGTGGGGTTCCTCACAATATGTAACCAGCACTGGTGCTTTCAGCCTAGTGCTGGTTACCCATAAATTAGGGGGCAAAATGACATGGGGTCCCCCTGATTTTTGGGTAACCAATAATAAGCATTGCCAGACTATGCGGCTGAAACCATAGAGGGGTCCCTGCAGCGTGGGAGTTCCCCATCATGATTAAACGCAATCAAAGACTGGTCGGCACCAGGGGTGGCTTTCCCAGGGGAGATGGAATCGCAAAAATGCGTACACACACACTCTCCAACAGTGCCAGGGGTCATCCTTGTCCCCACACAGTGGTGGATATAGGGGTGATGAAAGGGGTAATTATAGTAATAAATTTGTCTTTGGCAAATTATAGGTCCCAGCATGACCTGGCTGCTGGGGCCTGCTGGCACTTGAAGAGACACAAGTGCGAACTTGCCCTGACACCAAGGGACAGCTGCATAGGCGTATTTATAATGGGTGCAGGGCTTTGGTGTCCAGGGGAGCCCCCACACCATACACCCATAGTAAACTTACCTTGTGCTGGCAAGCGGGTCCCTCCTCCTCTATGGTGACATCTTCACAGTGACAACTTCGGGAAGATGGTGCCGCACAGTGAAAGCAAAGGCTGTGCTCTCTTGTATGCATATACCATTTTCCCAAATATCACTGGGAAGATGGTGCCACATCTTACTTTCCAGCAAAGGTAAGATGCAGGGCTTAGGGGAGCCTGCTGCACATGGGCGTCAATATGCCGTTGGTCTGCTGGGACCTGTAGTTTGGAAACTGTAGTTTGCTAAAAAAAAAAATGTGTGGGGCTCCTCCACTTTCGAACCAACATGTGCTTACAGCATACCTGCTGACTTTCTGGCAGCTCCTTCCATGATGGAGCAGCCAGATCGGCAGGGCGGGGGGGGGTGTGGCCGGGACACGGAGGCGTTGCAGGGCAGGTGACATCACTTGTGGGCGGTGGCAGGGCGGGCTCACGTGATCGCGTCAGTTTGGCCCCGCCCCTGCTACACAATGCTGATAAAATAGGCATTGTGAAGCAGAGGGCGGGGCCAAAATGACACGAATCGCGTCACCGCTCCCCCCCCAACCTGCGGGGGTTGCAGGGGTTAGTGCGGGGAAATAGGAGGGGTGGGCGGCAGCCAGGAGAATTGCCTGCCTTCCCGGGAGGTAGGGAGCGGCACCCGATTTTCGGGAGGCTCCCGACCAAATCGGGAGGATATGCAAGTATGGCTTACAGACAAGTACTGATTACCCTAAAATCATGGGCTCAGGAGGGGAAATTACATGGGGACCCCCCTGATTTGGGGGTAATCAAGATTTGGCATTGCAAGCCTAGGTTTCTGTAACTATAGAGGAGGGCTGCAGCATGTGGTTCTCCACCACCATATTTCAGACAGCCCCAGGCTAGTTGTTACCAGGGCTGGTTTCCCCAGGGAAGTACCCCATGGGTATAACCAGACCTGGCACCAACAGCACTAGTGCTCATTCAGGTACACCAGGGCGGTGCGCACAGGGGTAAATAAAAATGGCTGCCAGGACCTGCTGGCACTTGCAGTCCTCTTACCTACTGACTGCTGCTTCAGCTCCTGCTGTGGTTTCCTCCCCGCATCTCAGCCAGCTCCAGGATAGAGATTTTGAATCCAGGATGGCTGATGTGAAACTGTTCTATTTATACTCTATCCATATAAAGCAGTTTCACATCGGCTACCTGGAGCTGGCAGAGAAGCAGGAGCAGAAGTGGCCAGGGGGCATGCAAAGCAGGTACTTGCCAAGATGCGGAGGGGGCAATGTCACACGTATGATTTCTCCTACTAGTTGGAACGGCTGTTTTTCAGCATGCGGCAGCAAATGGCTGATTATTGTTTGCTCCAACACAC
Source organism: Taudactylus pleione (assembly GCA_031769625.1). Classification (NCBI taxonomy): domain Eukaryota; kingdom Metazoa; phylum Chordata; class Amphibia; order Anura; family Myobatrachidae; genus Taudactylus; species Taudactylus pleione. The sequence goes on along the minus strand of JAUIMM010001042.1, from coordinate 398,344 downwards.
CAGCAGATTATTGTTTCAACCAGCCAACTAGTTTGCTGGAATGATAATATTTTATTATCTATTTGACTGGCAGCAGTTGTCAGTAGCAATAAGATTAAACTATGCTGATGTGATGAGGAGGTTTTTGGAGGCCCTGAGTCCTTCCTCTTTCTTCCTCTGTGAAGTTTAGCAGGGTCTGGAAGTGTTGTGCCTTATTGTCACCACTGATGGGCTAATAATTAAGAAAAGGGAGTAAAATTGGATCATCTTCTTAAAAGCATATGGTGTCTGGTGAGCCCCACTGGCTACTGATTATGGCAACCACCTATGGGAGGCACTGGTGATACCTGTCAATCTTCACAAAGTCTCAGCTCTGCGCTTCTGCTTTGCTTCTTTCATTGTGCATGCTTATGCTACCAGGAGGTTAGACCGATATTACTGGGCCACCTCTCCTCAGGGCCCTGTAGCATGCTCTACATTGCGTGCTCACTTAATAAAGGGACCTCGCGTGCTACAGGTGCGCGTGCCACAAAAAAAAGTGGTCTAAAAAAGGGGCATGGTCACACAATAGTATCCCCAATTCAAATTACACCACACAGTAACACATTACTCCCTACATAGTGCCCGATTCACATTACACCACATAGTAGTGTCCCTTATTCATGTTATGACACACAGTAGTGCCCCTTTTACACAATGCCCACATTAGTCCCCCTTATACACAATGCCCACAGTAGTGCCCCTAATACACATAATGCCCCCCGTAGTAGTGCCCCCTTATACAATGCCCACGGCAGTAGTTCCCATTACACATACAGTAATGCCCACAGTGATAGTGCCCTTTATACAGATCCCACAGTAGTGGTGCCCCTTATGCAGTGCCCCCAGTAGTAGTGCCCCATATGCAGTGCTCCCATTAGTAGTGCCTCCTATAGTAGTGCCCCCATTAGTAGTGCCCCTTAGACGTCACTGTGGGAGCCGGAAGACGGAGCTCAGGAGTGAGTTCCAGCCTCTGGCTACCGCTGTGATGAAGGAACCAGGTGCCCGCTGGTAACAAAACCTCAGCGGGCGCCCGGCATCTCCCTGCGGTGTTGCCATGAGATCCTGGGTTAGGTGGGGTGGAGGAGGTGAAACTGGTTCCGTCTCCAAATGGAACTGACGGAACGCAGTTCCGCCCCACTTAAACCCCTGGGCATAAGTTTATGTGGTGCGTTCTTGGTGTAACCGTGCAAATGTGCTACTGATGCTGATCAGTTTGTATCTTGCAATCATAGACGTCGGAACAGGGGCGGCTCGCCTTCCCCCCCCCCAAACATTTGACGGCGCGGCGGCTGCAAATAAAATCGTTCCGGCGCCCCTGTTGCAGCTTTGCAGATGCACACATTTGCGCCTAACTCTGCATCAAGGCCTTATCTGCCAGTAGTTATTTCTTCTATTTGTCATATTTTCTTTGAAGAAAGCTAATTATAGAATCCTAAAATAGATTTCAAACTATACTTATTTCTACCAAATGCAAAATAGTCTCCGGCATTTTTCTGCTCATATAAATCTGCTACTTTTAAATACCAAATGTAACCGTAGCTGGGCTTTGCCGATGATTGTGGGTGGTGTGTAATTGAGTTCAGTTTGAGTGACACTTCGATTCTATTTGGGAAAAAAACACCATTACAGTTCTGTCACTTACATTTCTCCATAGCTAGCTGCTTGAGAAACATTTCTTCTCTCTTTTGTGCTGTCAGTGGCATACCTCATGTTATTTTTGAAATTTCAAAGACATTGGTGGAATGTAAGAGAACTCTAAGCTAGGTAATTAGCCACAAGAACAATAAGTGGAGCTTGCCTAATAGCAGCGAGCTCTTAAAGAGTGAACAACCCCCACATACAAATATAGCACAAAGACCTTCAATAACCATATACATATTGTAACTTAAATGAGATTCAAATATCTGTTACCCATCTAGAAACACCCGTCCCAATAAACACTTTCTTTGCTTTCTCACTACTCTTCACACTAGTGAAACAATTTATAAAATTAGCAAGATTAAAAGTAAACAATCATCTTTAATACTCTGTTAACATGGATCCTTTCAATTTAATTTTTTTTTGTCTCCTTACATGTGCTATCTCTTTTTTTTGATCTTATACTGTACTTGTATCTGTAACATCTGATACACACTGTACAATTATCTGTCAGATCATCTGAGAAGTTTACGATCTGATATAGAATTGTATAACGTGTACGCACGTAGTGTCTCCATTTATCTCAGGTAAATCGGTCTGATAGCATCTTCTCGGATGCTCATAAGATGCGCTAAATCTGGTCACAGTATTGTAAACATTTTGCAGTGTGTACTCTCTGACAGCCAATCTGCCAACAGATTTTATTTTCACTAGGCTGCCACTAATATATATATATATATATATATATATATATCAGAGGTTCCCAATCACAGTTCTCAAGGCTCCCCAACAGTTCATGTTTTAGAGATATCCATGGTTGAGCACAGGTGACTTAATTAGTACCTCAGTCAGTTTGATTTAACCACCTGTGCTTAACCATGGATATCACTAAAACCTGAACTGTTGGGGAGCCTTGAGGACCACGTTTGGGAACCTCTGATCTATATATATATATATATCTGTGCAGTGTGTACAGGGACAATTGTGCAGTGTGTACGCATTAATAACGGAGGTTTTCCTCGCAAAGAAAAACTGTGAGCTCTTGGCGTCTTAAGTAAAAATTGCGCCCAGCTTTATTCTCCTGCAGCCATTTAGGCGAATTGCAGCATTCAGAAGCTCGACTATTTAAAGTATGTGGTAATGCCTACCCGAGCTATAGGGATGCCCACTGCTGCCTTCTTATATCTATCCAACGTCACGCACCAGCGTAAACATCGGTAACATCGACGCAGATCGGGCAACCATGCAGCATATGCAGCAAGATTGACCTGTGTCAAACATGCTGTCTTTCCTGACATGCAGAGAGCTCTCACGCTGCGAAGGAGAGCGCAATTTCTAACTTATGCATGCCCATGAAACAGCGTTTAAACAATCAGACACACCTGTGTTTTCCTAACCACCTTTCTGTTACCTCCCCCAAATGCTGACTACCTGTCACTCACTCTGCAGATGAATCCTCCGTGCGTGCGTTTTCGCAAAACAATCGCTGCGCGTGCACAGTGTGACTTAGGCGCATGCGCATGGCAAATAATCGCACGATCGGCTTATATATCAGCATTGCGTACATCTCTGAATCAGACCCTCTGTATTTGAGAAATTGTGTCTTTAGCAGAAATGCTTCAGATTCCTGCCAGACAAAAGTCATAGGGTTTCAGCTGCACCTGTCACTCTCTGCAAATCAGTCCTGGAGAAACTGATCAGTGTTTTATCAAAAAGTTTTTCACCCCTGCACCATCTAGATAGCTGCTGCCAACTTACTTTAATCTGGCAGGAAAATGTCTCAATGTTTGATAGCACCATTAAAAGTATCATTGTGATAGTTCTTACTAACTTTTTTTTTATGGGATATTTGTATTTTATTCTTTATTCTCAAAAAGTTGGCATTAACTGAAACTACCACAAAATATATAGTGTAATATATGTAGTGCAGAAATGCAGGATTTCAGTTTATTATATTTATTCCCTGTGTAGTTTTCACTCCAATGTAAATATTAAAGAATGAGAAGATATTTGTATTATGATTTATAAGATTTTAGATAGCTGCATGATAATAACGCTACTAATTTTGCTTGCAGTTCATAATTCAGTACAGATCCACAGTTTGCTTTTTCTTCCTTGGAATACCTTTCTTTAGAATTTCCAACAGCTTTCCTATTGATTTGTTTGATAGGTGATACTCCAATACAACAGCTTGCTGGCGTTGTACACAGGGGCGTAGGGAGGGTGGATCCAGTGCGCGTCTAACCGGCAGCTGTCTAAGCTGATAGCTTGCCGGGTGCCAGCATCAGAGGCACTTCCGTCTTATGCCTTCCCCACTGCAACTGTGAACGCTGGCCTCTGGAGTGATCGGAGGCTAAGGAAGCCTCCATTAGCTTCAGAGGCCAGTGTTCCCAGTGATGCAGTGCGCGGGTGATGTCATGACATCACCTGCGCACTGAGGAACCTGCGCGGCCGCGCCTGCTGGATTAGTTTGATCCAGTCAGTGCGGCAGCAGGAACGACAGCCCAGATGACGGCCGTGATGGATCAGGTAAGTACTGGGGTGGGGGCACTACTTTAAGGGGCTGAACCACAAGGGCTCTACTTTAAAGGGCAGAAATACAGGGGCACTACTTTAAGGGGCACTACCTTAAGGGGCACTACATTTAGGGGCAGAACTACAGGGGCTCTACTTTAAGGGGAAGACTGCAGGGCACTACTTTAAGGGGCAGAACTACAGGGGTGCTACTTTGAGGGGCAGAACTACAGGGGCACTATAAGGGGTAGAACTACAGGGGCACTACTTTTAGGGGCAGAACTACAGGGGCACTACTTTAAGGGGCACAACTACAGGGGCACTACTTTAAAGGGCAGAACTACAGGGGCATTACTTTAAGGGGCACAACTACTGGAGGCACTGCATATGGGCACCACTACAGGGGGCACTGCATATGGGCACCACTACAGGGGGCACTGCATATGGGCACCACTACAGGGGGCAATGCATATGGTCACAACTACAGAGGGCCCTGCACAAGGGGTACAAGTACAGGAGTTATATGGAAGGAGGCTGGAAAGCTGGGGCAGGAGGATGGAGAGACAGGGGGAAGAAGGCAGAATATATTTAGCCCCCCATGCCCCACTTTGATGGTGCCTCTAATCTTTATTTTTATTTCTCTTTACTTTAATCACATATGGACCCGCCTCCTCCCTGGAACACTTGAGGGGGCGGGGGCGCCATAGCACTTGCTCCGGGCGCCCTGGCTACACGCTACACCTCTGGTTGTACGGCATAATGGGGTTGTGGCTGGACCTAACTGGTATAAAATATGGTAGATCAAAGAGATGGCAGACACAACTGTACAAGATTGACAATGGCCTGCACAGAGGGGATGTAGTCAGCATACCGGCGTGCGGGATGCCGGCAGTCAAAATACCGGCGCCGGAAGCCCGTCAGCTGGCATCTTGAAGGTAAATATCGGGGGTTAGGGGGAGGGTTAGGTTTAGGCACCGAGGAGGGAGAGGTTAACGTTAGGCACTAAGGGGGAATGGTTGGGCACCTGTGAGGGAGGGTTAAGGGTGAGGGTTAGTGTTGGCTTACTTACCTAGGGTGGTCAGGATTCTGACTGTCAGGATGCCATTGTCGGTATTCTGACCGCCGAGATCCCATACTCAACCTGCACAGAGGGATGACATAAATATTACATGCATATACATTCCCCATTATATTTTCTAAGTCATAGTGATAGGTCTGTTCTTCTGTCGCCTTGATTTCTTCATAGAAAACCACCTATTGGTTGGTTGACCTAAAGCCATCATATATTAATAATCACACTGAGGCAGCTGAGTAATATGCAATTGCAAAAGAAAGAAAATAAATGAGGGAATCCCGGTCTGGATACTGCTGTTATTTTATGTCATTTGTAAAGTGAATATATCTCTCTATCTACCCTACACCTGAGTAAAGTTTTTTTTAAATAGGCAATATTAGCCAATTCTCCATTCCTACAAGTGTGCCCCCAAAAAGAGTCCTTTGTTCTCTTTTCTCATTATTGGCTAATATTCAATTGCCTCATCAATACTGGCTGAGAGTGGTAAGGCTTAACTTACAGGGGATATGTGTATGTGTGTCCTGGCTTGGTATTCCACTTCTTTACAAAAAATTTAACATTTTAAAAATGTTAAAAAAACAGAATATAAATTTTCAAATATAAAAATCAATCGAAAAAATATTTTGTCGCAAGATGGCGTTAAGGTTTACTTACATGTTTCCAGAGAGGGTAATACCAGGGCCACAGTGAGCTTAGGACCTCATTCAGAGGCGCTCGCTCTGCATGAGGGCGGCCGCATCTAAAAAAAATGTTCCGGCCTCCTGGCCGCTCGCTAGGCTGGGGGTTACCACCCACAGCTTTAACGAGCGGCCAGGATGATGGTCGCGATGGTCAAGACCATCGCGACCATCGGGGCTTGCAACAAGACCCTTGTGGTAGGGTCTCGTCTGCCGCAAGCCCCAGAGAGCTTTCGGCTCTAATAGAGCTGGAAGCTCTCCCACTGACATCACTGGTGTCAGCATCAGAGGCACTTCCGTCTTGTGCCTTCCCCACTGCAACTGTGAACGCTGGCCTCTGGAGTGATCACTGGTGATGTCAGTGGGGCCGCCCACAAACAGGAGGCGTTCGCTTGGGAATGTCTGCGTTTGTGAAGCCACCCCCCGCCACGCCTACCAAACGTGGTGAGCTGTCGATCAACATCGACAGCCGCCCCTTTTGTAGTGAGTCCCGGAGCGAGAGAATTTCTCTCTCGCTCCGGGGCTTGCGCATGCGCAGTGTGGCCACTGCGCGTGCGCACAGCCAAACATCGACCCGCTTGCGAGCGGGTCTGAATGAGACCCTTAGTGTGTCTGGTGCCGACACCCAGGACGCGATGCCTTGGGGGCTGCAAGGCAACTGCTCCTGCCTATGATAGTGCTGCCCACCTAGCAATGTATTGCCAGCGCACCTGTCTCATGACAATGTCTCATCCCCGGGAGAGCTACACCACAGGGAGGAGCAACCGCAAATCAGCGTCCAATGAGCCCTCCGGTTTAAGAACTAGACCAACCAAGAAGAATAAGTTTCCAACTATATATAATTAGTTGAGGTGAGCTAATTTGAATATACTTTTTACATGTTAGGAGACCCATTATGGTCAATAAACAAGAGTTCTGAGGAAAATAATTCATATCAAACCAATTATACAGCTCCAGGCTTTACAGGCTTTTAAAGACATCATCTTATTTACTACAATGTGATAATTTAAAAAAGGATAAATATTTCCACTGTTTTTATTTATTTTTTTCATTTCTGCCACTATCTCAAACATTGGCAGTATATTTTATATTAAATTAAATGATGTAAGCTACAGTACCAATACATTATAAAGTGTGTGCATTCAGCAGCATTTTTTGTAGTATGGATAGATATACTGCACCTGCTGCATTAGCTGTGGCCGCTGTAGCATTTACTCATGTGTTGAAAAAATGGTAAAATGTATGTGTCTTTGGGGGTCAATTATTTAGGGCTACTTTGCGTTAAATCCATTAGCCATAACACTAAAACCACCTGCTTAATATTGTGTAGGTCCCCCTCATGCCACCAAAACAGCTCTGACCCTTCAAGGCATGGACTCCACTAGACCTCTGAAGATGTCCTGTGGTATTTGGCTCCAAGACATTAGCAGCAGATCCTTTTAAGTCCTCTAAGTTGAAGAGGGGGGGGGGTAACCCCCTATTGTTCCTCAGCACACTGAATTATACTTGCAACAATATATGAAGACTATATGGTAATAGAAATTCAGAGACATTGCATGCATTTGGAAGCTGCTAGGCCACATCACGGCTTCTCTGTCACTAACACTAAGGAGTTCACATCCAGGGCACAGAGCACCCCAAAAAACGTCCAGCCCAGTACCTCCCCAGGGCATCACACGAAAAATGGAAAATGAGTGACAGTGCAGTGTAAAGTATAGATGTGTGCGAGTAGTTAATAAGTGTTGAAAAAGGAGTTAAAATATATGTGGAAAAATTACATGAATAAAAAACAAACATAAAAGGTGATGTGAAAAGTAACTGTGTATTAAGTGGTGATGCCCTGAGGAGACCCAGCCAGAACAGCCTCGGGGGCCCTACGCCCAAACGCTCACCCCAAATGTAATATATATCAATTATAAGGCCTCATGATAAAGGCACATATATATTTTATCAAATGTAAGGCCTCATGATAAAGGCACATAGATAAATGCATCCAAATTGAGAGCCAGCTTACCTGGGAGTCACCCCTGGAAACTCAAAACTAGCACTACTAGAACCAGCATGCCTTGCTAATGCTGGCTCATTCATGCATCTCATGACAACAATCAAAAAATGGCAGCTGCTCAAACAATCTGGCAGTACTTTTCAGGTGCATGAAAGGGAGGGGTCGTACCATGTAGAAAAAGGGGGGTTTAACCCCCTATTGTTCCTTAGCACACGGAATTAGACTTGCAACAATGTATGAAGACTATATGGTAATAGAAATTCAGAGACATTAGTTGCATGCATTTGCAAATATATGGGAAGCTGCTAGGCCACGTCACGTCAAGTCCTCTAAGTTGCAAGGTGAGGCCTCCCTGGCTTGGAAATGATTTTTCCAGGACATTCCACAGATACTTGATTGGATTGAGAGCTGGTGAAATTGGAGGCAAAGGCCCTGATTCAGACCCGCTCGCTCGACCCCTTCTGGCCGGTTGCTAAGCTGTGGGTGACCACCCACAGCTTTAGCGAGTGGCCAGGTGATGGTCGCGATGGTCCCAACCATTGGGCTTGCGACGAGACCCTTGTGGTAGGGTCTCATCTGCGCAAGCCCCAGTGAGCTTCTGGCTCTAGTAGAGCCGGAAGCTCACTACTGACATCACTCGTTATGTCAGCAGGGCCACCTCCAAACGGCAGGCGTTCCTTCGGGGACGCCTCCGTTTGGCAAGCCACCCCCCCGACCCGCCTACAAAACGGGGCGAGCTGTCAATCAACATCGACAGCCGCCCTGTTTGTAGCGAGCCCCGGAGCGAGTGAATTTCTCACTCACTCCGGGGCTTGTGCACGCCGCGCGTGTGCACTGCCCGGCCATCGAACCGCTTGCGAGCGCTATGCGCTTGCGAGCGGGTGTGAATCAGGCCCAAAGTCATCACATCGTACTCTTTGTCATGTTCTTCAAACTATACCTGGACAGTTTCTGCAGTGTGACAGGGCACATTACCCTTCTGGAAGAGTCCACTGACATCAGGAAATACCGTTGTCATGAAGGGGTGTACTTGGTTTGCAACAATGTTTAGGTAGGTGGTACGTGTCAAAGTAACAAGCACATAAATGCCACAACCCAAGATTTCCTAGTGGAACATTGTCCAGAGGATCACACTGCCTACACCAGCTTGCTTTCTTCCCATAGTGTATCCTGGTGCCATCTCTTCACTAGGTAAACAATGCTCACGCACACAGACATCCACTTAATGTAAATGAAAACATGATTCATCAGACTTGGTCACCTTCTTCCATTGCTCCATGGTCCTGTTCTGATACTCATGTGCTCATTGTAGGCACTTTTGGTGGTGGACAGGGGTTAGCATGGGCTGTGGCTATGCACAGACAGCTGTGATGCACTGTGTGTTATGACATCTTTTTATCATAGCCAGCAGTGGATGCCCCAGAGGTGGGGCTGCAGCTCAGTCCAAAATTCAAATAGGGGCGTCACACCAATTGCCACCCAAAACGCTGCCAAACATCGATGGCTGGAACTCACTGACAATTGGTGTGGCTCACCTATTTTAATTTAGGCCGAGCTGTAGCCCCACCTCTGCGGCCACCACTGATCAGCATTAACTTATTCAGCAATTTGTGCTACATTAGCTCTTCTGTGGGATTGGACCAGCCGAGCTAACTTTCGCTGCCCAAGTGCATCAATGATCCCTGAGCACCCATGACCCTGTCGCCGGTTTACCGGTTGTCTTTCCTTGGACCACCTTTGGTAGGTTCTAACCACTGCATAATGGGAGCACCTCCACAAGACCTGCCATTTTGGAGATGCTCTGACCCAGTCATCTAGTCAACACAATTTGGCCCTTGTCAAAGTCGCTCAGATTCTTAAACATGCATTTTATTCTGTTTCCAACACATCAACTTCAACAAATGAATGTTCACTTGCTGCCTAATATCACCTTCACAGCTGCCAATGTAATGAGATAATCAATGTTATTCACTTCACCAGTCAGTGGTTTTAGTGTTATGGCTGATGGGTGTATATATGTAAAAGACACCAACATGAAACCAAAAAATTTATAGGAGCAGAGAAAATGGAACCAAATCATTCCGTTATATAGAAGGGAGAGAGGGTTCTCAAGGTGTGCACCAAATTCATAATTATGTTGTACCAGGGATCAATCACTTAAAACAAATTGGGGTCCTACCTCACTTTTTCTGGGTAACATCAGAACTTACCTCTCCACATGCCCCTTAAATGCCCCTCAGACCTCCCCAAGTGTTACTTATGTTCCATCAGACATCTCAACATGCCCCTTATGTGTCGTCAGACCCCTCCACATGTTCCTTATGTGCCATCAAATCCATTTAGATGCCCCTTGTCAGGACACCAGGGGTTTGTTGATTCATGTTGGAGCTCGTTGGGCTATCTGTATGTGCAGGAGGGTGAATGAAGCTGGCTGCTTAATTATGCTATTCCTTATGCAGGCCACTAGGAGTAGCAGATTATTGATGCTGCAGAGTGATTAGCAGAACAGGTGCAGGATAGCCAGTAGCCTTAGCAGTAATTAGGATATACTAGAGTAGACTGCTATTATACTGGAACTAAAATTCAGGAGCACAGTTGAAGCAGGCTGCAGGAAACACTGGAATGGTGGACTGGGCGGATAGTGCTGTCCCTCTCCAAGGGAGCTAAAATGCCTGCTCATCAGAGAAGAGTTACCTGTTTCTGATCCCTCCCTGGTGGGATGCAACTCACGTTCTTCTCCTCTTCAGTGTACTATTAAGGACTCTTTATAATGATTTTACAGGCCCAACAAGCACCTTAACCATTACACTGTTTTACCAAAGCATGATAAATGTATACCGGAAAGATTCCTGGACTGCACACCCTAAATAGATATATAATGGGAGGTGCTACCTGATGAGACTAATTGCAGGCACGGAAACAGACAAATCTCAGGTGCACAACTCCAAATTATTGATAATATATAAATGCAATAACATTTTGCAATCAATAGAGGTTTTTAGCATAATCATGGCCAAGGTTATGGGCATACCCACCATATCCAGGTAACCTCTTTAGGGTAGGTCCCTAATATACTAGGGTTCAAATCCAGAGCGCTAGACACCCCCAAACTAGCCCAGCTAAGCCACCCCAGGGCACCGCCATAGTAAGAAATGTGCAGTGTAAAAAAGATAGTTAAGAGCAGCCACAGCTGCATATAAAGAATGAAAATAAAAAAATTAAGTACATGTATAATAAACAAACAGTGAAGGGTTAAAATGTGTTATAAAAGAAAGAATGTGTTATAATGCGATGCCCTGAAACAGATCAACCAAAGCAATCTAGGGGGACCCACGCCCCAAAAATGAACCAAAGTTGCACTACAGTATATAACTTGTACAACTTACCTAGAATTGTGCCTAATACCAGTGTGCATATACATTACCAGACTCCATCCTTTTAAACCAATAAGGAAGGGTGCTAATCCAGACTAAGGGCGTCTCCTTTCCCTCAGGTGTGCAATAAAGCACATTAAATTGAGTATATGGGAAAGATTCCTGGACTGGACACCCTAAATATATATATATCAGTGGCAAACGCAGGATTTCTAGAGGGGGGTTTCCAAATGTTTGATTTTAGAGTGAGTGTGGCCAGTCCATGAAAAGGGTAGAATTACCACTTATCCAGCTTTAAAATGAGTCATACAAAGTGTATTGTGTGTCATAATTCCAGCATATACAGGACCAGAGATAACAGTAAGCCATTAGATGTGGCGGTAGGGCCATCCTGCCTGAGCTGAATGTTTTTATATTACATGTGGGCACCATTCCAGGGCATGGGAGCAAGTCCGGGAGTCTGGGGGAGCAGAAGAAGAACCTAGCACTGCCCTGGACATATATGTAAATATTGGGCTCTATAGCAGTGCATCCCTAACAGTGCATGTTTTCCAAATCCCCTAATTGGTGCACAGGTCATTTATTACTAGCTGATACATGTTAAAAGATCCATAGGTGGTGCTATTTATTTCATTTATGATACTGAGAAGAACATACAGCGCTAGTAAAATTCCATTATATTACTATTTCTATTGTGGTCATGGTGTGGGCTGGGGAGGGGGGTTTCCAGTCAGACGGAAACCCCCCCTGCGTTTGCCTATGTAAATAATGGGAGATGCTACCTGATGAGACTAATTGCAGGCAGAGCCGTAACTAGACTTTTTGGTGCCCTGTGCCAGAAAGAGCATTGGCGCCCCCCTCATTTTTCAAAGGGACATAATTCACCCAAAAAAGGGGAATGGCCTCATGGGGAAGGGCCAGGGAAGGGATAGGAGAGGCCAGTAGATGCTGGGGATGAAATAAGAGGAAGCTACAAGTGAGAAGGATGATAAACTGAAAATTGACAGGTCCAAACAGCGCCCCCTGACCTCTGGTGCCCTGTGCGATGGCACCGGCCGCACTACCCTAGCTACGGCCCTGATTGCAGGCACAGAAACAGACAAATCTCAGGTGCACAACTCCAAATCCTCACCAAATCAGCAGACAAGAGGGACATCAGAAATAATCCAAATCAAGTACACTGAAACAAATCAGAATTAAGGATTGTTGGAGCACAGGTAGTGAACTGATTTTATAGACAGTGCAGTTTAAAATATAGTGCATTTGACTACATAAGCAGTCACATGCCCCCCCTCCCCCCCACACATACTCTTTACATTGCTGTCAGGGCTGCAAGCTCCATTCCAAGAAGAAAAGAAAGCTGGAATCATGGGCAGGAGGAGAACCCTAGCAGTGGTGACCATCAGACCCTGTAAGAGATTATCAGGCGCCAAGTTCGGATCTGGTGACCCCTAACATTTAACTTTTATCTTAAGCATTGGGGGCAATTCAATTGAATGAGATTTGAATAGCGCCGGGAAGGGGTTTGATTTGCCCTTACCGTGCCCTGCACTTAGCTGGGAGATACCGGTTATCGGTATACTGGTTATCACGTCTTTAGCCGGGTGTTTAGTCACGGTAACCAGCATTCTCCGACTTGTGCCATGCCGGCCGCGATGCTGATAGCACCGCGGTAAGCCGGAAGACAGCATCATGGCCGGCACTTAAGTCGTGATTTCTGCTCACACCTCAGGAGGGTGTGAGCAGAAAACCGCTAGTCGGAGTTAACAGAGTTGTCATTTGAATAGCTCCGGGAAGAACTCCTTCCCAGCGCTATGTACATTGCACTGAAATTAAAATCGCCCCATTGAGATGCTTTTACTTCTTCTAAACTTTCTCTTTGCTTTTAGTCTTTGCTGTTTCGCTTGCTTCATGTTTGTCTGTCTGTCACCGGATACCAAAAGAGAATATTGTGCTACTAAATGTATAACATGAAGTCGATTGCAGAAACTCTTGTGGAAGTTTTTTGTTTATCATTCTAAAATAGACTTAAATAAAAAAAATTAAATCTGTTATGTGACCCCTGTGATTGTTGCAATAACATCAGCAAATAGAACTTTGCATGTATATGAATTCCCCTCCTGGAAAAGTGCTGATAGAGTGGCTAATGTGCTGAAATCTTCAGAAAATATGAAGTCGAGAACCAATGCCGTTCAATAATGTTATCCTGATAGGAGTTCAAAAACTGTGTCAGAATTTGATCAGTCGTCTTTTTTTTTCCCCTGCTAAGCTGTCAGATGTACAGCAAGGCTGCTTATAATAAACCACTCGCCAGGAAACTCACTGCTGAGAAAGGACTTCATTTTTTTTCAATTGTAATGGCTTGCATGACCAAAGGGAAATATACTGCAGCACTCTCTTATCGTATTCCAGTTTAAAGCGAATGCAATATTTCTTTAGGCACCGTAAAACTGGCTTTTATTTTTAAGACCTTGCATAATGAAGTTGTTTGTTATGGACTATGGAGTTATGTTTGATTAAAGCTTACCCTGTATAATTTCAAGATTATGCTGCAGCCACTTATCATACTTGTGCTATCCAAATTCTGCCTCCACTGCAGAGAGCAGGGAAATATATGCAGGGGTCTACAGAAGTGGCTATGTGCTAAGGAACATGGGTGTTGCTTGTAATATTACCGTGACAATGTGAAATGATGTTGTTACAGTACATGTTCCCTGTAAAAGGTATACTTAGTATCTTAGTAGGTTACAAACCTTGGTAATAACTACAGGAGTTCTTATCTAAATCAGTTACGTGACCTATGATTCTAAACGGGTTGGGTAGGGGATGCTGGCACTCAAGATCCTGGCGCTCATCCTGACTGGGTTACAATCCCGACACAAGCAGGTAGGTACACTACCCTTCCCCTACCCCTTCTCCCAGCGGTCAGGATGCTGGCGTCTGGATTCTGGCTGTTGGCATTCTGCGCGCTGGCTTCCCGAAAGCCGGGATCATGACTACATCCCTTCTAAACATATGTAGCCAAATGCTGAGTTTACCATATGTGTGTTTCCGGTACGTATGTTGCACTCTGCATGATCTGAAACCAAGTGCATGCAAGTACGGGCAGCGTGAAATCAAACGCATTTCAGTCACATCTACTCTTATGTCATAGGAGGCGTATTATTTTCGGTGAGGGCATGCAGAGTGAAGTGTAAATAGGCCAGGCGTATCACTCACACCAGTATAGGCTGGAGCACGTCTGGGCTGCTGCTGCTGATGATGAATATCAAACAAAGCTTATGAATAGGGGACGGGTGTACCTCAGAGATACATACAACCCTGTATACTGGCAAATATACGCAGTTGTGCCCATGCATGCAATGTGGGAGCACCTACGGCTGATTTGCGTTCAACTCAGCATCCTGAGATGGCGATAATGGCACAAGTATTGCAGCAGTAGTACAGTATTTCTTGTACTGTCAGGGCACTAGATAACTATGCTTACCCATACCCATGCAGTGGCAAGGTGTAGTTATTATGTATGAATCCTGGTGGTAACCATTTGTTGTGCTAAGTAAAGCACAAAAAAAAGTCTCTATGAAAGCACTCAATTTCACTGACAGTAGGGATTTTAGCCTTTTGATAAATATGCCCCTTTGTGCTTCTACTAGCAAGGCATTTTTAAAAGCAGACTGTTGCAGGGATGTGCAGTTAGGGGAGGCAGAGCCTCTCCTGTCACACTCCCAAGATTTTATATAAAAATGATTAGAATAATACAAAGAAGATATTTATAACTTATAAACATCATCTTTGTTTATTATTGTAGTCATTTTCATAGTTAACATTCACCAGCTTTGTGGAGCTCCCTGGGACTGCAGGAAGACAAGAGATGAGGCAACAACAGCTCAGCCTCACTTCTGTATAGTCACACACGGCTTGCAGAGCTGGGGGCAGGGCCACACCATGGGCAGTAAGCTGCACAGAAAGAGAGCTAATAGAGACATGCCTCGTAGTATGGGGGTGTGCCTTAAGCACTGATGGACACCTTGGATGTGTCATTGACCAGGAATGCATTACAATGTTTAGAGATCAGAGCTTAGTCAGCAGCAGGAGACGACACAGTGATGCAGGTAGAAGAATCAATGGACACTGAAGCTTAGTGTAGTGAGGGGAGAGTTACATTGAGTAGGGGGTGAGACAAGCTCCCAGCACTCAGACTCATCTCCATGTGTGCCTCCCCAGCCATTGAACTCACCACACGTCACTGCACCTTGTAGGTAATATGCCTGGGCAGCCACATGACAATGCTGGGTTTTGTGCCTAATGTTTGGGACTTTTTTTTTTTTTTCGCAGAATTATCTTTGCTTCACTCTTCATACGCCCCCTATAAACACGCTGCTTAGTATCACTCTGGTATATAAAGTGTTAACTCTTACATTTTCAAAAAATATTAAATATTGGAAAGTGTACATAAACAAATAGTGAGGCGCTGCCTAAAGCCATGATGCTCTGGAAACCCGGTCTACTGTCTATGTGACTGAGTGAAAGGAATATTCTATTGGTTGGATGCTGTGAGTATGTAGCCCATTGATGCAACCGATGTCACGTGGGTACGGAACTCCCCAGCTCTAGACTCCCGCTCACGTGACATGGCGCGATCAGACACATACTTACAAATAAGGTAATTAAAAGGTTTTTAGATTCATCTGTCTCCGATTAATATTAGGATCTATTAGAACTGTGTGAGTCTCCTTTTTATATGATCTTATGTGATTTATTAGGTGTATTATTATGCTTCTTAATTAAACATGGGTACAGGTGCATCCTTTCATCTCTAAACGAGAGGGGGTATTTATACATGCCAATGTGGATCATAATCTACACTGCATCTGAGAAAGCTGTCTGTGACAGGAAAACGCGTCAGTCCACCACCAGAGGATTGCTTTATATTTGCTGGACCATCCACTGCACACTATCTCTTGAAAAATACTTTATTCCAACAAAGAACTATTTAGTATTCTTATGATTGAATTATATGTGTTTGATGAGTATATTTCAGATTGCACATTGTGCCTAATAAATGTATTTTTGTATTCTCTAAAGGTTGGTCACAGTTTTTATTTAACACATTAGTGTAATTATATAGTCTTGGCCCGTATAATCTAATTTATTTTTGATTTCTTTAATTTGCCACCTTATGATGCCAATATAGATAAGACAAAATAAATGCAGTTCTTATATTATCTAGTATTCCTTATCATACACATTACAGAAAGAGACATATACACACACAGTTATATACAAAAGACATAGTTATGCTGTACACCCATGACTCACAGGACCATAGTCCATGGTTACAAATATATACTTTACCTAGTGTCCTTGTGGCATCAGTCAATATCTTCACTTTCAGGGACAGTCTTTAGACGCCTAATATTATGAAAACACATTATTAATCCTCTGCTTTTGCCCTCGTCAAAAGAGAAACTGAGGGACACAATTTATTCATAATAAATCACATCACTGCAAAAACCCAGTTTCGTGGAAAAGATGAAACTGTGATTGCTGGATTAAGAGTCTGGTCTGGAAAAAGAAGTAAATAGTTGCTGCAGAATATACTGTAATATTAGTGCCACTCGTGACATCAGAATACTCCAGATATAACCATATATATTAGATATCATATTGCTTATATGTATTACAGTGTGTGTGTTAAAATAAATATTAAACAAACTTGAGGGCCTTGCTTGTGTGCCTATGTGAGTCTTCTACTTTGCAACAATCCTAAACCAAGGGTTCCCCATATTTTTTATTATGCTTCCCTCCCACAATCTAAGGCCCCACCCGTTTCCCAAAAACATACTTCCTATACTAAAAGCTGCTAGTTATGCACATAATTATACATAGTAATACAGAAAACATAGTTTTATGTACATACTTGCAAACATTTTATTCCTCAAGAAAATGGAGATTTATACAAACTGATTGTTATCCTAAACACGCACTTCCCTTATTCTCCCCATACAATTCCCAGCCCTTCTCTGTCCAGAACCTTCTCCTCCTCTATGCAATCCCATCAGTTCCACAGTACACTCTCCTTTGCATATATTGTGTGAAATGCAGTGATACCCAGACATCAGTTGGCCAATTAGTGATGGACCTTACTTTAGAATGACGTCTCTGCTATCAGAGTTCAAGGTAGGCAACTCACTTCATAACCCCTTGCCACTAGTCCTTGTTGTCAACTACTTTTGCCATCAATGGCAGAGAACCAATGGTTCTTTGCCATCAATGGATGAGCAGGAGCCAATTATGTTTTTTTATTTTTTATGGCAGGATGGAGCTTAGCCCCGCCGCCCCAGCGCCGCTAAGCCCCATCCCCAATTTTTATTGGCATGCGGCCCGGCGAGCCATCGGCAAACGTGACCATAGAGGGTGTTCAAACTATAGTTAGTTTAGTCTGTGTGCCATCGATGGTTATCACCGATGGTAACCATTGATGGCCATCCCTAACTGGAAGGCAATATAAGAGATTAGAAAAAAGGAAACCACTCTTTCGTGCATTTAGATGCAGCCCTCTTCAACAAAATCCAAGATGTCACCCTAAATCTTCTTAAGGACAACAAGAGAGAAAAATGGGCTTGGATGAGGGCGCTTCTAATAGGGTTAGAATGTCTTCGTAGTGTAGAATGCAGTGAAGGGGAGGATGGTGTATTGGAGGGTTTAGGTGTTTCTTGTTGGTCTTTCTTCCTCTCCAAAGTAGGGATATATGGAAGGAAAAAACAAAAAAGTACAATGTGTGGTACTGTACCAAAGGGGATGATATATCAAAAAAATTAACTCAAGAAATCCTTAATCCCATACCACCAGATGGTGCATAAAGTTATTAAATTGTGTAGGGAGACAGGTTCAGTGAATCACCTTTAGGGGAATCGTGTGTCATGAGAATTAATTCCCCCTGCCCAAGTGAAATAGATATAATAGAGGGGGGCCATACCCCACTCACTCTGAATAGAGGTATATTCAATCATATAAAGGTATCTTTATAAGCAGGTGTACCATACTCACAACTAAGGTGGATGTTATACTCCTATAAGGGTATCTTTGGATATACAGCAAATACCGGAAGAATTCTGTGTTCACTCCAAAATTCCAATCAAAAGGTATTTTATTAGAATAAAAAAAGAATTAAAAAAATCACTTCAAAATAGCAACTTTCTAATTCCTGGTTTCCGTGAATAAAGGTACACATAAGATGTTTCAGAAACTCAATAACCTCCAGATAAGTTACAGAGAAAATTTGTACCTTTATAGAAAGTCCATAGGGGATGTAAGCAATGAGTCATCCATATGAATAAGTCCCTTAAACCATCTCTCCCTCTGCTGCTTTATGTACCCTCAAGACTTCTCCTATTGGTGGGGGCGGGGACTGACTTAATTGAAGGAACTCGCTAACTAACACATCAATGGATATAAGTGAAGCATTGCTGTATATCATATCTTCATTAGAAAGTGATAATATAAATAAAAATAGAAAATTCCAAAGATAAAGATTAAAAATTAAAACCAAAATTTGCGTTTCCGGCTATTGGAATGCACGGACTTCCGCCGAAGTGGTGTAGTGGAGGTCCATGTGATATAGTACCTGCATAAATCCAGTAGGCTTTGCCGCTACGCGTTCCAAATGCCAGAACTTCAAACTGCTTCCGCCGGGAGTAAAGCAACGGCAATCATGTAGTGGGAAGGTGCTCTAGTGTTCAGTCTGCCGTCACGTTAGTCACATGTACTGATAGTATGGACTAATACTGCATTCTCTCTTTAAAACGGTCTCTGGAATACCTAAGATACTACATATAGGCTAAGCCTAAAACAAAATGGTAATTAATATCTAAATAAGGGAAAAGGGAATCTATATATAAATAAACCCAATAAAAATGCCATTCCTGATCAGTATCAACTAAAACATACGTCATAAAAAACTTATGAAAGCATAAAATATGTCAATAAATACCAATATATCCTATAAAGAGAGTTATATACACCTCGGATAATGTAAACAGAATCTGAAATCCCAATAAAAATATATGTATAAATATTAAAAATCCAGAACGTATAAATTTGGAGAAGGAGCGGAACCAGTACGGGAACAGCCAAAGGCCCTGATTCAGAGCCGGTCGCTCTGACAGAGTGCTTGCGATCGGGTCTGAATCAGACCCTCAGTTCTAAGGTTTGGATAAAGAGAAATAAAAAATACAGAAAAGATCTGTATAAAAAAAAAAATATATATATATATATATACAGTGTGTGTGTGTGTATATATATATATATATATATATATATATATATATATATATGATATACAAATGATCTTTGCTTTAGAATGTAAGCTCTCACGAGTAGGGCCCTCTTCCCCACATGCTTCTCCTCCCCCCTACGTATAGTATCATTTACTCCTAACTCCCCACAACGGCACCTAACACCTGGTTGCTCATGTCCTGCTGCTTGTGTTATGCAGCTATGTTTATAACCATGTCCTTGTCCTGCATTGTTTTGTATTACTATTAACTGCTTTTCTTGTGTGCTCATTTATGCTGCGGAACCTTTGTGGCGCCATATAAATAAAGGATAATAATAGTAAAAATAAAAAATTAAATTAAATATATCCCAAGCAATATAATGTAAAAACACTTCTAAAAGACCTAAAAACTTGGAAAAAGAGATGAGTATGTGTGTCTGTGATATAATGAAGACGGAGAAAGTGACAATCATCTCGAAAATGGCTCTCATCTCTGCTTTAGCCAGCCTGATGTCTTCATCATTCTTACGCCATGCTGATGGAACTAATAGGATACCGCAAAAAAGACACAATCTGTGTAGGGTTGCAATTATGGCAGGTGGAAAAAAGGGTTGACACGCTATGCATAGAGAGGCCCTTCTTTATATTTTGGACATGTTCCCCTAATCGGTCCTTCAGTTTCCGACAAGTCCTACCGATATATTGTTTGTTGCAACTACACTCCAATAAATAAACAACATTTTTACTGTTACATGTAATAAAATGTTTGATTTTATATTTTGTCCCATTTGCAGTAGAGATGTATATATAAGAGAGATGTTTTTACAGAAAGGGTAATAAATCCATGGAATACTCACCCAGCAACTGTGATGGGGACTCTTACAATAAAATAATTAAAGAATGCATGGAACAAACGTATTTATATGTATAAGACATAGATAAAATAAAGGTTAAAAAGTAAAAAAAAAAAAAATCTGAGAAAGCATAAATAAATAAATAAACTTCCCCCTCCACCATCCCTCCGAAAATAGGTATAAAAACAAATGCACCCACACAAAGGGCGGAATGGACCTGTAGATGCCTTACTAACAAATCCTCTGTTTGTCTGTTAACCATTCTCAGCCAGCATAATGTTTAATGAAGCTTTGCTCTGCAGTTTTGCAGTATGCAGCTTGCACCTGGCGAATATTTGACAAAACATCTTCATAGATTGCTCCTGCTGACTCTGCATATCTCAAGATAATAAATTAGGCCACAAGATGGATTTATCTAAATTGTTAAGACTCTTCTGTGCTGAATCCGCATATTTAAAACATTATTTCAGTTTGCAAGGCTTTAATGAGGACCAAGGATGTGGTTTTATACAATGTGCATGTTGAACGCCAGAGGTTAAGAATCATGTTGTGTATTTAACACTTTTCATAATTAGTATTTTTTTTTTAATGCTAAAAAACAGATGGCTGTTGGAAGTAAGTCTAAAATTCATGCATTTAAAATCAGAAGTAAACATCACAATAATGATTACATCATAATTATACATGGTTCACTATTGGCAGCATGGTAGCATAGTGGTTAGCATA
This sequence comes from Taudactylus pleione, assembly GCA_031769625.1. Taxonomy (NCBI): domain Eukaryota; kingdom Metazoa; phylum Chordata; class Amphibia; order Anura; family Myobatrachidae; genus Taudactylus; species Taudactylus pleione. Next base: position 377,182 of record JAUIMM010001042.1, on the reverse strand, counting down.
TATATATCTATATATCTATATATATATATATATATACATCAGGGGCAGAACTATGGGAGACAATGGAGGCGCCTGCCGCCGGGCTCCAGCTCTGAAGGGGCACCTCCTCCATTGTCCACAACATATTCACCCCACTTAGGGCTGTAACTATATACCCGGAGTGTACCGTCATGGCCGCCCAGTACATGGCAGCCCTTCCCGGCACCTGAGAAGCCACCATACACTAGTGGAGAGCTCCATGTCAGACCATTAGCTGCTGCCTTCATCTATCTATAGCCTGTCTGCATGCGCATTGTTACATTATAGTGTCAGCGGCTGTGACATGGGGGGGGCAGGGGGCACCAAATTATAGCTTGCCTTCGGGCGTCCGGGATGAACTTACGCCACTGATATACATACCTCCCAACTGTCCCGCTTCCAGCGGGACAGTCCCGTTTTTATGGGACTGTCCCGCCCGCGGGCCGCAGTGTCCCGCGTTGGGGGGGAAGTTGGGGAGAGCACACCCGCTGCTCTGCCTAGCAGAGCAGCGGGTGTGCAGAAGGTGAACAGATGCCGTGCGCATCGCACGGCATCTGTTCACTAGCGTAGGGAGAGCCTGGGGGGCTGCCCAGCATCTCGGAGAGTGCTGGGCACGCCCCCTATAGTGACGAAAACGGGAGGAAGCCGCGAGGCTCCGCCCCGTTTTCATTTGACCCCGCCCCTTTACGGAAGCCCCGCCCCTTTTTTGGGCGCTGTCCCCCCTTCCCATCTCTAAAAGTTGGGAGGTATGTATATATATATCTTATCTCTATCTTGGACTGCAGATGTTTCACACCTAGGAAACAGATTAAGTAGAAGCTGATTGGTTGGCACTTTCTCTCTGCCATTTTACAGGCTGTATTTCAAAGATGACAGAAGCTAATTGGTTGGTACTTTATCTCTCTCCAAGGCCTGACACATCTCCCTCTTGATCTGAGGTAGTTCAAATAGGTAAAAAACAGAAAAAGAAAATGAGTAATCCCCTTAAATAATGGCCCAACTGCATGCTGATAAACATAAAATGTTTAAAAGCTGGAGTCCCTGTAAGTATCTGTCACTGATTAATCAATTACAATAACATCATATTCACACACTGACTAGTTTGTTTTGCCATAAAACAAATTGCTCTTTTAAAATTAGCAGCTACATTACTGCTTCTCGCAGGCTACTACATTTGGGCCAGGATGCGGGAACTTTACAGATGCATATGGGAGTCACAGTGTAGGCCCCGTGGCCTTGAGCAGTGGAATTGCTAAATTCTCAAACAATTGGGTACCCGACCTCACAGCTGGGCCAGCCACGTTTACTGTTGCTGCTGCCACGTGCACAAGAGTCACGAATAAGAGGAAAACTTGTTGATTGCAGGTAACATGGTGCTAATAAGTGCAAGTTATGCAGCATTTTATCTGAAATAAGTAGAAAACAAAAATATTAAGAAAATAATACAAATAATAATGAACCAGGTCCTGTTCATAAATGATAAATAAGTATTTTATGCTTGTTTTAATGTTAACTGTGTGAAATAGAGTGCCTGTCCCATGTCTGATTGTGATGCAATCTATGTATATCTGTGTATATCTTCATCTTCAGCGGGCTGGATCCATGTAGTTCTCTGTCTATTCCTAATGCCAGTTCTTAGCAAGGATCGCTATTGCGTACGCAGTGGCCTATTGTTGCGTACCGTGCATGCGTATGCGAAGACTCCACTACGATCGCACTGCAATCACGGAGACCACGCAGAGCCATAGTAGAGTGATTGACAGACAGTGAGCATTTTGGGGGGGTGACGGGGGGGGGGAAGAAACTCAGGCTGCCTGACCGCTTGAACGCCGTTGCATGGGCGTGCATAAATTAGCCATTGTGATTGCAGATGCTGTGTTGAGTACTTACTGCGTGCAACAAAGTTAGCAATTTCTAAGTAAGGTCAGGGCTGCTGTAATTCTGCGTGAGGGGCAAATAGTACTTGATGTTACGGATGTTTATGAAGGTTTGCAAAGTATTATGGATGTAAGATAGCGGTAGTGGGAGGCAGTGGGCGTCTCTATGCTGGCAGTATGACGGCTTTGCGATAGCGATCATTAGCATATTTTTGCAGCAGACCTGCGTGCAGTTACGGAGCTGCGATTGCAATAGTGATCCTTACTGAATCAGGCCCACAGTCCACAGAAAAAGAAGAATCTGCAAGGAAAGAATGTGTCTAGCAAGTGATTAGACAGAGGATAAGGTGTGTATCATGCTTACCTACTCTACAATGTCTATCAAGTCCTGATTTGGGGATTTGATGTAGACGGATGACTTTATACACTCAGGGCCTGGTTCAGCAAGGAACGCAGTTGCTAATACGCACGCAATCAAACGATTGTTGCATACTGCGCACGCAGAGACTAAGAATCACGTTGTGGCATTTAACACTTTTCATAATTATATTTTAAAGCTTAAAAACAAATGGCCGTTGGATGTAAGGCTACAAATCATATATGTTGTGAAAGAGTGGAAATATCACTTCAAAGTCCATCCTAATAACAATTTCCATGAAAGATGTATTGCCCCAGTATGAGGGGGTGTGGGCATACATATGTGTGGAAATTTTGGGCGCCCTCGGTAGATGTTGTGCCTCTTTTGTGGCTTTTCCCTTATGGGTAGCCCCCTGACTCGCCGGCCTACTGCCACTTCAGTTCAGCTTCTTCATTCATTTCAACTTTTTATCTTCAGTCTAAATTACTGCTGTCTTACATTAAAGCAGTGGTTCCCGATCTGTGCCCCGTCACCTCTGCATTAAGGGATTGGGGAAATATTGGGTCCTTATTACAGATATGGCTTTTTTGGGTTCAATGGCACAAAAGATGTAGGTGGGTGTACATTATTGTGTAATATCTAAATGAGTCTAATGTAAACAGAAATGTATAGTTATTGTGACCAGTGCACTGTGCTGTGTATGGTACTAAAAATGGGATGCGGTCACTATCCCAACTGCTGGGATTCCGGCAGTCAGAATGGCAACGCCGGAATCCTGACACTTGCCAGAATCCCGGCGCCTGCATCCCGAATGTAAGTAGCGTGGTTAGGGGGAGGACTAGGGTTAGGCACTAAGGGGGGAGGGTTAGGTTTAGGGTGGGGGAAAGGGGAGGCTAGGTTTAGGCACTAGGGGGGAGGTTAGGTTTAGGCACTGGGGAGGGAGGGTTTGGATACCGACCAACAAAGTGTTGGTACTGTAACCCTGTCGGGATGCCAGTGTTGAGATTCTGAACATCCCAAGTGATGTTTGTATTATGGGCCTGATGCCGCCGTTACTACGTCTGTGTACACAGTGGATGAGCGAAAATATGCGAATTTGACAGACGCCAAGGTTTGTATTGAGACGTCCACCTGCGGTTTTGCAAATCCAAACATCTGTGTACAAAGTCGCAGCATCGGTCGCAGGTCTTTCTATAATCGGTCTTCTGAGTAACCCTATGGCTGTAGGAACTGAATCGCCAGAGCCAATGAAAATGGTTGCGACACATCAGTGTTTTCTTATCCCAATCCACGTTACCGCCTGAGTAAAAAGTCACAGCGAGCGACTATGACGCATGCGCTGGGCGACTTCACCCCATGCGCAGTTTACCGATAATTGCTCAACTCTATTATTATCGGCATAGCGTGTAACTCTGCATCAGGCCCAGCTTTAGAAAATGTCGGACTGTTAGGTAGTTGTTTCCTTATACACAGGCTGTGAAATGACTGAATAAATACTGTAGGGATAGAGGAGTGTTATAACATAAAGAAGTCAGGAATTTATTAGAGCATGTTCCTCTCGATCACTGCTGGATCAGACTGAGCAATCATTAAGGTCACTGTGAGGATATACAAGGTACTCTGCAGTATAGTGACAGGGACTTGGTTTAAGAAGTCAGTTCTTTTCTGTCTGCTATATCAAATGTAGTCAGGCATTTATTTTTGTAAGCTGTAAAATGACTAACAAAAGAAGGTGAACTGTGCCTCCTAGTGGCCAAATAAAACATATGCCGAACTTAGCCTTAAGTATTGCATTGCTGGCCGTTTTCAATGGTATAGGATAGTTATATATGTGATCAGAAACACTGAAAAATAAGAGTGGATAAATTAATCTTCTAATGACGCAATCTGAAGGTTTTTCATGATTTTTAGTTTGTAATAAGAGCACAAGAAGAACCTGTAGTAACTGCTTAGGGTGATAATGCTGCTACAGCCCAATGCCTAGTGTAATATACCTACTAGACAGCTGAACACTTACCTATAATGTTAGATAGGTATACACATCACACACTGTGATACAGATAATTCAGTACCTATCTGAAACAAAGTACGAACAATCTTGTGGTAGGAACCTTGCGCTGTAAGGTGGATCTAACCTTCTTCATCCACATTTAGTGGTGCAAATGCAATATTGTGACATTGACACATGATTCAGTGCTGCCTGGGACTGGGGGTGTGTATTTCACCATTGTCTCTGTTCTCTTCAGATGACATTTATATACTATATCTATATATTTAGAGACCAGCAGTAGCAGCACATAAAATATCCCTAGATCCCTTAAGCATGGCAAAAAGAAATCTACAGCTTCCAATGAGTTGTAACTAGAGTAATTGTATAATTTTTTTCCATTTTATCCACTACAGTGACATATGTAGGTCATTCAGACCATTTTAGCATCACTAACTATTATCTATTGTAGAAATAAGAATGACGTGTGTAACATTATTTTCTAATTATAAAAAGTTCACTTTTACAGATTTGTTTCAAAATTTCTAAAAAGATAAAAATCTATTTTGAGCGTGACGATTATTGTAAGCCTTATTTCAGAGCAGCTTGTAACATCTTGTTCATTTGAACACAGCAATACAATAACACAGCATGAAGAAATGGCTCCTTGCGGAACATTTTGTCCACTGCTGATAATATGGAAATGTTCTTTCAGCTTGTCCAGTTCAAGTAAAACATAATATTATAACTCCCTGTGCAATAAAACTATTCTGTAACAGTATGGGATAGTTGAAAGTTAACATCTTATGTCTTTTCAGCTGCTGGAGTGTTGAAGTTTGGAACTTTGGTCAGCACATCAAACACCTATGATGGCACTGGTGTTGTGACGGTGGAAACGGACAGTGCTCTAATATGGACCATGGGCATCGATACAAAGAGCGATGAACAGAAATAGAGATTGGGTCTCACCAGCTGCACATCTAAGGATAACACGTTTGCTGAAAAATGTCAAATGCATTGGTCCTAAAGTAATCTGAAGAATAGCTCTTTACAGGACAAACTTTATTAAACTGACACATTCAATATCAGCCAGTCTGTCCCAATGATACGTTTCTCACTTTTATTCACAACTGCATAGGTAAAAGTTGAATAGGTAAACTTCTTTATAAACCTCTATGCCTATGTATATATGCACCCACTATTTCAATTATATATGAATCTGTAACTATATTAGTAATCACCTAGGAGTTTTGTTACCGAAAATACCAGGTGACTACTAATCTCTGTAACAAATTATAGCAAAGGGTGCATTATGTCTTATACTGTAGTACACATTTACCTAATGAGCACAACTAAATCAAAACTCACTGTTTATACAAATAACATCACTTGTGCATTAGTGTATATATATAGTCACAAGAAGAACTTCCATATTAAATGAACTTGTTAACGTTCCTTGCCTATTAACATTAGTTTACCAGTTCTTTAAAAACATTTTTGTAAGTCTTCTCTTACAGGATTTTTTAAAGTATCTCGATGATGGTTTCTATGTCACTATGAAATTATACTTTTATAGACCACAAAGAGTTTTGTTTTTCTGTACACAATTTTACAAAAGTGTGTAAAGGTTTACAGCTGATAAAGAGCAGAGCTGCTGTTTTGTTACTATATCAAATAGGTATTATCGTAAAAATGCCTTTTTTTTCTTTTTAAGTCATGTATGGAGTGCAGCTAAATTCAATGTATCATGAATAATGCTTAGCCATTGTTTCCTACATCCTGTCTTTTTGTTACACAATACATGTTCCTTTGTCACTTTTAGTGCATCATTTGTTTATATACATTATAATAAATATGGATAAGTGCCTAAAAGATGCTTGGACCAGTGTTTGAATTATTTGTGTCTAAAATGATTTAAATGAAATAGACATTTTAGAAAACATAATTTGTTTCATTGTATGCTAATATATTGCACCATTCACATGGTCTTCACAATATTCAGTTGGCTCCCTGTATGCAGATTTTAGAATTTTATCTCTCAACGTCATTTATTATCTTGAAGACAGAGGGTAATAATCCCAACCACCACTGCTTCGGCTAACTGTGAAGAGGAACTATTATGTGGCACAGCAGATCACTGGAAAGCTGACGTACCAATTAGGTGGTTCCACTCAATCAGGGTACTGGAAGCTCCCAGCACACTAAATGGTGAATGGCCCACTATTATCCAACAGTCAGTATACTGGGAGCTATCTAGTGGTGAGACCACAGAAGTAGTAAGTACACTATTGGGGTCTGCATTGTCTCGCTACCAGACATCTAGGTTTTACATTGTAAAGCAATCAGAAATCTGGGTTCTACATCATAAAGCCACATGCGATTTAGGAGTTTGCAATTGTATAACCACCAGAAATCTGAGGTGTGCTTTGCTAAGCTATCAGTGATATGGGGGACTGCACTGAAGAATGGTCCCCAGAATAGTTTGTACTGGCGACCATTCACCCACGTGGTGATATACCGATCCATTAACGGAACAGGTGTGGATGTTAGGGATTGTGTGACACCTGCTCTGAAAAGCACTGGAGCATACTGAAGTCACATTTTCCAGGTCTTCTGGCAGGTGCAGTCACTAACACATTTTAAAAGATCCACAGGTGGAGCCAATTTTTCACTTTGTGATTCTGTGAGACCTGGAAAACATGCACTGTTTGGGGTCCTGAGGACCGAGTTTGAGACCTGTGATCTACAGATCCATAATTTTGCCATTGCATATATTAATGAATAGGCCTCTATGGGTTGGGAGCAAAGTTTCCTGGGTGTATAATTTAACGATCCATGTTGCACTACAAACATTTTTTGTGCATTGTATTGCATACTGCACACATACACAGACTAGTTGAATTTTTAAGCTCAGTTACAGCTATCCAGTGCCTGCTCCCAATGCTAAGAGCAAACTTATGGGGGGAATTCATTTGACCACGATAATTTTTGAGCGGTAAAAACGTGATTTTGCTACAATTTTTTTTTCTGGGCAATTCAATTACCACACAATTCGTTTTTACCACACAAAAAAATCCTGTTTTGGGTGAAAACTCAGACTATCCGGGATAATTTCCCATATCCATGTGTTTTCGCGTTGCACGGCCGTGAAAAAACTGCACTTGGGGGTTTTGTTTCACCTGTATCCGGGCAGGTGAAATAAGATCCATGATGGTGCCGGCTTCCTGTCAGCAGCTCAGCACACGCTGCTGTAGTGGGGTGAGGGAGACTGCTGCCGCTGAAGTGGGGGACCGTGAGTGCCCATTCACTCCACAAAACATTTTTCAGTTATTTTCATGCTGAGATTGTGATGCCTCCCAAATTAACCAGTGCACATCACAACGTTATAAAGCTACACCCATCTCGTTGTCTTGAAATTCGGTTTTAAGTCTCATTATTAGTGAGTTTACTTATGAAGTACAAATAGTATTGTATATTGCATGTGTGGTAAATCCTGCTTTGTTTCCACAGCTGAAATTATATTTTGTTCTATTCTCCTGGACTTGTTAAGGAATTACACCTTTAAGAAATGTTCACAAAGTAAAATAAATATAGGACACATTGGCCTCATTCACTCAAAGCTGAGAAATCAGACGGATACACACTGTTCTTTACCATTTCTGCATTTGCTTGTGGTTCTGCTTCATTTGTCAAAGCAATTATTCCAGCAGGGTTTGTTGCTATGTGTACAATATTACAGAGTGTTATTTTCCCATTGTGTGGGTTCTGTGTATGCTATTTAGACATTAGCTGTCTTTTATTGGCGTCACAATTTGCTACATTGCTTTTGTTTGTGTACGCCGTTTCATCCTGTCTGTGCACATAAATGTCAGACTTTACTAGTGATACCTGTGTTTCTTCTGAGTTCTTTGAAAACAAGTGTATCACACACACACTTTCATTCATAACCTCTAACACACCTGCTGCTTGGTTAATGTAATTTAAAGCTGCATTACCACCAGTGGGGCACATTTCAGTTGGTCACTTTTAAATGGTTGTAGGAGGCCCAGCTCAAAAGGCACAATCTCTGTAGTTCCGGGGACCCACCTGCTAGAGCCTATCTTCTGGTGACCACAATACATTTACGGCCAGTTACAATAAGGGCTGCAGCACAGGGACAGTTCAGTAAGCTGCTTTCTGGGAACAACCCCCCCGCCTGAACTGTTGAGGTTATCTATGTAAATAGAGCAGGGAGTACAATGATTGGTAAAACCCAGACAGGCCTTTGTCCTTGCAGAACCCCTCAAAATCATCAACCACCTACAGATTTAGGACCTCTCTGTGTTCCTATTATAACAGGAAGACACAGCCGTGGGTGCACCTACTATTGTTGAAACCAGCCACAGGCTGAACTGTGCAGGGCTGGTGTTCCTATAGGATGGTCAGGTTCAAAATAACAGTCTACATCAGGGTTAATCAACATGTGGCCCTCCAGCTGTCTTGGAACTTCACATCTCAGCATGCCCTGCCAGTTTTACTATTATGGCATTCTAAAGCTGTGCCAGGCATGCTGGGATGTTAGTTCCACAGCAGCAGGTATGCATAAACAGAGCTGTTGTCTGAATATGTAAAGGGGTAGCAAAAGAAAACAGCAGGCCCACCTCACAGACTAGCAACGTTGGTGCTGGGTTTACTAATAATAATAATAAATAAAAAAAACAGGACTCTGCCGTGGCTCAGTGGCACCAGTATGATGGTCCGTAAGACCACTGCCCCTACCACAAAGGGCCAAATGTAATAGGGTGAGAGTTTAGAAGTAAACTCTCACATTATTATATTGGTCAAGTTGTATCTTCAAACTGGGAAAACATCTGGATGAGAGGTTAAGTCATGAGTTGTTTTTTTTTCCCTTGAATCTGAAAAACACGCAAGTTTTCATGTTCTCGGACTATTCAATTGGACAGAGTTTAAAAAGCGTGAGAGTGTGCTGCTAAACTTACCCCATTACATTTGGGCCAAAGAGTCAGAATAAATAGACTCAAAATTGTAGAGTAAAATAAAATGTTAAAAATCAGACAGAGACATTGTAAACTGCTTGATACAAGCTAGTTCACCAAATGAGTTTAAACTGAAGCATTTTCCCGTACAGCCCGATGGGGGAAGGAAATTTAATGAATTGCATAGCAATTAATTTGCCTGTACTAGATTTGGTGTATTGCAAATCACCATGAATTTTTTTTTTAAAAGGCAATTTATCTCTAATAGATTGTCCTCATGGTGTGAAAATAAGTCACATCTAGAGATACTAGTAAGTCTGATCACTGACAATAACTCAGGCAAAGACGGTCTTGTAATAGAGCACAGTAAAATCTTACAATAAAAAAACAAGTGCCCAATCTATGCAATGAATGTGGGAAAAAAAAAAACCCTAAAAACATCACTGGGTTAGGACAAACTCCCTATTTACGACTGTATTGAGAACTAAAATGTCAACCATGGCGGTGCCTGGATTTTTATTTTTTTTTCCCTCTTACTCCACCTATTCATACAATTTCATTATATACTGCATATTCATTATATTTTTTCATGATTTTTTTTTTTATCTTTACTATTGTAATTTTGGAACATCCTCACCTTTTCTCATCTAAGCGTTTTATCTTTCTGCATGTGGCACAGGTATCCCTGCGTGTCTTTTTTTCTATACATTTTTGGTTGTAGATAATGTTACCGATGGATGTTCAGGAGTTTCTGGGCCAAATGTAATAAGGCAAAACCAAGGTGATAACCAACATAACGCTCCTACCGTCAAAAACTCCACTGTGAAATCCAGTTCCAAATCCATCCAAGCGAAAAAAAAAGCCACTGGTTCAAAGTCTACCTCCAAACTCCCACTCAGACAGCCTGACACCTTTACTCCATCAGCCTCTCCCCCATTAGATTGTAAGAGCTCAGAATCAGGAGCCTCCTTCCTCTTGTATACTGGACTCCTCAACCTTGTCCCCTCTATGTCCTTGTGCATCTACTATGTACCATTTACTTTTCTAGTTTGTCCTTTTGCCTTTTCGGTTTGTCAAACGTAATATTTGTTCTATTCCCCACTGTGGACGTATGTGGCACCATATAAACAATAAGAATGGAACTCAAACATTCTGATATAGTAGTAAATACAATTATTGAATGTTTCAGCCAACCAGAATTCAGATCAGATTCTCTAAACAGAATCTCATAAGGCAAAACAGTCCTAGAGTGAAGGATAATGGGGAGGAGGGTTGTTTGAGTTATTAGTACTGAATGGACTATAGAGGATAGAAGAGACTTTTCTTTTATTTGGTGTCTTTAGATAAAACCTAAGCAAAGAATGGTCAGTATTTTAGGGTCAAATAAAGATTTAGAAAACCCCGTTTTGTTTTTTTACTTACAGCATAAATGACCTAACAAGCCTTCAATTTTCTTACACCTAATTGAATATCACTGGCCTCAAAACCTAAACCATAATATAATTTGCAAATATATTTCTCCTGTTCATGTACCAACATCCTTGCACTTTCATCGCAGTTCATCGGTTTAAGTAGATGCCCACATTGACCCAGAGGACACCTTGACAAGAGTTTTTAATACGTATCATTTGTAAAGTAATGGCTATATAAACCTAAGCGCTAGATTTGCCTAAAAGGGTGATTTAAATGAAAAATTCACAAACTTACTCCCCTCCTTCATGTGACATATGTGGTGGCGGGGTTGAAGAGTCGCCTCCAAAAACATTCACATCCTTGAAACATGTCCCCTACAAAATATTCTATCTGCACAGAAACAGAAGGTAAAGCGTCTGTTTTACCCTTTTTGCTGAATACTCTACCTCAAATGACTCTGGTCCAGTGTCTCAGACGTTGGGATACTTGTAATAGTCTGCACTTTGTAGTGCACATGCCCAATGTTTTAAAGGGGCTATTATTTAACAAATCAGGCTATTCCATTCACCCCTTTGTTTATTGCTTTTGATTCCCTAAGTCGTCTAGTGTGTAAGGTACCTACACAGACTATTTTTTTAATGATTTGCCAGATTCATCGGGACAAATCATAAAATTTGCGCAGTGTGAACGCACTGTCGTGCGGTGCGCACTCCCATGGGGTCGTCAGTCGCATAGTCAGTTGGGCCTGCATGTAGAGCCGACCTGACGACCCCATGGAGTAGGATGCAGCAGGGGCAGACATATCGGGCGGTGGGGCACTGGATCGTCTAACGTGTACGTACCTTTAGGTAAGAGCTGATGTGGAGATATAATTGTATCCGATACACTACAAGAGTGTGTATTGTAATATCAGACAGTAAGCAACGAAACAAAGCAACTCTGCTTGGATGCGGAGTTGCCTGGTGGTGGTCAAGTGTTAAACACATTTCTACAGCCACCTGCCCCAAGTGCTCTTTTGCTTTCTTATTACAAAGAAGTCACCCGGCAATCAGGTTTTAGGTGGCAGTGCAGAAGTTAATCTACTACTGATATAACAAAGACAACCAAACATGGAAAACAAAGTGTTTTATTACATGAACCAGGCCAAATAAAATATACATAGAAAAAAAAAAAAAAAGTTAGAATTTATCCATTAACACATTGTAGATGTTTAAAATCCAAGCCATCATCTGAACCGAGGGGGACTAACTGCCACTGGGAAAAAAAAAAAAAAAAACATTTGTTAGTTGCAATGAAAATTAATGAAAATATGCAGTACGCTAAGGGGGCAATCCAATTAGGTGAGAGTTTTCAAAAGCAAGTTTGTTTTAGGAAACTAGTAAACATCGCACAAATGCACAGTCCTGAAAAATCAGAGATCCAATTACTGTCTATTTGCGCTACTCGCAGCAAGGGTATGCAAATTTTAACATGTGACTTGGGAGAAGGGCATGAAAAAGTGGGGAAAACCATCCTGGACCCCAAAACAAGTTACAAATTTGTTAGAGTGATATCGAAGGCTGGTAGTGGGAATATAGAAAGTACTGGAGTATTTTAATTTGTCAAATGGGCATTTTTTATTTTTCCAACAAAACTTTTCAGAAAATGCCATCCGCAGGAGTCTGGGGAGTCAAAGGATGTCCATTCTGCACGTGTAGAACAAATTTTCTCTCTAAAAAAACCACAGCAGGGCGGTACGGTCACACCTTGTCAGCTGAAGCACAGCTGGCTGCGTTCGCATCCCATACGACCACGTCAGTTAAGTGGTTTAAAAAAAAAAAAAAAAATTATAAATCTACACCCAGAAAAAGAGCTTAAACATTAAATGCTGCTATTTTATAATACTATTTATTTTAGTCTTCTGCATATTATTTGTTTATTTAATTTTCCTTATTGGTACTGTTATTTTTAATTTAAATTTATTTAATTTGCTTTTCTCTCTCTTTAACGGTAGTGGTTTCAGTTATATTATTACACATATACAGACACTATACTACACACATCACATACACTATTAATAGATCCCATAGTTACACAATAATATTCACCATTATTAAAGCACTTCCCACCCATTGCATTAATATTCACTTCCTATTGAAAATAAGAAGCATGGAAGCAGCAAAACCCAAGGTGCGCTACTATTCTTAATACTTTATCTAAACATTACAATATACTAGCACCCATTTACATGTACCCCCAGTTTAACTACAGCAATTTTTTTTCACAAAAAAGACATTGCTTTATATAATTTTTCAATACTTATGCAAATATGCAGAAAACAGTCCTTTGACTCAATAGAAGATTCCCAATTACTTTTATTAGGGCTATTAATACACTTCTATATTGATTACCTGGGACAGTTAAGCTTTTTAGGAGGTACAGACTGTCCACCCCCCCCCCCAAAAAAAAAAAAAAAAAAAAACTTTCCTTCGCTATTCACAGCATTCGCACATATGAGTTTGCCTGTTTTGTAATGGAATAGGGCGAAAACGGGAGCGTGCATTGTGTAAGTAGGCGAAAGCTTCGCCTCAAAACAGGCAAAAAACATTGCGCTTATCACCAATCTCGTCTTTTCTCCGCTAATTGAATCCAGCCCTTAATGTTGTGAATAAGGTGCATTGATTGATCCCCAGAAGAATTTACTAGATGAAGAGAATGGAGGTAGGGATGCGATGTGGGCTACCCCTTAAAATGTTTATTTTGTACTGAAATTAAAATTACTTACACAATAATGTTGTTAATAGGGATATGGATAAGTTTTACAAAGAATCCAATAAATCCCATTATAGCAAATCCAATTGCAGTTGCCATCGCAATCTTCTGAAATTCTGCAACAGAAAAAGGAAAAAAAAAAAAAAAAGTAGAATTACATGTCTAAAGCTTGCATAACAGTAACAAAACTCAATATCCAGAGAAAAGAAAAGGTAAGTTAGGTTGCTTGTTAAAGCGGTCAGTGGGCTATCAGGACACACTACATGCCACCGATGATCGACGGTTTGGCCATTGATGGCAGACATGATGGTCATCTGCCATCGATGGTATAGAGCCCAGCAATGATTGTTTCCTTCTCCACCCCTGTTGTGACTTGCAAAGACCCTCCCCTGATTGGCCGCTGCCAAGTGCATTATAAACCACGAAGCATCGGCCCCTCTCGTTGGCCCCCTGCCCCCGTGGCAGAGCAGGGATGTCCATCAATGCTAAGCACCAATGGAGAGAGAGAGTCAGTCTCTCTCTCATATGTATGATCGTGTGTTTTATTTTCAATTATATTATTACAGCACAGTTTTATATTATATTTTATATTGCAGTAGCTTAATTTACAGACTGATTTCTGCTGGGGACAATAGTTACCTGCAAAATAAGTGTCCCTTCCATCACCAGAAACAGTTTCACGTTTACAATAAAAAACCTTCACCCCTTCCCATCACTTAAGTTATGGAAAATATTTGGTTGACCTGCTCATAAATTACATCCATTCAGAAAAATATCAGGAATGCTTCTGGGTGAGGAATGTATGCAGCCCCCTGGCTAACCCAGCTACCCATCACAGCTCATTCAGCAACTGTGCAAGCATGCACTTCAAACAATAAGGAGACATAGTGAAAATAGAAACAAATCATTGGAATTAGTGAGATTTACTTTGTGCTGAACACCGTACCATCATTATGTGGCAATAATTGCCATTTTATTTATTTATACAAAAATCCATAGCAGTGCAAGAACATTTTAGAGCTTAATCTCTTATTAAACACAATACTTGAGGCAGTGATTCACAGACTTTATGGGTCCCAGGGAGCCTTAATTTAAAATATTTTAGGGAATTACTTCTAAATTTCTGAATCAAATCAAAATTGATGACACGAAGAGCAACCCATCATCTGTCCCAGGTTTTCCCTGCATAGTGATTGGCTGTTTGGAGTCAGCACTACCCGACTGGTTGGAGTAGGGTCTGAGGACTCCAGTCATGCAAGGGCAGTTATCCTCTCTAGTGCCTCCTACTCTCTGCACCACAGTGCTGGACAAAAAGCTATGTTATGGGTCCCTTGTTCTGTTCTCACAGCTCTGCTCGCTTACTCAGTCACTGTACCATAGCAAGGAGGAATGCCCAGCGCCCAGCCACATACGCCTTCCCTACATCACAAACAGCCCTTCTGGTAGCAGATAAATTGCTGTTTTACCCCTAATTGTACCTCTGCAAGGGATAATATGAACAAGAGAAGAGATGAAATCAGGAAGCAACACACAGACTGATATAGGCTGCTCCCCTCTACTTTCCACCACCCCCTGCTTTATCTTCCGGATGATGTAGTATGCAGCAAAACCATTACAGAATAACCACTGCGGTTCCCAGTGGAAAATGCCTGCAACGCCCCCAAGCATCCTTCAGGACTCAGGTCTTTTTTTTTTAATTTTTTTTTTTTATCTTTTTATTAAAATAACTGACGCCAACATTTTTTGGTAAAAGATGTGCTTTAGCAGGGGGGCCAATGCAGAGCTGAATTATTTGCCATAAATGCTCCTGCACAGCACTAAATGTATATGTGGAATTGTGCAGATCGCTGGTCATAGACATCATTATTGGTGTGCACTTGTATCACCCTTATCCTTGGTAGAAAAGAGAAGTCTGAGAACAGGCTAATTTACATGTACCGACAATACTACATAGCACACAACCCATCATCTCTAAATGTAGCCAGAGAATTACATATGGCGTCCAGTTACACCCCCTCCAGCCACACGTGGAGATGAGAATAAAATCCTTACTAGAGCAGGAGACATGGAAGATGTGTGTGAGCGCAACTCTGGATTGGCCCAATAGTGTTTTAGTATCTATATAGAGATCCAAGTAAACTCAAAGTTTTCCACAGGTATTCAAAGGCAAACTATATTATTGGGGCAGTAAAACATCTCTCTCATGAAAACATACCTTTCCTGTCTGGCTTAGTACATCTTTTGACAAGCCTGATGGAATCTTTCACAAACTGGCGGCTGGGCTCAACAAATTGCATTACCTGATCCATGATGTCTGCATGTTTAATTAAACAAAAAAAAAAAGAAATTACATATAGTTAAAATATATACAGAATATTTATATTGAATTTAAAACAATTACAATTTTTTTTCTAATAAACAATGACATAATATTCCCAAAATACACTAGTTAGAAAATAGAACACATTTGGAACATGAATCAGTGAGAAACAGACACCTCATCACTTGGAGGATTAGAGTCAAGTCTAATGTACTATCCTGTATGTGTTATAACTTCCACACTTTCATTGCATTTACTCTTGCTGAGCCATTCCACCCTAAGCCACCTGGCTAGGCTGTGTGTTACAGGGGCATATAGCACTGAGGATCCATATACTGGGGTACAGCCACAGGGCACAGATGAGATAGTGTGTGATACAAAATATATATCAGGATAATGCCCCCACAGGGCGGCCCTCATGTATAAGCGTAGGATGGGCGGCCAGCTACTATTAGTGAAGAGATGAGTACATAGCAATATCACTCGGCCTTGACAGGGGCACCTACTCAGAACACTGCCCAGATCTACCCTCTGCCAGCTAATACGCGGGGGTACCGGTGTATGTGAGTGTGCGGGGGTCAGGTCCTCTTACCTGCTGGTGACGGCGGTAGACAGAGCAGAGGATGACGCTCAGCTTCTCCGGTCAGTATAAGACACGTCGCACTTCCAGCCCCAAGCTTCTATACTACTGACGTCACCGGATGTATGACCCCGCAAAACCAATCTCAGAGCAAGACGTCGGCGTGTAACAGGAATGCGGAAGTAGTTGGCGCTCTAGCCGTCCTCCCCATGACGGTGGTGTGTTGGGAGTCACATAGCGCAGTCAGAGAATGGAATGGTTGCGGATAGATCCCCTTCAGTAGACGTACACTGACGTCATGAATTACTGTCCACGTGGACATATAGTGGGAATAGTAACAAGAGAATAGTCTTTTTTTATTTGCACAACTTTATTATTATGTCATGTTGCGGTCAGGCAGTTACTACGTGTTGCACATTTGAATAAAAAATGAATAATTGCAGACCCTCCAACATGACCAGTTCTATTATGTACAAATTGCTCTGCTCCTGGACTTCCTTCTTAATTGATGATTTCAGCCACCTGTGTAGAAACACCTGTCTGTTTCATCTATTACCTAGCTCCCCACAGGTGACTGCAATCATTAGGTGGGAAGTCCAGGCGCAGAGCATTGTGCACCTAATGGATCTGGTCATGTTGGAGGGTAGATAAGTATGTAAGCAAACCTATAAAATTTGATATAAACACAATTATGTAATATTTTTGTGCAATAAAGATTTCCAGCAAACACAACATCAATCAGTTGTAATAAATAGTTAAAAATTAGATTGAAAAAAAAAAAATTAAGATATATACAACTAAACATGGTCACCGGCATTGCATTGGCGGAGAACAATGTAGCAAATCTTGTGTAGCAGCGTTAATTTAAACATATGAAGAGTGATTATTCTGTTTCTAATAATTGAGCAACATGTAGCAATATTCAGTCAAAATATTTCAGCTTATATTAGGTCTCAAATCACAGTAAGCCGAAAACACGTTGCTGCTGTTTAACAGCAGAAAGGAGCAGTTCACTTCAAAGTACAGCGATTTGGTGTACTCAATAATGTTTTTGACAACGTGTTGCATAACAGAAAGTCAAAACAAGCTTACCCGTGAGACGGCCGTTTTATGTTGGAGCCAGATATTGCTGCCGTTCCGAAAAGTGGTTTGTCTCATATGCTGGAAAAGCTGCAGGGACGTAGTTTGTATGCCATATGCACCGGGTTGTGGCAGGCTACTCTGTGACACTTGGCAGACTGGATGGAGTCAGGTATGTATGATGTCCTGGAAGTGTGGCTGTTTTTAAATAGTATGTGAGCCACGGGGATGCTGATCTTTGAGCCGCTTAAGCACCTTAGCCGCAAGCAGAGACAACACAAGTTGTACTGAGTACCGCTATAGCTGGCCTGAACTACCCTCCAAACCATCTGCGGCTCAGGGATCAGCGTCCCCGTGGCTCACATACTATTTAAAAACAGCCACACTTCCAGAACATCATACATACCTGGCTCCATCCAGTCTGCCGAGTCTCACAGAGTAGCCTGCCAGAACCCGGTGCATGTGTCATACAAACTGCGTTCCTGTAGCTTCTCCTCGAGGCTACACCACTGCATCCCACTGCATAGGGAGGTGGCACCGTTCTCAATCAGGGTGTCCACCTCTGCTCTGCTGCTAGCTGTGGACCTCCTTCTAGTTGCTGAGCTGCTGGGTGATCCTCCTTCTCCCACGCTCCCTCTGAGAGGACTGTAAGGCAGTGTCTGGACAGCTCCGATCATGCTGGGGTGGCCTTCGGCTGGTACAGAGATGGAGACAAGGCTGTCTCCATCTCTGAAAAACAATTTGGTCCATCAGGGGGGGTTTCTGGGTACTCAGAAACCCCCCTGTGCTGCTGGTGGCATTACCACCCCCCTACTAGAAAAAGTTCAGTGCTGGTTCTGGAATTTACAGGGGAACCCTATGCATTTTTTCCCCTGTACTTCCAGAACCAGTACCGGCTCAGAGCCCAGTGCTGGTTGCACTACATACAGGAGACCCCTACGTTTTTTGTCCCCTGTATTTTGGCAACCAGGGCTGGTTGCTAATAGCCTGGTTCACGTTGTGCTTAATACAGAGGACCCCTACATCGTTTGTCCCCTGTATTTAGCAGAACCAGTACTGGGTCTTCAAAGTCCAGTGTTGCTTGTTCTTTTGGGTAGGGGGCCACGCCAATTTTTTAAAAGAATTGTCACTGGATTTAATTGTTTTAAACACAGAATCACAGACGGATCTCACTGATCCGTCCATGCTTCTGTGTTAATTTACACAGATGTATGTATCACAGACCTCCCTGATCCGTGCATGCATCTGTGTTTATTTTACACCAGATGCATGTATCACGGATCTCCCTGATCCGTCCATGCATCTGTTCGTTCGAGTTAGTCAAAACCAAATGCTAAATAGAAATGAATAATACGAATGACAACAAATGATTACACCATTGAACAACACAAATGACAGGAACTCAGCAGCTAAGTAAATTCAGTAACTTGTTCGAAAAATTAAACACATTAATCCGGATGACATCGAATAGAAATCTTCAGCTTAGTAAATTTACCCCTAGTTGTTTGATAATCTTTAAAACAAAATTATTAACTAACAATACAAATAGATACACAGAGAAAATAAGTAGTAATTAGTAAAGCTCACTGGGGGCTATTAGGTAAAATATATTTATTTCTCAGTGATAATCTGTAACACTTATTAAATAAATGTTTCAAAAATGGTGACAAAAATATTATAATGTATCAAGTGTTAAATAGTAAATGGATACGGCTGAATAAATAAATATTCCTAAAATATAAAATTAATTCATCAGTAATAGATTCATATTTCCATAGCAGGGTTTGACAGAGACATAATAAGCATAGCAAATAATTCTTACGTTTGACAAGTGTCATATAAAACATACAGTATATAGAGACCAGTTCAGAGTTTGCCATTCAGCATTACTAATATTTAATCACTCAGGTATTATACATGATTCAAATGAGACATCGAAAGTAAATGGTTTAATAAAGAGAATCCTGATGCCTGTTGGGTGAGATACTTCTGCTTTTGTTCCATGTGCTAATTGCAGTGAATGGACCAATGAGGGAACAGATCACCCAGCAATTATAGAAAGTTAGAGATAGCACTCTTCTGTTGTCTAGATTATGCCTGAGGTACGCCTGATCTAATGCTACATTGCAGGGGGGACCATTGGCATCACCAAATGAGTGAGCGAGCTAAAAACTACCTGTCTGCAGTCAAGAAATTATGCGTCTCTAGTCAGAAGTCCCTCTGAACAGCTGGAAGTGTGGTGTGATGACATACACTTCGTCTCAGCTTGATCACTTTCCAGCCATGCATACACACCTCGCTATGGTCCTTATAAGGGGGTGGGGGACCAGACAAATGTAAATTCCAATTAAGTGCTGGTGTCAATGGGATGTAGTTCTGAGACCGGTGGCCGCGATGCCGCCGGTCTCAATACCGACAAGGGAATCCCAACAAGGGACTTAGGTTAGGTGTCAAAATACAGACGCCTATCTTAATCCCGACGCCAGAATGCCAGCCCGAACAAGGTAAGTCTGAGGCTCCCTTAGCATTAGCCGCAGGGGGAAGGGTTAGGTTTAGAGAGCGTAGCGAAGTTAGGGTTAAGTTTTGGGGGGGAAGTTAGGGTTAGGCACCCCTAGGGAGGAGGACTAGGGTTAGACACCACTGGGGGGCTTAGGGATAGGCACTAACGTGGGAGGGTTAGGTTTAGGCATTAATGGGGAGGGTTAGAGTGCGGGGTGGGGAGGGTTAGGCTACAAGGAGGGAGGGTTAGGGAGGAAAGGAGGGAGAGTAAGTATACTTACCCGACCCCTATCGGGATACCAACCATCGGGATGCCGCTGTTGGTATTCTGACAGGAGGCATTACATACCGATTCCAGTTTAAATAACGTGTAAGTACTATATTAGATTAGCCAGGGTCAGTACTAGACATATAATATCAATCTATTAGGCATAAAAATTACTATTCTTCATAGGTGTCAATTAAATATTATATATAGTACATATGTACGTACCATTCAGAATTGTTTCCAGTGTTGAAAGTATACATAAATATGTTTCAGACTCTATAATACGTTTTTGGAAGACTGTTTTGAAAAGATATGGAATAAAAGTTGAGACATAAAAAAAAAAGCATAATGAAAAAGTTATATAATAAAAAATCCTAATGAAAAAAATCTGGTGAAAAAAAATACTGAAAATACTATTGAAAAAAAAACAATAATAAAAACAAACTTTAAAAACCTCGGAAAAACAAAGACATCTAAATACAATATAGATCAGAGAAGTTTTTGTCATCCATTAAGAAAAAAACTTTTTTCGAATAAGCCTCCACCCGAGACTTGGATACTTATGAATATATGTACAGTGCTGTAATATTTGAGGACAGTATCGTTAGTGTGAATGCCCTTCATTTCTATTTTAGCCACATTGTGATAATTATACATTGGTATGAAACTGATTGAAGGAATCCAAGATAAAAAGTAGCATTGATAAATACAATAAAATATATTAATATAATAAATAAGAAATAGATAATGAGACCACAGTGCATGTCTATGATAGCATGAAAATATATGCAAGGAGATGTTAATGGACTAAAGATGGTTATAGGTGACATAATAAATCTTATGCTTGGCATACACTATACAATTATCTGTCAGATATCTGTCCAATCTGGCTGGTTGGAATGAAAACCTGGTAATGTATGAGAGCAAATGACAGTAGATCATATGGTTTTAAACACTGGAAAACAGACAAAAAACAATTGTTCAAATTGGTTAAATTTGTGTGTCTGAACGACCATTTTTATCTGTTTTCCAGTGTTTGTGAGCAAATGGTCGATCGTCATTTGCTCCCATACATTACCAGGTTTTCATTTCAACTAGCCAGATTGGACAGATATCTGACAGATAATTATATAGTGTATGCCCAGCATTAGTGCTAATGAGATTGTGTGCATTATTGTGTAGTGTAGAAGACACAAAAAAAAAGGAAAAGGAGGGATTTAGTCAATCACTGAAATTCAATTTGTGTATTAATGAATATTTTGAGGTCATATAGCCTTGAATATCAGTCCCCTTTGTTTGACACAAATTCCTCATCAGTAAAGAGGGTGAACGCATAATTTTCCCATCTTTCTTGTCTCATCAATAAATCTTGGCTGATGCTAAAGTTGACCATTGTCACTGTCGTGTTTGGATTTGTCTATGGATCCGGACTTGAGTCTCTGGCATGAGTGGGTTCTGGAGTGATTGGTTGGAAACTAGCTGGTCTAATATAGTTATGGCTCATGAGGTGGAGTCTGAGGCTGAAGTAAGCTGAACAGTACTGGTGAATTGGCTAAGACCCAGAGCAGAGGTGCAGAGTGTAACACGCCAGTGCTTTTCACCAGGGTCCCCAGCAAGGGGGTTCGGGTTTAGCTGCACCCAATGTACAGGTCACGGTCGTCTGCTTCGGTTTCCCTGTACTGGCAGCTGATAATCTCCAGGAAGGAACCAGACTGGACAACACTGGGATGTAACTGATGGTATAGGATATCGGACTGGAACTAATGGTATAAGATATCGGACTGAAACCGATGGTACAGAATATCGGATTGGAAACAATGGTATAGGATATCGAAGTGAAAAAATGGTATAGGATATCGGATTGGAACCAATGAAATAGGATATCAGAGTGGAACCAATAGTATAGGATCTCTGGTATAGAACCAGATAGTGAAGCCAGGGGTGCAGTGACATGGAAATCTGCACATTAGTCGCTGAGTAGGATAGAATATCCGCAGGAGATCTCTCTAATGTTTCTACAGCTGGGCTGAAGACAACATTGCACTGGCAAGTGCTGTGTGCAAAGAGAGTCCTTATATACCCCTGGCTTATACGGGATTGGCTGCAGGAATCATGTGACTGCATACTGGTCTCCTCTTGGTGGATGGACAATCACCTGATACAGACTGTCATGGCTTCGCCCAGCAGCCAGCACTGGAATGAATGCTGCATGAGGATGCTGAGGAGATTGCAGGAGATGAGAAGAAACTGCAGCTGGAGAAGTCTGTCATGGAGCCAAAACATGGAACGGGGAACCAGGTAAGCCACTCAGCCTACAGACTCACCCTGTCACCCACAACATCTGCCCCACAGACACTCACCCTGTCACACACCAGACCTGTGCCGCCCATGGTTTCTGTTACTGACAGGTGAGGTCAGTTGTCTGTGAAGGGGCTGGGGCATATTGTTTTTTTTCATGTGGGGGCCAATGTCTGTTTTATTCCTGCGGGGCCATTTCGTTTCCTATGGGGACAAATGTTTTTATTTTTTTCCTGTCAGGGGCAGTGTGTTTGGTTTTATCCCTGTGGGAGCCAATGTGTGTGTTTTTTAACAATAAAAAGAACACTATTTATTCTGTGACCTGGTGACTGGCCTAACCAGACACAGAGGAGGATCCAATAATGGAAATATTTGTAGTATGGATTTCTCACATTCTGCATTCTGCCTCTTTCCTAAGATGGAGTAGTCTCTTCCACGTAGTCATAGGCGTCTTTATAATGGGAGCAAGGTATGCGGTGCTCACGGGCCCCTAGATCCAGGGGGGCCCACACCGCACACCCTTCACCCATAGTAAATAATATACTTACCTCTCCGCAGATTCCAGACCGGCGCTGTGGAGCAGCAAAACCTCACTGGGAAAATGGCAGCGGCCATTTTCTCAGTGATCTGTGCATGCGCAGAAAAGTTTTCCCCCTGAAAATAGGCGCAGGCACCATTTTCCCTGAGACCCGTGCATGCGCAGTAGATTCTGGCATGAAGCCAGAATCTACAGTGCTCAGTGCAGAGAGGAGGGTGCCCAAACGGAGGCTACACACGGGCCCCCTCCTCTCTTAGAACACCCCTGCACCTAGTGTCTTCGGGATAAATGTGATAAGCTCCAAAAGATTGCCACCAGTCAGTCTAATATTTTAAAGTAATACCAATGTATTTTACCTACACATTACAAATAAATACAGTACATTTGCCTTATTCAATAAAGCAAACATCTAATCAAATACAAGTTGTATAATAAAGAGAGTGTCTACTTTTAATTACTGTACATCCCAATTGTTCCCAAATGAGGACTTACAGTCCTGATTTGAGAGCTTCTGTTACTCAGTCCCTGTTAGGACAGCTTTGTCCCATTTGGGTTGTAAAGTTAATAGTTGTGTCCTGTTCACTGCTGGTCTGCATAGGGCCTGGAGTTGGAGCTCATGCTGGACACTCTACCTTAATTCATGACCATCCTCTCTTATTGCGTGTACATGCTTGTTTGTCCCAATTTGCCCACATGAAAAAGTGACTAGTACTGTATGTTTATGGACAACCCCTGTTCAATAGAACATGCACCTTCTTTCTTGTCAGGGCCACTGCAAGGTTTCACGGCACCCTCAGCAAAACTTCTGCCTACTCCCCAATACACACTTTTTAGCCCATCAGGTGAAAGTGTCTCAGAATCACAACCGCCACTGTCAAATAATAAAACACCCCTTCCAAAAAAATGTATGTAAAAAAACACTTTGTGAGATATTTGCGGGTACACGCAGGCAGGCTGTAATGTAGTCAGGGTACACAGGATAGATAGATAGATAGATAGATAGATAGATAGATAGATAGATAGATAGAGGGCCGGACTGGCTGTCACTTCTGGCAAATGCCAGAAGCCTGATGGCCACAAGGGCCAGTTTGACAGAGTGCAGGCTTACCCAGCAGAACAACCTCCCGGGCAGCGCCATGTTCTGAAATGCGCGGCCGCGTCATTGCGTAATGATGCCATGACACAGTTGGGTCATGACGTCATGATGCGGCCGGTGCCAAGCCCCACCTGGGCAATGTCCACCCGGGCAGATGGATGCTAGTGAGACGTAGGCGCGCCCCCTGGCTGGCTCCAGTGTCCCGCCTCCCGACAGCAGCACCCAATGATGACCGCGGCTGACTGAGGAACCCCGCCCCCTTTGATGAAATAATGCAGTGATTTGCGGGTGAGTAGAGGCGGGGCCTTATGCCATGAAGTGCCCAACACCTTTAGTAAAACTGGTACCTGAGGTAAGTGTGCTACCGAGAGAGCATGCACACACTCCTTTCCTCCCTCTCAAAGTCTCTCTCTTCCTCACTCCCTCTACTTCTCTCTCTGTCCCCTACTCCTGTCCTCCTCCCTTCCCCCTCCCTCTCTCTTCCCTTATCTCACTCCCTGTATCTCTCCATCTCTCTCACTTTCTCCCCCCTCTCTTATGGTCCGTACACACATAGCGATCGCTGGCAGATCGGTATGCACCCTCCCTGGTATGCTAGATGATCAATATCCAGCACACCACCAACCTACCAATGACTATAGCGATCCGCGATCTTCGATCACAGGTGGCTATAGTAACTTGTTAAAAATCGAGCAAGTTGACCGGCATGCACGCCCGATGGACGATATCGCTATCGTCCATATGTGGCCGCGCATCACTGGTCGACGGTAAGTTAGTAGGGACCATTTAAAAGAACGATATGAAAGATTACAGTAACGATATCATTATCATTCAAATGGTTCTTTTAAATCGATATGTGTGTACGCACCATTACCCTGTCTCCCTCCCTGTCCCTTCCTCCCTCTCTCTCCCCCTCCCTTTCCCTCTCTCCCTAACCCCTGTCCCTCTCTTAGGGGTCTATTTGATGTTAACATTCTAACGCTACACGAAAATCAGCTATCCTCCCCAAAGTGTTTCACTGTTCCTTTCAGAGGAGACAAGTGCGTATGTGTGACCTACGGGTCATGCATGTGCACAAGAGCGTATGGGGCAGCGGACCATTCCGAGAGAGGAAGGTAAGCAGGGGATATCTGTGATATCTCCTGCTTTACCTTCTTGATGAATGGCCCAAAAACCTAATTTCTACAATTGCAAGTGAAAATTTTAATTTTCCTCTGCTTTTGTAAAAATTAAGTGACTATGAATAGGCCACTATGTATCTCATTCCCTGTCCTTTTTTCTCTCTCTCTCCTTTACTCTCTCCCCTCCCTCACTCTCTCTGTCTCTCTCTATCCCTTCCCCCTTTCTTCTCCAATTGATGGTGCCCCCACAAATTAGTTGCCCCGGGGCCCCCATAAGTCTTAATCAGGCCCTGGGCCACGTCATTACTTAGTGATACAGCCGGGTATGAGATGCGCAGTGGGGCCGGGCCCGGGAGTAATCTGGGAGGAATGGCTGGATGACATTTGACAGCTCCTGTGAGCTGCCAGCAGGATTGCCAAGCGGCACCATGCTGAGGACATGGTGGAGTCACTGGAGTGTCACGTGCGGCCGCGGTGATGTCATGACGTGGCTGGCCAAAGGATGAAAAGCATGGCAAGGGCAGGTGAGAAGCTGACTGGATGGACTGGATGCCATCTTTGGACACCTCATGATCTACTGACATCTACAGATGCCAGGGTATTACTGTGAGTGGTATAATGTCTTATAAGGGGCATTATTGTGTGTGTGTCATAATGTATAAGGGGCATTACTGTGTAACATAATGTATAAGGGGCACTACTACTGCATGGCACAATTTATAACGGGCACTACTACTGTGTGGCATAATGTGAATGGGCTCTGGGTGGCATAACATGAATGGGCTGTACTGTGTGGTGTAATGTGAATAAGGGACACTACTGTGTGACGTAACTTGACAAAGGGACACTACTGTGCAGTGTAGTGTGACAAAGGGACACTACCATGTGGTGCAATGTGACGAAGGGACACTACTGTGTGACATACCTTGGCTATTGGGCACTACCTCTTCTGTGATTTAACGTGAAAAAGGGACACTACTGTGTGACGTAATGTGAAAAAAGTGCACTACTGTGAAACTTAATTTGAATAAGGAACACTACTGTATGACGTAATGTGAAAAAGGGATACTACTGTGTGATGTAACGTGAAAAAGGTGCACTACTGTTTGACTTAATGTGACACTACTGTGTGGTGTAATGTAATGAAGGGGCACTATTGTGCGGTGTCATTTCTTTAGATTGTAAGCTCTCACGAGCAGAGCCCTCTTCCCTCATGTGCTTCTCCTTATACTTTCTTTTACTTCTTACTCCTCTAAAGAGCTCTAACAATTGATTGCTGACTCCCTGCTGCCTATTTTGAGCGCTATGATTGCTAATGCAGCATATACTTGTCCTGTATTGCATTGTACTGTAAGTGACTGGTTTCTTGTTCACTTATTTGTTTATGTACTTTGTAAGGTGCTTCGGAACACTTATGGTGCCACAGAAATAGAGGATAATAATGTGAGGCACTACTGTGGGGCATAATTTGAATTGGGGGTACTACTATGTGGTTACGCACCTTCTCAGCGAAACCACACCTGGATTTTTTTGCGCACCCTCTCCCTGCTTCACCTGTGGATTGCGGCACAAACGCTCTTTTGTGTAGTTACAGCTCTGCTTTGCTGTGCACAGATGTGTCCTCTGCATTCAGCACCTCTGCCCTAAAATATTCCTGCAGTGAACACTATCTAATCCTGTACAACTGCTAAGCCAGGGATTGGTCATTTGGGAAAATGCCTTCCCTTTTCTTTGTGTGTGACCTACACCAGTAAGGTTTGACTATGGCACATGTTTGAATCCCCTGCAGGATGAGCTCTGTTGTAGGTATTACATTTTTAATACAGAGAATGATGTGTACTTGTATGTTGTTCTAATATTAATTATATTTGTAAGAGCATAGACTAAGATGTAGGAGGGGCCAGGAAAGGAAGGGGAGGAGTCTATGCCAGGAGTCAGATGCTGTCACGAGTTGGGCCTGTTTGCTCTTTAAATGCCAGGATCTATTTTTAGGGGGAGATGTACTAATGGCGACATCGCCGATGCGGTACATCCCCCTTGACTTCGCGTACATACCGCAGTTCATGATGAGAGCTGTCCTTTGCGATGCTGCCGGGCAGAGGGACTTCCGGGTTGAATACCCAGACGTCCTTCTGTGCATGCGCAGAAGGCCGCGGGCCGCGGGGGCTCATGGGAGGGATCCGATCGGATCCCTCCCAGCCCCGGGCATCGCGTTAAGAAGCCCATAGGCTTCTATTGGGTAACGCCACCTGAAGGTGGCGTTACCTAGCGACGCGAAGCAGCAGAATGCCGCGCATTCTGCTGCTTAATACATACGGGGAATGCGGTAAAACCCCCGAAAACTGCATTTTCGGTGGTTTTGCCGCATTTTTGACGTTAATACATCTCCCCCTTAGTCCCAGTCCAGCCCTAGATAGATAGATAGGGCCTGATTCAGAAGTGGAAGCATGGAACTCCGATAGGCATTCCTGGGCAGTGACTGGGGGTGTGACTGTCGTCAGTGGGAAAGTTGGTGTCAGGGAATGCGTCAACGCAGTCCCACTGACACCGGTGGCCATATACCATCAGATGTTCTGACCAACCACATGGTTGCTCTAATGTGCAATGGTGCGGCCGATGTCCGATTGGCAGATTAGAGCCTAAGTAGGCAGCCCATTGCCTGCAGCATTAGCATAAATTCACAGGACTGCATCACTGTCCACCTCTGTATCAGACCCATAAAGAGATATAGATAGATACAACACACATATTTATATATTATATAAGTATAAATATATTATACATATATATTATATACAAATACATATATTTATACATACATATATTTATACACATATGGATTTACATACATGTATTTATATTCCCACCGCAGCCCTACCTGTGCGGAGTTTGTATATTCTCCCTGTGCTTGCGTGGGTTTCCTCCGGGTACTCCGGTTTCCTCCCACACTCCAAAAATATACTGGTAGGTTAATTGGCTCCCAACACAAATTAACCCTAGTGTGTATGTGTGTGC
This sequence comes from Taudactylus pleione, assembly GCA_031769625.1. Classification (NCBI taxonomy): domain Eukaryota; kingdom Metazoa; phylum Chordata; class Amphibia; order Anura; family Myobatrachidae; genus Taudactylus; species Taudactylus pleione. Next base: position 348,987 of record JAUIMM010001042.1, on the reverse strand, counting down.
GCATGTGATAGGGAATATAGATTGTAAGCTCCACTGGGGCAGGGACTGATGTGAATGGCCAAATATTCTCTGTGAAGCGCTGCGGAATATGTGTGCGCTATATAAATAACTGGTAATAAATAATAAATAAATAAATAATATTTATATATATATATTCTATATACACACAAACACATATACATATGCATACATATGTACATATATGCATATATACACATACATGTATAAATATACATATATACATATATGTATGTGTGTGTATATATATATATATATATATATATATATATATTAGAGATGAGCGGTTCGGATTCTGTGGAATCCGAACCGCTCCGAACATTGGGGATCCGAGTCCACCCAAACCCTGTTCGGGTGTTCACCGCCTGACTCGGATCCCCGTTTGGGGCCCAATGGCGGCCGCCTGATGTCAGGGCTCCTATAGTGTAGGGCAGACCACTGTGATAGCGGTCTGCCCTACACAGAACAAACACACAGCCGCCAGCGGCAGCTGTGTGTTTGTTACAGCAGCCAATGAGAGTCACACAGACTCTCATTGGCTGCTGCACGGAGGGAGCCGGCTGGAGCTCACTCTGGAGCTCCGTCTTCCGCGTGGATGCAGAGCGGACGGCGCGGGAGCGGGGATACAGGTAAGTTTTTATTTTTTTTATTTTACTTGTGTAAGGGCCGGGGGCGCTACTGGGGGGGGTCTGCTACTGGGGGGGTCTGCTACTGGGGGGGGTCTGCTACTGGGGGTGCAGGGGGGCCATACTACTGGGGGGGCCTGCTACTGGGGGGGCCACACTACTGGGGGGGTCCTGCTACTGGGGGGGTCTGCTACTGGGGGGGCATACTTCTGAGGGGCCTGCTACTGGGGGGGCCTACTACTGGGGGGGCCTGCTACTGGGTTTGCCATACTACTGTGGGGGGCCATACTACTGGGGGGGCCATCCAAGGGGGGCCTACTACTGTGGGGGGCCTGCTACTGGGGGGCCTACTACTGGGGTTGCTGCTAATGGGGGGCATACTACTGGGGGGCCTGCTAATGGGGGGCATACTACTGGGGGGGCCTGCTAATGGGGGGCATACTACTGGGGGCATTCTACTGGGGGCACTGCATAGGGGACCCTACTACTAAGGGGACTGCATAGGGGGCACCACTGCTGGGGGCATTGTGTAAGGGACACCACTACTGTGGGCATTGTGTAAAAGGGGCACTACTGTGGGCATTGTGTAAAAGGGTCACTACTGTGGGCATTGTGTAAAAGGGGCACTACTGTGTGTCGTAACATAAATAAGAGACACTACTTTATGGTGTAATGTGAATCAGGCCCTATGTGCGGTGTAATGTGAATAAGATTGTGCACTGTGACTCCTTGGGCCGTAGCCCACTATGTAAACAAGTACTGTGACTCTGCTGGCCGTATCCTACTGGGTGGGTGCACTACTTTTCATTTCTGCCACTGCTGTGTGGCAATGTGTCATAGTTGTGCTTTATACTGTGGTGTCTGTGTCGTTGTGCCGCTGCTTTGTCGCTTAGTAACCAGTCAGCTCACTGCAACCTTTGGCCAATAATGTTGAAAACAATATTATAAGCTGTGAGGTGGTCTAAATTGACTGGAAATTAATGTTATTGAGGTTAATAATACTCTAGGAAAAAAAAAAGACCAATTTATGTGATTTTAGCTTTTTTTTGTCAATTTTTGTTAAAAAATCCAAATCCAAATCCAAAGCCAGTCACCGCAGTTTGGCAAATCCAAATCCAAAGCCGGACGACGAATTAGAACCAAATCCAAATCCGGCAAAAATGGTCCGGCGCACATCCCTAATATATATAAATAAATATATATATATATATATATATATATATACATATATATATATATATTAGGGCAGCACAGATGGTGTAATGGTTAGCATTACTGCCTCACAGCACTGAGGTCATGGGTTCGATTCCCACCACGGCCCTACCTGTGCGGAGTTTGTATATTCTCCCTGTGCTTGCGTGGGTTTACTCCAGGTACTCCAGTTTCCTCCCACACTCCAAAAATATACTGGTAGGTTAATTGGCTCCCAACACAAAAAATTAACCCTAGTGTGTATTTGTATGCGCATGTGATAGGGAATACAGATTGTAAGCTCCACTGGGGCAGGGACTGATGTGAATGGCCAAATATTTTCTGTAAAGTGCTGTGGAATATGTGTGCGCTATATAAATAACTGGTAATAAATATATATATATATATATATACACACTCACACTTCTAATTACAGATGGCACCCCCTTAACTTGTATATTCCCCCAGCCTGCTTTCCTCTGGGTGATGTCCTCAAGGAACAGGTCTGTGGTTCAGGGGTCAGGGGAGCACTAAATGAGAGGAGGGGCACAAGGCCCAGCAGCTGCAGAGCTTGTCTTGAAGGCGCCGAGGCATTACCTGATGTCAGGATAGGAGGCGGAGCTGCAGTGGGCCGGCCGATAATAGAGTGATGTCACCGGCACTGGACCCAGCTGCTGCAGACTTCGAGTCCTGCAGCTTTTTTTCTTACCTTCTCTGGGGGGTGGGTGTAGACAAGTGCTGGGTATCGTCACAGTCGTGGTGTAGACAGGTGCCGTCACAGTTGCCGGGGTGAGCAAGTTTTCACTAGGAGGAGAGGCAAGACCAAGACAGCCTCTGCCGGCTGCACCTCAGGTGCCAGCGACCTTAGGCAGCTGCCTAAAGCTGCCTAATGGAAGTGCCGGTCCTGTTATCTTGGATAGCAAAATATTCACCATATTACCCAAGCCATGTGTAGGATTTGGCTGCAGCCTGTTTATTTTTTATTCAGTAGAGGATGTCTAAAAGTGAAAACCTCATGTGTCTTTCATCTAATGCACTAATTCCTTGTCCGACCACTGCATCTACGGACCTCAACGTTTCCCTTTTCTTGGTGCTTTTTCAAAAGAGCAACAGCACATTTCGAAACCCCATCTGCTTTGAAATCTCGTGTCTTGTTGCTGTGCTCAGTCTTGCCATGGTGTATGACCTGTGACATGAAACTGTCTTCCACAACCTCATCCAGTTTTAAGCTTCATACACAGCTTTTTCTGTTTCAGTTAATGACTGTGTTTCACCATGTTTGGTATGATTGGTTAATCATACACTTGACTATAATCCTACAAAATCCCTGACTTTGTGCAAGTGTACCTAGAAGAATTAATGCTGTTTTGAAGGTAAAGGGTAGTGACACCAAATATTGATTTGATTTAGATCTTTGCAGCATTTATCCCACACCTGCCTAAAACTTTTGCACAGTACAATATATATACTGTACATATAAGTATACTGCAGGATGTAAGATTTTAGCTTCACCCAGAAATAGATGTCACATCACAGTAGTGTCGCACCAACATAGAACTATGGGTAAGAGGGAAAGAATTTAGCTGCAGCTCCTTAAATTGCCACCAAACCCACATGTCACTAAAATATATTAATGATATTTACAAATTCACTGCACAGCCCCAACTCCCTTCTCCTTTTGTGTCATCTTCCTGGCTCTGCCTCCCCATTCCCCAGCTTACTTACCTCCTCTTCCCTACCTGGCACCCTTTATTTCCTGGCCTGCCTTCATCCTCCTCCAGGCTCTGCTTTCCCCTCCTCGAACCTACCTACCTCTTCCCTACACACCTCCCTCCATTTCCTAGATTGTCTTCATCCTCCTCCCAGCTCCGACTTCCCCTCCTCCAGCCCACCTTCTGTACCTCTGCTTCCTAATCTGCCTCCATTCTCTGCCTGACTCGCAAGAGCCTGTGCAGTGCCACATAATCAAAAGGTGATGATTGATCAACGCCTTTCTTTACATCTGATCACAGTGCCATGGAGCTATGTTTGCCACTAGGCAAAACTGGTTGAATTTATGCTTGTTACTCAATACTCCAGGTGTTTCCAATAAAAGCAGACAATAAGCACACATTCACCAATTTGTGTATTTGTGTATTTACACAATTTTAAAATACATATTCGCAACTGTCCCGATTTATTCAGAACTGTTCCATTTTGTGGGAACTGTCAGCCATTAAAAGGACTTATTGGGATACGTTTTATATTCTGAAAGTGGGGATTCCGGTGCTAGCATCCTGCCTGCTGGGATCCCAAAAGGAAAGTAGCAGAGTTGGGGGGAGATGGTTAGAGGTACTCACTAAGGGGGGAGGGTTAGGTTTAAGCATCGGGGAGGGAATGTTAGGGTTAGGCACTAGGGGGAGGTTAGGTTTATGCACCGGGGAGGGAGGGTTAGGGTAGGGTTAGGTTTTGTATACTTAACTCGAGCGTTAGAGTGGTAACCTAGTCGGGATGCCAGTGTTGGGATTCTGAGAGCCGGGATCATGAACACCGGCATCCCGTACACAACCTGACATTTCCTGATTCATGTACAGATAGGAAGTATGTCCCACTAAGAGATGTCCCTTCAATGCCACACAGTGATGCCCCTATAAATGGAGCAGCCGTCCGTGTGACTCTGGGCATTTATAGGGGATGGGAAAGGCTGGACAAGCTGCCTGGGGATGTGGCACATTCTCCTATGTAATGTGGCCACACATCATATTGCCCTCCTTCTGTGTGTGTGCCAACATTTCATAAATGTGTGCTTACTGTGGGGAGATGTATCAAACCTTTGGGAGATATAAAGCGGAGAAGTTGTCCATAGCAACCAATGAACTTCTAGCACAGTCTATAAAATGGCAATTAAAAGCTGATGCTATGGGCACTTCTTCACTTTTTCTCACTGAAAAGTTTCTTACTGTACATCTCCCCCAATATCTGGAACTGTGAATAACAATTATTATTGTTACAGGGCCTGATTCAGAGATTTACGCTAATGCAATCGCAGCTGTAATTTTGCACGGAATGCAGCTGTGAAAATATGCTAATGCCTTCCAAAGCACAGGCGAGCATAGGGACGTCCATTGCTGCCTTCTCATATCTGTCCAACTTACAACAGTGTAAACATCTGCACTATCAACACGCAGTCACACAGCATGTAAGTAAAGACTGACCAGCCGCAAACACTGCAGCTCTTCAGACATGCCGAGACCTCTCATACTTTGAGGGTGATCGCAATAGCTAATCTATGCACATCCATGAAATGCCGTTTAAACGGTCAGACACCCCTGTGTTTTTCTAACCACCCATGTTACCACCCCCAAACACTGACAGCCTGTCACTCATTTTGCGAATGGTTCCCTTTGTACGAGACTAATCGCAATGCAAGTTCTGCATGTGCGCACATGCGCAAACCCAAAAAAATAGCTTGTTCTGTGACGATATCGGCATTGTGTCCGTCTCTGAATCAGGCCCACAATTCGCAGACTATGGGAAGGTGATGGGGATCCAGAGCCTATTACCTTGAGACTGCTGGGCACACAACCTATTAACACTACTGTGTGACAGTGCAATGCTCAGCAAAGGTGCTGGATGTAGTAGTTCACCCAGGCAATTTACCTACCAGCAGGGAATACACTTGGGCAAAGTATATAAGATATTGAGAGTGTTGTAAAGTAGTATGGTGCTGGTGACGGCTAGTACACACATGGTACAGCATAACCAGTAGCATAAGACACAGGAATATGATAGGTATAACTTTAGCATATAGAAGTAGCCTATAACTTTAGGTTATCGCTGGGCATTGTAGTGTACCCGTGTCTGGGAGGTAAATGCACCTGTAGATGTTAGGAATATGCCCATTCACTATAGCGGTGGTGATATAGTGTACTTGTGGTGTTTGTATAGGCTCTGCATGGCTAGTATGTTGGAGAGGCTCGGAGTCACGTCTAGGCGGCATGATTACCAGGGAGAAAGACGCACGGAGGTTAGACATCTCTTCGAGATCCGGCATGCCCTAGAGACTGCCTGCTCAGCTTACCTGTATGCACTGAGGATGGAGCAGTGCCAAAGCGCTGCTCATACAACAAATACTACACCTGACTCCCTACAATGCCCTACTCACAATAATCATGAATATCATGGCACTATCCTGATTATCTGGGTCCAAAAGAGGCTGCTAGGTATTAACACGAGAATGTCGTAATGTCAACATGCAGCATTGTGAACATGTCGACATTCTGAGGATGTTGTCATGGTGCCTGTAGACTTGTTGACTCATGTCGACATTCTAATGGTGACATTATGAATATTGACATGGTCACTGTTGATCATGTTACTGAATCCCTTCCAGGTCATCTGTGGTTCTTTAAAATGTGACAGTTAGTAATTGTATAACCTGATAAAATGTGTCTGTAACACAGGGGGAGATAGAGGGGAAAATGGATACTGTTTGCACTTGCTGCAGAGACTGACATCACAACTGGGTGTGTAAATTCAAATGCTTGCCCAGCTGTCATGTTAGGATGACATGTTGAGAAGCAGATCAATAAGTGAGTATAAATATCTGAATCAGCTGGGTTTGAGGCTGAGAAAAACAGGGGCTGGGTTTGAGGCTGGGAGACATAGGGGATGGGTTTGGGGTTGTGAGGCACAGGGGCTGGGTTTGGGGCTGAGAGACACAGGGGCAGGGTTTGGGGCTGAGAGACACAGGGGCTGGGTTTGAGGCAGATATATGGGCTAGGTTTGGGGCTTAGAGACACAGAGGCAGGGTTTGGGGCTGAGAGACACAGGGGCTGGTTTGAGGCAGATATATGGGCTAGGTTTGGGGCTTAGAGACACAGAGGCAAGGTTTGAGGCTGAGAAACGGGCTGGGGAATGAAGCTGAGAGACACAGGGTCTGGGGATGAAGCTGAGAGACACAGAGGCTGCAGAATGAAGCTGAGAGACACAGGATGGGGGTGAAGCTAAGAGACAGGGTGGGGGATGAAGTTGAGAGACAGGGTGGGGGGATGAAGCTGAGAGAGTGGTGGGGAATGAATCTTAGATACATGGTTGAGGAATGAAGCTGAGAAACTTTGGTGGGGGGTATAATTAAACTGAGAGACACAAAGGAGATGAGTGGATGGCTGGAGATGAAAGGACATAGGGGGAAGAGGCTGGAGACACATGGATGGTGCTGGAGAGATGAGGGTTGAAGCTGGTGCAACAAAGGCATGGATGAGGCTGGAGAGACATGGGGGATAAGGTTGAGAGACACAGTTGGGGATGAGGCTGGAGAGACAGATGTGGATGAGCCAATGGCCAACCTGCATGCACCTACTGAGAAGGGACAGGGGGGGCCAAAAATATAAGTGCACTGAGCCCCAAGATTTCTGTAGCCGGCCTTACTTAAGAGCTATATATTACACAATTTACCAGGAGAGGAATCCTCTGGATCCTCTCCTTCGGTAACAGCCACTCTAGAAAAACATTGGTGTAATATTTGTTTCCTGCTCCTTATACTGAAAGTCACAATTTTTTTTTATGTCACGATTGTATAAATGCAAGCTGAGCAGAAGATCTTTAGATACATTGCATATACACCAAATTAACCTTTATTTACTGTACCTTGTTTTTTTAATATAAATGTTTAAAGATTAGCTGTGAATTGATGTATGGGCACATTGAAGTATGGGCACTTGTAATACACGTTTCTCCACCTCTCAGGCCCATCGGCAGCTTCCATCTACTGAAGTTACAAGTGCCCATACATGGAGATGCTTGGATGTATATGGGTTGGCGCTGGACTGAGTGGTTCCATAGTTCGTTTTAAACATTGCTTCCAGCAACTTTACTGCCGGCTAATGACCATTGCATAAAAAAGACTGGATAAAACATGTGGTTTCCAAACCAAACACCATGAGTACAAATTATGCACAAGGGATACCACTTGGAATTGAGTTTTGGGACTTTTATTAAAGTACTGCTTGCTTTATACTCTCCCTGCCACTCATGCCTAAATAAGTCACTGCCTTGCTATTTTCAAGCTTGAAATACTTATCAATCAAATTGGATTTATTTTGCTTATACTGTATGTGATCCACTCAAATATAGCTCATTTTCCTATACTAAAGTTTACTAACCATACCTGCTTAAATCACTTTATGCATAAGGATACTTTATCGGTATAGTGAGACTGCATTTATTTTTCCTACAATACAACTCAACATACTGTACATTTTTTTTACAACATTGAAAGTGTTATTACAATTTCCTTTTTTTTAATCATTTGCTATTTTTTCAAGATACATTGTTGCTGCTGTTAACTGACTGTCAGTGGAAATAGTTATTTCACTGGGTTTGATTATTAGGAATCTTTAGGTTTTTTTCATTATTATTTATTTATGTGAAAAAAAACCCAACATTTTTTATGTTATAAAAAATACCTTTTTAACTGACTAGCGCCTTACACTTGCTTAGCATTTTCTGCTAAATAAAATGTTTCTTTTTGTGCACAAAATAGTTTCTATTTTATTCTGTAAGTTAATATTTATTGATTAGGAATAAAGTATGGTAAAATGCAATTCCGAAAATATGATATGATGGGTATTGGAGTGTTTCACGGTCTTCCAAGACGGAATCGGTATGAAATAACGCTGGCCGCATGGCCGGCGGTTCGATTCCCGGCAGCGCCTGGCCGACCAAAGCAGAGTTCCCGGCAGCGGAAGCTCAACAGCGCTGGAAATCCCAATCGTCGATAGGTAAGTATTGACTAACCTAACATTTTATTTATTTATTAACAGTTTCTTATATAGCGCAGCATATTCCGTTGCGCTTTACAATTGTAAACATTAATAGAACAAAACTGGGTAATAACAGACAGATATATATGTAGGAAGGCCCTGCTCGCAAGCTCCCTAACCCTCCTTAGGGGTGCCTAACCCTAATCCCCCCTCTAAGTGCCTAACCCTAACCCCCCCTTCCCCGCCGCCTAAATCTAAGTCCCCTGGGGGGGGGTACCTAACCCTAAGTCCCCCCCGGGGGTGCCTAACCCTTACCCTCCCTCCCACTAGCCTAACCCTAACCCTCCCGGGGGGTGTCTACCCCTAAGTCCCCCCCAGGTGCCTTAAACCTAACACCCCCCCCCCCTTCCCGTGGCTGTATCTAGATGCCCGGCATTTCACCCTTGCCGGGATATGACAGTCGGGAAGCCGGCTGCCGGTATTAAGGCAACCGGCCTCCCGATTGTATACCTCCAAGACAATACTGTACATGATAAACGTTGATGTACTGACTATAGGTGCCCAGGAGAACAATTTTCAATTGCTGCCAACTATGATACTATCAATAATTCATTTCTAGAGAAAAGACACACAAAATCAGAAATATTTCTACTATGAAAAACAACAGTTTACATTATTGATATATATATATATATATCAATATATACAGTGGCGTTACTAGGGAGGATCTACCTGGGCATGTGCTCTGGGCACTGTCGGACACTAGGTGTGTGTGCGTGGGATGGGGGGATGGCGCCACCTGCTGCTGGTGATGTCAGTGCTGTCCGCACTACACAGTAAAACAAATAGTTAACAAGCGGGATTAACAGCATGCTTTCCCTGCTATGCCTCTGCCTGATTGACAGACAGAGGCATTTAAGGGGCGGGCGGGGGTGGGGACAGCTGGCGTTCCTGGAACGGGACATGTCGGCTCCACTTTCCGGTAATGGCAAGGCCAGGAGCTGTGTCCATGGACACAGTGTCCTGGCCTTGCAAGTTGGCCAGCCTGAGTAAGCTGAGCCTTACTCAGCTGGCCAGCAGCCCAGCACTGTCCAACTTGGTCACAGTGCTGGGATCGCAAATGCAGCAGGGAGTGTTATACACCTTGTTCTGCATTTGCATATTAGCAAGGATGGAATTGCAAAGCAGAGGCTGAGCTGGCTAGCAAGGGAGGGTAAGCAGCATTCAATGGCCAAGAGGAGAAACCAACATGCCCAGAATAACTTCCCACAGGTCAGTGAAATGTCTGGCCCCTGTGCATTTATGTATGTTTATGTATGTGCATATGTAAATATATATGTATATGTAAATTGGGAGGTACTGGAGGCACACTTAAAGGAACTGATGTGAGTGTGGTATAATCTGTCGAACACTGTAAGGGCTATTTTAGACACAACTGTTTTGTCCTGATGGAAAAAAACTGTCAGGTTTTTTCTGTAAAGTGTTTGTAGTCAAACTGAGAAATGCATGTGTGCTTTCAGACGACACGAATATGGCACGGTCACTGTGTTACAGCCTTGAATAACCAAGGACTGATCCATGGGAAAATTAATAACTGTTTTTCCATCTGGACAAAACCATCTGAAATAGCCCTAGTGCTCTTTGCGATATATAATGGTCGCAGATATGTTCTCTGTATTATATGGCAGTTACTGTAATGCTCTATGTATAATATGGTGGTCACTGTGATGTTCTCTGTATTATATGGCAGTTCCTGTAATGCTCTCTGTATAATATGGTGGTGGTCACTGCAATGTTCTAGGTATTATATGGTGATCACTGTATTGCTCTCTATATTATTTGGCAGTCACTGTAATACTTTCTATATTATATGGCGGTCAATGCGATGTTCTATGTAAGGTAACTTTACTGACCTGGTCCAATATTGTCATTGCAGCTGTTTAATTTTTTAAAAAGGGCAACAGCTAAAGATGGGTACACACAATCCAATTATAGAGTCAATCAGCATGGGGCATATTAAGAGAGGATGGGGCCCTTATGCAGTCTCTGTCCGGGGCCACCTCCTCTCTACCCGGTGGCCGGCAGCGCACTGAGCACAGCAGTAGACTCTGGGCACTAATAGACTCCAGCACTGTGCCAGAGTCTACTGCACATGCGCAGGACACTGGGGAAATGGCACTGCAGCCATTTTCCCATCAAATTCCCTACTTCGCATGCACAAAATGCCGGGAGAATGGCCGCCACTCCATTTTGCCAGTGATTTGTACAGCTCTGTTACTGCAGAAGCAGGACTCCAAGAGGTAAGTATTGAAGAAATGGGTGCAGGGCGTACGATATGCCACAGCAATCAGCCGATAATTAGCTGATTGGCCCAATAATGGGATAGTGTGTATGCAGGAGCGTTAGCCGATAAACATCTTTAAACATTCCTGCATTGGTCAGATCTGGAGGTTGAGATAGCATTTACTGCACACACTACATCATTCCCGACCTCCCGATCTCGAGATCGGGAGAGAGATCAAAAGACAGTACACACTGAGCAATAAATTGCTCAGTGTGTGTGGGTTATTGGATCAGCGTCAATTATCATATATTGTGTACCCAGCTTAAGAAGGCAATTAATGTGTCCATTTGATGCAGAGGCTAGGGTTGTTGTAATAACACTTATAGAAATATGGCAATTATTTTGGAGTTTTTGTCTTTTTTATTAAGGAAAACAGAAAATACAGTTAACATCCTTTCACAATAAAACCTCAAATCTTTTCTTGTTATAGCTCCACTACAAAGTCGTTGAAGCTAGGCACCAGCTATGTCCTCCATGGAACTAGTTACACCCACGGCACAGGCCACACCCCCATTTAGATCACACCTACACCACACTGGTCATGACCCCAGATCACTAGCTACACTGCTGCAGCAGCACACAATAGGCTCTTCATAATTTTCAGCTCCAGCCCCATGTGGACATTAATCAGAGTATATAATAATCCTACAGAATCTCAGTCTGCAAATTGCCATACACAGCATCTGCATGGGCGGTTATCAAAGTGTGTAACTCACATCAACATTTTTTTACCAGTCACTAAATGGCCCCTCTGCCTTGCCGTACTTCACACCAGAGCCATCATAAGTACATCCTGCCCACACTATTCCTACACTATGATTAATGACTATGACATATAAATTCAAAGTTAAAAGTTAATTCACATCAATTTACAACAATTATAAAGGAACAAACTCTGCATTTCTGTTGTGTATATTAATCATTTAATACTGAATAGTATAATTATTTGTTGGCAAGATATTGGTTGCCAGATCTTTAAGAAAAAACAAATGTATCCACATTCTCCTGGTGGTCTGTGTCACGTCACTTGGGTCCTGTAGATTTGGATTGGGACCCCTGGGGTTAGCTGTTAGTAGGAGAGTAGACAATTAGTGACAGTGGTGTGGTCACATGATCAGCTTCTTGTCCGTCAGGCCATTCACTTCCATTCACTTCCACGTTTCATATAATGTCCTCGATCTCTGAGGAACAGAGGGATTCTGGAAGTGTGACAGACGGCAAATCGCTTCAGCCGAGTTATATCCTCATAAGACACCTTGAAGAAGAATCACAATATTGTATTAGATAAATATACAGTAAAAATACATATGGAGTGACTAGAAATTTACATCATGAATTAAAATTAATTTATTCTGGGATTCTTATTACTAACCAAAAAAAGTATAATATAATGTAAAAACCTCCCCTCTAAATGATTTCCTAATTACAAATTAAACAGAAAATACATATATATTCAACCTCTGTATCAATATTTGGCGCTAGTGACTTAGGGCCTGATTCAGACCCGCTCGCGAGCGCTCAGCGCTCGCAAGCGGGTCAATGGTGGGCCATTGCGCACGCGCGAGCCCCGGAGCGAGTGAGAACTTCACTTGCTCTGGGGCTCGCTACAAGACGGGGCGTCTGTCGATGTTGATCGACAGCTCGCCCCGTTTTGTAGGCGGGTAGGGGGGGTGGCTGGACAAACGGAGGGGTTCCCGAAGGAACGCCTGCCGTTTGTGGGTGGCCCTACTGACATCACGAGTGTCTATTAGAGCTGGAAGTCCATTTGGCATTGCGAGTGCTGAGACCCTATCACAAGGGTCTCCTCGCAATGCCGATGGTCGCGATAATCGCGTCCATCGCCAGGCCGCTCGCACAAGCTGTGGGTGGTCACCCACAGCTGTGCGAGCGGCCTGGAGGCCGGCATTAAAAAAAAATAGGGACGCCCTGATTCAGAGCGAGCGCATGCAAATAGTGTGCGCCTCTGAATCAGGCCCTAAAGGTGCCCACACACATAGCGACATTTTACACGATTTGGCCGATTTTGACGAATCGTGATGACGAATCGGGTAAAAAAAGTACAAATCGTGAGTTTATACTCACGAGCACGATGCCGATGCGCGTCCCCGCTCGTCGTATATCGCATCTTCTGATCTGCCGTGCTGTAGGGCAGATTAGCCAACCATGAACCCGATGGACGCCGATCGTGAGGGTTTTTTACCTCACGATGAATCGTACGATTCATCACACAATGCGGAATTTGACTGACAGAAGCCTGGACATGCCCCATCGCCATCTTGTGCAGCATCGTGTATGGAGCAAGACAGTCGCACACTGAAGTCATGTTTTGGACAATTTTTGGTGAGTATTGGTACAGTTTAAATACAACCACACTGACCACCAATATGTGCTCCCCACTGCCCACCAATGTGTGCCCCCAGGCAATAAATGCATGACCCAGCCTCCGCCCGCTGTATTGAGGTGGGCGGTGGCTGGGTCATCCATTAAGCTCCCCCACTGCCCACCAATGTGTGCCCCCAGGCAATAAATGCATGACCCAGCCACCGCCCACCGTATTGAGGCGGGCGGTGACTGGGTCATGCATTAAGCTTCCCCACTGCCCACCAATGTGTGCCCCCAGGCAATAAATGCATGACCCAGCCACCGCCCACCGTATTGAGGCGGGCGGTGGCTGGGTCATGCATTAAGCTCCCCCACTGCCCACTAATGTGTGCCCCCAGGCAATAAATGCATGACCCAGCCACCGCCCACCGTATTGAGGCGGGCGGTGGCTGGGTCATGCATTAAGCTCCCCCACTGCCCACCAATGTGTGTAATACCTCAAATAAATAAATAAACACATTTTTTACAAAAAAACACCATACATTACATCTAAAAACACACATTATTTCAAGCTGGGGGTCTTCTACATTTCGGTCTCCAGCTGTTGTGGAACTACAGATCCCAGGATGACCTGCCACCCACCTTTGAAACTGTTTTTAGGGCATCCTGGGATCTGTAGTTCTACCACAACGACAGGCCCAAAGGTGGAAAACCCATACTGTCAAAGAAAAACATTATATTACCAAGCAATAAACACATAACATTCCTGTAAAAGAAAACATGATTAGAATACCATAACAAACCTTTAAAAACCTGTAAAAAAGAAAATATTAAAACATTAAAAATGTGAACTATAACAACATTACATTTTACAAAACTATATACACAAATATTTAAATGTCCTTTTTTTTCTTATTCATAGATAATGTCCATGGATTCAGAACGTGAATTCGTTACAGGATTCATTGAAATCCTGCACTCGAAAGACTGTCTGTGGAAGATCAGTTCTCGGAAGTACCACAATAAGTCGCAGAAGTTGGCCGCACTCGAGGAACTGTTGTTGTATACAAAAAAATACATATTTGATGCAGACCTGAAAACTGTACGGCAAAAGATACAAAATCTCAGGACAGTATACATCAAAGAAAAAAAGAAAGTGGATGACTCCAAAAAATCAGGAGCGGCTACAGATGAAATATATACTCCTGCGCTGTTGTACTACCAAATGATGTCATTCATCAGTGAACAAGAGCCTCAAAGGGAATCAATCATCTTGATGTCGGAGCGTGAGGGAGATGAGGAGGTTGCAGAAGTCTTGGTAAGTAGTGACACAGTTTAAACCAAAATCCTTAATGTTTTGTTGTTAAATCCCAAATGTCCAATTTAGTCAGTAGTTCACAGACAGTCCTCCTGCCATGGTACAGCACCTGGTCCATTGAAATAGGTCATGTACTCCTCCTCACTTCTTTGGCACGTGTGGTGGATGTTGTTGTAGTTGTTGGTGCAGACACAGATGTCAAATGTCCAATGTCCTCCAGGGGTCCTACATCTTCTGGTCTAGCTGGGACTGGTCCTCGTTGAGTAAATTTTCTTCGCAGAAAGTTGTGCAGCACACAGCACGCCATCACGAACCAGTCTATCTTCTCCACATGTAGATTGATGGTGGTGTGGAAAATGCGGAAGCGGTTGCTCATTATTCCAAACGCATTTTCCACAATGCGCCGTGCCCGGGATAGACGGTAGTTGTATATCCTTTTCTCTCTGGTCAGGCCCCTGTGTGCAAATGGCTTCATCACATGTTCATGTAATGCAAAAGCCTCGTCTGCAACGAAAACGTAATTTAGGCCGTGCTTTGTCTGGTCCAGTGAGGGCAGGTTGAGGGTTTTGTTGGCGAGTCTCTGGTAGAAAGCCGTCTTTTTGAAGGACCCACCATCTGAAGCACGCCCATTCTTGCCGACATCCACAAACAGAAATTCGTAGTTGGCATTCACCACTGCCATGAGAACGATGCTGAAGAATCCTTTGTAGTTGTAGTAATATGATCCGGTGTTGGCAGGTGGGTTGATGCTGATGTGTTTCCCATCGATGGCTCCTCCGCAGTTAGGGAAATTCCAACGTTGTTCAAAATCTTCCGCGATGCTGGTCCGCTCCTCCACGGTGTTAGGAAACTGTAAAAATAGGAAAAAAGATGTTAAAACATGACTATAATATTTTTTATATCTTTTTTCCCTATATAGACTCCCACCCAAGACCCTGATTTAACATCAACACCGGACCTCAGTCTGCTCGGTGGCGACAGTGATCCGGAGAATAGCACACAAGTGGAAAGTCAAGTTCCACCTGGACCCTCATCTTCGCAACAACCCCAAAAAAAGAAAAAAAAAGGCAGAAAGGAGAATTTTACAGAACGAGAGGACCATTTTTTACAAAACGCAGAATGGCTGCTGCAGAAACCCCCAGATGCAATTGATGATTTCACAGCTCATGTGAACAACACATTGAGAAATCTGGATGCAGATATCCAACGAAATTTTTTACGGTTAAACTACGACCTCTTGAGTCGCTGTATGAGCAAAAATATCTCAAATTCGACATACATTGCAGATCCAATGCTATTTTCCCCTGCCCCAAATAGGTATGTCCACCCCCCCCTGCCCAGTTAGATATTACTCCCCCACCAAGCACCCCAAGCACCAGCACCACCTTGTATAATGCTCTGCTGGATGCAGCAGATGAGTCGCCCCAATATACAGAGATGTAAATTTTTTCTATATTGTAATATCACCAAATTTTATGAATTCCAATCGGTGCTTGCTGCATGGGATAGGGTGGTGATGACGCCATTTGAACAAGGTCACTACGCACATGGCACAAGTACACATAGCTGGAAGCCGGGGCCACAATGTGTACTTGTGCCATGTGTGTATTGGCCTGTTCAAACTGGCGTCTGACCCACCCTATCACATACAGCCGGCTACCTATTGGGATTCATAAAATTTGGTGATAATTAATTTGGTTGTTTTTTTGACTTGCTTTTAATGTCACCAAATTTTATGAATTCCAATCGGTGCTTGCTGCATGGGATAGGGTGGTGATGACGCCATTTGAACAAGGTCACTACGCACATAGCACAAGTACACATAGCTGGAAGCCGGGGCCACAATGTGTACTTGTGCCATGTGTTTATTGGCCTGTTCAAACTGGCGTCTGACCCACCCTATCACATACAGCCGGCTACCTATTGGGATTCATAAAATTTGGTGATAATGTTCTTTTGTAAAGTTGTAATAAAAAAGTATTTTGCACACAGTTTAGTGCACACTTTCAGTTGCCTGCAGGTCAGTGCACATTGTACTAAAAGAAGGCAATTTCTTGCTTTATGTTGAGTAAAAAATAAATATAAAAATTTTTCTTTGCACAAGAAACCAATGTGTGGTGTTTTTTTTTAACTTACCTTGCAATACTGGTACTGTAGCACTTTTACGATGGCTTTGCAGGTCTCCGTAATGATGACGCCCAAGGACTGAGGTGAGATGAGTGTCCCAAACTTTAGGTCTTCCAGTGACCTTCCTGTAGACAGGTATCTCAGGGTAGCCACCAGTCTGTCTTCAGCAGGGATTGCCCTCCGCCACCTTGTGTCCTGTCTCTTGATGTGGGGGGTCACCAGATGCAGCAATTCTTGGAAGCTGGCGTCATCCATACGCAGGTAGTTCCGATAGTCCTCCGGGTTGTTCTCCTTGATCTCTATCAGCAGGGACATGTGAGAGCGGGTATCCCTTTGTAGCAGCCACTCCTTGGTCCAGCATGCTCTCGTCCTTCTTCGCTGGGCCCTCTTTCTAATCTCCCGGACCCCGGCTTCAGCGACCAACACTTTATACTGATAGGGACGCATCAGTACAGAATTCAGAAACAGGATAGAATGCAGGTAGGTAGCACACACTTGCAGGTAGAATAAACTTTGTATAAGGCAAGCCAAATACAAAGAGCACAGTAGCAATGTACAGGATTCAGCAGGAATACACCTAGCCTCATCTAGTAGCAGAGCAGAATGTACACAGAGTTTAGGGTGCCTGCTTTTTTTATACTCCCAAGCTAGCCCCTTCCATTGTTATGACTATTTAAATTTCCCTCCAATAGTCAAGAGCCTGTTTTATTTTTTTTTTCAACTCACGATTTGTTATGTCCAATCTCACGATGCGTACGATCCGATAGATCGTGAGATCGTAAAACAGATTGGGTGTCTTTTTTCCCAAATCGTGATCACGACGGCAAGGGAGCTCCCGTGAAAGTTCATGAGGAAATTGGCCATAAAATCGTATCGTGAGCACATCGGTATATGTGTGGGCACCTTTAGTCTGTTTGTCTATTTGGACCTGCTTTGCACAAGGTGATGAGAGCTTTTTATTACCAATGAACATGTATAAGAGTTAAAAATATTAAGACCAGCTGTGAATTGGCCATAGGCTTAAGTGGGAGTATTCCCAGTAGGCCGATGGCTCAGAGGTCAGCTTGGAGCAATTTAATTTTTATACATATATGTTTTATGTATGTTGTTTTGCCCTGATCTGGGTGACCAGGGCTCATCGGGGCCTGACTTATAGTGGCTGACCCTGACATAGATAAATGTGCTGCAGGAACAGGCCAGTCATCAGGGATAAGTATGGGAGTGGGGGATGAGATAGAGCAGAACAGACTGGGGGAGGGGGCTATAAAAGGGGGAGGTGCAGGCAGCAGTCAGGGCAGAGGCCGGAGCAGTGGAAAGAGGGTCAGGGCTGGACAGAGTGGGGGGCAGTGTGGACTGGGTTGACCCAGAAATGTCAACATGTGAAATCCTGAGATTCTCAGCATTAGGGACAGGCAGCGTGTTGGGAGGGTTAGGCATTAGGGGGAGATTAGCGTTAGGCTGCATGGGGAAGGTTTGGATTAGGCACTAGGGGAAAGGTTAGGAGTAGGGATCAGGGTTAATGATACACTAAAAGGTTAGAGGTAGGGATTAGGGTTAATAAACGCTGCTCATCAGATGCTGCACTGGAACTACTCCACGTGTGTCTGCTGGGACCCAGAAGCTGTGACTGCTGCTAGGAGCAGGTAAGTGACCGCTGGGCCACCAGGGATGGTTTGTCAACATTATATCATGTCAACAATTCAGCAGTATCCACGTAAACAATATCAACATGCAGCATTTCGACATTTCATGTCATTATAAGTGTGAACAACATAATAAATGTCAACATTTTATTCCACTCAGGGGCCCATGTGCACCACATACCCTGCACCCATTATAGATACGCCAGTGGGGACTGGCATCATTTAATGATTCCTTCCTACCTTATTACAGTGAATGTGCATTGTGTTACCATGTGAGCAATGTATGAATATAAATGAAGCACAATGATCATGATTGTGTCACTTTCCTATTATTACATTACTGAAAGACATACTGATATTAAAATATACCTTGCCCATGCATGTTAGCAGGCAGAAGTCTATGGTGTCTCTGTTTCTTAGAAGATGTAGAATCCCATTAAGGTAAACTTGATCTTTATTAAAGCAACCTGTGAGGATAAAAAGAAACAATAGCATACAAATAACCCCAGCACTATACTATAAATCTGTAGCCTAAAATCTCATTATAAAACCTGTTGCTGGCACTTATAGATTTTTTCACAATAGTTATTATCCTATTTACAGAAAGGGAAAAACACAAATATAAAGGGGCATATTCAATTGGGGAGGAGAATAGCAAAAATTCCGTGCCTGCGAGGTTTTTCCTGCAGGTGTGGGATTTTTGCTATTCAATTATGTGCGCGTTTTTTCCTATTTTGAGCCCTGGGAGGTTTTTTTTTTGTGCACCTCCAGAGCACAACCAATTTTTCATAAAATCCACAATTTTAGGAAAAATGGTCGGGAAATGCTCTGGGACACCGGCGGCACCCCTCCTAATGACTAATTAAGCATTTAGAAGTTTCCAATTAGCTTAATTAGTCAGTAATACTCACCATCCGAAGTGCTGTCTTCTGCATCCAGTGGCGGGACCGGTCTCCTGCAGCAGCAATGAGTATGTCAGTGTGTGTGAGTGTTTATGAGTGTGTGTGTGTGTGTGTGTGTATGAGTGTGTTTGACCCCCGGTGTATGTGTATGTGTCCAGTGTGAGTATGCCTCCCGTAATGGGCGCTGGAAAAACTACATCTCCCAGCAGCCATTGTGCCTCCCAGCAACCCCCGGGACTCCCAGCAGCCCCCTCCCCAGTGAGAAGATGGAGGGGAGGCTACAGAGACCACCATTTTCTTTTCCTTTTTTTTTACAAGGCGCAGAGTTTTCAGCTCTGAAAACCCAGCAACCTTTTTTTTAAATTGGATACAGCGGGTATCGGGAGCAGGCATACCCGTAGTAATCCAAAATGGGGTTCGAGGGGAGCAAGGTTTTTTCCTTGCTAAACCTTGCACCCCATTGAATATGCCCCAAAATGTGCATGTGTGTGGCAGGGGGAAGGGAGCAACTAGTAATCCTCATTGGGCCTGACAATATTCCATGCGCAGAACATATTCTATACTATTGTACTAGTAAATACACTCTCCTGTGCTTCAGCCTTTATCAAGGCCGGCCAAGAGGTTTTACTGCGACTGTTGGTTACACTTGTGAATTGCTGCGCTACATAAATGAAGAGACACAATGCAATGTGCGCTGTACACACCTCAAACAACACAGTTAATATAATGACCAAACTCGCACATTATAGTGCATCTATGTATGTGCAATTACACCTATTTTTATGTGTCAGCATACAGTATACTGTTAGTTTTACAAGGCTATAGTCCATCACAACATCCAATGTATTTATTTGTATAGTGCCATCTTATTACACAGCTGTGTGCAGGGAATATATAATCCATCACATCTGTATGTTTATGGACTGTGGGCCTGATTCAGAGATTGATGGTATTGGACAGTTGCACAGTAGCTGCTGTGCAATACCGTCCCACAAAATGCGAATGCAGCAGGAGGTGTCTATAGGACACCTCCTGCATTGCAATTGTGATCCAAGTGCAGCATCCATACACTCTGCCTCGGATCAACATCACAACCTTTGGCCAGGCTGCATAAGCCGAAGCTAACTTCAGGCCCGTGCCTAGTCACTTGTGAGGCCAGAAAATCTGCATCTACTGTACCAACACAGACCCTAGCCCCGCTCCACCCTCCAAACATCTCAGCATGTCAAACATGCTATGGCTAAGGGGGGGGGCTGTGAGCAAGATTGTAGGACCTGTTTGGTGCACAGAACAGGTCCTGCACCTGTGCAAACCCCTAAACATCGGAGATGTACACTAACCATCGGGTTAGCGTACATCTCTAAAACTGAAAATAATATTAAATGCACAAATGTCTGTGTTTTGCATATAATATTTTTGCCATGCTAAATCCTGCAGGCAAAGCCATTGAATATTGTCTGTTTCAAAATTGCGCTGCTTGGTTACTTCACCACAACAAGGGTTTATGGTACAGAAAGTTCTCAGTTACCTGGCTGGGATGTGTCAGAGCAGCCCCTCTTTGCTCGCATACAGTAGTCCCAGTGTGTGTTAGGGTCTTCCACAAACTGACCCAAGTCCTGGAACAGCTCACAGAATGACATGCGGCTGGCTTGGTAGACTGTGTAATAGAGCAGTGCAGATCTCCACAGGAAAGGGTCTTTGTTATACAGGACACTGTGGATGCTTGCCAGGCCTTCTTCAGTGAGATTGGTGGGTTTTAGACCATATCTGTCACGCCCATTGCTGTTACACCATGGCTGTTGCTTGTTGTTCACTGAACGGTAATAATGGGGTCCTGCATTCAAACAATACAGCTTCTTAGATAATCTTTAAAATGGAAATAAAACTTTGTGCATGGATAAATTCACAAATATATATATATATATATAATTATATATATATATACATACATATACATATATATATATATATAGCCTGAGAGATGGCACTCAAAAAACACTATTTGGCAGGGGGGTGCTAGGTCCAAAACAAGTTATAATATAAACACCCTGTCACTAAGCAAGCTAATCGCCTGCAGAGTAAACAAAAAACCAGCACTCACGTTTAGATGAATCCACAGGTTTATTCACAAGGCATGTAAACAGACATACCACATAGGTATCAGTGGCCCAACGATCATTTCAACTGTACTTCAGCTTTCCTCAGGGGCTAACACATACTGAGCCCTGGAGCTCTTAATGTACCAAAAAAGGGTGCCAAAATCAGTAAAGCACAAATCATGCTGTGTTGCCTTGGCCACGCCCCCTGGTGTTGATTGGCTACAAGGCATCAGGTGGGTGGGTGGGCTTTAATAGGTAAATAAACAGCCTCCGTTTGTTACACATACATGGCTGTCAGTATGAGTACTGTAGCCTGTGCAGTGGACTGGGCAGATCATGACAACTTAGAACAAAACAAACACATACACATATATGACTATGGAACAATTAGTGAATCATCGCTGATATCAGTCTCTAGACAGCATCAATTTGGAGAAACCGGCCAACTGGTATCACAGCGCTGGCAACTCCATAATTCCATCATATAGCATTGATCTGTAACTGCATATAATCACTTACAAAGCCATATAGACATGAAACATGACAATGTTAATGCATACAGTACGTGTGCATTAGAAAATATGACAAGGCTCTTTGGAGCCATATACCATAACACCATGCCATATGCATAAGAATGTATGGCACTGATAATAACAGCACTGGAAATGTATGGCAACAGATTGCTGTGGTCAGCTTATATCAAACATTGGTGTATAGACCTGCTGGTCTCTCTGCAATACAGCACCAATAACACCACTATTAAATTGCCAACACATCTAAACGAATATACAGCCAATAGTATAGTCCAGGCCATTTCAAAGGCCACTCCTGTACCTCCATATGTACCAGGATAATGAATGCAACAAGCACATGTATACTAAGAAATGCACACAAAAAAAGTGAAAACACCATAACACCATGCCATATGCACATATGCACACGGTAAAATAAACTGGTCACACTTAGCCATTATGCGACATATAGCAACGTCCCCAAGGCAACTCGTGTGATACCAGTACTGTATGCATATCGTATCATGTATTGCTACCACCCATGAGTAACAAAGTCACATGTAAGGCTAGTGATAAAGAAAAATTAATCCAAACAGAGAATATGTCTAAAGAAAACAGCTCATTTTGAAGTCCTCATTGAGCCCATTAGGTGAGAGACTGTTCAATTGATGAATCCATTGTAGTTCCCTTTGTAGCAGAATTTTCTCTCTATCGCCACCCCTTTGGAGCGGTGGAATGTGGTCAATAATGTGACATTTAAGCTGTCTAACAGAATGTCCTTTGTTTTTAAAATGTCTAGCTACCTGTAAGTTTGACAAATCCTGTCTCTGATCTGCAGTGGATACAGATTTCTTGATAGAAGACCGGTGTTGACTGAGTCTTTCTTTGAGCATTCTGTTAGTTTTCCCAAAGTATACAAGGTCACATGGACAAGTGAGAGCATAAACAACATATTTGCTGTTGCAGTCCAAATGATGCCTAATATTATATTTGCTCCCGTCCTGAGGATTGGTGAAGCAACTGCCCATTGCCAAAAAGGGACAGCTGGTGCAGCCTGTACATTTAAAGGTTCCTGGTTTTCTGCTTGACCAATGGGCTTGTTGTTTTTTATATTTGGAAGAATCTATCTGGACTAACAAATCTTTCAAATTGGGGCCACGTCTATAGGCAAACCATGGTACCCCACTAATTTGTGTAGACAAAGTAGGGTCACTGGTCAATAAATGCCAGTGCTCTAGTACCTTCTTCCATTTAAAGCTGGACGCAGTAGTGTATGTGCTGCAAAAGTTGAACACATTCAAACCTTTATCAGGGTAAGTTTCTTTTTGTTCAAATAAATCTTCGCTCCTAAGTTTGCCTACTTTGGCAAGTGCTTCATCAATATCATCCTTTGAATATCCTCTTTCGAGGAAGCGTTGTCCAATATCCATCAGAGCTATAGAGGTAGACTTTGGCTCTGAGTTGATCCTTACTACTCTTAAAAGTTGTGAGTAAGGTAACCCTCTCTTGAGGGGTGCTGGATGAAAGCTAGTTGCATGTAGCAGCGTGTTTTTATCAGAGTCCTTGATGAAAATTCTGGTAGCC
Source organism: Taudactylus pleione (assembly GCA_031769625.1). Classification (NCBI taxonomy): domain Eukaryota; kingdom Metazoa; phylum Chordata; class Amphibia; order Anura; family Myobatrachidae; genus Taudactylus; species Taudactylus pleione. The sequence continues at coordinate 325,558 of JAUIMM010001042.1, read as the reverse complement.
ACCTGATTCTTATTCAGTGAGACTGGCACATCTAAAAAGGCGTATTGTGCCAGGAATTGAATTGAGGTAGTTAATGAATTGTAATAATTTTCCTTCGCCCCCCCTGCCATATCAGAAATAGGTTGTCAATGTACCTTACATAAAAAAGTACACTCTTCCAATCAGCGCTGCTATACAGATATTTATGTTCATAGGTTGACATGAATATGTTAGCGTAGGAAGGGGCCATATTTGACCCCATCGCTGTCCCTTGTTTTTGAAGATAGAATCCATTCTCAAATAAGAAATAATTCTTGTTGAGAATGATGTCAATAAGTAACAACAGATATTCTACTGGTGGATTTTTATAGAACTCACTCTGACTGATACATTCCCTACAAGCTTGAATCCCCATGTCATGAGGTATATTGGTGTAGAGACTTGCTACATCTAATGTGACCAATAGAGAGTGCTCATTAATCCCTGTTACCTTTTCCAATTTTTTAAGAAAATCCGTAGTGTCAGATATAAAGCTGTCAATATTCTTCACCAGTGGTTGAAGGTGGAAATCCACTAATTGGGAAAGTGGCTGACATAACGAGCCTCTCGACAAAATTATCGGTCGACCAGGGGTGTGTGTGTTAAAGATTTGTGCTCTTTTGGAGGAGTGTATAGAATTGGTATCTTGGGGTGTTTCTGTCTCAGAAAATCTGCTGTTTCGATACTAATGTACCGATTATTGACACCGAGGTTAATTACCTCATCAATTTCCTTCTTGCATCTCCATGTAGGGTCATAGTCAAGTCTATGATAGCAGATGGTATCTGCCAGTTGGTTGTGGATCTCTTGGGCATAATCATCATAATTTATCAGTACAATACCGCCGCCTTTGTCGGCTGCTCGTATCACAAGATTAGTATCTACTTTCAATGTTTTAATCGCCTTGCTTTCATCTAGGCTGATGTTATGATATGAGATCTTTTGTTTTTCTATAAATGGTATTGTGTCTCTTTTCAATACCCTCATAACGGTATGTATTGAGGGGTTCAGTGTGGGTGGATCAAATTTACTCACAGCTTTTAGGTTGCTACATTCAGATTCCATGGTGGTCTCTTACTCCTGCAGAGGTTTCTCTCCTTGGAAAAGGACTTTCTTTTGTACCAACTCTCCTTCAGAAGAGATTTGATTGGCAAGTCAATATGTACAAATTAAATAGGCAATTACTCCTTAAGGATTTTTTTGCCCAAAAAATGAATGATTCACAAAGTTTCACGATCACCATGGAATCTGAATGTAGCAACCTAAAAGCTGTGAGTAAATTTGATCTTCACTGCAGCACTTGGATGGTGGCTGTTCCTTGGACTTACCCCTGGGGACTTTCACAAGATCATGACATCAGATCCCCGGCGCCCAAGCTCAGCAACAGAGAAAGGAAGCCTGGGTTGGAATTTGAAAAGGCGAGTAGCTCAGGGGAGGAGAGAGTGGTCCATCCTCCCCTCAAGCCAGGCATATCCTGTAAGTGGAGTCACTCTGGGGGAGGAACTGAGAGGAGAAGGGAGGAGAGCGCATCCCCCTCCTCCCCCTCCAGCCAGCCACAGACTGGCGGCTGGCTGCGCAGCGGCATATAGTGAATCATTTGTGACTCATTGTAATGCCGGTGCCTGGTGGGGACAGCGGCAGGACATAGGAGATTGCTTCCTTACAGCCCGGCATCTTGGGCCGACTGGCCCTGTCTCTATGTGACCCTCCATGTATATGTGTATGTCTGTATGTGACCCTCCTTGTATATATGTATGTCTCTATGTGACCCTCCATGTATATGTGTATGTCTATATGTGACCCTCAATGTATATGTATTTATCTATATATGACCTTCCATGTATATGTGTATGTCTGTATGTGACCCTCCATGTATATGTATATATCTGTATGTGGCCCTCCATGTATATGTGTATGTATGTATGTATGTGACCCTCCATGTATATGTATTTATCTGTATGTGACCCTCCATGTATATGTGTATGTTTGTATGTATGTATGTATGTGAACCTCTTTGTATATGTCTATATGTGACCCTCTATGTATATGTCTCTACTTGCAGGGCCGATACAAGATTCCTTGTAACCAGGCTCGGACTCGGCCAGCGGTGAGTCAGGTGATTCCCTGGTGGGGAATTATGGGTCTCATTCAGACCCGCTCGCGAGCGCAGGACGCTCGCAAGCGGGTCGATGGTACCCAAATGCGCATGCACATGATGGAGGGAGCTCCGTCGTGCGCATGCGCGAAACCCGGCGAGCGACGAGGAAGCCGTCGCTCGGGGTCTCGCACCAAAGGGGGCATGCTGTTGATGGTGAGTAACAGCACGCCCCCTTTGGTGGGCTTGCCGGGGGCGTGGCTGCCAGATGGAGGCGTTCCCATGGGAACGCCTACAGTCTGGGTCCGGCCCCACTGACATCACTAGTGATGTCAGTGGGAGTGATTTTGGCTCTGATAGAGCCAAAATCACTCCAGGGCTTGTGGCCACAAGACCCTACCACAGGGTCTCGTCGCAAGTCCGATGGTCGCGATGGTCTTGACCATCGCGACCATCATCATGGACGCTCGCATAAGCTGTGGGTGGTAACCCACAGCTATGCGAGCGTCCAAGGGGCCGCTCCAATTTTAGGTAGCCCGGCCCTCATTCAGAGCGAGAGCTCTGGTCAGAGCGTCCGGCTCTGAATCAGGCCCTATGTGCGAGCTGGTTTAAATTGCACAGTTTCATATCAGATTTTTACGGTAATATTATGTGGGAATGACAATGGTTTGCAATGTCATTAAAAAGAAAACAGGTATTTTACTCACAATGTTGATAGCAAAGTTGGTCAAGCTATGACTCTTTGGCTAGCAGGCATTGCTGGGCCTTGCAGTTCCACAGCAGCAGTTTGCCACCATCTGCTTACTGGGAGACATTTAGTGCTTGATTCAGAGGTGGACAGATCGCAATATGGAGAATACAAGCATTGAGGCGCCCATTTTTTGTGTATGTTGACAATGCAACTAGGTCATTAGTTCTGAACACTCCTCCATCGGTGTTCCATCACACACACACAATCGACACTTGCGACAGCCTAATATTTCCTCCTCAAAATTTTCTTAACGTTGCCTCTGTGGCTGTGGATCTATGTTTGTGAATGCAGATGTGCTCACTAACCTGCCCATGACACCCCCATAACACGCACATGAGACAGTATTTTTTTAGCGAACACTTAAGGCCATCTTTCAGTCACTGCCCAGGAACGCCCATGGTAGTGCATCTCAAGCTCTACTGCAAGTGACTCCATATGCAACAGCAATGTTTGCAGAAATTCAGGGTAACACATGCACCCTAGGAGGTACAGGAAGGTTGGGTTAGGGTCAGCTATGCATGCAACAGGTCAGAAGGTCAACCTACAGATGACCTACTACTATACAATCTTATATCTAGGTTGATATATGTATTTGGTTTATAATGATATGAAAAGTTGTAATCAAGATGACATATTATATTATATATACATGTCAAAAGTATTTCAGAATTACATGGCTGTTACAATTGGAGATAAAATCTATTTAGTATGTATAATGTGCGATGATCAACAACAAGAAATGACATCAGCCCCATAAATGCATGGAAAATATAATAATTGTAGCTCACCATAACACTACTGCTTTGCTTGATACACACACAAGGGAAAATCTATTAGCCAAAATACCTCCCACAATCCATGCAGTAGAAACATGACCGCTGAACTTTTACTAGCCCCATAACCCCAACTTCCAGACCATGCCACGAGAACCCTCTCCCTCCCTCCCCAGTGAGGTCATCACCTCCTCCAGCCACTAGACACCATCCAACACTCCACAAATGTAGGGGCAGGACAGTGGGATTTTAGCACAATACACACCAGAGTGGACCACTTTAATGGGATTTGGTCAATATCCTGACCGCGGGGATGCCAGCGGTCAGAATGCTGGCACCGGAATCCCGATACATGTCAGAATCCCGGCGCCGGCAACCCAACCACCAGAATCCTGAAGGTAAGTAGCAGGGTTGGGGGGAGGGTTAGGCATTAGGGAGAGGGTAAGGATTTGGCACTAAGGAGGGAGGGTTAGGTTTAGAGTGCGGGGAGAGGGAGGTTAGGTTTAGGCACTAGGGTGGAGGTTAGGTTCAGGCACTTGGGAGGAAGGGTTAGGGTAGAAAGAGAGGGAGGGTTAGGATACTGACCAACAGGTATCAGTATCCTAAACCTGTCAGGATGCAAGCATCGGGATTCTGACCGTGGGAATCCCGAGCGCTGGTATCCCATAGCCATCACCACTTTAACACATCTGTCCCCTCCGGTACTCATTCTTGCCACACCCCACCATTAATATACAAAGCACCACTTACACTAGCACCTGATACTGACAAGAGTCCACTTACATCTGAACAAACACATTTATGTACTTATCAGCAGCGCTCATGAACACATACACCGTACTATAGGCAACCACAGCACACACAGCAACATCCAACAGACTATTACAACTGGCAGTTACTAGGGAAAAATTAATTAATTAATGTAAAGAATTTAATCTAGTGGGGAGTTAAAAATCCAAAATGCAGTATGGGAATAACAAAATAAATATGTCACATGACCAGAGGGGAAGCAGTCGAGAAGGCGACGGTCACAATGCCGACCGCCGGCTTCCCGACTGTCTAATCTCGGCAAGGTACAAATGACAGGGCGTTGAAATCTCGATGCCTGTCATTGGACCTGATTCAGACCCGCTCGCTAAGGCACTGAGCGATTTTCGGCCATCTGCGCATACGTATAATTCGCAGTGCGCATGCGCAAGCCATTCGCTGCGATCTGATTTTGGTTGCATGTAAGCCACCATCAGGTCGCTACTTTGAGTGACAGATAGTGCCGTTTGTGGGAGGTAACAGGGGAAGGAGCTTGTGAACGGGGGAGTGGATATGCGAACGCAGGCGTGTCAGGCCACCAAAAGGGCGTGCATAATTAGCAAAGTAGCGTCATTGTACACGTCACCTGCATGTTTTTCAGCCAGCGCTGATCACTGTGCTTGCGGAAGGTTAAGGCAACCCCAAGGGCTGTGAGCAGCTCCGATGGCTCACGATGGTCCCGATTAAGCCTTAATTTCCCGGAGATGACGTGTGTTGCGAGTGGCAAGGAGGCGTCTTCATACACTTGCGAGCGCACTTTGCCGTAGCTCGCTAAAACATAGTGGGCATCCTTACACGACACAGTGCGAGCATTTAATTTAAATAACTGGCCCCTTTTTGCCAGCGAGCGACCCCAACTTGCGAGCGGGTCTGAATGGGCTCCATTATACCTACGGCGGGAGCCTGACACCCGTCTTACCGATCGAAGGTAAGCTGGGCACTGGGCGCAGACAGCTGCGGGGGGGAAGGGTTAGGTTAGGGGCTCCCGGGGGGGACTTAGGGTTAGGCACCCCCTCCGGAGGTTAGGGTTAGGCTAGGGGAAGGGGGGATTAGGGCTAGCCACCCCTGGGGGGAGGTTAGGGTTAGGCCCCCCGGGAGACTTAGGGTTAGGCAGCGGGGAAGGGGGGGTTGGGGTTAGTCACTTAGAGGGGGGTTAGGGTTAGGCACTTGGGGGGAAGATTATGGTTAGGCACCCCTAATGGATGGTTAGTTAGTTAATACTTACCTTTAGACGTTTTGGGATGAAATAAAGGGGGGGAGCAAGCAATATAAAATCAGTGCTGTCTGGCATCCCAGGCATTGAGGAAGTGTGGCAAAAAAAGAAAAAGAGAACACTCACTCAGCTTTGCAGCTGTACTTTATTTCAGTAATGAATAGAGCATTTAATTTCATGGATATATATGTTCAATTGTATTATTCTGATATGACATGTGACTGATGTGAATGGGCAAAATATTCTCTGCAAAGTGCTGCGGAATATGTGTGTGCTATATAAATAACTGGTAATAAATAAATAACTTATTCCCATGTTGTAGAAACCATAAAGATATGTATAAAAAGGATGGTCCACCCACCCTTGTAGTAAATGCTGTCGTCCGACAGACAGAAAAAACCTACAACAGTATATACACTACCGGAGTATAAACACATCACAATGTGGGTTCAGTGTAAAAAACAAATGCTAGAAATATACTGGATACATTTTATTGGCAATAAAAATATACAGAGATAATGTACACTTATTTGCTGCCAGTCTGCCACCTGCCAGTACTTTTTGTCCCCTCTGGCAGATAAAGAATGAAAATAAATTATTTGACTTACTTACCCCTGGGGAGCTGCGGTAATCGCTGTGATGCTGCAGGCCGCGGCTCTCTGCTGTTTCCTCTGCCTGAAGCTGTGGCCGCTAGAGATGGCTACTGAGTTAATGTCTCAACACATTGACTCGAATAATTTAGATGTTCGAATGATTCGAGTCATGACACGTTTGGTGTGTTAAGACATGATAATCAGCAGCCACCTATCTCAGTCAGTCTCCCCCAGGAACAAGCTGGCACTGCACTGCAGTGCTGAGCTGCTCAAGCCTCAAACTGGAATCAGTATGTTTGACCGCCGGACATGAGCTCGGCAATTCAAATCCTGACGCCGGCAGCCCGATGGAGGAGATCCCGATACTATTCCTAACCCTTTCCCCCCCCTAACCCACCTTTAGGGGTGCCAAAGCCTAACCTCCCCCTTAGTGCCTAACCCTAACCTCCCCTCGTTAGTGCCTAAACATAACCCCCCCTCCCCGCAGCCTAAACCTAACCCTCCCGGGGGGAGGTGGCTAACCCTAACCCCCCCTTGGTGCCTAAACCTAACCCCCCCTTCTCCTAGCCTAACCCTAACCCTCCCCGGGGGGGTGCCAAACCCTGAGTTCCCCCGGGGGGGTCCCTAAACCTAACCCCCCATCCCAGGCTACGTGGATACTTACCCCCGGTGTTGGACGATAGGTCCGGCATTCTGTCAGAGTTCCGGTGGCGGGGTTAACATAGGCATTGGTATTTCGACGTCTATGTTAGATCCCTTTCCGGGCTTACACTGTCGGTATAAAGTAACACAGTAATCACACTAACACTCTAACACAGAACTGTATGTAACTCAGGGACAGGCAGTGACACACTGACACAGAACTGTATTGTATGAAACTCAGGGACAGGCAGTGATACACTGACACAGAACTATATAAGTCACCCATAGTTTTATTATTTTAAACACCACTCTTAAGCTTAATGTAACTAATAAATAAGACACAGACAACTGTATAGAATTGGAAAAAGAGGTCGCAGCCAATCGATTTATGAATTAGAATTGAATTAGTCCTGGTGGCGAAAAAGCAGTGCTGCCTCGGCCTACAGCTCGTAATTAATTATTCGCTTTACCAAAATAGGGTGGAGTTTTCCACCCCGTGCGCTAGCGATCCTGGGTAGTACCATCCCCCCTTAACTAGCACAGTGCTGGTCCCTCCCTAGGATGAAGACCTGGTTCTCCCTTAAGGTAGAAACCGACTCGCCTCTCTCAAAGGGGGAATGATAGCCAAGTTCTGCTGCGCTACATTGAGCCACCGAGGAGCACTGCTTTCCGCCAATAAGTGGTCAAGCAATTGGCCAGGTAACACCACCAAAGAAAAAACCTAGCCCTTCTGCATTATTGCAACAAGACCATGATATCCAATACAAAGAACTCTAAACCTTCCTCGGTGAGGTGCACTCCATCCGGTCTATATTAGTGGGCCTCCTCATAACGGAGACGGGGGTGCCTGATAACACGGCCATCCAATCTAACCACAAACTTAGACACCACAGTGTTCAGCTTCCTTCTAACCCTGTCTAGGGCTGCCCCACCTTGGGTACCACGCCAGAATCTCCTTGGAATTACCTCCAACCAACAAATCTTAACCTGTGGCCACCGCTCTGCTATTAACTTCAAGTCCCTCTTAATGACGATTATTAGTTCAACTCCCTTACACGTGCCAAGGTCATTACCACCTAAATGCACGACTAGACAGTCAGGAATCCCCCATTTGCTCTCAGACTGCCAAAGAAGGTCCAAAAGGCTGCTCCACCTAAAACCTCTTAGCCCAATCCATTTGACCTTTACAAGGGGCTAAGCTGGTGCAGTTATGCCTGTTAGCCCAGTACACAAAAGAGTGCCCAACAATCCACAACCGGCAATCTTTCTTCAAAAACCCTGTCGATGGAAAAAAAAATCGTATAACAGCATTAATAAAATATAATAAAAATATTACTCAACTCTTAACCAGGAATGAAAAACAGGGGGGGGGGGGGTTGGGAACTGAGTTGTTTAGGTGACCCAGATGAACTCCAATCCCCCCTAGTGGTGAGAAGCATAAGGTACTGGGTTTCCTAAAGAGCAATCACGCAGGAGCACCACTACTTCTGCAACTTATCCCCCCTTAAATAACTCTTGTAAGCCGAAGATTTCCATCTACCTAAGTGCTTAATTGCTTCTGCGGAAGAACCTAATGCCGCAGCACAAGTTGCTGCCCCAATCCTAAACAAGTGGGTGCCGTAATCTGCAGTCGGCACGTCTAAGGCTATCAGGCAACTATTGAATACGCTTGTAAACTGGAACTTAGAAGGAGGGAAAGATCTTCATGAACAAGCCATTGGGCCCCCCTTTGGGACGCTGTTGATTATACCTGTTGGCTAGAGTTACTGGGCAGATGCTCGAATCGGATGTGAGGGGACAGAAATCCAACGCCCCCTCCCCTTCTGATCCGTTTTTAGCCATAACTACAAAATTACCCATAAGCAACCCTGAGTTGGCTGATTTTTTACTTGCTGCTACTAACTCCCCAATCCGTAAAGCACCGAAAAATGCTAGCGCAAAGGACAAGCTAAACAAGGACGCTTCGAAATTATTCTCAGCTACGCCTGACACTGCTAGAACTAAATCCTTTAACATACCCATATCTATTGGCCTACGTGAATCACCTAAAGTCGGCTGCTCCTTCGCCTAGCCTCTAAGGGCTTTAGTGATAACAAATGACTTTGTAGGATCAGTCAAACCATTCAGCCATGAGAAATAGTAGATGCCAGCCATAGCACAAGACATAGAAGCCTTTGAATGCCTGCTTTCATGCCCATACCATACAAACTCAGACATACTGGCATGCAGCCCCTTACCCGCCTCCGATCTCGCCAGAAAAAACTGCCATTCATTCCAAGCTGCAGTATAGGACCTCAACGTACTTTGGCGCCAGGCCTCTCAAAGTGAGTCCCTCCATGCCGAATGTATGATCTGCCAGACAAAATCAGGACAAGTCAATCCATGAGTCCTGGCTGCCGAAGCCAAGGACCTAAACTTATCCCACTGGAAACGAGACAAGGCATCAGCAATCTCATTTTGCACGCCCGGAACATGCTTGGCCGTAAAAACAATATTTCTCAGCAGGCAGACGTAAACTAAATGCCTAAGGAGCCTCAACACTAAGGGGCAGACCGACCTCTGATTGTTAATAGCCTGAACCACCCCCAAGTTGTAGCACCAAATTACAATTTTCCTATTGCTGAAACTCAACGCCCAGAGTTCAACTGCTACCACAATAGGAAATAGTTAAAAAAGGAGTAAATTACGTAAACCTCTGAGTGCCATGAATCAGGCCAAGCCTCTGCACACCATTCGCCATCAAAAAATGCTCCAAACCCCAAAGCCCCTGAAGCGTCTGTGAACAACTGAAGTTCGCGATTAGCCACAGATGAAGCTAGCCAAATGCAAACTCCATGAAATTCCTGTAGGAATCTTAACCAGACCTTAAAATCCTCCTTCATGTCCGCCAAAAGGCGAATCATGAAGTGAGCTTTCTTGACGCCTGCGACAAAAAACTTTACACATGGGGATGATGCGACAAGCGAAATTGAGAAAGCCTAGCAGTGACTGCAGCTGCTTCAAGGATATCTTCTTAACTGACACAAACTCAAATAACAACTCGCTAATCTTCCGCACTTTCTCACAGGGGAGTCTACACAAACCCAAATCAGTGTCAATTTCAATACCCAAATAAGACAACCTAGTAACAGGACCTTCCGTCTTTTTGTGTGCAATGGGAATCCCCATTGAACCAAAAAACGCCTGAACCAAAAAAAGCAGCTCGCTACATACTGCGCTATCGGCCGGCCCTACCAAAAGGAAGTCGTCGAGGTAATGAGCGACGCCTGACTGGCCAGTACCTGCTTCAAGACACCACTGTAAAAAAGAGCTAAAACACTCAAAAAAGGAACAAGAAATAGAACAGCCCATAGGTAGACACTTATCCACGTAAAATGAACCGCCTACCCGAAAACCCATGAATCTGAATGACTCGGGATATAAAGGGAGCAACCTGAAAGCCGATTCAATGTCAATCTTTGCCAACAGAGCTCCCTTACCAAAATCCCGCATGATAACAAGTGCATCCTCAAACGACTGGTATGTGACACTACAATGTAACGCGTCATTTACTGACCCTCCTTCCGCGTAAGATAGGTGTTGAATTTACCTGAACTTTCCTTGTTCCTTCTTTGGTACCACGCCGAGCGGGGAAATGCAAAGATTCTCCAATGGCGGGGAGGTAAAATGGCCAGACATACGCCCTAAACTCAGCTCTACTTAAATTTTCTCTAACACAACTTCAGGGAAATCCCTAGCTGACATCAAATTTAGTTTCGCTATAACTAGAACCGGATGAACCAATGGCAACCGAAAACCCTCTTTAAAGCCCTGTAATAGGAAGGCCGCTTCCTCCCTAAGAGGATACCGCCTCAACCAACGCTCTAAAACCTCCATCTTAATTGGCGACACCGCTTTACTTAGTGCCTGCTCGCTGATCACCTTTTCCTGATGCTAAACATCCGGGACGACTACAGTCCCTTGCTGGGTGACTTCCCCCACAAAGCATGCATACGTGCCGGTAGCGGCAACTAGCCCCTATGCTACACTGGGCATTATTAAACGCGTAACACTTCCCCTTACCACCGGTGTTAAAACCTGGGCGGGCTGGAAAGGGGTGTTTACGTCCAACAGTAGGCTCAACAACTGCTCATGCGTGCTGCGTAACTTCCAGCCTCACTTCTACATCTTTATAACCAAAACTAAACATTTTCTGGCCATCCTGCTTTTTCCTAAAAGCTCATCATATTGCCTCCACACATTGGGGGTCATTCAGACGCGGTCGCAAGCGCTGAGTGCTCGCAACCGGGTCGATGTTCCCCCACTGGGCATGCGCACGTCGGAGCCGGCTGAGGTAAATGCAGTGGAACTAAATAAACAATGAAACTAAGGTTTTTATGCTGTATAGCAAAACGACAGCAATAGAGATACAGTGTACTTATCAGTCTGGGATCACAAACTGGAAAGAGGCAGTTGACTCCTCTCCAGCCTTAATATACTAGTGCTAAACCCCGCCTCAACTGGGCAGCTAATAGGCTAACAGAATATGACTGACAACTGATCTCTACCACTTGTAAACCAACAACAAAAAATAGCTTTAACTGGTACTGTACCAAGTAAAAAACAGTGTGCTTATATCTTCTCAAGCTTATTAAAGCATTCAAATATTTTTGTATGTAACTCAGGGATAGGCAGTGACACACTAACACAGAACTGTATGTAACTCAGGGACAGGCAGTGACACACTAACAGAGAACTGTATGTACAGTAACTTAGGGACATGCAGTGACACACTAACACAGAACTGTATGTGACTCAGGGATAGGCAGTGACACACTAACACAGAACTGTATGTACAGTAACTTAGGGACAGGCAGTGACACACTAACACAGAACTGTATGTACAGTAACTTAGGGACAGGCAGTGGCACAGAACTGTATGTAACTCAGGGACAGGCAGTGACACACTAACAGAGAACTGTATGTACAGTAACTTAGGGACAGGCAGTGACACACTAACACAGAACTGTATGTAACTCAGGGACAGGCAGTGACACACTAACAGAGAACTGTATGTACAGTAAGTTAGGGACAGGCAGTAACACACTAACACAGAACTGTATGTGACTCAGGGATAGGCAGTGACACACTAACACAGAACTGTATGTAACTCAGGGATAGGCAGTGACACACTAACACAGAACTGTATGTAACTCAGGGACAGGCAGTGACACACTAACAGAACTGTATGTAACTTAGGGACAGGGACAGGCAGTGACACACTAACACAGTACTGTATGTAACTCAGGGATAGGCAGTGACACACTAACACAGAACTGTATGTAACTCAGGGACAGGGACAGGCAGTGACACACTAACAGAGAACTGTATGTACAGTAACTTAGGGACAGGCAGTGGCACACTAACACAGAACTGTATGTAACTCAGGGACAGGCAGTGACACACTAACAGAGAACTGTATGTACAGTAACTTAGGGACAGGCAGTGACACACTAACACAGAACTGTATGTGACTCAGGGATAGGCAGTGACACACTAACACAGAACTGTATGTAACTCAGGGACAGGCAGTGACACACTAACACAGAACTGTATGTAACTCAGGGACAGGCAGTGACACACTAACAGAGAACTGTATGTACAGTAACTTAGGGACAGGCAGTGACACACTAACACAGAACTGTATGTAACTCAGGGACAGGCAGTGACACACTAACAGAGAACTGTATGTACAGTAACTTAGGGACAGGCAGTGACACACTAACACAGAACTGTATGTGACTCAGGGATAGGCAGTGACACACTAACACAGAACTGTATGTGACTCAGGGATAGTCAGTGACACACTAACACAGAACTGTATGTAACTTAGGGACAGGCAGTGACGCACTGTCACAGAACTGTATGTAACTCAGGGACAGGCAGTGACACACTAACACAGAACTGTATGTAACTTAGGGGACAGGGACAGACAGTGACACACTAACACAGAACTGTATGTAACTCAGGGATAGGCAGTGACACACTAACACAGAACTGTATGTAACTCAGGGACAGGGACAGGCAGTGACACAGCCTCCCGGGAAATGTCCCGGTGACTTTAAGTTGCAATCCGCCCCTGGGCAGAGGTCTAGACTGGATGGAAAGTGTCACAGAAAGGAACAGTTCCATAGGTAGGGAGTGGTACTGCAAACGATCGTGACACTGACCTCGTTGGAATTTGTTTAAGACAGTTCAGTTAGACCTTGTAATAGTTGTGGGGCTTGAATTAGGTTTATCCTTAATATTTAGGCATGGGTTAAGGTTTGGTCTAATGTAAGTTTTTAGTGGATTAGAGAGAAGTTAAATATTATGGACCAGATTCAATTAGGTGCGAAATCGGCTAATTTTATCGCTGGCAATAACATAGGCCGATTAATTCAAGTTTTCCTTGAGAAAACCTTAAAACCTTGACTTATCTACTTCAAACCTAATAATCAATGTTTAGTGGAAGACATCCAGGTTTCAAAATGAGAGAGGTAATATCAATTTGAATGACATAGGATTAATGACAAAAATATTCTTGAAGAGTCCAAAGAATTGTGTTGAAAATTTCATGCTGGGTACGCGTAAATTATGCGGTGTACAACAGATTTTGAGTGAATAGCCATACTCTGTCTCCAGTTTTCAGATTCGCTGCCTGCAAACAAACTTTAAAACAAATTCAATATATTTGGAGTTTTCATTAACTCTATCCCAAATGGCAGTGGAATCAGAAACATGGGAACCCACAGCATAGTTTAGGAATAGTTTAGGAAAAAGAGGATAACAATTGTACATGGTGAAAAATGATAATCAGGATGCCTCATGGAAATGATTATTGTTTGTGAATATTGTACATGGTAATTATTGACCCAAACATCCTCATCAACATATTTTCAGAAAGGTTTAACTCTTTGCATCAGACTGTTGGACTGAGGATGGTAAGAAGTTGAGAAATTTAGCTGAATATTAAATTGTTTACAGAAACACTTCTAAAATAGAGGTGAAACACACAGAAGCTCTCCAGGGCATCCATGTACAGTACATGGAAAACCTCTGATAAAGAGTGTTGCAACAACTGGTGAAGATGGTAAATTCAAAAGAGGAATGAAGTGTGCAGCCTTAGAAAAAAATGTAAAAAAAAATATAGAGAAAAAACAGCGCGCTATAGTAACAGTCATATGCATACATCACACATAAAGTGCACATTTTAATCTCATAAATTCATATGCACAAAAACACGGTAATAAAATACATATTATATATAAATATAAGAAAATAAAAATAAAATATATAGCACAATACTGATAAAAGTAAAGGATCACTCAATCCACGTGATATATGGCACCAGGAGACTGTTCCTTGTATGGACTTACATACAAATCAAGACTCCAATTAGCCATAGCATCTGGGACTGAGGACATATACCACGTGGGTGATCCTTTACATTTATCAGTATTGTGCTATGTATTTTATTTTCTCATGTTTATATTTAATATGTATTTTATTACTGTGCATATGAACTTATGGGATTAATATTTGCACTTTATATGTGATTTCTGCATATGACTGTTACTATAGAGTGCTGCTTTTCTCTATTTTTTTGTACTATACTTTGTGAAGACTGACTATCCTCTTTTATATTCAGCTGCTCACTACAATTTTGGACTTCACATCCCGTGGTAGCACCCACTTGGTAATTTTTAATTACCCCTTCTACCCATGTTCTACCCATGTTCTAAATCAGAACATAACCCAAGCTATGTCTTGTCTAGTAGTAAATTTAGCTCAAGTTTAAAATTTAAATACTATCATACAGTTAACTTTAATTCACACCATTATCGTCTCTATTTTGGATAACTGTAACCTATTACAAACAGACCTCCTATCTTTCTCCATTTCAGTTTATCCAAACTCTGCAGCAAGAATCATTTGATGTCCAAATATTTCCACTATCACTCCCAACACTGACCTTCTTAAACGTCTCTCTTGGCTCTCTATCAGGTGTAGGATTACATACAGAAGTTCTGCAGCATACCTTCAGTGTCCTCCATTATCTGCTTGTCCTTTATATCTGCTTTACATTCCCACTATGATCCTGATCTTCTCCTGTTATCTCTGTGGAACTGTATTGTCTACTTATCACCCCCTTCCGCTCTACTGCTGTCTCTCCCCTTAAACCCTTTTAACTCTCTGCATCTTGTCTATGGAATATTCTGCCACATGAAATATGTCAAACACCTTCTCTCCTCACTTCTAAACCCAACCTGGAAATACATAGATGAAGACAGGGGAGTAACTAGGGGTGTGTGAATGGTGCCCTCACCCATGGCAGCTGCAAGGGCAATACATTTTCCTTTTGCACCAAATTTCATGAAGTTACTCTGACATAAAAGCTTTGCACACACAGCCTTTCTCATTTTCCCAAATTACGATATCTCTTGGTGAGTCGCCTTTTGGGAGAGATATATGTTGAATATGAGCATTGGGTATAATTTTTTACCATCTGAGTCACAAGCAAGCACACGTGTGAAAGTTATTTTTTCATTTCCTGAGACTGTTTTTTCACCTTTTTCATTGACACTCCTTTTTGGCAGACAGTCTAAAAAAGTGCAAGTTCATACATATTAATAATTTGCGATTCAGAATATTTATTTTTCTCGATGATGTTTGCAACATACTGTCAGTTTTTATTAGTTTTCCTTCCAACCTGAGGGAAGTTGTTGCCCTACAGATGTTCCCATATAAACAGATACATTTTTTCTTTTCATCAAATTGTAGCACTAGTTGAAAATGTTGAGTCCTATCTATTGAGCCATAAATTATTCAAATATATATTTACCCTGAAAAAAAGATAGTCCTATCTCTCTTTGGTCCTGTACCCACTTGTCAAGATTGTCTTCTAATTTAGATCTAAAATAATATTACTAATTATCTTTCTCCTGTCTCCATTGCCTAACACAGCTCTCATCAACTTCATGGTCACATGCTGCAGCTCTGTTGCCAATCTCCTGTTTTATCACCATCAGCTGAAAACTACCATTGTGGCTGTCGTGCTGTTTTTGTGCCATTTTTGCTAGTCACACTAACAAATGACTGACAGACTCATCCAGCCTCACTGTCTTAGTGGCAGGTGCATAGATATGAGTCATCACTGACATCCGCAGGGTGAAAGGCGCCTATTCCTCTGTTTTGAGTAGCAGTGTAAATGCTGCAACCATGGTAAATTCAGCAGAACAGTGGAAAGGATTATGAAACATTCAGACTCCATGGCATTTACATTTACACACAAAGATCCTGTGGATTAACACAAACTGCTGTCAGGAAGTCACAGTAATGGATCCAATACAATAACTCTGGTTTGCCACTACTCATGGTAGAGGCGCAGAGATTAATGTGGTATTGGTATCCACCAGACATTTCTGCAAGGAGTTATAGGGGCCTATTCATTATCACTTAATTTTCACAAAAGCAGGTGAAAATGCAAATTTTAACCTGCAATTGTAAAAATTAAGTATCAGGCCATTCATCAAGTAGGTAAGCAGGAGATATCACATATATTTCCTGCTTACCTTCCTCTTGCGGAATGGCCTGCTGTCCCCATACACTAGTATCACAGATATCTCCAACTTACCTTCCTCTTTCGGAGCTTGACTGCGGGAGCATTTGCCAACTTCAGATAGTGAATGCTCCTGCTCCAGCATCACAACCCGCTCCTTCCCTATGGGAAGTAGGTCCGGGTTGCTATGAGGGATCCTTTTGGATCCCTCCTCCCCTATCTGGCTCCTTCCGCCAGACGCCAGGGAGCTTGTATGCATGCGTCACCAGTAGATTCACTGCTCCGAAAAGGAGCAGTGAAGCGGCTTGTGGGGACAGCTGATATCGCATCAACTGTCACTGCGCCGGACCAATGATGAATGATGCGGCGAGTCAGAATGTTAATTATTGGGATCGGACCCCGATAAAATTAACATCATGAATAGGCCTCATAGACTTATATGATTAGTTAGTAACTGTAAAGCAAAGCCCTAAATATGATGATGTCACTCCAGAGCAAGTTTCATAAAATGACATTCTTTATCTCCTACAGTGTAAGTTGGCAGGAACAAAATTTTAAGAGTAAAAACCACCATGATGAAGTTTCTCAGAGAGTGAATGTTGGGAGAGAATGGCATTGACACCCACAGAGAAGGCACCAACAACACTTTAGAAGACTAAGTGGACCAGTTTTTAACGTTAGCATTCTTCAGAGTGAGAGAATTGATAGGAGCTACTACAGTACAGTGGAATAACCCTTCATAAACTAGCAGTAATAGATCACTAAACCAAAAAATCACTGAATTGCTTTAAGGCTTAGGAGCCTATGTATAAAAACTTGATAAGAGATAAAATTGTGAGGGAAAAAGTATTAACCAATCAGCTCCTAACTGTAATTTTTCAATGTTACAGTTCTACTTTTTTCCTAGTTGCACATTTTCCAGCATGCACTATCCTATATACAGTATGTAAATTGATTTTAGTACAAGCTGTGTGGTCCATAATTAATTCATGTCTAAAACACTTACCTAAGCTTTGGTACAAGACTTCCACTGTTACAATGGATGCCTTTGAGTGTTTCTTTAACTTTTAGGTTTTTGGTGCAAAATTGTAGATACTTGCCCACATTTTTTATCTCCTTACCAGGAGAACCCAGGGAGGAGAAAGATTGGGTCGCAATGGGGGGCGGGGCCTGATGGCTTGCGTAATTAAGCCCCAACCCTTCGCAACTAATTACCGTGATTGCCACAAATTTACATAAGGGGTGGGGCTAAATGACGAAATTCATGCAGAATCACGTCATTAAGCCTCGCCCCATACACAGAAAGTTCTCCCCATTCTGCCCACTTCACTAGGAAGTGGGCAGAAAGCGAAGAAGTGCCTACCCTTCCGGGGGTGCGGGGGGTTACCCGAAAAATCGTGAGCCTCCCGCAAAAACCGTGAGGGCAGGCATGTATGTTGTAGAGCTGTGTTAAGAGTATTAAGGACAGTATTAGAGCTTGTGTTAAATTTAATGTTAGGAATAGACTTAAATCTTTGGTTATGTTCTGTTTAGAATATTAGTTAATATTAGTTAATTTTTGGGCATTGCAAGGATTATGAATAAATCTAAAGCTGAGGACCAAATTAGACCCTCTTTGTAGTGGCTCAACTTTTTCTATTCCATTTATGTAAGATAAAGCAACACTTATTATTTCATGATAGGGCATAATTTATATTACCATGAAATAATAATAAATAGTTTCATGTATATATACCACTAATTTGTTAAATATATATATATATATATATATTCGCTTTTATATAGTAGATATATATATATATATATAATGCACCAGAAACATAGGCGACACTCGGAGACAACAGATTCTGTTGTCCTGAGGAAGGGGCGGAAGACCCCGAAACGTCGACTCAATAAAGTCCCTCTGTTGAGGGTGTTACATGTTACTCCAATCTCCGAGTGCTGCCTATGTTTCTGGTGCATTGTGCGTTGGGGGTGCTGTCCTCCTAAGGAGGGCACCGGAGCAAATACGGACTACGTGTCCAGAGACACAGTGTGGAGGAGTGCCGGAGGATTGTTTTTCTGATATATATATATATATTTAATCTACTATATAAAAGCGAAAATTTGTATACAAATCCACAGTTTACAAGCCACGATCGTGAAATTTTACATATGACCGTATTAAAACATGGCGGAGGCAACTAAAAAAATTTGAAATCGAAATGAATTACTGTTCATTTTTAATTAATGAAAAACCACAATTTTTGCATAGCATTCGCCGTCTACAGGTCAGGTACGGAATTACAAAAAAGGATTTAGCTTATCTACTATTTTTTCTTTTCTATCTTCTGTACTATATCAAAGCGAAAATTTGTCCTTCTGTACTTCTATCTTTCTATACAAACCAACAGTTTACAAGCGAAGATCATGACATTTTACATACGAGCGTATTAAAACATGGCAGAGGCAACTAAAAAAAGATTTTAAATCGAAATTAATTACTGTTAATTTCTAATTAATTTAAAACCCCAATTTTTGCTGGACGTTCATTGTGGGGCCTCACAGCATATGGGTAGGGCCTCGGAGAAAGCGTTTTGTGTTGTCATGTTTTGTCATGATCTTAATGTTTATTATCGAAGAGAGCTTTAGCAGGCTTTGTCAGCATTCTCAGCTCTCTGACTATACCAAAAAATGCAACAACATTTACTTCTTTCTTCCAACTGTGTCAAAATTATGACTTTGCAAGGACCCTGCTGTACTGTGAGCTGCCAAAATATTACACATGGAATGCTTCTTCCAAAGTTTTTCTATGCAGATAACAGGGAGTCGCTGTAAATAGTCATCCTGCTATTAGAATGCTTCTATCTCCGAAGTTTGCTTTACACCGTTACAGGTCCTACTTCCTTTGAAGACCTTAGGACTGTTGATGGGGAAGTTTGTCACACTTTTTGTGAGGCCTGCCTAAGGAGAGGTTGGTTGGAGGATGATGTGGAAACAAACATTTTTAAAATCCCGGGCAACGGCGGGTACTCCAGCTAGTATATATATATATATATATATATATATATATATGTATACAGTATATTTATATATAGATACACCATTCTATTATGTGTAATAAAATATATGTATATGATTTTGGGGCCTATTCATCATTACTGAAAATTCGATGGAGGTAATTAGGTTTAGAACTCGCATGGAGTTCTACCTAATTACCGGAGGAATTCATTATTCCTCTTCTCCATAAGTATCTATTACGAAAAGCTATCATTCTTGCGATGACAGCTTTTCGGGAAACAGATACTTTTCCCTGCCTGCTCTAACTTACCGCAGCTGTAATCAGTGCTGCGCATGCACCGTTGCGTTCACAAAAGCGGCGTATGTGCAGCACTGGCTAAAGCTGCGGTAATTCTATCCCACACCCAGTGGCATAAGTTCATCCCAGACGCCCGGAGACAAGTTATTATTTGGTGTCCCCCTCCCACCCGTATCAGCCGCTGACACTATAATGTAGCATTTTCCAAGCAGATACACCCGCAGTTGCACAGAATATAGGCATGCCATGGAGGAGAGAGACAGAGAGTTATGGGTGAGGGGGGTGCCGGACGTGTTAAATTGACAAAAGAAGCTGATGAGGAGCAGCAACACCAATGAGTGGTGACAGGCTATAGATAGATGGATGCAGCAGCTTATGGTCTGACACAGAGCTCTTCCACTAGTGTATGGTGGCTTTTCAGGTTGCAGAAAGAGGAGTTGTAATTACAGCCATTTGAAAGTGACAACTGCCGTGATGTATTATGGATTCAAATTACTGCTAAACACAATTTTTAGTAGATTTCTCTCAAAATGTATTTTAGTAAAATGTACGCAAAATGTCTTTTTATAACATTAAATATAATTTTGCCATCTGAAATGTGGTGATGTACAGTATGTAAAGTAGAAAATCCTTTTCTTTTTTCATGTCATGATTTGAGCACTGGGTGGCACTCTTGTACCACACCACAGTCTGAACTATCAAGCTTCAAACTTCCATACTGCATTGGCTTCTTACTCTATATGTTTATTTTTTTAGTCTAAGCTACAGCGAGGATACCCTTATAATGGGATTTACATGTCCAAATCTGTCCATTCAAATATAAACGAAATGTCATATTTAATTCAATGTATTATAACTTAGATTTCAATATCGTCAATTTCACATGTGCTGTTAAGAATTCTCACTCGGTTTCAGCCTAGACGAGACAGAAATGCTGAAGTTATTATCTGGGGTAAGACATAACAAAGGGCAAATAAAGATATACTCAAATTAAAATTAGAATACATTTTAAAAACACTTGGGGTGGGATGCATGGCACACCGCAATTTGCATGCGTTGCATCCTGCCACTCTTCCTATGCATGTCGGCATTAATTACGGTAAGAGATGTGCTTTGCGAGTGAGGGAATTCCGGGTCTATGACTGCATGGGGGGTATTGGGAGGGATCCGATCCCTACCAGGGGGGAAGCCGCGAATAGAAGCTCATAGACTTCTATTGGGCAATGCCATCTAAACACGAAAACTGCATTTTTGGGGGTTTGACCGCATTTCAGACATTGATGCACAACTCATGGAATGTGGACCAGCCTGTCACGCAGGAACGACTTGATGATGCGATTTTCTGTGAATAGTGTAATAATTATTGCCCTCCCCTGACTGCCCGAAGCTGCAAATCTGGGCATTCCACAGCAAGGAGCCAGGTGATGCGATTCCAGGCACCAAGCTCCCTGCACCTTCCACCTCTCTGGATTTCCTGGAGAGATCATATGGCAGGTAGGCAGAGGAGAGAGTCTAAGGTGGAAAAGAGGCTACAGAGTTTAGGAGACTAGGGGCTCCATTTACTAACTAAATATAACCCCTTTAGAGCTCCCTAAAGGGGTTATACCACCTTTCTGCATTTAATAAACAGCGGTAATCTAAGATTACCGCTGTTTTCACAGCATCGCTCTCGCCATCTTTTAGATGATGAGAGCAATGCAGTCCCCATTGCTGGCAATGGAGACCCGACGGTGCCTTTCCGGCTTCAGCGAAGTCTTCCAGGCTCTGCCGGGTCTCTGTGTCATACACATGCGCATAACTGTCGTGCATGCGCATAACCCTACAGCCTTCGCTGGACTTTGCGGGACATCGCTGGAGGGGTAAGTATAATAAATACTAGTGCCATTTTCGTTTGTATCACAGTGATACTAAAGAAAAATTGCTGCTGGTATTTTCGTCCGTTTATAAATGGGACCCTAGGTGGATATTATTTAGGGATGTGCGCCGACCCCCGTGTTTTGGTTTTAGATCTGTATCTCCTACAAGGTTTTGGATCTGGATTTGGTTGTGCAAAACCACCCTCAAGGGTTTTGGTTTTGGATCTGGATTTAAAAAAAAAAAGATAAAAAGTTTTAAAAACAGCTAAAATCATGTCATTTATGCAATCCAAAACCCGAAATTCAGATTTAAAATCCGAATTCTGAACTGCAAGAAGATCAGAACCGCGACCCGGATTTACCCGAATCTCCTCAGAAGATCAGAACCGCGACTCAGATTTACATGGATTCACAAAATTCGTGTGGATTCGGATTTCTGGAGAACCGAACTGCACATCTCTTTTATCATTGAAGTGAAGTATGTATGCTTGGCAAGTAAAAGGGTAGTTTTGTAAGTAGAAATAATAAAACTTCTAATGAAGGAGGCCATGGTTGAGCTTTGAACTGTTAGGGACTAGAGCTGCATAGTTTATTGCTGTAGTGAGCAGTGCCAGATTAAGGTCCACATGGGCCTGGAGCTGAAATTCATGAAGGGCCTATTGTGTGCCATTGCAAATCGCCGTGGGGGTGTACCTAGTGATGTGGAGGCGTGGTATGGCCTAGTGCATATGCAGGCAATGCTCCGGTGCCCTTCTACGAGAAACACAGAGTGTAGTATACAAAGTAGGATGGCACATGTCTTGATAAAAGTGGTTCAACACTGAAACGTTGACAAGGAAGCAAAGTTGTGCTGTGGTTTATTGCTTAGCTGTGAAGTCTCATTGAGTGCCGTCCTACTTTGTATATATATATATGTATATATATATATATATATATATATTTATTATGGGTGTACACCGGCCATTTTTCGTGTTTTGGATCTGGATCTTTCTTCGTGTTTTGGACCTTGATTGGTACTGCCAAAACCACCCTTCCATGTTTTGGGTTCTGGGTTTTGCGTTTTGGATCTGTATTTTTTGGGGGGAAAAAAGCATAAAAACAGCTAAAATCACAGAATTTGTGGGTTTTTCTGCTCCTATGCTATTATTAACCTCAATAACCTTAATTTCCAGTAATTTCTAGTCTATTCTGAACACCTCACAATAATGTTTTTATGTCCAAAAGGTTGCACCGAGGTAGCTGGATGACTATGCTAAGCGACACGAGTGGGTGGCACAAACATGTGGCCCATCTAGGAGTGACACTGCAGTGGCAGACAGGATGGCAGTTTGAAAAACTAGGCCCCAAACAGTACATAATGCAAAGAAAAAAAAGAGGTGCAAGATGGAATGGTCCTTGGGCCCTCCCCCCACCCTTATGTTGTATAAACAGGACATGCACACTTTAACAAACCAATCATTTCAGCGCCAGGGTCTGCCACACGACTGTGGCTGAAATGATTTGTGGGGGCCCAAATGAACCAAACAAGCTGGCAAAGCTGGCAATTAATCTGTCCCTGCACAAACTGGCTCTACGGAGGCAAGATGCCGTCCTCATCCTCCTCATCCACCGATTCCTCACCCTCTTCAGTGTTGTGTACATCCTCATCCTCACAGAGTATTAATTCATCCCTGCTGGAATCCACCACCACAGGTCCCTCTGTACGTTCTGGAGGCTGGTCTCCCTGGAAGAGTTGATAATTAATTTTTATGAACATCATCTTCTTCTCCACAGTTTGTGGAAGCAACCTCCTACGCCTTTCGCTAACAAGGTTCCCGGCTGCACTAAATACTCTTTCGGAGTACACACTGGAGGGGGGGGGGGCAACTCAGGTAAAATAGAGCCAGTTTGTACAGGGGCCTCCAAATTGCCTCTTTTTCCTGCCAGTACAGGTACGGACTATCTGACATCCCTACTTGGATGCTGTCACCAATGTAATCCTCCACCATTCTGTCAGTGGTGACAGTATCATATGCAGTGACAGTAGACAAGTCAGAAATTGTTGGTACGTCCTTCAGTCCGGACAGATGTCCAAACCGGCCCTTGACTTATGACAGAGGCGCACACTTGGCGCTGCTACTGTGTTGATGCACGTGCGACTACAGCGCACACAAGTCACAAACACAGAAGAAATTTTTTTTTTCTTTTTTGGAGCACTTTGAGGTTACACCACTCTTCAACAGACGAGCCAGCTGGCCCTTGATTTATGACACAGGCGCACGCTTGGCGCTGCTCTTTAGTTGATGCACATGCGGCTATAGCGCACACAATTCACAACACAGAAAAGAAGAATTTTTTATTTGTTGGATCACACTTTGGGGGTTACACCACCCTTTAACAGACTTATGGGACACAGGCGCACGCTTGGCGCTGCTCCTTTGTTGATGCACGTGTGGCTACTGCGCATACATTTCGCACACAAACACAGAAAAAAAAAAGAATTGTTTATTTTTTGTGGAGCGCACTTTGGGGGTTACACCACCCTTTAACAGACAGACGCACGCTTGGCGTCGATTTCAGATCCGAGTCAGGTGGGAAAAGTTGAGTCTGACTCGGATTTCAGAAATCCGAACACGCTCACCCTTAATTATATTATATTATAATATATATATATACATATATATATATACTAGGGGTGTGCACCGGCCACTTTTCGTGTTTTGTGTTTTGGTTTTGGATCTGGATCTTTCTTCGTGTTTTGGATCTGGATTGGTTTTGCCAAAACCACCCTTCCGTGTTTTGGGTTCTGGGTTTTGTGTTTTGGATCTGTATTTTTTTGAAAAAAAAGCATAAAAACAGCTAAAATCACAGAATTTGTGGGTTTTTCTGCTCCTATGCTATTATTAACCTCAACAACCTTCATTTCCACTCATTTCCAGTCTATTCTGAACACCTCACAATATATTCTTTTTATGGCCAAAAGGTTGCACCGAGGTAGCTGGATGACTATGCTAAGCGACACGAGTGGGCGGCACAAACACGTGGCCCATCTAGGAGTGACACTGCAGTGGCAGACAGGATGGCAGTTTGAAAAACTAGGCCCCAAACAGTACATACTGCAAAGAAAAAAAAGAGGTGCAAGATGGAATTGTCCTTGGGCCCTCCCACCCACCCTTATGTTGTATAAATAGGACATGCACACTTAACAAACCAATAATTTCAGCGCCAGGGTCTGCCACATGACTGTGGCTGAAATGATTGGTTCGTTTGGGCCCCCACAAAACAAGCTGGCAATTAATGTGTCCCTGCACAAACTGGTTCTACGGAGGCAAGATGTCGTCCTAATCCTCCTCATCCACCGATTCCTTGGATAAAACAGGAAAAAGGGATTTAGGTGACCCTGGACTGCTTACGGTCTGAGCCAAAGTTTCTGAACTTGACAGTAACTTTTTATGAACGCGCTGCAGGTGCCGTATAAGGGAGGATGTGAGGATGTTCCTAGGTGGTTAACGTCCCTACCCCTACTTATTTCACCTTTACATATGGTACATATGGCAAGACAGTTGTTGTCCGGATTTGGATAGAAATATTGCCAGACCAAAGAGGTGGAATGTTTGGTCTTCTGCCCAGGCATGACCGTGATGGGCTTTTTCATCCCACGGACAACAACTGTCTCCCCCGGAGCATGATTTAAACAAACCACATCAAATCAGAATCCTCCTCGACAACTTCCTCCTCAGTGCCAGCTACACCAGTATCCTCATCCTGTTGTACTTCAACAGTGACATCTTCAATTTGCATATCAGCAAGTGGACTGTGGGTGCTCCTTTCAGCACTTGCAGGGGGCGTGCAAATGGTGGAAAGAGCCACCTCTTCCCGTCCAGTGCTGGGAAGGTCAGGCATCGCAACCGCCACCACACTTGGACTCTCCTTGGGGATTTGTGATATCTTCTTAGAACGCACAGTTCTTCGCTGTGCTTTTGCCAGCTTAACTCGTTTGATTTTTTTAGCGGGAGGAGGGCTTCCATCGTCATGTGATGCTGAACCACTAGTCATGAACATAGGGAAAGACCTTAGCCGTTCCTTGCCACTCCGTGTCGTAAATGGCATATTGGCAAGTTTACGTTTCTCTTCAGATGATTTAAATGTTTTTTTCAA
The DNA here is from genome assembly GCA_031769625.1 of Taudactylus pleione. NCBI lineage: Eukaryota > Metazoa > Chordata > Amphibia > Anura > Myobatrachidae > Taudactylus > Taudactylus pleione. The sequence goes on along the minus strand of JAUIMM010001042.1, from coordinate 299,795 downwards.
GGTCATTTTCCTGAACTTTGTCATTTGGGATTGTATGTGCCCTCTACTGTGACATTGGGCATCGGCCTTGGCAGACGACGTTGATGGCATGTTATCGTCTATGTCATGACTAGTGGCAGCAGCTTCAGCACTAGGAGGAAGTGGTTCTTGATCTTTCCCTATTTTATTTTTATCGGAGAAAGTTTGGTCCTCCATTTATGTTATATTGATATACACGTGCGGCTAAGGCGCACACAAACACAGAAAATAATTTTTTATTTTTGTTGGAGACTAGTGCACTTTGTGGGTTACACCACCCTTTAAGAAATGAGCCAGCCGGCCCTTTACTTATGGGACACAGGCGCACGCTTGGCACTACTTTGTTGATGCACGTGCGGCTACTGCGCACACAATTCACAAACACAGAAAATATTTTTTTATTTGGTTTGGACTGGAGTGTACTTTGGGGGTTACAGCACCCTTTAACGGTCAAGCCAGGCGGCCCTTTACTTATGACACAGGCGCACGCTTGGCACTACTTTGTTGATGCACGTGCGGCTACTGCGCACACAATTCACAAACACAGAAAATTTTTTTCTATTTGGTTTGGAGTGTACTTTGGGGGTTACAGCACCCTTTAATGGTCAAGCCAGCCGGCCCTTTACTTATGACACAGGCGCACGCTTGGCACTACTTTGTTGATGCACGTGCGGCTACTGCGCACACAATTCACAAATACAGAAAATATTTTTTGATTTGGTTTGGAGTGTACTTTGGGGGTTACAGCACCCTTTAATGGTCAAGACAGCCGACCCTTTACTTATGACACAGGCGCACGCTTGGCACTACTTTGTTGATGCACGTGCGGCTACTGCGCACACAATTCACAAACACAGAAAAAATATTTTTTTTAGCACTTGGGGGGAGCACCCCTGACGAACAGAGCACCCCCTGGACAACACTACAGCACCCCTTTAGGACTGGGACACTGCACAGGACTTTGGAGTGGACACAGCCCCTATGGACAACTGACTGCACAACACAGTCCAGCCAGCCCCTATGGACTTTGAAGTAGTGGACACAGCCCCTATTAACAACAGCAGCACAGCACAACACAGCCAGCCCCTATGGACTTTGAAGTAGTGGACACAGCCCCTATGGACAACAGCAGCACAGCGCAGCACAGCACAGCACAACACTACTCTGCACTACACTACACTACACACCCCAGCCAGCCCTACCTCCCACCCTCCCTCTTCACTGTCCACAGCCGAGTGAGAAAATGGCGCCGACGCGGGTACCTTATATAGGATCCAAAACCCGCGAGACTCGGAAGGCGGGATGATGACGTTTTGCCTCGATTTCAGAATCCGAGTCAGGCGGGAAAAGCCGAGCCTGACTCGGATCGGACTCGGATCGGGGGGGTTCGGATTTCAGAAATCCGAACCCGCTCACCCCTAATATATATATATATATATATATATATATACACATATATAATACACACACAAAGGGAAACACTCCTTGTTAATGTGACTTTCCATGACAAAAAAAAGAAAAATGGCGCATAGTGATGAAGTAAATTTGTCTCTATTAAGGAGCACATGGATCATGATGTGACATTTCTCTCATTATATATAGAGAGAGAGAGAGAGAGAGAGAGAGAGAGAGAGAAAACTTACCTTATTAATAGTTGTACTGAGACGATATTAGTTCTAGACACCATAGTGTGAGCAAAATAGTGTCGATTCCACACACAGTTGCCCAATGTTTTAATTCAATGCATGCATCCCAGTCACATAGCGCATACATTTCCATTGTTAGATCTAAGAGACGCAGAACAGAATCAGACGCATAATCTTTGGAGTTCAGTGGCATTCCTGGGAAGTTACAGGGGGGTGACTAAGCAGTTGCTGGCGTGACGCTCTAAGTGGCTGCATCCTGCTCACGTAGGAGGCCATACTCGGAGAGCAAAACTGCACCTGCCATGGGGTGCAAGATAATGCATCCGATTGTGCACCAATGGTCTAAAGACACTCCATGGAACTGCAAATCAGAACCAGCCCATAAGTGCCACATATACAGCGATATATATATATATATATATATATATATATATTATTAATGTTAGTGTACCCAATGTTCTAAACCTTTCCCGGACAAACAATATACAGGAAGAAGTGCAGGTACAAAATAGCATCAATCAAGCAATGGCCACAAAATATATACAGTGAATGTATATATATGTATATAATGCAGAAAAAACAACCATAAAATAGATATCCTAAAACTGCTTTTATCATTGTATCCTGAGGTGATGAGTGATAGCCTGCAGTACAGTATGTCTTGATATTAACCAGCTCAGGTTTATACTGATCATATTACATGGAATTCTCAAATTCAGGTGCATTTATGTACTGTATAAAAAAGGATCATTTTATAGTATTCTGCACACCCCCCATTTGCTTCACGCTCAGTACAGTACCTGATCTCCACTTTGCCTACTAGTTCCTCTCTTCTAACATGCTCCTTCCTCTGCAGAGTGTGCACGGGCAGCGCAGCAGTATGACGTCAGTCTGCAATGAAGTGAGCTGGAAGGTCTGGAATCCTGGAACCTGAAGGTCATGGTTCACAGCTGGGCTGTGCGTGCATGCCTGTCAAGACTGAATACTGTCTTCATAATGGCATCGGAGCTCATCGGGGATGTCCGTGATGAGCTGCAGACAGACAGCTCTGCCCCCTTTGCTTGAACCTCCGCTGGTGGGTGAGGTGTGAAGGGGGGGTCGCTGCACACCATCTAGGGGGCGGGGCCTAATGAATGAGGGGGTGGAGCCTCGGAGGGGCACTGGCAGCCTGCTGTCGCAGGAAAAAAGTTTTCCTGTGTGCAGCAGCACAGTACATAGATGCTGTGGGCCTGTTTTGATGGGAGGCCTGGAGCTGGAGCTCCATCCGCCCCATTGTTAATCCGGCCCTGGTAGTGAGTGTGTAGTAAAAAGAGGCAGCGATATTGGGGCACAGCACAGTTATAGGAGAGAGTATTAGTTTTAGTGAATATGAGAAGTGGATTTTATCGATGCTGTATGGTTGTCAATTTGAGTGCAAGTGGGCATGGGGTTAAATAAGTTGGAAGGAATGGAAGCTGGGGAAACTGTACTTTGTAGGTGAAAATTGACAGCAACAATAAAGTGGAAAGGAAAGGGTGCTGTCACTATAACTCTGGAGGTCAGCATGGAGATGGATGCATTTGCTGACACCTGTTTCCAGGTCCTGTGAGAGTGGCTGATGTAGAGTTCCCTATAGGAGAGAGCTGTAGAGAATGTAGCAGGTCAGAGGAGGTAATTCAGGTTTCTGTAATGGCAAGGAGGCTGAGGGGTTTTACAATTAATAGATTATGGATAGTTGGGAGCTTCTTACAAACAGATCTCGCATTCCCAAGTGCACAGGAAAAGCAAAGGCAAGGTAATTCAGATATAGATAAGTTTCAAGGAATTGGATGTACAAAGTGACAGACAGGAAATAATGAAGAATACATAATAATGGGGAGGAAGATATAGGATGCTGGAGAGAGAAGAGAAGTTTGGGAAATGGGAGTAAGATAAACAGAAAACAGAAATTTAGTAGGTACTGTACGTGGTGCAGTAATAGCTATGGTAGGTATTGTAAGGCTGGGCAATAACAATTGATTGAATTTGGGTTGCAACAGAGTAGGAGTAAGCTACTTTAGTGACCCATGACTGGGGTACTGAGGCAGGCAGCATCTGGAGCTTAGGTACTTGGTCAATGACAATTAGGCCCAGCTGGTCCTTCAACCAATCAGATCCTTGAAGCAGCCTTGTTTTTGGCATGATAACTCTCCAGCACTACTGTGTTATTTACCAACCATCCCCACACATTGTCATTGACTTAATATTTGGGAGAATAAGATAATGTTTGTGACAAGACATAGAGCTGACATAAAGTGCAGTAATATCGATCTCTCTATCTATTGCAATCTCAAATATACATATTATGGTGCATACACACGGTCAGATTTTCCTTCAGATATGAACGATAACGATTTAAAAATCGTTCAGTCGTTCATATCTGAAGGAAAATCGTTCATATCTGACATGCCTGAACGATGGACGATCAACGATGCGTGTTCCCGTTTGTCAGATAACGATATCTGACATCTGATGGGTTTGCAGTCAGACTTGGACGATTCCATTCATTTTAATGCAGTCAAAAATCGTTCAATCGTTCAAATCGTTCAAATCGTTCAAAACTTTGGTAAAATCGTTCAAATCATTCAGTCGTTCATTTGACAAATCTGACAAGTCTGACAAATCTGACCGTGTGTATGCTCCATTATTCTGATAAGAAAACAGTGCGCTTGGACATTTATTTACATAACCTTTTCCTCCTCCCACCCCTCCTTCCACAATGTGAGTAAGTCGGATAAGGAGGAGTGCTGTATAGGCATTGCCCTGAGAGCCATCAAAAGCCAGAACCCAGGCAAGGCTCTACGCTTCCTGGAGAAGACCCAGAAGTTGTTCCCCACGGATTGGTCAGCTTTGATCCCTGCGGAGTTATGTGTGTGTGTGTGTAGATATATACATTTCTATCTATCTATCTATCTATCTATCTATCTATCTATCTATCTATCTATCTATCTATCTATGTATCACAATCTCAAATATACATATTATTCTAATAAGAAAACAGTGTCAATGAGTACCAGTCCCATATAAGATTCCAGGTGGAATAGCGTGATGTATTATCAGGACTTCAGAGGAAAGAAGTAGTTCCATATGAAGCAGGGACAGTGATAAATGGATGGCAATGTCCTGGGGTCTCACAAAGTTACTGGAAATGAGGTGTTCTAACAATAAAGAATTAGTATATATAACCTGGAAATAGTGAGTCTTTGTAATGTGAGGGTTTTGTACATGTAGGGTTTGTGCAAGGAAGTGGTCTATAAAAACTTCTGGCAATGGGGTGGAGGTCTGTTTAATTAGAGGCTTATAGTGTTTTCAGAATGGCTGTTAAAAGAAGCCCTGCACAGAAAAAGGTCTATGAAAGTGATTGGTAATTTGGATAATATTGAATAGGGGTATATGCAAAAGAGCCTGCAGTGTGTGTGTGGTAGCCCCGGAGAAACCTGTGGAACTATAGGTGCCAGCATACTTCTGCAGCCAGCAAGGCTGAGGCATGCTGCACATAGCCCACCTCTACAGAAATGACAAGGACAACATGGGTTAATGCAGCTAGAGACAATACAATGTGGCAAGCTGCAAGCCTCCTTACCTTCCCCTGATTGGATGCTCTGAGAGTGGGAATCCCAGGCATGGTATGTTGCCCTGGACAGAGAAAGGTGTTAAATATGCCCTGCATCTGAAGGGAGCCGAGTAGTGCAGAGAAGAGCCAGTGTGGAGAGACAGTGTTGTTGATGAGCAGAGAAGGACTGTTTAAGTAAAGAGGGAGTCCCAGCGACACTTGTAACCACACAAGGGCAGAGGAGATTGCCACAGTAACAGGGGAAACCCCTGCTATCAGCACCCAGGCAAGAGCTAATGCACAGAGGGAAGCCCTGCACTTAAAGAGTGACCCTGCAGCCTGATCCAGTAATGTGTGTGAGAGACCAGGTGAACCAGCACACCTACCAGGACTGAGTGAGTACCTACCCACACCGCCCAGTATTGTGTCCTGACCAAGCTAGTAGTAAAGGGAGACACTAGTTTAGCTATGGGACAACTAATTTACCTTTAATTAAAAGGAAGCAGCTTCCAGTCTGTGGTGCAGAACATAGCAAGCTTTTGATAAGACAGCACCTGAGTTATCCTAAGGAGAACAGTTTTCATGTCACTCAGGATCATTCACACTACTGTGTCTTTTGGAGGAATTAATCTTGTTTTTAAGGGCTTTATGTATATGCATGTACATCCCTTCTTATATTGGCATCTCAAACCCTGAGCTCAGGTATACCGGAACTATATCCCAGGACTGGGGTGTATCTAGTGATCCAAGCGCCCCTGGCAATGTAATGGACTGGCGCCCCCCACCCCCCCATGCAGTGCCCTTAATAGTAATCCCCCAGTAGTAATCCCCCCTATGCTTCATTGCCCCCAGTAGTAGCCCCCCTATACAGTGCCTCCAGTAGTAGCCCCCCCTATACAGTGCCCCCAGTAGTAGACCCCAGTAGTAGTCCCCCCCATACAGTGCCCCCAGTAGTAGTCCCCCCTATATAGTGCCCTCAGTAGTGGCCACCCCCCTAAATTGCCCCCAGTAGTGGCCACCCCTATACAGTGCTCCCAGTAGTGGCCACCCCCATAAATTGCCCCCAGTAGTGGCCACTCTTATACAGTGCCCCCAGTAATGGGCACCCCCCCATAAAGTGCCCCCAGTAACTGCCACCCCCTATTTCAGTGCCCCGCCCTGTAGTGCCAGGCTTACACACACAAACACACACACACAAAGGGCGGAATTCAATTGATTTCGCGGCCTGCATCTCCCGTCTAAAGTGATAGGAGATCGCGGGCCGCTATTCAATTGTGCCAGCGTTTCACGCTGACCGCACCCAAAGTGGTCGGGTTTAGCCACGTAAAACGGCTAACCCCGACCAAAGTGCTGGGCGCGATCGCGAAAAGTGCAGTTTGGGCGCCCAAACAGGACACTTTTCGCCGATTTCAGCCCGCACCCCTCTGGGGCTGCGAGCTGAAATTCAGCGCTAGCAGCTGATCGCACCCGACATGAGCAACAATAGAATAGCTCCGTCGGGTGCGAAGGGGGGAATAATCAATTGAATTCCGCCCAAAGAACAAAAAAGAAATTCAACTTACCTGATCCCCGCTCCTGATGCGACCGCCGCTGTCTGCTCTGAGTCCCGGCCGCTCTTCTCCTGCATGGGAGAGACGTCATGATGTATGACGTCTCTCCCATCACATACTGTGGGGGGAGCCGGCACATGGAGCTCATTAGTGAGCTCCAGTCGGCTCCTTCCACGGATGACGCAGCAGCAAATGAGAGTCTGTCTGTCACGGAGGCCTTGCACGCCACACCAGAGACTGGTCCTGTACTTCCATAGCTTCACCATCATTAGCGAACCTGAAGTGGAAACAACTTGGCTGAAGAATCAAGAGGTTAGTGAATTGTATACACACCATGAATTATCCCTACCAGGGTATTACATGTGTCCTGTGCAGTGAAGGTCTGTGCAAAGTATCTGCTAATGGGTTATGTGCAATGGGGACTGCCTATGAAAAGTGGAAATGATGCTGAGAGCAGCGCTGAAGGCACTGTCAGTTTGACAATGGTCAGTGGCAATGAGGAGGGTGGGATCTCAAACATCTACTTAGCCTCAATTTAACTTTATTCAAATGTGCACACACAGAGAGGGCAGGGTTCACTTAGACTGGCAAAATTAGAGTTCCATAGAGTGCTAAATACAGTAATATATAAAAACATTAATAAACATCTTTACTAAGTCCATGTCTCAGCTTGGACCATGATGCAACAACTATTTCTCTCCTCATAAGATGGCAAAATTCTGTAAACATATTGGGGAAGTTGAGCATATGCCTGTTTGCGTAGCATATCAAATTTCTGCTACACATGTTCAAAATGTAAGTATATACACATGCCTCTATGTAGAGACACGGGCAATTTGGACACATCGACCCTTATGACCAAAGAGGCAGAACTGGGGTGTGAAGAGGTGTTCTCACATAGGCAAAGTTCAATGAGGACTAATTAAATGAAGATAACTGCATGCTATGAAGACCTGCCAATATCCACAAATGTGCCTGCTAAGAGGCGTATGTTTTGCAATTGCTTTAGTGAGGTGCAAGTGCACGCTGATGATGATAACAACCAGCAAGCTTACAGTCATACAAAAAAATGGGCGCTCCAGAAAAGAAAAACTGAGAACTGCAGATATAATTGCAGCTCACCACTTAAGGGATAGGTAAACTCCCACACCTGTGTTTTGTTTTTTTTGTTCAATTAGCTTACAGTCATGATAACAACCAGCAAGCTAATACAGTAATGATAACAACCAGCAAGCTAATACAGTCATGATAACAACCAGCAAGCTTACAGTCATGATAACAACCAGCAAGCTTACAGTCATGATAACAACCAGCAAGCTTACAGTCATGATAACAACCAGCAAGCTTACAGTCATGATTACAACCAGCAAGCTTACAGTCATGATAACAACCAGCAAGCTTACAGTCATGATAACAACCAGCAAGCTCATACAGTCATGATAACAACCAGCAAGCTAATACAGTCATGATAACAACCAGCAAGCTAATACAATCATGATTACAACCAGCAAGCTTACAATCATGATAACAACCAGCAAGCTAATACAGTCATGATTACAACCAGCAAGCTTACAATCATGATAACAACCAGCAAGCTAATACAGTCATGATAACAACCAGCAAGCTTACAGTCATGATTACAACCAGCAAGCTAATACAGTCATGATTACAACTAGCAAGCTTACAATCATGATAACAACCAGCAAGCTAATACAGTCATGATTACAACTAGCAAGCTTACAATCATGATAACAACCAACAAGCTCATACAGTCAACAATGTTTCCTATTGTCCCAGCCTCAGACCAACATTATTTTGGATATAAAAGCCATCTTCATTAACAGGATAACTTGTATGGGACCTTTGGCTTTTGGCAATTATCACATATATAGAAATTCTGAAGTACTCAGCACATACTTTTATTTTAAAACAAAAAATGCAATGTAAATATCTTTAAATACATAAAGGGAGATGAACTATGCTCTGGAAAGTGATAACTTGGAAAGTAAAAAAGTACCAGTCACTCAGCTCCTAACTGTCATGTTACAGGCTTTGAAAAATGACAGAAGCTGATTGGTTGGTAGTTTATCACTCTCCAATTTCTCACTTTCGAGAGCTTAGGGCCTGATTCAGAGATCGATGCTAATGCAATTTTCATGCAGACCAAGCGATTGTTTACCATTGCACATGCGTATGCATCACAGTGCACGTGTGCAAAGACAACTCTGTGATGGCACTCTGATCACGCAGGCCACGGAGACCCATCAGAGAGTGATTGACAGGAAGTGAGCATTTGGGGGTGTTGACAGGTGGGTTGTTATAGAAACGCAGTCGTGCCTGGCCGTTTGAACACCATTACATGGGCGTACATAAATTAGCCACTGCATATGCAGCTCTGCGTGTCAGAAGAGCACCCAAGCCTGTGGCAGGTCAGACCTGCCACAAGGGAAGATGGCCGCTGATGTGCTTCGATATTACTATTTATGCAGGTATGCGTCGTTGCACATGGGTAAAAAGGCTGCAGTGGGCGTCTTTATGCTCGGGTAATCTTTGCAGACATTAGCATATTTTTGCAGCAGCGTTCCGTACGAAATCGCAGCTGTGATCACATTAGAGTCCATCTCTGAATCATGCCTTTAGTACATCTGCCCCATAGTCAGGTAAGACTCCTGATTTTTTAAATAGAAGACCTGATTTGCTAGGACTCAGACATGCAAAGTTGAAATAAAATAACAAACGAGCAGTCATAATATAATATGCACATATCATGCACGCATGAGTCCAAGCCAGAACATACAGCAAGCCAGCTCTTTTTATTTGCCAAAGATGATGTCACATTGACATTGGTACAAGCGTAATACCTATGAGACAATTCCTCTTACACCAAGTAAATTCCTTTCAAATCAAGGAAACTTTTCGCTGTTCACATCTATTACTTTAAATCTTCTACATTAACACAATGTAGAGCCCCAGATTTGTTAGTTTAAATCAGGAAGCTATTATAAATGTAAATATTCTAATTGACTAGAAGATATTCTGCTTGAATTACTCAATTGATATAATAATAATAATAATAATAATAATAATAATAATCCTTCATCTGAATGTCTGAGGCAAACAGCACCATGCTCAACTTTGGGGACCAACAATATGAGCAGTTCCTGTGAACAAATTAAATGTACAATATATACTTATAATTCACATGGAAAGTAGACTTGCTATCAAAAGCAGATTGTAGGAATACAAAACTAATGAGGACATTTAGCACTCTGGAAATTAAATACACCAGCTGGCTTTATGTTTCACTAAGTCCAGACTGCAAGTGTATTAAGCAATTTTAAAATTGCCATTTATTGCATGTGGTTTTAAAACTCAATCTGCGTTTTGTGTAAAATTACATCTGCAGCGGTTTTAAAAGACGCAAACTACATGTGAGTCGCTGCATTATAGTTACCACCTGCTGTATATGTTGACAAATACCACATAAAGGGCCAAATGTAATAGGGTGAAAGTTTAGAAAATGAGAGAGTTTAGTAGTAAATTCTCACAATTTTTAAACTTGGCCAATGTAATAGAGTCGGACAACATGCGAACTCACATGTTTTTAGACTCAGAAAACTCTCATGATTTAAACTCTCATCCAGATGTTTTCCCATTTTATTTCCCATAAAACTCTACCAACTGCTAACACATTTTTTAAACTCTCACCCTATCATTTGGCCCAAAGTGTTCACTCCTGAATCTTGATTAAAATGTATCTTTAATACATGGACACTGATTAGGAGACAGCCTTGCGTATCCAATTGACCTGTTACAAGTTAATGACTACTGTTATTAATGTGCTTACATCTGTAATCCAGATAGATATAAATATATAGGAAAAAATCAAAAGGCAGCACTCACAAGTCTTCATATAAAGAAATTACACTGACAAACTGTGTCAAGGTCCGTTTGACATTTCAGTTAAGTAGACTTTTATCAATAATATATATTACATATATGTTAGACATCGCAATTAGCTTGTAGACTATATGGAAGTCCTTTCAGGATGACATGGCGCTTATCCTCACCTCTTGGGTGGATCACCTGAATGTGATAGTCCTGGCATTCTGCAAGGCTTATTTTCTGGCCACTGACTGTAGAGCAGCCCAGATAGGATAAATCACACAGGGAGGCATGTTTCCCATTATGCGAGGCACAGAAAGGAAATGTAAACCCCTACTAATATATTTTGTTATTCTTCTGGAAATGGTCTGTCATGCGTTTCAGCATTCTTAGCATTTATAATGTGTGTCAATATAAATATTGAGATATTTGGATCTTGATACCCATCAAAATCAATGTCCTTCATTCTTGGAAAAGTAATGCAGTCTGCATATTACACCTGTTCATCCAGCAGAGGGCCTGATCCAGAGATGGACACAGATCACTCTTTGTACGCAGAGCCTGTACGATAATATGCTAATGCCGCATGAGGTTTCTTATATAAAAAGACGCCTCCTACTGGCTTCTCTGAATGCTGCGCCTTCGGATGTAGCATCGGATCATTTGCTGAATATCGTTCATCTAAGTAGCCCTCTGGTTACTCAGGATGGCTGGGAAATTAACACTGCTGACATCAGTGCAGCTGTGTCCAAGTACGCAGCCACTGGCATCAGCACGCCCAGAAAAAGGGGGTTACATGCCCCTGAATTCTGTAACGCTGCCTTCCACTGCCCCATTGCTTCCTCCACATGCCAGCAGCATGTCAAACATGCTGTGATGTTTGCAGCACTGCGAGCAACATTGCAGCCCCAGATCTGCACAAGCAGCTTCTGCACACGCATAGATCTAAAAACATTGGAGATGTATGTAAATATTGGGGTTACGTACATCTCTGAATTAGGCCCAGAAACACTGAGTGATTAATGTGCACTATCGAAGGCCGTGAGCTAATTCGGGTGTTGCTCTAAAATGTCATTGAACATTTTGGTGAGTATATGTACAATACTAGCCATTGTGAGGGCATGTCTTATGGAATGCTACATATGTGGAAGTTATTTCTACAAACCCTCTTATCCAAATCATAACCTCTTTGTAGGAGACAGCTCTATTGCCTACTCAACAACAACCTCCCTGCCATGAAGTTCATCTGAAGATTTCTTACCCTTTTTCAAGGCCAACAATCTAGCTTATATGTGCATAAAGTTTTAGGTTGGATACTTCCCTATGCACCATCTCTTGTAGCTTAATTTCTAACATTCAAAATCATGTTTGGTCAGCTTGGTTTTAAAGAGTTGCAGTACCGTGATGTTGTCATGCTTATCGGATGCTCACCAATGTGAGAAGGATATTAAGGGAATTGCGGAAGTCTGTGAGGATGGTTGACACATGTTTCATATATTTGTCTCCATAAGTATTATTTCTCAGTCTTTTTTTTTTTTTGGACACTCTATTCCAGTGTTTCCCAACCTCGGTCCTCAAGCCACACCAACAGTCCAGGTTTTAGTGATATCCATGTTTGAGCACAGATGGTTAAATCAAAATAACTGAGGTACTAATTAAGACACCTGAAGTGTGGCTATCCTTGAAACCTGAACTATTAGCATGCCTTGAGGATCGTGGTTGGGAACCCCTTCTCTATCCCACCAGGAGATAAGACTGATAATAATTGGAGATACTGGGATGGTCACACTTCCATAATAGGCAGGTGACTATTACCATCATATTTGCTTTCTAAGCTTCTTTCATCATGATGATTAGTGTCATGGTTGTCAAACCCTCATTGCTTGAGATAGCATTGGATCCCAGTTCTGGGTCCCAGTCTCAATGTACTTGTAATGCTCAGACATGTTGCACAGAAAAATAGTAAGGGACTTTTTGCCTCCTTGTGCAAGGTGAGACTTATGTTATTCTATGCCGGTCTAAACAATATAAATACTCTAGCTACAGCAATTCTTAGATATCAAATGTTTCACTGTTTTATTAGAGTGTTCTAATGATTTTTCTTGTATGTGAGATATTGCTGAAATAAAGTTGATAAGCTGCTCTCTTTGCCTTATAGGCAGAGCCATGACTGTACATTTTGGTGCCCTGTGCCAGAAAGATCATTGGCGCCCCCCATCATTCTTTAAAGGTCATGGTCTTGTGTCACTCCCTTGTAATGCATGCCAAAATAGAAAACAGACATTACCAGACATTACCCCAGAAGACCATCTCCCAATTTTTTACCCACATTGAAACACCAACACTTGCCCCAATGACCCTTATGTCTGTATCCCCAGAACCCTCATATCTGCATCCCCAGCACCATGTCTGCATCCCCAGCGCCCACACCTCCATGTCTGTGTACCCAGCACCCACACCCTCATATCTGCATCCACAGCACCCACCCTTGTTACATTTATTGACTAACCCCCCTCCACACTAATAAATAAATAGCCCTGTCGCCTCCTCGGTTAAGAGGCTTCCTCTCTCCCTTTCCTTTGCACTTACCGTTCTCCCACCCAGCAGCCAGCATTATAGATGTCAGCAGGGATGGGTGCCTATTTCTGGTCCTGCTGGTCAGCATAGAAATGTTATGGGGGCAGAGTCTGTGGGCTCTGAGTCGGGGGCCAGGAGCATGGGCCAGTGTCCTATGAAAGGGAAGCTCAAGCCAGGGCAGCTGGAAGTTAATCACTTCAGAAACTGTGCAGGCGCAGGTTGCTTTTTTAAGCTCAACAGCCGCTGCTATCATATCATAATCTAACTTTACTATGTCACACTGGGACTTAGCAGACACATTGACTGCACATACACGGGCTATGGCCGCATGGAAATCGTGACCAGGCACAGGGAGGAGGTGGTAGCACGGACTCCACAGAAAGGAGGAAGAGGCGGCATGGGGAGGAGGAGGCGGCACCATGGGAAGAAATGTCACAACGCCTCTCTCCACACACAGGGCAGGAGTCGGGAGGTAGAGCTCCATAGTGAAAGAAGGAGCTGCCTGGGTGCACTGCTACGTAACATACATCACAGTGGGCACCCGGCAATACAGATTGCGGTGGAGGCCAGTTTCGCCAGAGGGCATCTAGCGCTCTGTGTGATGGCACTGGCCGCACCACCCTAGTTACGGCCCTGTTTATATATATTATAGGGTATTAGGTCTGCTTATAAGTTGACTCACTGACATTGCTGATGCTCCTAGGCAGTCCTTTTCCTGTAACTTTTAAAACAGAACACCTCTAACAAGCTAACAAGCTTTGGTTACTGCTGTTTAAACTGCAGCACCTGGTATGGCTGGGTGTCTAATCCCTTTTGTAGGGTGACTGACAGCAGACTGGTAGTGATCTAGAGCTCTTACATCAGCAAGAACTGCAGTTCACTGGCATTAAGTCACCAAGTGCTGTGGCTCCCCACAATCGGGAACCATTATATAAATATTGGTAAAAAGTCAAAAGAAGTGTGAGGTAGAGGAATTGAATATACTGCATGCATATGAAATAACTTTTAAATTGAGCTCTGCTTTAATCCATCATCAGATGGCTTACTAACAACATGCTGCATTGTGCCACTTTAAAATAGTCTTGTGAACTTAGCATCTGTGCTATTGCTGCATAATCTGCTTGCCGATTTACCATCTATGTAACTGTGCTTTGCTATCTAAATCACTGCTTGCCAACTCACTATTTATACTAACGTCAATAAGTAGCAATTAATATGTGCAATATTGGTTGTTGGTATTAATTTATGTACAATGATTTTCTCCACCTGTGTTTTATATGTTTTTTTTATATTAAATAGATTTAAGTAAAAATATAAATATTTTGGCTGATTCTGAGTTTGGAGTATGCAGAGTAAAAACGGCTACTGTTGCATGTAGCCCACAAACACTGGACAGCTTTATTCTTACATCACAGTCTGCCGACTTGCCTTCTTTCCATAGTGCATCATGGTGCCATTTTTTCTCCAGGTAAATGAAGTACATGCCTCAGGCCATCCATATGATGTAAAATAAAATATGATTCATCAGTCCAGGCCACCTTCTATTGCTCCATGGTCTAGTTCACTTCTGATACTCATGTGTCTATTGTAGGTGCTTTCAGTGGTGGACAGGGGTCAGCATGTGCACTGTGACCGGTCTGCGTTGCAGTGTGTGTTCTGAAACCCCTGTATCATAGCAGGCTTTAACTTTTTCAGCAATTTTTGCTACAATAGCTCTTCTGTATGATCGGCCAGATAGGCTAGCTGTTAAGCCTGGGGTAAGACTTTGTAAGGTATTGACCCGCAACCACCTTGAGGCTTGGTATAACCTTGGCTTGATGCAACCATGTAGTAGCGTAAACCGCTGATATGGCTAGAGTGGCTGAAGCCTGAACCAGTAGGATGAGATGCGGCCTTTGGGCCGGTAGCAGCCTTGAGGGCTGGAAGTGCCTTTGCTGGCTGTGGCCTGTGGGCCTGATGGTGACATGCAGCCTTTGGACTGGTAGCAGCCTTGAGGGCTGGAAGTGCCTCGGCTAGCTGTGGCCTGTGTGCCTGAAGATGAGATGCAGCCTTTGGGCTGGTAGCAGCCTTGCGGGCTGGAAGTGTCTTGGCTGGCTGCTATAACAAATGACTGGAGGAAGTATGCTGGATTACGACTTGTTACGCTGAGTTGACACAAGCGTGAGTACACTGGCTTGTGCACTGAGGACGCTGGATTGCGGGCTGTGCTGCCGGGTTGACACAAGCGTGAGTACACTGGCTAGTGCATTGAGGACGCTGGATTGCGGGCTGTGCTGCCGGGTTGACACAAGCGTGAGAACACTGGCTTGTGCACTGAGGACGCTGGATTGCGGGCTGTGCTGCCGGGTTGACACAAGTGTGAGTACACTGGCATGTGCACTGAGGATGCTGGATTGCGGCCTATGCCGCTGGGTTGACACAAGCGTGAGTACACTGGCATGTGCACTGAGGTCGCTGGATTGCGGCCTGTGCAGCTGGGCTGACACAAGCGTGAGTACACTGGTTTGTGCACTGAGAATGCTGGATTGTGGCCTGTGCCGCCGGGTTGACACAAGAGTGAGTACACTGGCTTGTGTACCGAGGACGCAGGAGTGCGACATGTGCCGTCTGGATGACACAAACGGCAGATAGATGGTAATTAAACAGCGCCGCCCAGATGACACAAATGTAAGGTATACAAGATAACAGGAGGGCTGGTTACTCCACTGGATACAGGAGGCAATGCCAGAACCTAAAACACGTGAAACTCTATCACCGGCATGGAGTGAAGGGCTGGCTGTAATTTAACAGATACAGGGTCCAATAAGAGCGATCCCTTCAGCCTCCCTAATGACAGATGAGTGTGCAGCTGGCCTGTGCACACAGACAAGACAATTAACTAGTGTGCAGCTGATACTGCACACAGACAGACAGTAATTAATGAACACATGAGATCATCAGACAGACAGGAATGACAGGCTATGAGCTAACACAGCCAAGACAGGATTACATTCAATGTCCTGGTAGCAACTAAGACTGGGAACTGCAACCAAGATGATCTGCTAACCGCAGATCCTAACAGTAGCCTTCCCTCCTCACGCGTATCAATGAGCCTTGGGCATCCATTACCCTGTCACTCATTCACTGGTTGTCCTTCCTTGGACGACTTTGAGTAGGTACTAACCACTACATATTGGGAACACCCCAGAAGACTTGCCATTTTGGAGATGCTCTGACCCAGTTGTCTAGCCATTACAATTTGGCCTGTCATGTTTGTACATTTTTCCTGCTTTAAGCACATTAACTTCAAAAACTGACTTGATGCCCAATATATCCCACCCCTTGATAAGTGCCATTGTAGCAAGATAATTGATGTTATTCCCTTCATCTGACAATGGTTTTAATGTTCTAGCTGATGGGTGTAAATCATTTGACTACAAAAACGTGCACTTTTCAGGCTTACAGCAGCATTTTCTTTATTTTGTTCAGAAATTAAGCATTTGGAAAAATCTGCTTTAGAAATATTTAATTCACCCCTAATAGTGCAGACCTGGGCTGCCACAAGAACATCTGTTTTATGAATATTAATATTAAGTCTCTGCAGGACCCCCCACTGGTGCAATGTTTATCCTGTTTCACTCCTGGTAGTCTGGGCCTTTCACACACATGGCTAGGTATACCTCACTGGAAGATTTGCAGAAGGAATGATGGATGTTGTGTCCCAAGATTCTGGTATCATAGGAATATGACTAAGGGGCCTGTTCATCAAACGATAAATGGCCCAGTAACCATACGGAAATATTTTAGTTACTGGACCATTCCTCATCAGAGGTCCAATAGGATCCCCTGATATTCTGCAAACTCCGAAAACTGAAAGCGTTCGGAGTTTGCTTGCAAGAACAAGTGTCATCTTCAGATGGCGCTTGTTCTCGGATCTTGTTCTTAAATATGCATGCAGGTTCCACATTTTCTTTGAAGTCATGTAGATATAATTTTCTAGTTGGTGTTGCAGATAGTTTTTCACAATTACCCGATGACTGTTTACTCAGGGCTGAACCTAAAGGGTGTCTCCCATTGCACTGGACACCACCAAACAAAGGATTGTTTGAATCTCACAGTTAGTGCCTATATGAAACAAATAGTCTGAGACTCATTTCTGTAGGGTTCTGCTTGTTCTAAAGAGCTTTGACTTCAACAAACATGGCCACTGTTGTTCTTCTTACTTACATATACCTTTGAACTGAAAGATTCGACAGCTGCCAACAAGTTCCTGGTACCAGGAGCTACCATTGATTTGATCCTCTATCCAGAGAGCAAGAATAAATGCTACTTACCTCCAACGTCTGCAGAGTATGAAGAAGTCCAAGTGAGCATAGTGTCTGATTCAGACCCGGACGCTATGCTGCGCTCGCTCGCATTGAGCAATTTCTCGCAATCAGCGCATGAGTATGAGTCGCAATGCACGTGCGCGAACCAGTCATTGCGATGGGAAAGTGCTCGCCCGTAGCCCGCAGTCGGGTCGCTATTTTGAGTGACAGATAGTGTCATTTGTGGGTAGTATCAGGGTAAGTGCTTGAAAACGGGGGTATGGATGTGCGAACGCAGGCGTGCCCGACTGTCAGAACGGCATTTAATGGGTGTGCATAATTAGCAAAGTAGCGTCATTACACACGTGACTAGGTTGTATTTTAGCCTGAATTGCTCGCAATGTTGTGGTGGGAAAAGGCTACCACAAGCGCTGCGAGCAGCTCCGATGGCTCTTGATGATCTCGATTAATCCTACAACTGCCGGAGATGACGTGTGTTGCGAGTGGCAAAGGGTGTCTTTATACAGATGCGAGCGCATAGTGCGGCCGCTCGCTATTACTTAGTGGGTGGTTTTACGCGACGCAGTACGAGCACATAATTTAAATAGCCGGCCCCTTTTAGCCAGCGAGCGGCCGCAAATAGCGTCCGGGTCTGAATCAGGCCCAAAATCTCAACGACACAGTTGCTTGTGTGTACGATGGACAGTGGTAGCTGGGGGAAGTGGATGACATCAGCCTGCAGAACAAGGACATTCACGTGGTTTCTACCATCCATCGGTACTAAGGACCTCATTTCAGAAGAACAACAAGGACACAACCTGAGGTTCCTGTGAAAAATATTCTGAGGAAACTGACTGCAATGGAGCTGACAACATCAACTGGACATTCACACAATATTCAACCTAAACTTTCTGAGGAGATTTCCCACCTACTGCTGAAACACCAAATGTAAACACTTGTGAGTACATAAAAAGAGATTGTTACTAAATGTATTAATGCCCTATTAAAAAAATCCTGCAAGTTTAGACATTAAGACCAGTATAATAAGCTTATATGGAACCTGTCAAAACATTTTTTGTATCAATAACAACTTCACTATACCTATCTCAATAGCTTGGAAACATATGGACCTTGACATGAGCCAAAACTTATTTTTTTCCTATATTGCTAACCTGAGATTTTTAGAGCTGAATTTGGCCCTCATTCAGAGCCACTCGTTAACAGCAGTGCGCTCGTTGCGTTCCGATGTTCAATAACCGCGCATGCGTTGGAGTAACACTGCGCATGTGCGTACTGCAGATTGCGAGTTTTTTGGGACTCGTTCCTAAAATAGCGTACAGGAAGTGACATGTCAAATGTGATTGACAGAACAGGGCGTTTTAGGGTGTTGACGAGGGTGGAGATGGAAAAATGCAGGCGTGGCGAGGCGTTTTTGGGGCGTACATACATTAGCAGATGCGAGCGTAAAATGTGTACGGACCGACTCCTACGTCACTGGATGATCCTCTTTCCCTTCCAAATGCTCGCACAGCTTAGGGTCTGGATTACTCGACCACATTGGCGATGGCCTTCTCCTCCGTCCCTGGACTCCACGATGTTGTTGCGATTAATCGCGGGCGGGCAGAAAAGCAATTAGTGTTGGATTGAGAACCGGCTTGGTATGTGTTTTGAAATCAGTTTTTTGGGATAGCACAAAACGTACGCAGGTGGAACTCAGAGCTGCTAATGTCAGGATGACACAGTCAATTTGCGTACATTTGGGGGGGTTTATTTGGGCAGCAATTTGGTGGTTAGGGCCTATTGTAACAATAATTTCATCATGTTTTCAGTTTCGCACCATTTTATTTGTGCCTCTTGAATTTGGCAAATTATATGAATTTTTAAACGTTCCTTAAAGAGCCCTTTTTTTTTTTTTTTTGGGCGAGTTTTTGCCTTTTGGCCCAGGATTAAATGTAACCCATTTGTACAATAATTTCACAATCCAATGTCATTGTTTAATTTCCAATTTATTGCTCAAACAAAAAAAGTTATTTTTAAAATTTTGGGGACATCTTTTTTGCCCAAAGATATGTTCCCAAATCAAACAAATTGGCCCAACATAACTGTTGACATAAACATACATCAAAAAAATAAAAACATTTCACAAGAAAGGAGAGGGAAGTTTTGACCCGAAAGGAATATGAGCCAAGCACAGAAGGATTGTGGGAAAAGTCACCATTGCTGTCACCGTTTTTTCACCCGTTTGGATGGGGGAGGGAGGGCGCCAGACCGGGTCCGGGATGTCATCGGGCTGGCCTGTCCAGAGGCAGATGTTGTTGCCTCTGGACTAGGCACAGGGCTAGGCACATTTGGAGGATTGGCTGATGTTGTGCCAGAGGTGGAGGATCCTGATGTTCCGGCAGGAAGGGAGGTCGGCTCCACCATGTGCTGGCGAACGAGCTGCTCCAGGGCATTGGCGATGCGGATGTTGGCCCTGGTATTTTCCGCCAGGGCCTGACCAATGGTCTCGTTGGCCGCAGCATTTTGCTCCAGGGCCTCAGCCACCCGTAGCAGACTGGCGTCCATCCTCTGCAGAATCTCCGTATGGGAATCCGATTTGAAATTGAGTTCTGTGAGGAGGGCCACTGCCTGCGAGGGGGATTGTCCTGGACTGGCTTCTGCAGGGTCCTCAGCCGGATGTACTGGTTCCTCCCCTGCAGAGCCAGCAGAAATTCGGCGGCCAAGGCTCCCCTCTGGAGCAGACTCATCCGCCTGTGTCTCTGTTAGGAAAAAAGAGAAAAGCCTCACATTACAATCTACATATTGGCACAATAACATTTCAGAGTTGATGACATCCAAAGATTTACCTGGGACAACATGAGGAGCCGCAAAGTCTGGCATGTCCGTATCCATGTTGGACACGACAAACACCTCCACAGGCTGCACACACCCCTGTGCCAGCTCTTCTAAATCCGTCAACTCCAATGACACAGGGGTGGGACCCCCACCTGTCCCCCTTGCATGCCTAGCCCTGTCCGCGAGTTTTTGTTTTAAGCGATATTTGAAGTCGCCCCATCTGTGGGAAAAAAAGGAAGCCATTATCCTTTGGTTTAAAATGGGGTTTGTTTTTAGGGGGGGCAAGGGTTTACTTACCGCCGTTTGACATCCCGGGCTAGACGGACATAATCACCCACCCTATTGACAGCAACGGCTACCTCTTCCCACATTCTCCACTTCTGGCTTACACTCATATTCCTGTCTGCCTGTGGCAGGATGTCCACACACTTCTGGATCAAAACCTCCATCTCCTTTCTTGTGAAATGTGGCTGCCTTTTTTTTTTGGCCGCTTTGGCCGGAATAATGGGCCCAGCAGCCTCTTCCATGTCATCCTCCTCACCTATTTGTGTAAATTTACAGAATTCACAAAATCACAACTTGCCTAATCTTATGTTTCAAATTAATCGTTGATAGAAAATGCATGAAAGACTTACCGCCTGACTCCTGGGCATTTTTTCCCTGGTCTGTCGCCATGTCTGATGTCCAAACAAGAAATACAACAGAATTTGAATGTGTTTTCGTGACGTATTTATACATGCGTCCTTATTTTGCGGCCGCATCATTGATTGTGCAGCCCTATGATCCCTCCTTAATTTGTGCGGGAAACGAAACACTATTTATGGCTTGGTGTGTCTCAAGTCGAGGTGGCGTTTTTGGATTGTTGGAGGTTATCTTGGCTGGAGTTTATTGATTGCGTAGAAAGGAGTTGGTGGTTGTAGATTCGTTTGTTGGTTTGATTTGCGTTTTTTTTTTCCGTTATCTTTGTTGGTTTATATTTTTGGGACCTCGTTTCTTGATTTGGTAAGTTTTGTGAAGTCTAACTTTTGTTCAATTGTTGTTTCATTGTGTTTGTTATTTTTTTTTAATTTTGGATCCATAATTTCTTCTATTTTAGATTTTGTTTATTTTCGACCCAAAAGACCTTTTGTTTTTGACTCTTATATATTTGCTCTTGGTAAGTTCATTTTTTATCTTGTATTTGCGAACTAATTAGCGCATTTTTAGTAGTTACTCTTGTGACTTGTATTAGCGAACTAATTAGCGCATTTTTAGTAGTTACTCTTGTGACTTGTATTAGCGAACTAATTAGCGCATTTTTAACAGCTTAATAATCATTCTAACTTTTTGGTGGTTTCTCTTTCGCTTTTTGGGCCAACATTTCGACCCATTTTGATGTACTGTGTTAAATGTCGCTTTGCTGTTTTGCTAAATGGGTGTTTGGCATATTTTAACTTTGGTCTAGCACAAAATTTGTAAACAAAAATGCACAGAGTGAAATGTGTCAAGTAATTTTGGTGTTTATTTTCAGTTTGGACGTATCATGACAATACCCCGGCATGTAAGCAGCAATGGATGGTATCATCAAGCTAAGTTGTTTTAATATAGTTTTGGGGTGGGTCAAAAGCCTTACTTTAAAATCTTTGAATTTCAGGTTGATCTGGGGCGGATTGTTCTGGCCATGCTCCCGGAAGCCGACCAACCTCAATCTCGTCCCAGGCGTAGGCATCGTAGGCATGCAAGGCCCCAGATATTTCGAACACGTGTCACCCTTTTTGGAATGCCCGATGATGAGGTTTTAAGACGCTACCGTCTACCTCCCAAAATCATCATAGACACTCTCTCATTAATAGAAAGTGATCTTGAGCGGCAAATTGACAGTCCAACAGCAATACCACCACTTACGCAATTTATGGCGGTGTTAAATTTCTGTGCCTCAGGATCGTTTCAAACAACGGTGGGAATAGTGGAGGGCATCTCCCAATCCTCCTTTTCCCGGATCCTGAGGGCAGTGATGGAGGCACTTTTCAAGCACCTCCATCATTTTATTCAAATGCCTTTGGATATGGGTGCCCTTAGTGTGGCCAAGGCCAATTTTTACCAAATAGCTGCCTTCCCACACATCATAGGGGTTGTGGATGGTACTCACATACCACTTCAGCCTCCAGCCCGGCTGGAGGCCATATTTAGAAACAGGAAACACTATCACTCCCTGAATGTAATGGTGGTATGTGATGCCTCCCTCCAGATCCTGTCCCTGAATGCTAAATTACCCGGAAGTGCACATGACTCCTTCGTCATCCAGCAATCAGGGATATGGCACAAATTAACCAACCTACAAGCTGGTGATGTGTGGCTTCTGGGTAAGTGGAGACCTTTAGTACATAACAATGTTAAGCTTGATACACAGTGTTACTGATGTTGTCAATTCTTTTCCATAGGAGACAGTGGATATCCTTGCATGTCCTGGCTGCTCACTCCTTATTTGGCTCCCACACCAGGGCCACAAAGTGAGTATAATTCCGCACTTACAGCCACCAGGCAAGTGGTGGAGCGCTGTATTGGCCTTTTAAAAGGCCGATTCAGATGCCTCCACCGCTCTGGTGGCGAGCTCATGTATTTGCCGGATATGGTGTCGAAAATTGTGGTCCTGTGTGGGATATTTCACAACATCGCCATAAGGAGTGGTGTCCCAATGCAGCCAGAGGATGCCTTACCTGAGGATGGCCCCCCCGAGGTTGGTCGGAGGTCAGTATGTGGGGGGGCCATACGCGATGATGTGGTGGGCAGATTTTTTAGGTAAGTTTGAACAAAACAGTGTTTTAACCTAATGTGTATGTGTTTGTTTGCGAACATCTAATTTTGTTTTCTTTTTTTCAACATCTTCGGTTTGTTCACATAATCTTTGGCCCTACAACGCTCACTACTTCATGCTACCCTTACCAAACCTGGATCTGCTCATTTTGAGAATATATTCTGGAACCCATATCGCAACGCCATGTTTGTGGAATCATTTTGGCATGGTCCTTCCTCAACCAGTTCTTGTTTTTTTTTTTTTTTTTATTGGGTATGTGTTGTATTTGAGATTCTCACTGTGTGTTTTTTTTGTGAGTGACCACTTTGATTTCTCAGTTATGTTGTGAATAAATGTTTGGAGAGTTAAATGTTCTTCCTTTTTTTGGACGTTACCAGCAAGTTTAACCAGGTTAACACACCTTACATTTGACTAAGGGGTAATCCAGTACTGACGCCAGTTGAGCAAAAATGAAATATGGTTTCAGGTTCCCAACCCACACCAAAAGGAAGCCTGTCCAATCATTTGGCTTTGTAAGATTCGCCTAAGCAGCTTGCCCACCAACTAGGAACCTGTAAAATGTAGAAATATCTAATTGCCACTACACACAAAAAGGGAAATTACATTGTTACTGTTATGTGTTTCTTGAGGGTGTTTTACATACAAATACAAAACCCACTCTAATTTTTAAAAAATGCAAAACCTTGCAGGAACAGTCTACTTATGTCAGGGTTAACTATCTTTGGTTTTGAAAAAACGAATGAGGCAGAACGTATATTAGAAATAAACAATTTATTTTGAAAAATATAAAAACAAAAAAAAACTACTGGCGAAGGATGCCAGACAGCCGGTCAAGGGCCACAAGCACCCCAATTACATTTTGGCGCATGTGTGCCACACAATGTTCGACCTCTTGCCGACGCCTCTGTTCCTCTGTGGGTGAGAAAAGTGTGTGGATTAATCAAACAATAGGGAATCCACATTAAAAAAACAAAAACACAACGAAATCACTCCAAAACCAAAATTTTAAAAAAAGGGGTGCTGGAAAAATTACAAGGCCTATGTAGAAATACCCACAGGTGTGATATGTGTATGTTGAAATCAGCAGGAATAGGTAAAGGCAAACTGCTAAATCACCAAAAAAGAACCCAAAAATCACGAATAAAGGAACGACACATGATTACATACAAACAGTTTGTGGTTAAAAAATACGCAAAATAAAAACATACCGGTAGCCAAAACGGCAGATCCCGAAGTCCCTCCATCTTCATCCTCAGAGGAGCCTTCATTCCCCAAAGAACGGGGCGGGGTTATCACGGACTCCGGGGAGGGGGTAATTGGAAGAGGGGTGGTTGGAGGAGAGGGGGAAGGGGGACGGAGGGGAAGGAGGCCCGACAGTTCCGGGAGAGGCTCTTGGAAGGCTTGGGAGGAGGGGGGAATAGGGGAATTATTTGGGGTGGAGTGTTGGCTGGGGGTGGGTGAGAGTGGGTGGGACCGCCGTCTGGCCGGACGGTGACGGCGTAGTCTTGCCTGTCCCCCTAAAAGATGTCAAACAAATTGTGGTTAGTTTATGGCTAAATCCTGCCCAAATAACATTTTAAAATCACCCACCACAAACAAAAAACATGCAAATATGAGTAGAATGAATATATCAGAAATAGAGGGAAAACATGGTCATGCAGATATGAGGAGAATGAATAAATAGGACAGACATAAAAACATGCACACGCAGATATGATGAGAATGAAAAAATAGGACAGACATGAAAACATGCATACGCAGTTTGCCCCACAAAGACAAACATGAAAACCACAATACATAACACTTACTTTCCAATATCTGCATGCGAAAGCATGCCAGCAAGCGGGGCGTTCGCCGTTGCAGGTCAGACCACCTGCGCTCCAGCTGGCCGATGTTGCGGCGTGAGCCGAAGGAGCGCAGGCGGGCCCGTGCCTCCGCATACGTGGAACGCTTCTGCCGGTTGGTGATGGGTGGAGGCTGGCTGGTGATTCGCCGATCCAGCACCTCCGTTAGCACCAGCAGCTCGCGCCTGGTGAATGCGGAGGCTCTCATGATGGCAATGGTGTTTTTCTTAAAGTTCATTTTTGATAAAGTGTGGCAAAAATTTCTGATTGGCTAATGTAGCTTGGAAATTAACAGGAGCAATTTGATTGGTTAGTGTATGAGTCATGTGTTCGACAGGGCCAGAAATCTCTGGAGAGTTATGATAGGCTTGATGCAGTGACATGCGTAAGCAAATTTAAATAAAGAAATGAACCCCGGAAAATATGCGGGGATCCACAGCAATAGAACAATTGTCTCATTGTGGCTAACATGTTTTTTGAGCAATAAAAGCGAATGTTTAAGCCGTACGTATTCTGCGGGTAAACACAAACACGGACAAGAGTAAAGTTTCTTGCATTGTGTTGAAAAAAACAAAACATTAAGCTAATTGATACATTGATTGGCATGATACGATTGATGGAGGTAGGCAGAATAAAGGAGCAGGTAATCGACATCTGACATGGCCTCTTCCGGTTTATACTTGTGCGTGCATTCCCTTCAAGCCATTTCGGGGATGTACGCTCGCTATTTCGCACGCTCGTTAGTTAGAGGAGGGGTCGTCTGAGTTTGGGGAGGATTTTTAGATGCGATCGAAAATACGAGCGAGCCCTTGAATTTAAATATTTTTGTACGTACGCCTAACGTACGTGCGCCCGCTTGCGAGTGGCTCTGAATGAGGGCCTTTGTTAAAATTTTTAAAAAACTTACATTTTGAAAATCTAATGAAAACAGTAGGAGACAAATCTCAGACTTCAGCATTTTTGGTAACAAACTACTACCTGTAGTACATATGTACCTCTCACAAAAATTTTTACCTGATATTTCTTTCCAAGCTGAGATAATGGCACCCTGAATAGTCATATTTTCGCAAATATTTTGTTCTTGTTGGGGCCTCTTTTTCACCATTAAAGTGAAATAAGGCAATCTATGCATCAAACCACAAATGTAGCCCAAACTTTGCTGAGAGCAATGGTTTTAGTCCCAAGGCTCTACCACATCCCAGTCCTGTGATATTTGCATTTGCACAAATTTCATAGAAACACGAAGATAGCTGTCTGCCATTCTGAAATTGAAGAAAGTGATAAATTATATTAGTGGTTTTGAACTACTGTATTGGCATATAGGGGAGAAGGGGTAAAATATGTTTCCTGTTTCCGTGTTGCTAGATAATAATTGCCTAACAGCTGAGCCGTTGCTATGCTAGTTCTCAGTGCGCTCTGAAGTATCTGTCCCAGCAGGAATAGAAACAATGGTTCTTAATGAAATATAGTTCAGGGTGGGAATAACCAGTCAACACATTTCATCTTCTAAAGGAGAACTTTTCAAGACTGTTTAAAATGGTCCCTTCATCTTCCTTTTACACTGAGGGCCTAATTCAGAGCCGGACGCTATTTGTGCTCACTCGTTTAGAAAAAGGGGCCGGCTATTTAAATTGAGCGCTCGCTCTTTGCGGTCTGTTGACGCCTCTATGTCTGAGCGAGCGAACAAAACATGCGCTCGCTATTTTGTAAGGACGCCTCCTGGCCGCTCGCATCATACATCATCTCCGCTATTTATTAGATTAATCGAGTACATCGAAAGGCGTCTGAACTGCTCGCAGTGCTTGTGGTTGGTTTTTCCTACCGCAATCATGCGAACAGTTCAGGCTAAGAAACAACCAAGTGACGTGGCCGATGACGCTGCTTTGTTAATTATGCACACCCTTAAAACGGCCGTTTTGACCGTTTGGTACGCCTGCGTTCGGATCTCCACTCCCCGTTTTCAAGCACCTTCCCCTGTTACCACCCACAAATGCCTCATTCTGTCACTCAAATTAGCAGGCCCTCGCTGTTTTGCGAGCGCACGATTTCCGACCGCAATGACTGGTTGGCGCATGCGCATTATGACCCATATGCATGCGCAGATGTACGAACATCGCTCGGAGCGAACGAGCGGCCGCTTACGAGCGGCTCTGAATCAGGTCCTGAGATCGTTATATACAGGCTGTTTCATACAGGTGTTGACTTTAACTCCACATGTGCCTATTTAATTTTAATTGTGATCATAAGAGTGTCCATTTTACTTATTTCTGAATTAGAATGGATCACACAATCTTATAATTGATACAATAAAATAAAATATACCATTCAAATCCAATATTAACTAATTTAAAAAAACACGAGAGAAGCCCACTATTTCATAGACCAGTTTTAATTGTGAAAATGATCACATTTAAACTGTAATAAGTAGTTTAATTAGTCTTTTAATACAGTCATAATAGTACTAGCATGTTATTTATTATAGTAACTTTAGCATGAGGAGTAAATTCATGTATTACCGTTTAATGTTTTATGTACAGTATAACCAATATTCAAAAAATAAATAAATCAAATAAAGTAAAATGTAATCCTAGTGTTAGGCCGACAGTGGAGCAGCAACAATGAGGATCAAAGAAAGCAAAGAGAAGAATAAGTTGGAAGATACCAGGATTCCAGCCAAAAGATGCCAGGCTCAAGCATGTAGCTATAGCAGAGTCTTGACGACCGAGGTTGATGATTTTTTTTTTCACCCATTGAATTTCATCATGGTTTGTCCAGGTGCAAAGTAACTTACTTTTTATTTACTTTGCTCCCAATTTAGAATCACCCCCTCTGTTTTTTTTAATACCCACTATATCACCAAAATGGGAGCATTGAGCCCTAGGTCCCATCACAGATAGGCAGCACAGTAATTTTTGGGCTTTAGGACCAGTTCACATCCTGTCATAACTGGGAATCAGGCTCCTCCAATTTCCATGGAGTTAGACGCTACGTCTACCTCCTGTTAGTAAAACTGTTACCTCTGAGTTAGCCCGAGACCTCCTGTCCCAGATGACACTTCTATCTCCCAAGTGGGATTCCATCTATCCCAACACCAATAGCTTTCAGGTGTACTTGGTGGAGACAGCAGCATTCACTACCTAATCACCAGCATCTCAACATAATGTAGTAGTCACTAGATATTTATTTGCGGGATATTCCCTGAACAGACCCATTTGTTTGAGGGGTACCCACAAATATTAAGGGATCCCTGTGATTTAACATGGAGGAACTAAAACAAATATCTTCGATATCTGTCATCGTTCCTCCATTTCTGACCTCAAAGCAGTCCTTATAGGTTTCTATGGGAGCTGCTATGCAGTTGGATTTACCAAACTCAAGTATGGGAAGCACCAGTAGCTAACGCTATCTGAAGTAGGCGTTAGCCTATAGTAGTAGTCTATGGTTTACTGTATCAGGATGTGTAGAAAACTCTAACCAGGAAGCACAGTAATAGCGCAATAGCAGGACGGGCTTTTATCGAAAACCTCCTGCCCATTTTAATTTACATTTTCAGGTTGCAAATATAGGCGTAAAATATTTATCACATCCGCATTAAAAATATGGATTATGATAAGCAGGGCTCTAAGTATTCAAACATTATGTTGTACCCTCGTAACCAGGGCCGGACTGGCCATTGGGCACATTTGGCATATGCCAGAAGGGCCGATGGCCTAAGGACTGGCTCGAAGAGCTCCCACCCTCCACCCGACGGCTCTGGAATTAGTGTAATATCACAGAGACGGAAGGGGTGGAGGCATGGATGGGCTGGGGAAAGACGGGGGCGTTCCGCGAGGCCAGCCCCCGTGACTTGCGGCACGCCTCCCTTTACACGCAAGTGCAGGGCGGACTGCCAGGGCTGACATACAGCCCCAGTTCTTTCGTGCTCGTAACTAACAATACCTGTTTTATCAGAGGACTGAGGTGGTGTTCACGAAGATCACCTGGATTCCCTTTATGTTGGTATCAATTCGGTGGTAGTTTAGGTAATCTCCAGTCAGGTGCAGTGGTAAGGTTACCCTTTACTCTTAGGTGTACAGTAAAAACTAAACATTTTGTTAACAGTTTTATGATTGATCTGGGTTCTATTTCATATAGCAGGATTCTATTAGTGAAACTGATAATGGTAGGAAAATTACATTCAGCAATACATAACAAAATTTATACACAGTACACCTTAAACTATAAATTTATCATAAACTCTAATTTTACAGCAGATAATGCCTCTTAGTATATCGTACACTCCAGTGGCTACAGGTTTTAAATACTCAGGTACTCTATCTACACCAATGCTAAACTATATTGTATTACTCTAACTCAGAGACCATCGTAAGTAATAATAATGTATCCTTACTCATGGTGGGCTGGCCTTCATTGAGACAGCAGAGGCAGTGACTTATAATTGTTCCACACTTTTACTATACTTTGATCTTACTATAAGTCTATTTATACCTATCATAATGCTGTCAAATACAGCAAGGGTTTAAATATATATGGAAACATTTATATCCAGGGGCAGATTGGGCCGCCGGGACACGGTTCCCGGTTCCCGCTGGGTTGGTCCCTGTGTGGGTGCCCTTCATTTACTCTTGCTCTGCTCCGCTGGCTGCCATGATAGGAGCTCAGCTCTGATCGGGCAATGTTACTGTCTGTTATTCAAGAAAAATGACCGACAGGGGAGCTGCTGCGCATGCCCACCCTCAGCAGCTCCTCCCATAAGCCTTTGCGGAGCCGTCAGTCACCACTGACGGCTCCACCTCCAGCCCACCCGCGGCCCGCCTCTGTACGTTTGCAGCCTACACAGCACAACGTGCACGCACAGCAGCAGCCTGCAGCCTGCAGCCCTGCACAGTCAGTGCACACAGAAGTCAAGAGAGCGCTGTCTGTGTCACAGTAGTGTGACAGTCAGAAAGTAAATTGTATCTAATAAATCTGCCTTCCTGACTAGTGTCAAGGGGGAGGGGAGGTTTCCAGCTGAAGACAAAGTGCTGGGGAATCTGGGGAATGGTGAAGGCTGAGAAACAGGCTAAGGAATGATGAGGCTGAGAGACACGGGCTGGAGAAGGTGATGAGGGGCTGAGGATGGTGGTGAGGGGCTGAGGAGCTGAAGATTGTGATGAGGTGACAAGGGCTCAGGGGTGATGAGGTGCTGAGGACCTGGGGGGAATCAATCTTTGTGCTGTATATTTTATTCCCAGTGGGAGTAATCATTGAATCAATGTGTTTTATTTTTTCATGTGTAGGCCAATGTGTGTGCATTTCCCCTGTGGGGGCTGTTGTGTGTTTTTTTCCTGTGGGGGCCAATTTTTTTTTCCTGTCGGTGGCCAATGTGTTTTATTTTTTCCTGTGGGGACCATTTTGTTTGTTTTCCTATTGAGGCCAATGTGTTTGTTTTCTTATTGAGGCCAATGTGTGTGTTTGCTTTTCTGTAAGGGTTAGTGGGTTCAATTCAGCGCGATGCTGAATAGCCCCCGCAGGGAGCTCCCGAAGCTATTAAATTCACTGCACTGTTTGGTCCAACAGTTGCCGGAGAATGCCGTTTCCTGCAACTTAATTTGGATGTTTAGTAGCGAGAACCAGATTCTCTGACTAAAGTGATGGCCGTGAGGCTGTTAGCACCACGTTAAGCTGGAAAACAGCCTCGCGGCCATCACTTTTGTCGTATTTCTCCTCGCACAATCATGAGGGTACAAGAAGAAATCCTTTAGTCGGACCAAACAGCGCACTGAATTGAATAGCTTCGGGAGCTCCCTCCTGGGGCTATTCAGCATTGCACTGAATTGAATCGAGCCCAATGTATTTGTTTTTTTCTGTGGGGGCCACAGTTTTTTTTTTCTTGTGCAATGTTTTTAGTCTGTGCATGTGACTGAGTTGCACCTGCATGTGTCCTAATGGTGTTTGCAGTACTGATTCAGATGCACTCACCAAGTAGTGTAGTGTATTAGAAATGTGTTGAGCATTCATAGAAGGTTGGCTAATTAGACACAGATGTAATGTAGTATGGGCATGTTATTGGAGTGACATGGGCGTGTTGCTGAAAGTGGTTGCATACAGAGAAACTGAATTGCTCACATTGGAGGCCATACACAGACGGATGATCTGCACCTATCATAGGGCTGGTGCAAGTTTCAATGGTCCAACATACAAAGCATGATTGCAGCGCCTGTAGCGTATCAGTTCTTTCATATTTGAACGCATGGATGTACACCAGGGAAGGGCACTGTAGCTGTATTAGCATAAAGTCGCAGACGCAACTGCATGAAAAAAAGCAAGTAAGGCCGCTACTGCCTCAGTAGCCGACACAGATTCAGGCCCTATATCCCGCCCCTCTTGACAGACTCCACCCCCATTAGGGCTGCTTCCATAAACTTCCTGTGCTGGTTTTCCATCCCAATCTGCCCCTGTGTAATTATATTAAGTATTTCATTTAAAACAGACCCTGATTATAAAATGCCTTATCTGTAAATATATGAACTCTGAATTACCTGTGACGTACTGATGACCCTATACTGCTGAATAACCTTTTCATGCATGCTTATTAAGAAATCAACCTGATTACATTTCATAGTGTTTTCAGCAGTACATATTCTGTTTGTGTTTAAATTGATACTGAGGGCCTGATTTAGCAGTACACGCAAGTGAACGGCTGATTGCAGATTCCCAATTATCGAGAATCTGCTCATGCGCAGGACCCATTATGTGAGTGTGTAGAATGGGTCCTGAGTAGTCGCACGCAGACCCTTGAATGCCTCTGCCTGATTGACAGGCAGAGGCATTTAAGCAGCGGTGTGGGGGAGGGGGTGGCCGACTTTCCCGGAAATGGGGGCGTGTCCGACCCGTTTTCCGGGAATGGCCAGCCCAGGATCTGCTTTGATCAACGCTATGTTCTGGGCTCGCAGGCAGGCCAGTTTGAGTAAGCTGAGGATTACGGTAGTAATTATATATATATATATATATATATATATATATATAGTCCATGGTCTATATGATTCAGCATTGACACTTATTCGAGAGCTGCAGTTGTTATTGGTGTATCAGATGATACTATTTGGCTACACTAATTTATTGTAAGAGACTGAAACATTACAGTCAATAACATTGTATCTTTAAAGATTTACTTTTCCGTTTGGGGACACACCTAAGTGATTTTATATTTATGTCTGGTGTGTAACAATTTTTTATCTAATACATGTTGTGTACCACACTCTCGGGAGTATTTACTCTGTTTATATCATTATAATTAAATTTATATTCATAGATTGTTTATTTTATACTGTTTATTACACATAGAGCAGTGCTACCTGTGTGTTTTTTCTACCTGAGTTTTATATTTTGACTGAATAACCTTAAGCGATTTGTTTGATTACATCTAATAGTGTTTTCAGCAGTGCATATCTGATTTGGGCTTAAAGTGATACTGAGTATTATACTTTGACTTAAAATTTTGACCCTAAAAGGTAGAATCATTAATCATTTGCGAAACAGATTATTAATTTCATCATAGTGAGTGGGTAATCTTTTTTTTATAAAGTGTACTTTTGACTTTTCTACTGTATTATATTTTCTCACTTAGATTTTCACTTTTTTTGCACAAATCTGTTATATTGTCAGAACACTCTGACATTAAGAGAATCTATTGGTTTTATCAATTTGAAGGCAATCCGCCCAGGGTTATACTGAGATCATTGTTGCTATTTAAATAATTGAATAAACTCAGAGTGATTATAACCCACCAGTACATTTTGTGCTCTTTGTCTCTGGGGGGCCTATTCATTAACACTAAATTAACGGTTTTAAGGACATTTTCCTTAATTACCGTTATTTAGTATTCATTAACACACAATGCAGGAGATATCACTGATATCTCCTGGTTAAGTCCATCTGTGTTAATTTTCACACTCCCCATACATTAGGATGGGGATGTAGAAATTAGGCTATTCATCAAATTCTGAAAATTATGTATTCTAGGAATTTGTTGGTTTTACTATACGCCACTCTCAGGTGGCGTACAGCCTCTGTAAGGCTGTAACAGCGGGATATACTTACCTGGTTTCAGCTGGTCAGGTCCTTCTCCGGCTCGCTTCATCGCTCCTTGGTCCCTTCTCAGGCTCCCGCCTCCGGCTCTGGCTGTCTATTCACTCCACTGCCGCAGGCTGCTGCTGCCAGGTAGCATCTCCCCTCTGTTCCCGATGGAACTTGTAAGTGCTTCTTCAATTAACTGTTTATTTACTATAAACAGTTAATTGAAGAAGAACTCACAAGTGTCACCGCCGGGAGGAGAAACGCTTCCCGGCAGCTGCAGTATGCAGCAGGAAGAACATAGGAAAGTTAAAAATAACAATAATAATAAGCCTACTGCCCCCTCTGCCTAGCCGCCCTTGAGCTGCTGCATTCAGGGCAGACCGGCCGGGGGGTTGGGGGTCCGCACCCACGGCTACAGCCCGCCGGGAAGGTGATGAGCGTGGGGGACATAGGATTCAAGGGGGGGGGGCGGAGCCACATCCACTGCTGCCGATCCATCTTTGTATAGTGGAGTGGGCAGTGGGGGAGGGAGCCAGTCCTTCAGTCTATGACAGCTGGGACCCGGCCGGGAAAGTGGTGAGTGTGGTGGACATAGGATGGAGGAGGGGTGCGGAGGACATAGGGTGCGGGGGGAGCCGGAGCAACCACCGCCGCCGCCGACAGATCTTTGTACAGTGGAGCGAGCAGCAGAGGTGGGAGGGAGGGGGTCCCGCAGCTGCTACATTCAAGCCAAGGTGATCCGGGAGACAGGCAGAGGATGCAGGCAGATAGGGAAAAGTACCTATTTCCTGAAAAGCTGTCATCGCAAAAATGACAGCTGCTCGGAATAGATAGTTATGTAGAGGAGGAATGATGAATTCCTTCAGTAATTAGGTAGAACTCCATGCGAGTTCTAAACCTAATTACCTCCATCAAATTTTTAATTATGATGAATAGGCCCCTGGGTCTCATTCAGCTGCATGCACTGCTCAAAGAAGAATGGGCCCTGCATGATTAATAGTCTGCTGCTGTTTGTGGGTGGGGAGGGGAAGGCGACAGCCTCCATTTCCCAAAACAGAGGCGTGTAGCCACCGTTGGGTGGGAGGGAAGAGGCCAAGATCATTGGCTAATGTAGATTTCTTGGCCTCTTTCCCTCATCTGTGACAGCCAATGGTCACCCAGGATCACGCAGATGATCCGATGCTGGAAGGACACAGTTTGGATCATTAATGCATGCAGGAAGCATGACGCCTCCTGCTGCATTACCATATTAGCAAGGATGGAATTGCAAAGCTGCTTGTGTGCGGCTTTGCAATTCCGTCCTTTGCTGAATCAGGCCCTTTATGTAACTAATAAAATTTAATAAAATGTTTGAAGTCTAGTGTGCCCTGCATTAGAAGTATTTTGCACACTCATGTGTGAAGTCCTCTTTTTTATATTAAGGATGAGTTCTAGATGGCAGTGGTGCTACACTTCCGCTACAGAATAACTGTCTTATTTATAGTCTTAATGCTCCTTGACTAGCCCCTATCCTGAATACCTGTAAAAGAGTCAGATTAGTTGAACATTACATTGCAATGTTCAAAGAGGAGTTTTGCAGTCTATTCTCATCAGATAATTTAATTGAAAGCTGAAGTCTGACCTAAGTGTAATATTGCAGGGTGTAAATTATACAAATATCCAGTTTCGCCTTTTCTGCAACACCCAACTGTGCTGGACAGTTCTAGGCACCCAGACCTGGCCTTTTCTGTCAGAAGACATCTGCTGGTGCTTAACTTTCGTGGACTGCAACCACAACACAAGCTTCTGACTGCAAGTGCAGTCCACTGTCATTTGCTGCTGTATTACTTACTATAGGCAGAGAAAGTAGGAGGGGCTGTGTTATTCACTGGGGGCAATGACAGCAAGTGGGTATGCTGGGGGCTGGATTTTGCTTAGAACAGTGATGCAGGAGGTATGAGGGAGAGTTAGACAGAAGGATGGTTCCAGAGGAGGCACCAAGGTGGGAGCTACAGTACTACCAAGAGTTGCTGCCAGGGGTGGCTACGGGGGTCCGCCTCTGAGCAAGGAGGTAGCAGCACCAGGGAGACAGTCACCACTAAGAGCTACAAGGTGGCTGTGGCTCTTGCAAGGCTGTTGTGACGGGAGACCTCCGGCTGGCTCTACAGCACATCATAGGAGAGCTTCTAGGGGACAGGGCTCCGAGGTATAACCACCAACCAGGATTGCCCGCAGGCAGAGTTTATTAAAGAGGAGATGGGTGTGGACTGATAAATATACAGTAAAAAGATAGACAATCATTAGATAGACACCAGAAGATAGAAAATGAATGGCCGACAGGGACAAAAGGTTAACAGGTTCAAAAAGTTGACAGATAATTGGTCGAATTGGATTTAGGTCAACAGGGTCAAAAGGTTGATGGGTAAATGGTTAACATGGACTTAGGCCAACAAAGTCAAAAGGTTGACGTGTAAATGGCCAACGCAGAAAAGGTCAACATTTTTTATTTTTTATTTTAACCTAATCCAACCGTAAATCTCCCACTAGTGCCTAACCCTCCCCCTGGTGCCTAACCCTATCCATCCCCCTAGTACCTAACCCCATCCCCTTCCGCAGCCCAACCCTAACCCTCCGCCAAGTGCCTAAACCTGACACTAAAAATAATTTAAAAACAAGTGTCGACAATTTGCATATTGACCTTTTGACCCTGTCGACCATTTAACTGTTGACTTTTTGACCGTGTCGTCCTTTTGACCCTGTCAACCTTTTCACTGTCTACCTTCTGGTGTCTATCTATTGCCTGACTATCTAGGTACTGTCTATCTACCATCCTGATACCAGAGGAGACAACTGTCTGCCAAGATAATGACAATCCCTGTGGCCACAGAGTACCCCTGCCTGCAGCTGCCAGCATCAGTCCACAAACCCCTTGGTGGGGTACCACATGTCTCATTAAAATTATGCATGTCCTCACGCTTTGTGGGATAGTCAATATTAGAACACATACACACTACATGACTTTCCAATATTATATAACATTATTTTAAACTATTTACTCACTATGATAATGTTTACTACAGTCTTCTTAAGGCTAACTGATGATAACTGTTGGTACCTAATTTTTCTATGTGCTTCTAGTCGACTATTTTGGCATTGGAGAAGCTTAGCTGGGTGGAATAATACTATGGATCTCTCCATCCAAGGTATCCAGAGCTTCAGCCTCTAAATAACTGGTACTGAAGAACATTGACTGCTCACAGGGTCATCTACACTACAGAGTACATGCCAATACATGATTAGCATTCAATCCACATACAGTAGTTTTCCGTGCGAGGGAGCTCTGAAGGCCTAGTTCCACATTTGTCCATTCTTTCTGAGTTGGATGGAGTTTAACACAATTCAAGCTGATCTAGGTTTTTGTGACTGCTGTCTTCTCTCTCAATGCTATATAGTGCTATTCAGAAATGTTTGCATATCTATGGATGTATGAAGGCCCTCTAATAAATTTCTGCTTTGGCTTTTGCAGAGATGTTATGGATGGGTAAGACCACTGCAAATTTGTGTAATGATCAATTATGGTGATCGCGGAGCGGTATCCCGAAGGGTTTCTTTACAATTTCACATGTCTACTATTTCTAACAGGTACTGAGTGACTATAGGGTGTAGTTTAATTCTCTTACACATTGCACAAACAGCACAGTCGTTACACCACTTTCGATGTCCTGACGCTTGTTTACCAAATAAAACGTTTTTCTTAATCCACCTTCAGTTTTTTGATGGCCAAAGTGACCAGACTGATAGTGGTAGGCATACAAAATGGATTTTGTTCTTGAGCTAAGTATCAGCACCTGAATAATTTGCACTTGAGTCTTAAGGTGGCACACACTAGACCAACTTACATCCAACCATCCAACTAGTTGATTGGTTGGAATGAAAATCTGGTAAGGGATGAAAGCAAATGACAATCAGCAATTTGCTCCCAAACGCCGGAAAATGGACAAAAACTTTTGTTTGAACAAATTGTTTAGATCAAACATTTAACAAATTTGTCTGAACGACCATTTTCATTTGTTTTCTGGCATTTATGAGCAAATTGCTGATCATCATTTACTCCCATACGTTACCAGATTTTCATTCCAACCAATCAACTAGTTGGATGGTTGGATGAAAGTTGGTCTAGTGTGTGGCCAGTTTTAGGGTCAATACTGTTTGAAATCAGAACATTCTGTCTAATTACTAGATGGTCCCTTTGCCTCCATAGGCCACAGTACACTAGACCCCAGTCCTGGTGGTATGCCACACATATACATCAGTTTACAAAGCCAGGCTTATGCCACAAGCCTGCTGCTCAGTACGTGACCAGAGCCACATAGTTTGACCACACATGTTAGTGACCTAATTGGATGAGACCAAATGTTTTTTAATGATCAATTACTTTCAGCATTACTGGGGTCTGCTAGTACATTTAGAAGATGACTGCACAACTTACTTGCTAACTTTTTTGTCCTCTCTGGCAGAAGCCAGGAGAGAAAACGCTGCTGATCACTGAGGGGGTGGGGCCATGTGTTTTGCATCATTAGGCTAAAATCACGCTATGAAAAAAATTAAAATCTGGGCGATTATTCTATAGTTCTGCTCCTGCTTTCTAAAATATTTGAATGGGACATTTTCAACAAAAGGGGCATACAGAAATTTTCTAACTGATCAGCAACTTCTAAAACTGTCTTAAAAACAAAAATCTGCTTGTCCAATGTAAAAGAAAAGAACTATTTTACCAGGGAAGAAAATCAGTTCTGAAAAACACACTGCACCCATTCCAGGTTTTTCAGGAAAGGGAAGACAAAGAGGAAAGAGGGGGAGTTTTAATGAAAACCAGCTGCAAGTAATTCAGTGAGTTTGCGAGTGGGAATGCTGAAAAGGGGTTTGTTACACTGTTTCATAAGGTGAAGTATCAGGAGTGCTGACCAGCTTTAAATGATTTGTCTAATGTCAGAACGTGGGCGGACTCATACGCATTTTACAGCTGGGAATAGGAAAGCAACTTGATTTGTTTTTTCTTTTTCAAGTCATGCTTTGTGCGTTTGCAGTATAATGTATGGGAAAGGTAATGAGTACCAGGTTGTTTTATTATACTTATGCTGGGTTTACATTCAGAGTTTCAGATTAAAAGTAAAATATGTGAAAAGTATTCACCATACTTGCCAATGTGACCAATTTCAGTCAGTCTCCCATTATCATTTTCCATCATTGTTCCATTGCTGTAATTTGTGTGGAAATAATGTTAATAATATTAGGGGTATGTTTGTAAACGTAATAGAACAATAAGTACTATAAATGGTGAAGTGTGTGTTGTTTGAAGGCATGAGCTAACAATGCTATCTTCCAAAATGACCCTGTGTACAATGGTCTATGTGTGTCTGTATGTTCTTTCAGTTCTGTACAACTGAATAACCATGGGCTGAACTTGTAATAAATTATAATGACAGTTGTCAGCATTCAATATTGCCAAGGTTTTCTGGAAAGTTGGGAATATTCTGGATAATGAGTGAGAAGAACAGAATCCGTGTCTAAAGCTGGGTTCAGATATATTGGCCTATCAAATGACCAGGCAATATATCTGCTGCCCCTCGGCCAGTGTGTACCCGCTCAACATAGGTATTATATATATGCAGCACGCAGGGGGGGTTTCTGAGTACCCAGAAACCCCCCCTGATGGACCAAATTTGTTTTTTAGAGATGGAGACAGCACTGTCTCCGTCTCTGCACTGCCTGCGGGTGTGACAGAGCTGCCGCGGTTCCACAGACAGAGAGCTCTGATTGGCAGAGCTCTCTAGAAAGGATACATGTGCAGCCGCAGCGGGCCGGTGGCGCTGCTGTGTGTCACAGTTCCTGCTGAGCTATGATTGGCTGGCCTTGAGGGGGCATCTCGGTTTGGTGGCAGTAGGCGGTGGAGCAGCCGCTTGTCTCCCGGTCACTGCTGCCGGCTCCCACTGTTTCCCGTCATGCTGTGCAGACGCTCCCGGGCCGTGAAGGGCCATCGCTGTGGCTGTCATCCTGGTGCAGGTTCTCTGGCGGGCCTGGCTCAGCTCCAAGTCCTATGTCTTCAGCCGAGAGGGAGCTGCTACACATTCTGAGCAGCAACAGCTCCGCTCACATGGGTCCGGGTGGTGACCCTCCTCCTTCTCCTTCCTCAGCCCTCGGTAAGTATACTGATGTTTATGTATGTATGTTGTGTATAAGTATGCTTGTGTGTGCATGTATATATGCTGTATGTATGTATGTATGAATGTGCGTGTATGCTGTGTGTAAGTATGTTTGTGTGTGTATGTAAGTATGCCTATGTTTGTGTGTGTGTGTGTGTGTGTATGCTGTGCATTTATATAAGATTTTGTGTGTATGCTGTGCATGTATATATAGATTGTAAGCTTGCGAGCAGGGCCTTCCTACCTATTTATCTGTCTGTTATGACCCAGTTTTGTTCTATTAATGTTTACAATTGTAAAGCGCAACGGAATATGCTGCGCTATATAAGAAACTGTTAATAAATAAATAAATAATAAATATATATATATATATTGTGACACAGTTATTTTAGGGGGTCCCTCTCCTGGGTAGAGGACTCCTTCCTTATTCACACACACAGCAGCAGGGAAGCAGCACACCAGTCTGGATGCAAGTACAAGCTGGTCGGCGCCAGTATTTATTGTACAATGTCAGAAATAACATAAAGAAAACATAAACATAAATCCTAGCCCTGTCGGGGCACTAACTTCACAGGTAGTTCCCTCACTACCAGAACCTGGCAAGGCCTAATGCCCTCACCAGCAACAAAAGGCACAGCATAACACTTACAGTTAGGTTTTTCCAGTGTCTCTGAGCAAACTCCCTGTCTGCTCTCCCAGGTGAGACAATCAGCCCTAAACACACTAGGCTTATATTGGCCACTCTCAGGTGGAAAACTAACAAGCCTGTTACCAGGCTGCGAGAACCAAAACCTGGAGTGGCCGTGGGTGAAGCCCTCCCTCTCCTCTCACCCACAACCCCCAGGTCCCAAACCGGCTTTTCAAAAAGCCGAAACTCAAGCCTGCTACACTGCAGACTTTCTCCTGGGGATTTTAAAACACATAAGACAGGAATCTGGGATAAATGTCCCTGTCACAGACCACTTTACCAGTGATCCTATCACATATCCCCCACCTTTGTTTCGACCTATGGGGCGGAACAACTGAAGCCCCCAAACAATGAACGCGTGACAACGCGTCTGCTTTAGACAACAGGCCCCCTGGCCTGTGTTCCACTGAAAATTTAAAAGTTTGTAACGCCAAGAACCATCTCGTAATTCTCGCATTACTGTCCTTATTTTCGGACATCCACTTCAAAGGGGCATGGTCAGTGATCAATTTGAACTTTCTACCAACCAAGTAGTACCTGAGAGCCCCTAACGCCCACTTTATGGCCAACGCCTCCTTCTCCACTGTGGCATCGGGTAGGCATCGAATTCTGAAACACTGTTCAACTTTCGGAAGTCATTGCAGAAACGCACACTCCTGTCGGGCTTTGGAATCAACCCAATGGGACTTGACCATTCACTATGTGATACTTCAATAACCCCTAACTCTAGCATATTTTTAATTTCTTTCGACACCGATGCTCTTGGTGCTTCTGGTAACCTATAGGGCTTTAGATTAACTTTAAACCCTGGGTCAGTGATGATGTCATGTTTAACGACCGAGGTTTTCCCAGGTACGTCCGAGAACAGCACCCTATTTCTAACCAGAAACTCCTTGACCTCTCGTTGTTGAATTGCCGACAGGGTTTTTGCCACTGTCACTTCGGGAACTAAGGGCCCTGGACTTACTGGAGGGGCTCGGATGGCCGACAGTACCGTTCTATCTTTCCAGGGCTTTAACAGATTTATATGGTATATCTGTTCCGGATTTCTTTTCCCCCGGCTGGTAAACTTTGTAATTGACCTGTCCCACTCTTTCTAAGATTTCAAAGGGCCCTTGCCATTTAGCCAAAAGTTTATTTTCCACAGTGGGAACCAACACTAACACTCTGTCCCCAGGAGCAAAGCTGCGTAACCGAGCATTGTGGTTGTATACCCTCTGCTGTGCCTGTTGAGCCTGTTTCAGGTGCTCTCTCACTATTGGCACCTCTACAATAGGCAATGGAACTAGTGGACCCTTAAAACGTGGTCTGGGAGCATGATACTGACACTCAGGGCAGGATAAATCCTGACACATTGCCATGTGGGGATAGGACAAAGGACTATCAGGGTCTACGGGTTTACCATCAACTACCTTTACATTCTTCCTGGCTTTTACCAAAGTAGGGTCTTTCAACTGCTCCATGGCAAAGACCTCTCTTCTGACCTCTAAATCAGGCAGACGATCAACTGGCCCAACAACACTTCCCACCTCAATGGGAGGCACATCAGTTGGCGGGCCACCGTCACGCTCCGCATTCTCTAGTTCACCAACCATAGTAGGAAAAGGGAATAACTCTGACTCAGAAGAAACTCCCTCCTCCACTACATCGACAACCTTCTCAAGTGGACCGGGGTTGTTCACCTCTGGAACAAAACGGCTTTCCCACAATTTCCAGAAGTGAGCAAAGTCTCTCCCCAATATTGCATCGTACATCAGACCAGGCACCAAACCCACAGAAACTATAGCAGAGCCACATGGTGTCTCGATGTTCACCTCGGCAGTAACATAATATCGATTATCCCCATGTATGCAGGTCACATCAACAGTTTTCCCCTTATGCCTCAAGGGGTTCACCAGCTCAGCTTTTATAAGTGTCACCAAGCTACCAGAGTCTAACAGTGCCTCTACTCGGTTGCCATCTACAGTGAGTACACACATGTGCTTATCAGTCTCAGCCTGCCGGTCAGCCGTACAGGCTGTCTGTGCAAAGAAAGACCCCCTGCGGTAGACAGGAGCAGTATCACATTGCATAGGTTCAGTTGTAAGTGAACAATTAGCGGCAATATGGCCGAAGTCACCACAACGGAAACACTGAGTCATATTAATGTCTAGTCGTTTATGGGGCAAGAACCTTCCTGGCCTGGCAGGCCTGTCTCCAGGTTCTACACCCTCAGTCTTAGGTACATCCCACCGCCCAGCACCCTTCTCCCCTGGAACAGTCTCACCAGTGTCTGTGGGAGTTCGCCGGTGCGCCATCGGGGCTTGGTGGGGCATACTCCTCAGCTCCTCAGCCGCCACGTACCTCTCCACTAGCTCGACCAACTGGTCCGTGGTCTTAGGGTCTGCATGGCTCACCCACTTGCGCAGAGTCGCGGGTAATGATCGCAGGTACCGGTCCATCACGACCCTTTCCACGATCTGTGGTCCCGTCAGCGTCTCGGGCTGTAGCCATTTTGAGGACAGATGGATGAGGTCATGCATCTGTGAACGTGGAGGCTTGTCCATATGGAACTCCCAGCGGTGGACCCGTTGGGCACGAACAAAGGTGGTGACTCCCAAGAGAGTTAGGATCTCCTGTTTTAGTTTTTTATAGTCCTTGGCATCAGCCAGGCATAAGTCGAAATATGCTTTTTGTGGCTCCCCAGACAAAAAAGGTGCCACCAGACTTGCCCACTGCTCCTGGGGCCAACTCTCCCTTTCGGCCGTTCTT
Source organism: Taudactylus pleione (assembly GCA_031769625.1). Classification (NCBI taxonomy): domain Eukaryota; kingdom Metazoa; phylum Chordata; class Amphibia; order Anura; family Myobatrachidae; genus Taudactylus; species Taudactylus pleione. The sequence continues at coordinate 257,110 of JAUIMM010001042.1, read as the reverse complement.
TCAAATGCGGCGAGATAGGCCTCCACATCATCGCCCGAAGTCATCTTTTGGAGGAAGTGACTGGCTCGTACGGAGTGAGTGGTGGTGGGAGGACCAGTATTAACATCTCTGGGCCGGGCGACCAGGTGCTGTACCACCTCTCTTATGGCCTGGCTGTTTTCCGCTAAGGCCTGGCGGGTTTCCTCGATGGCGACCTGTTGTTGCCTCTGGGCTGTCTCCAAGGCCAACAGTTGCACCCTGGTGGCTTCCTGCTGAGCCCTGGTAGATTCCTGCTGAAGTTTGTTAGTCTTCTGCTGAGCTCCTGTAGCTTCCTGCTGAGCCCTGGTAGATTCCTGCTGAGCTGCTGTAGCTTGGAGCAAGGCCTTAATAATGTCCTCCATTTTGTCCTGGGGTGTAGGTTGGAAGCTGAACCTTGCCTCTCTGAGCATTGACTGATGCCTCCTCTATGGGACTCCAAGGACACAGCGTTATTTCCACACTCACAAATTGGGGTGTCTGTCCCTTTAATTTTTAAACGGAAAGTTTTCCTCTCGCTGCAACTTCAGTGTGTGTGGGTGCCCGCATTCTCCACCATATTGTGACACAGTTATTTTAGGGGGTCCCTCTCCTGGGTAGAGGACTCCTTCCTTCCTTACACACACACACAGCAGCAGGGAAGCAGCACACCAGTCTGGATGCAAGTACAAGCTGGTCGGCGCCAGTCTTTATTGTACAATGTCAGAAATAACATAAAGAAAACATAAACATAAATCCTAGCCCTGTCGGGGCACTAACTTCACAGGTAGTTCCCTCACTACCAGAACCTGGCAAGGCCTTATGCCCTCACCAGCAACAAAAGGCACAGCACAACACTTACAGTTAGGTTTTTCCAGTGTCTCTGAGCAAACTCCCTGTCTGCTCTCCCAGGTGAGACAATCAGCCCTAAACACACTAGGCTTATATTGGCCACTCTCAGGTGGAAAACTAACAAGCATGTTACCAGGCTGCGAGAACCAAAACCTGGAGTGGCCGTGGGTGAAGCCCTCCCTCTCCTCTCACCCACAACCCCCAGGTCCCAAACCGGCTTTTCAAAAAGCCGAAACTCAAGCCTGCTACACTGCAGACTTTCTCCTGGGGATTTTAAAACACATAAGACAGGAATCTGGGATAAATGTCCCTGTCACAGACCACTTTACCAGTGATCCTATCACAATATATATATATATATATATATATATATATTGTGACACAGTCAGATTAGGGGTTCCTCTCCTGGGTAGAGGACTCCTTCCTTACACACACAGCAGCTGGGAAATAGTACGCCAGACTGGATTCGAGTACAAGCTGGTCGGCGCCAGTCTTTATTGTGCAAAACAGAAATAACATAAAGAAATCATAAACGTAAATCCTAGCCCTGGCTGGGCACTAACTTTACAGGTGGTTCCCTCACTACAAGAACCTGGCAGGGCCTAATGCCCTCACCAGCAGCAAGGCACAGCACAGTACTCACAAATAGGTTTTTCAAGTGTCTCTGAGCAAACTCCCTGCCTGCTCTCCCAGGTGAGACAATCAGCCCTAAACACACTAGGCTTATATTGGCCACTCTCAGGTTGAAACCCTAACAAGCCTGTTACCAGGCTGCGAGAACCAAAACCTGGAGTGGCCGTGGGTGGAGCCCTCCCTCTCCTCTCACCCACAACCCCCAGGTCCCAAACCGGCTTTTCAAAAAGCCGAAACTCAAGCCTGCTACACTGCAGACTTTCTCCTGGGGGTTTAAAACACATAAGACAGGAATCTGGGACAAATGTACCTGCCACAGACCACTTTACCAGTGATCCTATCACATATCCCCCCCCTTTGTTTCGACCTGTGGGGCGGAACAACTGAAGCCCCCAAACAATGAATGCATGACAACGCGTCATCATTGGCCAGCTGGCTTCCTGGCCTGTGTTCCACTGAAAATTTAAAAGTTTGTAACCCCAAGAACCATCTCGTAATTCTCGCATTACTGTCCTTATTTTCGGACATCCACTTCAAAGGGGCATGGTCAGTGATCAATTTGAAATTTCTTCCAACCAAGTAGTACCTGAGAGCCTCTAATGCCCACTTTATGGCCAAGGCCTCCTTCTCCACTGTGGCATAGTTTCTCTCATGTACATTCAACTTTCTACTTAGATAGAAAATAGGGTGTTCCTCACCCTCCTTGTTCTGGGACAGGACCGCTCCTATACCTACTTCTGATGCATCGGTTTGTACTATGAATTCCCTGTCAAAATTAGGAGTCATCAGGACTGGATGGGAACACAACGCTACTTTCAACTCCTGAAAAGCTTTCTCTGCCTCAGGACTCCATTCTACCATGACTTTTTGTTTGCCTTTGGTCAGGTCAGTCAGTGGGACTGCCATGGTGGCAAAGTTGGGTATAAACCTCCTGTAGTACCCCGTAATTCCCAAGAAGGCTCTCACCTGCTTCTTATTCAGAGGCCGTGGCCAGTTTTGTATGGCATCAACCTTATTGAGCTGAGGCTTTATCAGGCCTCTGCCAATGGTGTATCCCAGATATTTTACTTCCTCCATGCCTAGACAACACTTTTTTGGGTTGGCTGTCAAACCTGCCTTATAGATGGAGTCCAACACTGCTTGTACCCTGGGTAAGTGAGACTGCCAATCAGGACTATGAATGACCACGTCATCCAGATAAGCAGCCGCATACCGTCTATGGGGCCTTAGAATCCTGTCCATCATTCTTTGGAAGGTAGCAGGTGCCCCATGTAGCCCGAAGGGCAACATCTTGTACTGAAACAAGCCCTCTGGCGCTGAAAAAGCTGTCTTTTGTTTGGCACTCTCGGTTAACGGTACTTGCCAATACCCTTTGGTTAGGTCAAGAGTGGTTAAATACCTTGCCGTCCCTAGTCTCTCAATCAGCTCATCCACTCTTGGCATCGGGTAGGCATTGAATTTTGAAACACTGTTCAACTTTTGGAAGTCATTGCAGAAACGCACACTCCCGTCGGGCTTTGGAATCAACACAATGGGACTTGACCATTCACTATGTGATTCTTCAATAACCCCTAACTCTAGCATATTTTTAATTTCTTTCAACACCGATTCTCTTGGTGCTTCTGGTAACCTATAGGGCTTTAGATTAACTTTAACCCCTGGGTCAGTGATGATGTCATGTTTAATGACCGAGGTTTTCCCAGGTACGTCAGAGAACAGCACCCTATTTCTAATCAGAAACTCCTTGACCTCTTGTTGTTGAATTGCCGACAGGGTTTTTGCCACTGTCACTTCGGGAACTAAGGGCCCTGGATTTACTGGAGGGGCTCGGTCGGCCGACAGTACCGTTCTATCTTTCCAGGGCTTTAACAGAATATAGTATATCTGTTCCGGCTTTCTTTTCCCCGGCTGGTAAACTTTGTAATTGACCTGCCCCACTCTTTCTAAGATTTCAAAGGGCCCTTGCCATTTAGCCAAAAGCTTATTTTCCACAGTGGGAACCAATACTAACACTCTGTCCCCAGGAGCAAAGCTGCGTAACCGAGCATTGCGGTTGTATACCCTCTGCTGTGCCTGTTGAGCCTGTTCCAGGTGCTCTCTCACTATCGGCACTACCGCAGCAATTCTCTCCTGCATTTGAGAAACATACTCAATCACCGTTTTGTAAGGACTAGACTGCCCCTCCCATGTCTCTTTGGCAATGTCTAGTAACCCCCTTGGGTGTCTCCCATACAACAAGTCGAAGGGTGAAAACCCGGTGGAGGACTGGGGAACTTCTCTTATGGCCAACAATAAATACGGCAATAAGTAATCCCAATCCCTACCATCCTTGTCGACCACTTTCCTAAGCATGTGTTTTAACGTCTTGTTAAACCTCTCGACCAGCCCATCGGTTTGGGGGTGATAAACCGAAGTTCTTAACTGTTCAATTTTGAACAGGCGACATAACTCTTTCATAACTTTTGACATAAATGGTGTACCCTGGTCAGTTAGTATCTCCTTAGGTATACCCAGCCTGCTAAAGACATGAACTAGCTCTCTGGCAATGGTCTTGGTTGACGTATTGCGCAACGGGATCGCTTCCGGGTACCTGGTAGCGTAATCCATTATGACCAGAATATACTGGTGTCCCCTGGCAGACTTCATTAAGGGTCCAACCAAATCCATCGCTATTCTTTCAAACGGCACCTCTATAATAGGCAATGGAACTAGTGGACCCTTAAAATGTGGCCTGGGAGCATGATACTGACACTCAGGGCAGGATGCGCAAAAGTCAGACACCTCTTTATGAAGCCCGGGCCAGAAAAACCTCTGCATTATTCGCTCAGTGGTTTTCTCTACCCCTAGATGGCCTGCCGTTATATGACCATGGGCCAGATCCACCACTGTTCTTCTGTAGGCTTTGGGAACTATTAGTTGTTCCACAATATCTTCCCCCTTCTTAGTCACCTGATATAACAAATCCTGACACATTGCCATGTGGGGATAGGACAAAGGACTATCAGGGTCTACGGGTTTACCATCAACTACTTTTACATTCTCCCTGGCTTTTACCAAAGTAGGGTCATTCAACTGCTCCACGGCAAAGACCTCTCTTCTGACCTCTAAATCAGGCAGACGATCACCTGGCCCAACAACACTTCCCACCTCAATGGGAGGCACATCAGTTGGCGGGCCACCGTCACGCTCCGCATTCTCTAGTTCGCCAATCATAGTAGAAAAAGGGAATAACTCTGACTCAGAAGAAACTCCCTCCTCCACTACATCGACAACCTTCTCAAATGGATCAGGGTTGTTCACCTCTGGAACAAAACGGCTTTCCCACAACTTCCAGAAGTGAGCAAAGTCTCTCCCCAATATTGCATCGTACATCAGACCATGCACCAAACCCACAGAAACTATAGCAGAGCCACATGGTGTCTCGATGTTCACCTCGGCCGTAACATAATATTGAGTATCCCCATGTATGCAGGTCACACCAACAGTTTTCCCCTCATGCCGCAAGGGGTTCACCAGCTCAGCTTTTATAAGTGTCACCAAGCTATCAGAGTCTAACAGTGCCTCTACTCGGTTGCCATCTACAGTGAGTACACACATGTGCTTATCAGTCTCAGCCTGCCGGTCAGCCGTACAGGCTATCTGTGCAAAGAAAGACCCCCTGCGGTAGACATGAGCAGTATCACATTGCATAGGTTCAGTTGTAAGTGAATAATTAGCGGCAATATGGCCGAAGCCACCACATCGGAAACACTGAGTCATATTAATGTCTAGTCGTTTACGGGGCACGAACCTTCCCGGCCTGTCAGGCCTGTCTCCAGGTTCTACACCCTCAGTCTTAGGTACATTCCACCGCCCAGCACCCTTCTCCCCTGGAACAGTCTTACCAGTGTCTGTGGGAGTTCGCCGGTGCGCCATCAGGGCTCGGTGGGGCATACTCATCAGCTCCTCAGCTGCCACGTACCTCTCCACCAGCTCGACCAACTGGTCCGCGGACTTAGGGTCTGCATGGCTCACCCACTTGCGCAGAGTCACAGGGTAATGATCGCAGGTACCGGTCCATCACGACCCTTTCCACGATCTGTGGTCCCATCAGCATCTCGGGCTGTAGCCATTTTGAGGACAGATGGACGAGGTCATGCATCTGTGAACGGGGAGGCTTGTCCATATGGAACTCCCAGCGGTGGAGCCGTTGGGCACGAACAAAGGTGGTGACTCCCAAGCGAGTTAGGATCTCCTGTTTTAGTTTTTTATAGTCCTTGGCATCAGCCAGGCATAAGTTGAAATAGGCCTTTTGTGGCTCCCCAGACAAAAAAGGTGCCACCAGACTTGCCCACTGCTCCTTGGGCCAACTCTCCCTTTCGGCTGTTCTTTCAAATGCGGTGAGATAGGCCTCCACATCATCGCCCGAAGTCATCTTTTGGAGGAAGTGACTGGCTCGTACGGAGTGAGTGGTGGTGGGAGGACCAGTATTAACATCTCTGGGCCGGGCGACCAGGTGCTGTACCACCTCTTTTATGGCCTGGCTGTTTTTCGCTAAGGCCTGGCTGTTTTCCACTAAGGCCTGGCGGGTTTCCTCGATGGCGACCTGTTGTTGCCTCTGGGCTGTCTCCAAGGCCAACAGTTGCACCCTGGTGGATTCCTGCTGAGCCCAGGTAGATTCCTGCTGAAGTTTGTTCATCTCCTGCTGAGCTCTGGTAGATTCCTGCTGAGCTGCTGTAGCTTGGAGCAAGGCCTTAATAATGTCCTCCATTTTGTCCTGGGGTGTAGGTTGGAAGCTGAACCTTGCCTCTCTGAGCATTGGCTGACGCCTCCTCTATGGGACTCCAAGGACACAGCGTTATTTCCACACTCACAAATTGGGTGTCTGTCCCTTTAATTTTTAAACGGAAAGTTTTCCTCTTGCTGCAACTTCAGTGTGTGTGGGTGCCCGCATTCTCCACCATATTGTGACACAGTCAGATTAGGGGTTCCTCTCCTGGGTAGAGGACTCCTTCCTTACACACACAGCAGCTGGGAAATAGTACGCCAGACTGGATTCGAGTACAAGCTGGTCGGCGCCACTCTTTATTGTGCAAAACAGAAATAACATAAAGAAATCATAAACGTAAATCCTAGCCCTGGCTGGGCTCTAACTTTACAGGTGGTTCCCTCACTACAAGAACCTGGCAGGGCCTACTGCCCTCACCAGCAACAAGGCACAGCACAGTACTCACAAATAGGTTTTTCAAGTGTCTCTGAGCAAACTCCCTGCCTGCTCTCCCAGGTGAGACCCTCAGCCCTAAACACACTAGGCTTATATTGGCCACTCTCAGGTGGAAACCCTAACAAGCCTGTTACCAGGCTGCGAGAACCAAAACCTGGAGTGGCCGTGGGTGGAGCCCTCCCTCTCCTCTCACCCACAACCCCCAGGTCCCAAACCGGCTTTTCAAAAAGCCGAAACTCAAGCCTGCTACACTGCAGACTTTCTCCTGGGGGTTTAAAACACATAAGACAGGAATCTGGGACAAATGTACCTGCCACAGACCACTTTACCAGTGATCCTATCACAATATATATATATATATATATATATATATATATGCGTGTGTGGAAACCCCTCCTTAAAAATCCTGCGTTTGCCATTGATATGGGATAGTTGTTTTAGAGTAGCTGTAAATTTTGTCATATCTTTACATTTTTTCTATCCTACCTTTGGTCTGCATGGATTCCATGGGGTAAATTTACTAACAATTGGTTTTGGTTCTAAACTTTCAGTTCAAAAGTGACGGCAAATAGAAGTTAAAAAACCAACGGCAAACCCGGCCAAGCAGAAGCACTGCACAGATCACTATGATCTGTGCTGGTTTCGTTAGGTGCAAATGTTAACAAAGTGCCTGGTGTCCCCACAAAATCAGTAACTGGCCCTGGACCTCTCAGCCTGGGCTGGTATTGGAAAATAGCAGGAAAAATGGTGTGGGATTCCCCTTAATCTCCAATAGCCAGCACTGGGCTGAATCAGCTGGGAGGATAATTAACTGGGTCGCGACCATGCGTACAAACATAAGTGTTCCATCCAATCTCTGGGCCTGATTCAGCTCGTAAGCGGCCGCTCGTTTGCTCCGAGCGATGTTCGCACATCTGCGCATGCGCATGGGTCGTAATGCGCATGCGCCAACCAGTCAGTGCGGTCGGAAATCGTGTGTTCGCAAAATAGCGAGTGCCTGCTAATTTGAGTGACAGGATGAGGCGTTTGTGGGTGGTAACAGGGGAAGGTGCTTGAAAACGGGGAGTGGAGATCCGAACGCAGGCGTGCCAAACGGTCAAAACGGGCGTATTAAGGGTGTGCATAATTAACAAAGCAGCGTCATCAGCCACGTCACTTGGTTGTCTCTTAGCCTGAACTGTTTGCATGATTGCGGTAGGAAAATCCAACCACAAGCACTGCGAGCAGTTCAGACGCCTTTCGATGTACTCGATTAATCTAATAAATAGCGGAGATGACGTATGATGCGAACGGCCAGGGGGCGTCTTTACAAAATAGCGAGCGCATGTTTCGTTCGCTCGCTCAGACATAGAGGCGTCAACAGACCGCAAAGAGCGAGCGCTCTATTAAAATATCCGGCCCCTTTTTCTGAACGAGCGAGCGCAAATAGCGTCCGGGTCTGAATCAGGCCCTCTGTCCGCACACTACTGAAGTTGACTTACAGGCATACGACACTTCCACTAGACAGAACACTTATATGCATCTGCCCATAAACACTAATTTCACAGAAAAAGTGGTCTGATCAACCCGTCTCTGATCTGCGTGAGTATTTACTTGTACGGCGCATGCACAGTATGCTGAAATATGTCAGATGTGTCCACAGCCCCACTAACCCCTGACTCAGAATCAGGCACACTGTGAGTGCAATCCTTTTTCATATATGCATCTTATATTACTATTAAACATATTCTTACAATTTATATTTTATTATGTATATTACACCATGTAATAGCACAATAAGTTACTTACAAACAGGAACAAACTAAAACCTTTAGAATTTGAGAAATCATTGTAGGTGACCTATGTGGATCGTAATACATAAATAATTATATAATTTACATTTGAGTTCAAATATTTGTTTTACCACATACTTTTTTGTCTCTTCGTGGAGTAGTAAAAAGTGACATAATATCCTTTCATGCTGGAAAGCTCATTAGAAAGTGGGTTTAGTTGTGGGCAAAATCAATTTGTCTTTAGAAGTGCAAGACAGTAATGAGTTTAACAGGAGCATAAACCTTGCTGAACAGCTTGGAGGACAGGGCTAATCTTGGAAAGTAAACATGCTAAGCAAGCAGTGCATTCCATTTTCCAAACTGCAGGTAGAGTAAGCTTCTTGTAGACCAGTGGTCTCCAATCTTAATTGGGGTGGGAGCTACTTGAGAAAAATGAGACGTCTTGAAAAGCCACATTTTATTTTTGAAAGCTAAAATCTGGCTAATAACCAAATTTATCATAGAAAAACAACAATGCATTTATTAATGCAGTGATAAAGCTACTAAAGCTTTAGATGGAGATTAAGTGAACAGAGATAAAGTGCCAGCCAATCAGCTCCTAACTGCAATTTTTCAAACACAGCCTATGACATGGCAGTTGGGAGCTGACTGACTAGGACTTTATCTCCAATCACTTTATGGTCCTACACCCCCTTTTCAAAGTGCCCAATCTGTACCTCTGATGGCTGTTGAGAGCTGTCAGCGGGGAGCAGGGTGCTACTAGATGTATTATGCTGGTGGGACAGTGGATGGCTTATACTCCCACCAAAGTGCCCGGTCAGCGCTTCTCTTAACGTGGTCACCAGCGAGCCCTCTGGCAGTGTCTGTCATGCAGTGACAGCCGCCATACTTCGTGACATGCACATCCTAAGCATGGCTTGTGCGCCGTGAGTTTAGAGCCATAAGGTAAGCTAGCCCGGCATGCTACCGCCGTCGCCATAAGGTAAGCTACCCAGATTGCGGCTGCAAACCACCGGACACTCGCGAGCGAAGGGTTGGCGACCGCAGTTGTAGACAGATTTTACAATTCAAAGGTTTATTATTCATGTATTTTTTCACATATATTTTAACCTCTCATTCCACACTTAATGATTACTCACACACAGCTATACTTTGCACTGCACTGTCACTCTTTTTCCATTTTCATGTGATGCCCTGGGGGGGTCCTGGGCTGGACGTTTTTTGGGGTGCACTGCGCCCCGGACGTGAACCCCTTAGTGTTAGGGACTGCTGGTAACAGAGAAGCCGTGACGTGGCCCAGCAGCCTCCCATGTGTTTGCAAATGCATGCAACTAATATCTCTGAATTTCTATGACCATATAGTCTTCATATATTGTTGCAGGTATTATTCAGTGTGCTGAGGTACAATAGGGGGTTAAATCCCCCTCCTTTCTCTAATTCAAAGGTTGATCCAATTATGCCTAACTCTATAATTTAAATAGATTGAACTAAGCTGTGACTACTATACTACCTGACCACTGATTGGCTGTGGGTGGCCTGGCTGTCAATCAACAGAAAGGCCTCTGATTGGCTAACAGACAGACCAATCAGCGGCCTGACTGTTGATTGAAAGCCAGGCCACTCACAGCCAATCAGAGACTGCTTACTATAGTAGTGGCCGCTGATTGGCTGGCGGCCTGGCAAGTAGGAGAAACCTTGTGGGTTCTGTCACTTGCCGGGAAAGAGCTGTATGTGTAAGCACATACAGTACAGATATTCAGTCCAAAATTACTCGGAACATTGCAATTTTTTTGTTTTAATGGCTGGGGACTCTACTGGAGAAAAGGACCGACCTGTGCCAAGGGGTAGGTGAGTATTTTTTTTTTTTAATCCAAACATCAGGATGCTACTGGAGAATAGGGCCAGACACTGTGGACAAGGTGAGTATAGTGTAAGTGTGAGTACATTTTACTTTCTACTGTGTGTGTGTACTGTAGTTATTTTAATATTTTCTTATCAGTGGGGGTACTGGTGCTTGACGCCTGCTGGCACTTGTAGTTCTACAAGTTCCAAAGGGCAGGCAAGCTGGCACCTGTAGTGGTATGCAGTCAGGAAGCCGATGGTCGAAATGCCGACCGCTGGCTTCCCGACTGTAATATCCCGACAAGGTACTAATGATAGGCGTCGAAATCCCGATGCCTGTCATTAGCCCTACGCTGCGAGACCGATGCCCGGCATACAGAACGAAGGTAATCCAGGCGGCGGCAGTGGACAGCCACGGGGGGGGGTTGTTAGGTTAGGGGCTCCTTGTGGGGATTTAGGGTTAGGCACCCCCCTGGGAGAGTTAGGGCTAGGCTAGGGAAAAGGGGGGGTTAGGCAACCCCGGGGGGAGGTTAGGGTTAGGCACTTAGGGGGGAGCTTAGGGTTAGGCACCCCTAAAGGAGGGTTAGGGTTAAGGGGGAGGAAGGTTAGGGATAGATGAGATACTTACCATGTCGGGACCTAATCCTGTCGAGCTTCCAGAGACGGTATTACAGCCGCCGAGTTGACGTCTGGTGGGATTTCATAGCAATCCCCCTGTAGTCCCACTGTGATAAACAATATTACACTATTATTATTATCACTATTACCCATGCATCCACCAGGCCGGGGTGCAGGGAAGAACCCTAGTCTTCAACTCTGGTCTGGGGTGCTCAGGAGAGGGGGGACCCCTTTATTTGGGGGGTCCCCACCTCCCCTGGGATCCCTGGCATGGGCTGACTAGTTTGGGTTATTAATGCTTTGGCTGGGGGACCCGGTGAAAGTGTCCCCTGGCTGTAGCATTACACCTTGGCTAGTGGAGTTTGGTGCTGGTTTAAAAATACAGGGAACCCCCTCCCCCTGTATTTTTAAAGCCAGGACTGGCTCACAGAGCCAAGTGTTGGTTCATTAAATACAGGGGACCCCTATTTATTTTGTCCCTCATATTTTTCGAACCAGGACTGGCCCACACAGTTTTTTTTTTACACTTTCATTTGCACAATACACACATGCAGCCAGCATGTATCTCGACGATATGTGCAGGCTGCAAGTTTGGGAGTGTTACATACACCATCGAAAAACAGGATTCCGCAAACACGACTCTTGGTAAATTTTGAGTGTTTCAGCTGACAAAAGTCACTCGTGTTCCTGCAATGCTGTGCGTGTTTAAACTCGGACAATCTGGGACTAGACATGATTCTTAGAAAGTTTACCACCTAGAGTGTTGGCTCATTTGCTCTGCATTATGGGATTTTAATGCCTTGTTGTGTCGGTTTGCACATGCTATTGCGCTCATGACACTGGCTGCTGCTGCAGTAGCTTTCAGAGGAGATGGCAGAGGAGAGCAAGGCCTGAAACTGCATGGGGGCATGTACATGGGACCCAGCAGCTGAGGGTAACATAGATGATTCACATCCACATCATCCTTCATGGGCACATGGTTTAATTGTTTTCACTATATGAACATCCAACTAGAGAGTTGATACAGCACACCTCTTCATATGGAATAATGTGTTTAATCAAACAATGCAATTAAAATTCTTATCAAAGCCATTTTATCCTAGAGGTATTATAAGGTGGATTTTTAACTTTACAATCAAATTTCAATAAAAAATTTACAACTCGGTCCAAAAAAGATTGTGAATAAATAATTTAAAAAACTTTAATAAAATAAGAGCAAAATATGCTGAAAAATAGTGCAATTCTTCTCACTCAGGTTCTCCGTATCCTGACCTGAGGAGGAGCAGCCAAGGGTTTGCCTATTATATCCCATCATCGTCGTGACTGGTGCTCACTCTGTGGAGGTGTGACAGGCTCGGCACCAGGAACACTACTCAGGTTGGAAGATAATTTGAATCCAACACATTCATAAGAGACAATGCCCACCAGCCTTCGGATTGGCTGTAATACGTATTTAGACAACATCCACTGAAGCATGTTTAACCTTGAGAAAGGCCTATTGGCTGAAACGCATTGGTGACACGTGACCAGCCGCAGCGTGTTTTAAACAATTAAGGCTCTTGTATGACAGTATATCTCAGACACACAGACACCACATTGTTATGGTTTCCTAGGCCATACTGTGTAAACCTCCTAGAACTCAAGCTAGCGAGGTCTTTCGCCAATAACAGTCACCCATTGTTCCCTTAGAACTGATAATGTTCACCGGTACTTAGGTGGTCATCTGGACTTAATCTCGAAGTAGTAGTGGTTTACACAGGTTACCTAGGAAGACCAGAGTTTCATGTGACTAATACAGCCAGAGATTTTGATGGAACTGGTATGGTGATGGTGTGGAAAAAGAGCCAGTGGTGCAGCTTTTAGAGCCTAAGGTGCGGCTTTGAGGGCCGGTGCAGCTTGAGAGCTGGTGGTGCAGCTTGAGAGCCAGTGGTGTAGCTTGAGAGCCGTGATGTGACTTGAAATACAGGTGGTGCAGCTATGAGGGCCGGTAGTGTGGCTTGAGAGCCGGTGGAGCCGCTTGGTGAGCAGGTGGTGCGGCTTTGAGAGCCGATGCGGCTTGAAAGCAATGGTGCAGCTTTATAGCTGGTGATGTGGCCTTGTGAGCAGGTTATGTGGCTTTGAGAGCCAGTGTGGCTTGTGAGCCAATGGTGCAGCTTGTGAGCAGGTGATGCGGCTTTGAGGTTCGATGCAGCTTGGAGCTGGTGGTGCGGCTTGAGAGCTGGTGGTGCAGCTTGAGAGCCGGTGGTGCGGCTTGAGAGCCGGTGGTGCGGCTTGAGACCCGGTGATGTGGCTTGAGAGCTCGTGGTGCAGCTTGAGAGCTGGTGATGCAGCTTTGTGAGCAGGTGGTGAGGTTTTGAGAGCTGGTGTGGCTTGAGAGCTGGTGATGCTGCTTTGGGAGCAGATGGTGAGGCTTTGAAAGCCGATGCAGCTTGAGAGCCGGTGGTGTGGCTTTGTGAGCAGGTGGTGCGGTTTGAGAGCTGGTGTGGCTTGCGAGCCGGATACTGCAGCTTGAGAGCCGGTGGTGTGGCTTGAAAGCCGATGGTGTGGCTTGAGTGCTGTTGGTGGCTTGAGAGCCAGAAGAGTGGCTTGAGATGGTGTGGAAGCCTGAGCTGCAGCTTGGAAACCGAAGGAGCAGCATGGAAGCTGATAGGTGAGGGTCCGCTTGGAATAAGGAACAAAAACAAACACTGACCATGCAACAGAGCCAAGAGATCCAAAAGGAAATACTATAGTCAGCAAGTGAGTATTGAAGGCCGTTTTCCATTCGTCGCCACACTTAGGACCTCATTCAGAGTCGGTCGAAGCGGCCGCACGGTCGTACGGGAAAAGGGGCCGGATATGCAAATGATTCCCTCGCAAGTTGCATCCCTAAGTTCGGATCGGTAGCTGGCCGACCAAGGGGAGGAAGCGGTCGGAATTCAAAAAAATACGCCCCCTTCTCGTACGCATTGCACGTCATCTCCGGGCATATATGGATTAATCGAGACCATCGGGAACCATCGGAACTGGTCGTAGAGCTTAAGGTTGACCATACCCTCTCTTAAGCTCTACAATCATGTCAGTGTAAAAACCTCCCATGTCACATGTGCCATGACGCTACTTTGTTAATTATGCACTCCCATAAACCGTATGCACTCCCATAAAACGCCGTTCGCATAATTAGGCACGCCTGCATTCGGATCTCCACTCCCCCGTTTTCAAGCACCTTCCCCTGTTACCACCTACAAACGCCTCAATCTGTCACTCAAACTACCGACCTGGCTGTGTTCAAGGAGAGAGAAATTTCTGATCGTATCGGCTAGTTTGCACACGCGCATTGCGAACTTTACGCATGCGCAGTATAGCGAACATCGGTGGCGTACGACTGTGCGGCCACTTCGACCGACTCTGAATGAGGTCCTTAATCCGGATCAGTTTGTAGGCTCCCCGAAGGTCCATTTTTGAGAAGATAGTGGCTTGATAGTGGTGGTAGTGGGTAGGAATTCTTGACGGTTATATTATTGAAGCCCTTGAAGTCAATGCAAGGATGGAGGGATCCATCCTTCTTCTCTACAAAGAAGAAACCAGCCCGACTGGAGACTTGGAAAGACGGATGAATCCTTTAGCTAATGCATCCTTGATGTATTCTTCCATAGCTTAGTTTTTGTGAATTTATAAGGAATATAACCAACCTTTTGGCAACTTAGCGCTAGGTACCAAATTGATGGCACAGGCATATGGACTATGAGGTGGAAGGGCATCAGCCATTTGTTTAGAGAAGACATCCAAAAAATCCTGACTGGACAGGTATAGCTGGAGGAATTTCAGGAACAACAGGTTGAATCATCCGAATAGGCAAGGTGAGACACTGAGCATGGCACGCAGGACTCCATTTTATGATTTCCCCAGAGGACTAATAAATAACAGGATTATGATCCCTGAGCCAAGGGAGGCCAAGAACAATGGGTACCAGAGGACACTGATGAAGGAAGAAAGAGATGACTTCCGAATGTAAAAGACAGATGGACAAATGAATGGGAAAGGCCTAAATCTGATGAAGCCATTGGAGACCAGCCCTCCATCCAGTCCGCAAATGGGAATGTGTTGATCCAAAGGAACAGCAGAAAGATCCAGAGATTTTAAAAAAAGATATCCATAAAATTACCAGCTGCACCGGTATCCAAGAATGCAGAAGTGGCCAAAGTAGAATTAGAAAGTTGGATAGCAGCAGGAACAAGAACGGAATTCTTGGAGGAGATTGGAGCCAGGCCTAAATTTAACTCCTCCTGAACACTTAGGCCTTGCCTTTTACTGGTTTGAGTGGACAATTACTCAAGGAATGTCCCTTGTCTCCGCAATACATACAGAGACCTTGGGAATGCCTCCTGCGCCTCTCTTCTGGTGGTAAGCGAAAGGCACCGATTTGCATGGGTTCCTCCTGATCTGCAGATGGAACCCAGGTGGGAGACCGAGGTGATCTTGTAGGAAGATTCTGCTCTCGTCTTCGCTCATGGAGTCGATGATCAATGCAGATAGCCGAATGCATGAGAGCATCTAAAGATTCAGAAGGAGGATGCTGGACAAGAATATCTTTAATAGCCTCAGAGAGCCCAAGACGGAATTGGCTGCATAGTGCTGGATCATTCCAACCAGATTCAACTGCCCACCTACCACTGCTTTATGTCCTTGTCTTAGGGAGCGCAGCTTTGACTGAGCCAAGGCAGTTCTATCAGGATCATCATATAAAAGCCCCAGAGCAGTAAAGAAGTCATTAACTGATTGAAGAGCAGCATGTGTCAAGGGTAATTCAAATGCCCAAGTCTGAGGATCTCCTTGGAGTATGGATTTAACCAGGTCTACCCCCAGAGACTCAGATCCAGAAGAATCGGGATGTAACCTGAAATAGAGTTAACAACTCTCACGGAAGTTGAGGAATTGTTTGCGATCCCCAGAGATTGAATCTGGCAGGTATATCTTTGGAGATGCCATGGTTCAGACATCCTCTACTCGAAGAGTAAGCTCCTGGACCTTTTGAGTAAGCACTTGAATCTGTGCAGCAAACACCTGTACAGGGTTCTGTGACTGTTCCATAAATCACAAATTTCTATATTATTAATTTTAGCCGACTATACTGTTACGGTTTCCTAGGCCATACCGTGTAAAACCCCTAGAACTCAAGCTTGCAAGGTCTTCCACAAATATCAGCCACCCGTTGTTCCCTTAGAACTGATAACTTACACCGGTACTTAGGTGGTCGCCTGGACTTAAACTCAAAGTAGTAGTGGTTTACACAGATTACCTAGGATGAGAAAAAGTGTGACTAATACAGCCGGAGATTTTGAAGGAACTGGTATGTTGATTGTGTGGCAAAAAGAGCCAGTGGTGCGGTTTTGAGAACCTAAGGTGCAGCTTTGAGAGCTGGTGCGCTTGTGAGCCGGTGGTGCAACTTGAGAGCTGATGTTGTGGCTTGAGAGCCGGTGATGTGGCTTGAAGAGTAGGTGGTGTGGCTATGAGGGTCGGTAGTGTGGCTTGAGAGCCGGTGGAGCGGCTTAGTGAGCAGGTGGTGCGTCTTTGAGAGCCGATGTTGCCTGAGAGCCGGTGGTGTGGCTTGAGAGCCGGTGATGCCACCTTGTGAGCAGGTGATGCGGCTTTGAGAGCCAGAGCGGCCTGTGAGCTGGTGGTGTGGCTTGAGAGCCAGTGATGAGGTTTTGAGAGCTGATGCAGCTTGAGAGCCAGTGGTGCGGCTTAAGAGCCGGTGATGCAGCTTTGTGAGCAGGTGGTGATACTTGAGAGCCAGTGGTGTGGCTTTAGAGCTGGTGGTGTGGCTTGAGAGCCGGTGGTGCAACTTGAGAGCTGGTGTTGTGGCTTGAGAGCCGGTGATGTGGCTTGAAGAGCAGGTGGTGTGGCTATGAGGGCCGGTAGTGTGGTTTGAGAGCTGGTGGAGCGGCTTGGTGTGCAGGTGGTGCGGCTTTGAGAGCCGATGTGGCCTGAGAGCCGGTGGTGCAGCTTGAGAGCCGGTGATGCCACCTTGTGAGCAGGTGATGCGGCTTTGAGAGCCAGAGCGGCCTGTGAGCTGGTGGTGTGGCTTGAGAGCCAGTGATGAGGTTTTGAGAGCTGATGCAGCTTGAGAGCCAGTGGTGCGGCTTAAGAGCCGGTGATGCAGCTTTGTGAGCAGGTGGTGATACTTGAGAGCCAGTGGTGTGGCTTTAGAGCTGGTGGTGTGGCTTGAGAGCCGGTGGTGCAACTTGAGAGCTGGTGTTGTGGCTTGAGAGCCGGTGATGTGGCTTGAAGAGCAGGTGGTGTGGCTATGAGGGCCGGTAGTGTGGTTTGAGAGCTGGTGGAGCGGCTTGGTGTGCAGGTGGTGCGGCTTTGAGAGCCGATGTGGCCTGAGAGCCGGTGGTGCAGCTTGAGAGCTGGTGATGCCACCTTGTGAGCAGGTGATGTGGCTTTGAGAGCCACAGTGGCCTGTGAGCTGGTGGTGTGGCTTGAGAGCCAGTGGTGAGGTTTTGAGAGCCGATGCAGCTTGAGAGCCAGTGTTGTAGCTTGAGAGTCAGTGGTGTGGCTTAAGAGCCAGTGATGCAGCTTTGTGAGCAGGTGGTGATACTTGAGAGCCAGTGGTGCGGCTTTAGAGCTGGTGGTGTGGCTTGAGAGCTGGTGGTGAGGTTTTGAGAGCTGATGTGGCTTGAGAGCCGGTTGTGCGGCTTGAGAGCCGGTGATGCAGCCTTGTGAGCAGGTGATGCGGTTTTGAGAGCCAGTGTGGCTTGTGAGCTGGTGGTGTGACTTGAGAGCCGGTGGTGCGGCTTTAGAGCAAGTGGTGTGGCTTGAGAGCTGGTGGTGAGGTTTTGAGAGCTGATGCAGCTTGAGAGCCGGTGATGCGGCTTGAGAGCCAGTGGTGTGGCTTGAGAGCCGGTGAAGGGACTTTGTGAGCAGGTGGTGCGGCTTTGAGAGCCGTGTGGCTTGCGAGCCGGTGATGCAGCTTGAGGGGCGGGGATGCGACTTGAGAGCCAGTGGTGTGGCTTGAGAGCCAATGGTGTGGCTTGAGAGCCGGTGGTGACTCGAGAGCCGGTAGAGGGGCTTGAGATGGCGTGGAAGCCTGAGTTGCGGCTTGGAAACTGAAGGAGCAACGTGGAAGCTGGTAAGTGAGGGTCTGCTTGGAATAAGGAACATGAACAAACACTGACCATGCAGCAGAGCCGAGGGATCCAAAAGGAAATGCTATAGTCGGTGAGGCGGCAAAAGGCCAGTGTGAACAAATAAGAAAGGGATCCAATCACGCTGTGTTGTGGTTCACACAGGACATCCTGTGGCATCCGTATCGCCTAGCAACCGACGGAAAGACTCCAGCCAAAATAGTAATGACTGCGACTTGTAACACACATATAGGTGAGAGTTGGACACAAAACCCATTTATCAAATATCGACCATTCAAGAGTCAGAACAACTCTTGTGCCCAACAGCTTCCGACACAAGTGTAGGACCACTGAAGGGCTAGTGTACCATAAACCAATATATCCACTGAATATAATGAAACCTTGCTCAAAGTATCAAATATGCATGGTCAATGCACAGCTAAAAAATGAGAGAGAGAGAGAGAGAGAGAGAGAGAGAGAGAGAGAGAGAGAGAGAAAGAAAGAAAGAGGCTAAAAAGTTTTCTTATGAATATTTGATTACGCAGTTCTGTTAGTTACAAATAATATGTCACATGCATGTTAAATGGTTTCCAATTCTTATAGCAGGTTTCCATCTTTAAAAACAGATGTCAAAAAGCTGAAGTGTGCTGGGATTTTATAAAAGTGAAGGAACAATACAAAGTTAAGCTCCTAGTTCCATTCTATGTGGCTTTAAGTTATTTAAAGCTTGCAACTTGCTTTTTTAGACTGTCGCTGACTTGAAATGTCCAGTATGCAGAGATTTTGTGAATAATATAGAAATGTTAGTATTTTTAGTGGCTGCTGTGTTTTGTGCAGCTGTAGTCATGTAATCTCTCACTTCAGGAATTACAGAGCCCACACAGAAACTCACAATCGAGGCTATAGTTGTACTTTTGAACAATGTAAACAACCTTATTTTAGAAAACCAACTCACTCTTGTATCAAACAGCTGTGTTTTTTACAACACTTATTTATAAACATGCGGTACAACCAAAATAAAATGTGCCACGTTGAGGTTAACACTGGTTAAAGGTGTACTGCCACGTATATAAATGATATTAAAACGCTAGTACATGAACAAGGAAAAAAATATTATTTTTTCTTTTTAATGCACCACATAGAGGGCCTGATTCAGACCCGCTCGCGAGCGCTGAGCGCTCGCAAGCAGGTCGATGTTTGCCCAGTGGGCATGCGCACGGCGGAGGCGGCTCCGTCGTGCGCATGCGCGAGACCCGGATAGCGACGGGCAAGCCGTCGCTCCGGGTCTCGCTACAAAGGGGGCGTGCTGTCGATGTTGAGTGACAGCACGCCCCCTTAGGTGGGCGGGCCGGGGGCGTGGCTGCCCAGACGGAGGCGTTCCAATGGGAAAGCCTACCGTCTGGGGCCGGCCCCACTGACATCACAAGTGATGTCAGTGGGTGGACTTCTTGCTCTGTAAGAGCAAGAAGTCCACTGGGACTTGTGGCAACAAGACCCTACCACAAGGGTCTCGTCGCAAGTCCGATGGTCGCGATGGTCTTGAACATCGCGACCATCATCCTGGCCGCTTGCACTAGCTGTGGGTGGTCACCCACAGCTATGCGAGAGGCCAGGAGGCCACTCTAAAAATACAATAGGCGGGCACTGATTCAGAGCGAGCGCTCTGAAAGAGCATCCGGCTCTGAATCAGGCCCAGTGTCCCCAGTGCTGTACAATGAATATACATAGTAACACTGTAACTAAGTACAACACAATGTAAACTGACTTATCTACAGTAACAACAACACACAGCATTAAACCGACAGTCTACAAAGGATGATGACACGAGGCCAGAGTAGGGCAACTCACTCATTTAGGGCAAGTTGCAGAGAGGGAGAGACAGTTTAGCACTCGGAGAGCTTGTACCCAACGTAAGGGTGAGCATACAGAATCAGAGTTGCTGAATGGGACTTGGAGACAAGAGGCAAGACACAGGTGGCCTGGTTAGTGCTAAGGATAAAACAGGAGGAAAGAGGGCCCTGCCCTTAAGAGCTTACATATTAAGGGGAGTGGTGAATACTTGGCAAAAGAACTGGGAAGAAGAGGAAGGTAACTGGAAATGTAGTCAGAGGACTGGTATGCTTTAATGAAAAGGTGTGTTTTGAATATACATTTGATGCAAAATAACTGGTGGAAAGTCTGACTTGATGATGGAGTCAGTTCCTGAGGAGGTGAGAAATCTTGGTGGTGGACATGAGAAGATGTAAAGAAGGTGGAGGGAGGTGGGTCAGTGGACTGTGGAAGAGCAGGCAGGAGGTGGTGTGAACATACAGTAAATGAGGACGGAGATGTGTGTGTAGGGGGGGATGTTGAACGGTGATAAAGGCCTTTATATGTGAGGGTGAGGAGTTTGAGCATTATTCTGAGGAGGATAGGAAGCGATGGCACAGTGCGCTGCATGATGCAGTGGACGGCGGCGCAAAGTGTAGTTCCATGTTGCATTTAGCAGCATGACGTTGTTCATCGCATCGTACCAACTGCTGTGCTACACAACAGATGGGCTGATGCCATGACGACCCACGGTCAACTTCGTTCGGCCATACACACGATGTGATCGGCACAATATATTGTTCCGATCCATATCGGAACAATGTATTGTGCAATGGATCGCATTACATTTCAAGCTTTATTTAGACAGAGATCATTTTAAAAACCAAACTAAAATGTGAACAGCAATCATGTCATTTGGTATTTCAGATTTGAACTCAAAATAGTTTTGTTTTCTTTTCTTTTAGCAAACCAAAATCTCATTTCAAATTATTGTTAGTATAAATAATAATGGAAAATAAATGTATGTTGCAAAATATATTATGAAAATATAGCTAAAGCCTTTACACAGCACTCTGCCTAGTATCATTTTACATCAAACAAACCTGCACATTTGGAGCAATATATCAGGCAGTTCTGATTGCTGACTTGTTCCATTCTTCAAAATGTATTTATTTTGTTTTGATTTTTTTTTAATTTAAAGCTGGTACTAATATCAGCAGCCCTGCAGCTGCCCACTAGTGGTTTTCTGCAGGTAACCTTCGCTAGGTGATGTTGCCAAATTGTTTTGTTTTGAGTTTTGATTACTTTGCAGAAGATTTATATATGGATCCAATAATACCCCTTTCAGACATCAGACATACGGAGATTCCCGGGATTTTGGCCTGCCTCGGCCAAATTCCCGGAATCTCATGTATGTGTGAAAGGTACCTACCCGGGTAGCCAACCCTGCAATTGATTGGGAAAGTCCCAGGAAGACTACCCAGGTCATGTCTGAATGGTGCTACCCGGTATTTTACTCTTGGGCTGTACCAAGCAGCTTTTACATTGCGTGGGCAGCACAGAGTGTCCTATAGGATGCTCAGCGCTGCTGCTCCACCACCCTCGGCACCGGTGGCCGTGGCGCTGGCGACTGGGTTAGCGACCTCGGCTGGGTCCTCCTCAGGCACAGCGGACCTCAGCCGCAGCCGGATGCCTGGGACTCAGGTAAAGGAGCCACGTTGGCGCGGCTTCACCTGCCGGCACTGGAGACCGCCGGTGAGTCTCTGACACAGCGGATGGCCAGGCCCCCTGCACTCCCGCTGGACCACCAGGGCAAATAGGTAATGGGGGCTATATTGTGATTGGCTGGCTGTCTGCAGCATGAAGAAGACATCATCAGCGGCAGCCAGAGAGGGGACAACAGAGACGCCGGACATTCCTGCGATATAAGTTGGAATAGGTGAGAAGAGGGGACAGGCGAGGAGTGGCAGAGGGCAGAGGAGAGGAAGGTGCTGTCTAAAAATCTTAAAAATTTCAAAACCCAGCTTATATCTGAAAGGGGTCTACCCGGGAATTTCCTTGGTAGAAGCTGTAGTGTGAAAGGGGGGTCTTGAACAAATACCCGGGAATTTGCACAGGAGAAAATCCTGGGTCTGAGCAGGAAATTTCCCGGGTCATATGTCTGAAAAGGGTATTATAGATTTTTTACTGCAAAATTGCACTAAGATATAGGGGCCTATTCATGATGTTAATTATCAGAGTCCGAACAGATCCCGATAATTAACATTCTAACTCGCCGCTGCTGCCGAAGCAATTCATCATTGCTCTGGAGCTATGACAGCTGATGCAAAATCAGCTGTACCCATGAGCGGCTTTACTGCTTATTTTCGTAGCAGTGATGGGACTGCGCATGTGCGACCTACAGGTCATACATGCGCACAAGACTCCCGAAGTCCGGCGGAAGGAACAGGTCAGGGGCAGAGGGATCCTAAAAGCGGGTTGCGATCCCGGAGCAGGAGCATTCACCATCTGAAGATGGCGATTGCTCCCTCAGTCAAGCTCCGAAAATATTATATTTTCGGAGCTTGATGAATTCTGTCCCTAACTAGTGTATGGGGACAGCGGGCCATTCCGCAAAAGGAAGGTAAGAAGGAGATATCTGTGATATCTCCTACTTTACCTTTGTGATGAATGGCTCGTGAACTTAATTTTTACAATTGTAGGTGAAAATGTGGATTTTCACCTGCTTTTATAGAAATTAAGTGATTATGAATAGGCCCCATAGAGATGCAAATAACAGCACTAAATACTATAGAATGAGGTGCATCTTGTGACAACATGTGCCTATTTTTCTAAGTTTGCTATTGCTATTCTGATAAAAGTGTATGAAGATTTAAGGCCAAATGTAATAGGGTGAGAGTTTTTAAACTTGACCAATGTAATAGTCTGAAAACATGCAAACTTGCATGTTTTTCGACTAAAAAAAACTCTCACGATTTAAATTCTCATCCAGATATTTTCCCATTTTGAAGATAAAACTCGGCCAATGTGAGAGGTTACTGCTAAACTCTCCCAGTTTCTAAACTCTCACCCTATTACATTTGGCCCTTTATTTCTCTTGATGAAAGGAGAGACCCAAAAATATTGTCAATACACCTTTGATTCTATTGACCGGTATGTAAATAATATTTATGCAATCAGTAGTTCTGTCAGTCATACATATTAGTATGGGTCCCTGAAGACCCTGTTACTGTACACTGGTTTTCAGTAGTGTGACCAACTGTGTGCTAAAACAGGGGACTCCTCCATTTCTCCTAAGCGCCACAATATCTTGTGTATTATATAATCAGTGTATGATTAGTGGAAGTGCGTTCATTAATAAAAGTATATAAAAAAGTGAAAATTAAAAAAAGTGTATATTTTTCTGATCTCTTCTGACCACCTTTCCCAGACGCGTGGTCGCAGAGTGCGATTGCTATTTTGTTGTATAATTATCTTATTTCAATTTTGCCCCTGCACTGTCGGTTTGATCACTTTTACAGTGGAGCCGTACTGGGTGACACCATCCAAGAGGTTTACACCCAAATAGCAGAGCTGCTCTGCTATTTGGTTTCACCCTCTCAGTTGGTGTTACCGAGCAGCTAGCAGCGGCAATGGATGACACACACTCCTCTGTGGCCAGAGAGGGAGGACAAGCCCCCAGTGTGACAACGGGGGCGTGACATGCAGTCACTACACCAAAACGGGACTACTCAGGGGGTGTGATCTCGTGGATATGAGACCCTGCCCCCCTGCACGCGCGGGGTGTTAGTAGGTGCTGCACCAGGTGTCACCGCCTGCTCTGAGGAAAGGAAAGTTGGATGGAATGCAGATGGAGTGAGATAGAACTAGACAAGTGAAATTAACCTCTCCGGCAATACTGTATACTATAGACTACAGCAGCTAATTCAATCTGAAGATTGCGCTAGCTATCAGGGTCTAGCTCTGAAAATGAAGCTTTTAGGAGCTTAATAAATTATTATAATTCACCACCCCCATAAACAATTATGGGTACGGCATAATTGAGCGGTAGTTAGGTTAAAGCAAGAGAAACTGCTATATCTCCTGCTTAAGTAGCCATGATAAATATATCTGCGTTAGTCAGGGCCGTAACTAGGGGTGTACAAGTGGTGCAGCTGCGCAGAGTGTGGGAATATGTCGGTGGCACCGTTGCTGCCCCACGGCCTTTGCTTCTGGCTAACAGGGTGCCTGGATGGTATCGCTGCTGCAGTGCTGCCCGAAGTCCCATTTGGAAGCCCCGGATATGCACCCCATTGGCTATACAGCTGATCAGAGCTTCAGAGTGCCTTCAGCCTCGCCCCCTCTGCACAACATGAAGTTATGCGCTTAGGGGGTGGGGCCGACAAACAGCGCTATGCAGTCCTGTTACAGCCTTAATTATCTGGAAACAGCCATTTCCATATGACTTAAGGGAAATAATTACTTGATATACACAATGCATGAACAGTACATTTAATATGCTTTTCAGTTACTCACTGTGTGCAATTGTTCGTTATATTACAATATGCAGGGAAAGCATATAATTCACTGGACATATATCGATTTTAATTAACTGCATAAAATAATGAAAAGTACTCTAAAAAAATGTTAAAGATTGCTCAGTTTGATGTTTAACAGAAACCTCATTTCATAACCTAAGAGTTTTGTCCATTTTTGCAGACCACCCAGCAAGGACACAGACCTATTCCATGTCTAACATGTCATTATTTTCAATTTATGCTGTGTAGCTTGGACTGCTTTTTTTAAGACCGTAGTGGTTGGTTTGCCAAAGGTTAATCCTCCCTAAGGGGGGAGACTTGGCTTAATAAACACAGAATTTACCACAACATGTGTTGATAAATCAGTACGGGATTCCAGCGAAGTGGGAACTTTTTCATTTTTAATATACATTTATTTAACTTTTATTTTGGCAGTAAAACAAGAGTTGTTATTACCATGTGCAGGCCTATGATGTTTACAGATGTGGTTAAACAATGTCTAGTTGGCTGGGAAGTACGTTTCTGTGGGGTAATAGTATACCAAATCAGACTGATTACAGATTGCAAGCTATGTACATTTCAGGTCTAAGGTGAACAAAGTTTAAAAGGAGTCTTCATAAAAGTGTATTTAAAACTAATAAGTCTGTTATTAATTTTAGAAACTGTTGAAGCACTCTTATAACAAAAATATCCATTTGTTTTTTTTTATTAAGTACCTAGCTGTGTATTTATACTGTAGATGAAGTCAAGCAATTTAATTATCGCCTAAAACATAAAATGTAATTTGATTTACATTATTTCGCAAAATCCAGAATTTTGACTTTAAAAATCGATATGATTTAGAATACCATGGGTGATGCTATTGAGGGGTTAATTTTTCACTATTTCATATGCCTGTAGACAACTGTTAAGGAGTCACCCAGTGAGGGGCGGCTGGTGGGGACCAATGGTAGCTAGTAGAGAACATTTTTGTAATAATTATGCCATGCTATAGGCCAGTGGTTCCCAAACTGTGCGGGTGTTAGTAAGTCTTATTTACCCTATATAAACCTAGTTTGTGCAGATTACACTTTAATCCGTTTAGGAAAGCAATAATGTAGGTGGGTAGGAGAGTGTAATGGAGATTTTTTGGGGGGCTTTGGTGGATTTGGTGAATTTTATTTGTGATTACTGCTTGATTTTTTTGGTGCATTTCTGTGTCTAGTTCTTTTACATGATTTGTCCTTGTCTTTTGTGTGTCCATCATGTTTTATTTGTGTGTGTGTGTGTCTGTGTGTGTACTGTGTGGTGGGGTCTGAGGGAGAAAGTGAGTGTGCACCTGACAAAACAAAGTTAGCTGCAACGTGAGATTCAGAAAGAAAATTATTTACTGGATGAAAGTATTTTGCCAGTCTGACTGGGTCCTTGGCACTCTGGTACACAAAACATCCTTGCCAAGGAAAAAACAGTTGTGGCAATCTGTGTGTGACTTTGCGAACTTAGAAGGACACTTAAAGTATAAATTGTAGAACTGCCACAAGTGGTCTGGGCTGGATGAAGCCGTCGGGGGGCCCGGGGCACTTGACAGGGGGCCACCCCCCTCCTTTCAGCAGCATTGCCCTGGCTGCGGCTGCTGTGTGTATGCCTCTTCCCCCTACTTAAATAGACATGTTACTTAAGTCATGCAGAAATTGCCCTTTCCACAGGATTTTCATAGGAAATGAGCTTAATAGCTAGGTCACATTATATTATGCAATTGTAAGGGGCAGGGGGGGGGGGGGTGAGAAAACAAAATTTGGTGACTTCAATTTCAATGCAGTATAATATGTTGCCATTAAACAACGAGCTGTGGCCTAGTGGGTCTGTGCTCCAGCACCAATATTTACAGGGCTCTTAGGAGGGTCAGCGCTACCTGTCTTCTTTTCTGAAAAGGTCCTGTCTTTTTGTGTAGGGGTCTGCTTCTCTCTCTACTCTGCCATGTACAGACTGCTTTCCTGCCATGAGCAGCTCCAGAAGTATTCCCAGCCAGCTGATGACCTCACTACTGTGCTGCCTGGCTCCTAGTTATGTGGCTGGGAACAGTTTTTGACAATCCCGGTCCTCATATTGTATAATGGTAGTTTGGGCCTTAGAATAGTTTAGGTTACAAACAGCTATCTCCTGATATTCTCTCATTTGGAAACCTGTGTCACCTTAAACCCTAGGGTTCTGCTGACTGGAGGGAGTAATGGTGGATTTACAGTGAAGTTTGCAACTAGATTCCCAGCTTGCTCAGGAGTATGTAAAAGCTGGGTGCATACGCAATGCACTGATGTGTGTAGCGATCTGGGTTAGAGCTAGGCATGGAAAGCAGCATGGCGTGATGGCTGGTGTTGAGATGTCTTGTTGTTTGTGAAGCCAGTTTAAGGCTGCAAAGAACAGAGACATACTTGCCTGCATGCCTGTGAGTGCACGAAAAAGAGAGAGACACAAAGAAGAACAAATGCCCAAGCTGCAAGGACATTCCTGCTGTATGTACTGTATGGAGTGGAGTACAGGCAGAGGGACAGTAAAAACAATGGGAGACAGAACAAAGCAAATGATGGAATGATCCTAAGACCCTGTGACCTGTGGAGCGCAGTTACACTCTGGCCAGAGATAAGTACAGATGTGCCCAGCTAGTTTGTTGCTCCATACGCCATGTAGTGCGCCATGCATCTCGTGCCACACAGTACGCCTTGAGTAGCGCCGCAATGAATGTTTGGTAACGTAACGTAGCATAGCACTGGAAAAAAGTCATAAAGTGTAATACAACTTCTTGTCCACCAGGTGTCATTTTTCCTAAACTATGCAGCGCATGCGTCAGATTTCCAATGCATTTTCTGTATCACCGCCCGATGATGGACTGACAGAGGCTGTGATTCGGTACAGTATAATACAGCATTTTCCTCATGGAATCAGAGCTGAAGAAGAATGTCTAATAAAGTTTTAAATCATTACATTAAGTGCGTGAGTCCTATACTTTTTTATAAAAATATTTCACATGCACGCACAGCTAACTTGCATCAATGTTGGCACTTCGGTGCTGTCCCAGACTTAAACACTATAGTGATTTCATGACTTATAGTGATTTCATGACTTTAGAAACTAGTAGTAGGGTCTGTTTGAAAGTGGGGTCTCTGTATTACAAACTAACTGTGCGGTTTAAGACGCACACTTGCGGCACTATTGGCACGTCGGTGCTGTAGTGGCTGCCAGCTCTAAGGGTTGCACATGGGATCTCTGGCGCATGCCCAGTGTAGCTGCTCCATACACCATGTATCGCCCTGCTAGTCACGCTATGCTGTGGCGTATGGGGGCTCATAGTACTGCGCATGCACAGTGGGTCGGGAGTCACACACAGTGCATCCCAGACTTAGACATATAATATAGATACACGTCTTTCTGAATTGACTTTTAGTTCAATGATGGTTTTATGCACCACTGTTAAGACAATAGTACAAATTGCTAAAACATGCCATTGCATATTCTGCAGACAACATTAGTTGTCCTAGCTGTCCTAGCAGATGGGGGATGGTATCCTTGGCAATGGTCACCATTCCTCACCCTTTCAGGACACAAGGGCAGACCTTGAGCTGGCTGCTTAAATGGTTAACAAATAGTCCTTTGTAATGGTAATGAATGGCTCTTGCTTGCTTTGTGGGAAGGGACCTGATGCACTGTATGTGACTCCTGACTGGCTCCACTGGGCATGCGCAGTACTATGAGACTCCATAGCCATATAATAGCGCGACTATCAGGAAGCTATATGGGGTACAGAGCGGCTCCACTGGGCATGTGCCAGAGATCCCATGTGCAACCCACGAAGCTGGCAGCCACCATAGCACCCATGTGCCGATAGTGCCACAAGTGTGCATCTTAAAACGCACAGTCAGTTTGTAATACAGAGACCCCACTTTCAAACAGAGCCCACTACTAGTTTCTAAAGTCATGAAATCACTATAGTGTCTAAGTCTGGCATGCACTGTGTGTGACTCCCGACCAACTGGGCATGCGCAGTACTATGAGCCCCCATATGCCACAGCATAGCGTGACTAGCAGGGTGCTACATGGCGTATGGAGCGGCTTCACTGGGCATGCACCAGAGATCCCATGTGCAATCCCCGGAACTGGCAGCCACCACAGTGCCAACATGCTGACAGTGCCGCAAGTGTGCTTCTTAAAATGCAGTCAGTTTGTAATACAGAGACCCCACTTTTAAACAGAGCCCACTACTAGTTTCTAAAGTCATGAAATCACTATAGTGTCTAAGTCTAGGACAGCACTGACAGTGTCGACATTGACGCAAGTGTGCAGCTTCAAACGCACAGTCAGTTTGTACTACAGAGACTCCACTTTCAAACAGAGCCCACTACTAGTTTCTAAAGTCATGAAATCACTATAGTGTCTAAATCTAGGACAGCACAGACAGTGCCGACATTGATGCAAGTGTGCAACTTCAAACGAACAGTTTGTAATACAGAGACCCCACTTTCAAACAGAGCCCACTACTACTTTCTAAAGTCATGAAATCACTATAGTATCTAAGTCTGGGATACACTGTATGTGACTCCCGACACACTGGGCATGCGCAGTACTCTGTGCCTCCATACGCCACAGCATAGCGCATCTATCAGCGCACTACATGATGTATGCAGTGCCGTACACCACTTTCTTGTGCACACAGTGCATCAGCAGTACCGTGGCATAAAGTAGCATAGAAATGCCAGGTGGTGGGAAGTTGTGGATAATGTATTGAGGGCCTGATTCAGCTCCGCTCATGAGCGCTGAGACCTCGCAAGCGGGTCGATGTTGGCCCAGTGTGCATGCGCACAACAGAGCCGGCTCCATCGTGAGCATGCGCGAGACCTGGATAGTGACAGACAAGCCGTTGCTCCGGGTCTCACACCAAATAGGGCGTGCTGTCAATTGTGAGTGACAGCACGCCTCCTTTGGTGGGGGCGTGCCGGGGGCGAGGCTGCCCAGACAGAGGAGTTCCCATGGGAATGCTTACCATCTAGGGCCGGCCCAACTGACATCACAAGTGATATCAGTGGGAGTGCTCTCGGCTCTGATAGAGCCGAAAGCACTCCAGGGCTTACGGCAACAAGACCTTACCACAAGGGTCTTGTCGCAAGCCTGATGGTCGCGATGGTCTTGACCATAGCGACCATCTGCCTGTCCACTCGCTATAGCTGTGGGTGGTCACCCACAGCTATACGAGCGGCCAGGAGG
The DNA here is from genome assembly GCA_031769625.1 of Taudactylus pleione. Lineage (NCBI taxonomy): Eukaryota > Metazoa > Chordata > Amphibia > Anura > Myobatrachidae > Taudactylus > Taudactylus pleione. The sequence continues at coordinate 227,529 of JAUIMM010001042.1, read as the reverse complement.
CCGCTCTATAAATTAAGAAGGACGGCCCTGATTCAGAGCGAGCGCTCTGTCAGAACGTCCGGCTCTGAATCAGGGCCTGAGTTCAGTTAGGGTTGGCTAGGAATACTGAATTTCAATTGCTCGGTCTTTATGCAATGCTGAGAGTGCGTCTTTTTGGTCAACACAGATACCTGTATAAATGACAGAACTCACACACCACCAAGTGATTTCTTTTTATTCCTGTAGTAAAGATTTAAAAAAAATATAAAAATAAATATATATATATATATATATATATTTTTTTTTTTCCAGGTATTGAACCCGGGACAAACACTGTGCAAGGCAATCACCACATCTCTAGCCCACACATCAGCCATATCTAGAGCTGCACCTGTCGTGTATGTGATGTGACATCTGTGAATTACAGCAGGCAATGTGTACAATGTCAATAGCAGGCTCATCTGTGTGCACTCCACCCACCCGCTGCTGTTTTTGATAATAAAAAAATGTGTCTTCCTTTGAAAATATTATACTAGTACATATATACACAGTACCCCACCATTAGAGAATAATTCATCCCGTCTCATTGAAAGCTGTGCGTGTGTCTCATTAATGTACAGTATCGGTTATACCGTCATAAGGACACGGCAATTACACTACTGTACAGTTATGTACAGTATGTGTACTGATTTGCGTCCCGTTCTAAGAGCTTATGTGATATTAAAAAGATTGGTTGTGCGAACATGCAATATGCAAATACACTGCGTGAATGTGATATCCATCCAATTTAACAGTATGGTATTTAATAGTACAAATTACATCAGTGGAGCACTCGCCACCCGGCGGTTAAGCGGTGTATTACATGCCATAGCAAATCTTTCTTTGTAGAATACCACGATACGCCAAAGTACAGCCATCACGTAACGTTTCATGGCACGACACAATGAATGGTGCGCTATGAGCAACAAACTAGCTGGGTCCATCTGTAAATGCATTCTGAACCTCAACCCTATTCAGAGGAGAATAGAGTATACGCTGACAGCCAGTGCTTAAAGTGGTCCTAGAGAAGTGGTGGAACTCACCAACCCCCTCAGTGCTCTTTCAACAAAGGGACGGCACATGTCTAGGGGTGTGGTCTCAAATGAAAGGAGCATGGTCACACAATAGTATTCCCAATTCAAATTACGCCACACAGTAGAACAATCTTATTCACATTACACTGCACATGGTGCCCCTGATTCATATTACATCACATAGTAGTGTCCCTTGTTCATATTATGACACACAGCAGTGCCCCTTTTACATAATGCCCACATTTATGCCCTTTAAACACAGTAGTAGTGCCCATAGTACACATACGGCCCACAGTAGTAGTGCCCCTTGTACAATGCCCACAGCAGTAGTGCCCCAAACACATAATACCCACAGCAATAATGCCCCTTATGCAATACCCACTGTAGTGGAGCCCATTATGCTGTACTCCCAGTAGTGGTGCCCCTGAAGCAGTGCACCCAGTAGTGGTGCCCCTTAAGCAGTGCCCACAGTGGTAGTGCCCCTTATGCAGTGCCCCCAGTAACAGTGCCACTTATGTAGTGCCCACAGTGGTGGTGACCCTTATGCAGAGCCCACAGGTAGTAGTGCTTCTTATGCAGTGCTCCAGGACTGGTGCCCCTTATGCAGTGCCCCCAGGAGTGGTCCCCCTATGCAATACCCCCAGTAGTAATGCCCCTATAGTAATGCCCCCTGTAGTAGTGGTAATGGCCCCAGTGGTAAAGCCTCTAATAGTAATGACCCCTGTAGTAATGCCCCCAGTGGTAATGCCCTCAGTAGTAATGCCCCCTGTAGTAGTAATGCCCCAGGTAGTAATGCTTCTAATAGAAATGTCCACTGCAGTAATGCCCCCTGTAGTAGTGCCCCAATGGTAATGCCCCCAATAGCAATGCCCCATTCAGAAGTAATGCCCCCTGCAGAAATTCCCCCAATAGTAATGGCCCCTTTAGAAGTAATGCCCCCTGTAGTAATGCCCCCAATAGTAATGCCCCCTTTATAAGTAATGACCCCTGTAGTAAAGCCCCCTGCAGTAATGCCCCCAATAGTAATGCCCCCTTTAGAAGTAATGCCCCCAATAGTAATGCCCCCTTTAGAAGTAATGCCCCCTGTAGTAATGCCCAGTGTAGTAATACCCCCTGCAGTAATGCCCTCTGTAATAGTGTCTTGCGCACATACACAAAAAAACCCAAAACAATGCTTACCTTGAGCCCCGCTTCTGCTTCCGCGGCCATCCGCCTGGCTGCTCTTCTGAACTATGGAAGAGATAACGTGACGTCATGACATCTCTCCCATAGTGCACACTGCGGGAGCCGAAAACCAGAGCTCAGGAGTGAGCTCTAGCATCTGGCTACCGGCGCTGCGGGTAAGGAGCCAGGTGCCCGCTGGTATCAAAGTCTCAGAGGGCACCAGGCAAAAGGAGCATCCCTGCAATGCCAGGCTGAAGTGGGCCGGAATTGGTTGCATTTCCAAATAGAAGTGACGGAACGCAGTTCTTCCCCGTTCCGGCCCACTTTAACCCCTGCACTGCAGACAAGTGTTCCAGAGTCCATCCAGTGTTCCAGAACAAGCTGCAATTTGCCTTGGTGCCAAGGAACAGTATGAGGTAAAGTGTTGCTGAGAATTATAGTTCAACAGCTGGGTTGCAGTGTGCCAGTGCCTGCAGTCTCAAACTTTTGGAGGGGAAGCCTAACCTCAACTAAGCTCCTTTCTGAGGAGATAAAACCATTGTTATTTGTTTGTACATTTGCAAAGTGCCATTTTGAGAGAGACGTAAACATTATTCTAAAGTTTGTATTTAACACTGCTGCAACACAGAGTAATGGCCCCAACTGTGCACACAAAGACCCAAATGCAACCTGGGAATGTTAATGTTCAAGCCCTCTAAGGAGGAACCATCTTGTGAATATCACACAGGACATTTTAGATAGACAGTCAAAGGCGCCGGAACAGGGGCAGCAAGGGGGCAGCTCGTCCCCCCCAATATTTGATAGAGGTGCCAGGGGCACACTAAGGGCCTGATTCAGACCCGCTCGCTAGGCTGCGTTCATGATCAGGTGACCAAGCCACCCCGGCGAAACGTGCGTCCTGCCTGCAGACTGCATTAGCATCAGCAATCCCACACACACGGCACCACAGCCTTGGTCCGCTGACTATCTTGGTGAGGTAACTTTACTGTCACTTCCATGCACTCTCTCATCTGAGTTCCCAGCATGCGACTCCCCCTGCAATGCCTTAAGGTAACAGGGGAGAGACGCTGCTTCTCCTCAGACAGCAGAAGTGCCTTTCTGTTGTTTCCTCTGTGTGTTAAGCTATTTGCACTCTCTCATCCCATGTTAGAATTGGACATGGGAAAGCAGAAGTGATTTAAGTTTTATTAACCACAGACCTTACTTTCTTCGGCAGCATTCCCAAAAGATCTTTTCCATGTGACACTCATTTATCTTATATGCTCTAATTGCTGTTCTTTTATTGTATTGTACCTATTAGATAGAACTTGATCTTGTTACATGGTGTAATTAATCTTCACCTTACTGCTGCCTGAGATCCTGAGCAATTCAACTGCATTGTATTAAACTGGTTTTGCCTTAGAAGTGATAGTTACAGCAGACCTATAGATTAGAACTGTTGGTGTCTGTATATTGACTCTATTTATTCTTTTAATTATACTCATCTGTGTGTTTTCTCTCTGACCCATTGTGATTTTCAAACAAGTGGAGTTAGGAAGAGGGATTAATTCAGTCTTAGATATTCGCCCGTTTTTTTTTTTTCACCTTGCCTAACCTTGCCTATAATTAACAGCAGAATTACTTTTATAGATCTATCAGGAGAATATATATGTTGTTAAATACTCCTTTATGCAAGATAAAGGTGAGGTGAAACATTGTTTTATGTATATATAAACTGAGTGTTTTCCTTAGTCCTGATTGCAACATCTGTGCTCTTTATCCATGTATATACATCATTCTTACTGGCAGCGGATTTACACTGATTGATGTACTTGGTACATATAAGGTCTAAATAATCTTGTTCCCTGCTGCCATTCAATCAATGACTTGTGATTCAAGGTAAATCACTCTCATATATCATATTATATATATCAACAATTGTTTTCTTACTGTAAGCTGATTGCAACATTTATGTTGTTTACGTTTGCTCACTATATGTATTTGTTTTACATGTGAGTTACCTAACTGAAGAGAATTTATCTTAACAAAGGCCCTCATTCAGAGCCGCTCGTTAGCGGCAGTACGCTCGTTCCGAGCGATGTTTGCACATCTGCGCATGCGTACGCTTTTTAGTACGCATGCGCGAACCAGTCAGTGCGGCCGAAAATCGTTTGTACGCTATATAGCGAGTGCCTGCTATTTTGAGTGACAGAATGAGGCGTATGTGGGTGGTAACAGGGGAAGGTGCTTGAAAATGGGGAGTGGAGATCCGAACGCAGGCGTGCTTAAAGGTCAAAACGGGCGTTTTATGGGTGTGTATATTTAAAACAGCAGCGTCAATGACCACGTCACTGGGTTATTTTATAGCCAGAACTGCTCGCAAATTTGTGGTAGCAAACACCAACCACAAGAATAGCGAGCAGTTCATACGCTGGTCGATGTACTCGATTAATCTAATAAATAGCGGACATGACGTATGGTGCGAGCGGCCAGGGGGCGTTTTTAACAAATAAACAAGCGTATGTTTTGCTCGTTCGTTCAGGCTTAGAGGTGTGAACAGACTGCAATGTGCGTACGGATCATTTGAATAGCCACCCCTTGTTTTTAAACGAACGACCGCAAATAGCGAACGGCTCTGAATGAGGGCCAAAGTTCACTATTAAAAGTAAACTTTTAATTTCATATAATTCTGTTCATTAATTTTCATTACATTTCCTTTCTAAGAGTGCCCCAACAAAGGCTTATTTGTCTTTTTTCTAGTTTTTGCTCTTTGCATAACTATTTATTATATGTGTATTGCACAAATCCTATGGGTGCACCACCAACATTAGAGTCATCCAGAATTTTTTGTTAAAATGTGTGATAGATCATTACGTTGTTTTTTTCATTTTAGACCCAATCTAATTGTATTAGGCATTATTCACTACAATTTCTCTCACCACTAGTGCGGACTTCTCTGTTTATTCTGCGTTCGCACGTAGCCTGCCGATGTTTGCAATGTGCGCATGCGTATAAGACGCAGAGCAAGTGCGCGAACTAGTCCATGTGATCGGGAAACGTTCGCACCCTGTACATAGCCACCTTGCTAGGATGAGTGATAGGTCGAGCCGTTTGTGGGTGGTGACAGGGGTTAATCGATGGAAATGAGGGTGTGGTGGTGCGAACGGAGGTGTGTCTGTGCCTCTTAACGCTGTTTCAGAGGTGTGCATAATTAAGATGCAGCATCATAATACATGACACATGGCTGAACTACACACTGCTTGTGGTAGGGTATGGTCAGCCACAAGTGCTGCATGTGGGTCCGATGTTACTCGATGTTACCGATTGTTGCATACACTTCCTGAGGATGATGTGTATTACTAAGGGAAAGTGGCCGTCTTAAGACAGGCTGGTGGGAGTCTAAATACACCCCGCGATCGCATGCCAAGACATAGTGGGCAAAGTAATGTCATGCTGTGCGAGTGTAGGATTTGCATAGTTTGGCAGCTGACTACTGCGTGCGAACTCATCTAGCGAGCAGGTCTGAATCGGGCACTAAGTGCATGGCACAAGTGCAATGCATTACTGGAGCTGAGTAAGTCCCATGAAACTTTACAAAAAGTCATAGAGGCATGTGTTGGTGGAGTTCATCACATGCTTCTCTGATCCGTGCAGCAGCCTCATGGGAAGATTCATCAGAGGAAGGCAACAGTTCCTGCTGGGTCTGTAACATTTGATGAATGCTGAGTAAAGCTGGGTACACATTGAGTGATGTGTACCCAGCCGATATGTCGGCCTGACGGACCGACATATCGGATCCTCTGTACATATCAGAACGATGTAATTAATGACAGGACTAGAGATGAGTGGGTCCGGTTCTCTGAGAACTGGACCTACCCGAACATAGGGGATCCGAGCAGAATCCGAGTACGGCTCAGGTTTTCCCGCCTAACTCGGAATCCAAAATGAGCCAAAACGTCATCATCCCGCTGTCAGATTCTCACGGGTTTTGGATTCTATAAAGGTCCCAGTGATCTGTGCCATTTTCACTCCAGACGTGCTCTGTTCTTCTCTGTTGTTAAATGGTGCAGTGCTGTAGTTATTCAAGGTTGCAGTGTTGTCGGGCTGGGGCTGCAGTACATAAAGTGAGGGGTGCTGCTGTGTCACTGTTGTCCTGTCAGTGAAGGGGCTCTGGGCCTAATTCAGACCCGCTCGCGAGTGCTGAGCGCTCGCAAGCGGGTCGATGTTGGCCAAGTGCGCATGCGCATGATGGAGCCGGCTCCGTCGTGCGCATGCGCGAGACCCGGATAGCGACGGCCAAGCCGTCGCTATGGGTCTCGCTACAAAGAGGTGTGCTGTCGATGGTGAGTGACAGCACGCCCCCTTTGGTGGGCATGCCGGGGGTGTGGCTGCCCAGATGGAGGCATTCCCAAGTGATGTCAGTGGAAGTGCTCTCGGCTCTGATAGAGCCAAAAGCACTCCAGGGCTTGCGGCAATGAGACCCTACCACAAGGGTCTCGTCGCAAGCCCGATGGTCACGATGGTCTTGACCATCACGACCATCTTTTTGGCCACTCGCTATAGCTGTGGGTGGCCAGGAGACCACTCTAAAAACTAAGAGGGACGGCCCTGATTCAGAGCGAGCGCTCTGTCAGAGCGTCCGGCTCTGAATCAGGGCCTCTGTTCTTCTCTATTGTTCAAGGGTGCAATGTTGTAGTTGTTCATGGGTGCAGTGTTGTAGTTGTTCAAGGGTGCAGTGTTGTAGTTGTTTAAGGGTGCAGTGTTGTCTGGCTGGGGCTGCAGTACATAAAGTTGGGGGACTTGCTGTGTCACTGTTGTCCTGTTAATCAAGGGGCTCTATTATTCTCTGTTTTTCAAGGATACAGTGTTGTCGGGCTGGGGCTGCAGTACATAAAGTGGGGGATGCTTCTGTGTCACTGTTGTCCTGTCAATCAAGGGGCTCTGTTCATCTCTGTTGTTCAAGGGTGCAGTGTTGTAGTTGTTCAAGGGTGCAGTGTTGTTGGGCTGGGACTGCAGTACATAAAGTGGGGGTGTTGCTCTGTCACTGCTGTCCTGTCAATCAAGGGGCTAGGGTTGCAGTTCATAAAGGGGTGCTGTGTCATCCAGGGGTGCTCTGTCAATCTAGGGGTGCTCTTTCCCAGTGTAAAAAAAAAATAAAAGTTAAACTTAATAATTATCATTCCATAAAATATTTATTTTTTATTTTTTGTGTGTGTGTGCTAGCTACGTTATTATTGTTTGGTGACACTACCAGCCAGACTGCAGTATATCATCCACGGATTTGTGACTCTGCAGGTGTTCTGTCCGCACTCTGCAGGGGTGATTTGTTGTCCATAAATGGATGCTTTGTTGTTCATAATGAGGCTGCTGCCTTGTCCAGGGGTGCTCTTCCCCAGTGTAAAATAAAATATTGTTTGGTGACGCTGCTGACCAGACTGCAGTTTATCATCCACATATTTGTGACTCTGCAGGTGGTCCGTCCTCACTCCACAAGGGTGCTTTGTTGTCCATAAAGGGGTGCTGTTTTGTTCAACAAGGTACTCATGCCTTGTCCAAGGGTGCTCTTCCCCAGTGTAAAAATAATAAAAGTGACACTGCCAGCCAGACCGCAGTTTATCATCCATGTATTGTGACACTGTAAGTGGTAGCGCAGTGTGTTATTCTTTTCTAATTCATAAAAAATCTTATGACACTGTAACTGGTAGTGCAATGTTTTACTCAAAAAATCTTGTGACACTATAAGTGGTAGTGCAGTGTTTATTCTTTTCTTATTCATAAAAAATCTTGTGACACTGTAAGTGGTAGCACAGTGTGTTATTCTTTTATTATTCATAAAAAGTCTTGTGACACTGTAAGTGGTAGCACAGTGTGTTATTCTTTTCTTATTTATAAACAATCTTGTGACACTGCAAGTGGTAGCACAGTGTGTTATTCTTTTCTTTTTCATAAAACATCTTGTGACATTGTCAGTGGTAGCGCAGTAATTTTACTCATAAAAAATCGTGTGACACTGTAAGTGGTAGCACAGTGTGTTATTCTTTTATTATTCATAAAAATTATTGTGAAACTGTAGGTCATTGATATCACAATGTAAAATTTAAATTTGGTACAAATTGATGTGTGTGCTGTACCCCACTTCATTTGTGTCTGTTGTTATGGAGAACAATCAGTTGAGAGGAGAGCAGGAACCACATACTAGGGCTGGAGCTGCTGCCAGTGCCACCAGTCATGACGATACTAATCCATGTACGTCAAGGGCATACAGGGCTTAAGTCAGGGCATCTAAAATCAAAGAACCAATCTTTTACATTGGTAAAGAAAAAAAACATCAAAGGGAAAATTAGCTGCAGAAAGACATAAAATTGGCAATATGCCTTTCACCACATGAAGTGGCAAGGAAAGTCTAAGGCCTTGGCCTTATTTATGACTGGTGGTTCTGCCTCTGATGATGATGTACGCCCTTTTCCCTGTAGACATTTAAAAAAAATTTAAATTGTTAAGGCATAGGAACCAACTGTGTGCTCCAAAATTTCGCAAATCCCTGAGGCGAGTCTAAGTATGTTGGTGGGTGCCATGTGAGAGCCTGACCTTTCCAAAACTGTACTCGAAGAGGTACCTTCTTCCACAATTTGTGCATTCTCTGCAAATGTGGGGATGAGCAGCACAAGTCAACATGCTGACATAGAAATTGAGGATGCTTCTGTGGAAGCGCACCAGGATGAGGATGATATTTGTGTAGCTGACACTAATAAGGATGTTGATGATGATAATGTTGTTGATGAGAATGTTGTTTGTTTAAATCAGGCCCCAGTGGAAACAGTTGTCGCCCATGATAAGGAAAAGCCCATTGTCATGCCTGGGCATAAAGCAAAAAAATCCACTTCTTATTTTTGGAATAATTTCTACCCAAATCCGGACAACAATTGTCAAGCCATCTGTATCCATTGTCATGCCAAAGTAGGTAGAGGTAGGGACCCTAACCATCTAGGAACATCCTTCCTGTTATGTCATCTACAGCACATCCATCAAAAGTGTTTGCAAAATTCTGAAACTTTGGCTAAAAAGGAACAACAAGCAGTCCAGCGTCAGCTAGCTCTCTTCTTTCTGCTAGATCCAAGCACCTGGCATCTTCATCACCAACACCTTCATCAACAATATCCTCAAACATAATCGGAACTAGTCCTGCATCCAATTTTATAAGGCTAACTCAGTCCTCCCTATCCTGGATTCCTCAGAAGAATCCTTGAGCACTACACTTGCTGCTGCTGCTGGGAGTGGATCTTCAACCCAGAAGGGAACCAGGAAGACTACTAGTAATAGTTCTAAATAACAATTGACTGTTAAACAATCGTTTGAAAGGGGGAGCAAGTATGACAGTAGTCACCCAATTGTACAGCAGATCACTGACGCCATTACATCTATTCTGGTATTGTCACAGCGTGCCGGACACCGGATGTCACTTACCGGGTCCGCGGTGCTGGAGTGCGGGCAGCAGGCAGTGTGTCCCCGGCGCCTGCTGTCTGCTGCTGTCTCTCCCCTGGCAGCTCACTGCTGTCCCTCCTTGCTCTGTGGCCCGCAAAATTTCTGGGCATTTTTGACATTCAGCAGGTGCATGTAGAAGATTGCAGCACCTTCAAGAAATGTTGAATTTGCCCTGTCACCAGCTGATTCAAGAGGTAGTTATGAGGTGGAACTCCACCTTTTATATGCTTGAGCGGATGGAGAAGCAGCAAAGAGCCATCCAAAGCTACACAACGAAGTATGACATAGGAAGAGCAGGGGGACTGTACCTTACGCAAGTTCAGTGGAAAATACTTTCCATGTTGTTCAGAGTGTTGAAACCCTTCAAAGTAGTCACCTGTGAAGTGAGTTTAGACACTGCCAGCTTGAGTCAGGTAATAATCCTCAATAGACTGTTGGAAAAGCAGCTTGAAAACTGAAGAAGGAACTGAAATGAAGTGATTCTGCTAAGCATGTTGAACTTAAGATCAAGTCCTTTATTCACTTCGCCAGGATCCAAGGGTTGCCATGATCTTCTAATCGGAGCAATACATTTTGGTGACCATGCTCAATCATAGGTTTATGATCCTAGGAGATGCAAAGAGCTGTTGGTAAGCAAATTGGCAGCTCAAGCAGCACCTGATGCAGCGATGGCTACTCCAGCAAGTGCGGCTGTCTGGAAGAAAACTAAACTTTTCCAAAAAAAGACCCACTGGTGATGCAGATGAGTCAAGACAACCAAGTTTTGACATCTGGTTGGGTCTAAAAGAATTGCCTACAATTAATGAGACCTCTACCGTGACTCCATCTGATACAGTCACCATTCAAAGAATGGTTGAGGACTATTTTAATTATAGCATCCAAATAGACATGTCAGACAGTCCGTTTCACTACTGGCAGGAAAAAAAAGGCAATTTGGAGGCCCTTGCACAAACTGGCTTTGCTTTACTTGAGCTGCCCACCATCCAGTGTGTACTCAGAAAGAGTTTTCAGCACAGCCGGGAACCTTGTCAGCGATCGGTGTAGGAGACTACTTCAAAATGTGGAAAAGATGATGTTTATCAAAATGAACTACAAGTTTCACGAGGAAGACCTTTACCGCCAATTACATCCAAAAATTACAGAGGGATCTGAGGCTGTATTTGGTTGGGTTCCAGCAGGGGGGAATTAATATTGTGAGAAAATGATGTACACACTGATGAGGGTGAGGAATCGAATGTTGCTCCGACAACATCTTGCCTCCTGTAAAGCCAGTTTGTGCACGGAGAGATCATTGCCAGCAATGTCAGCTGCCCTTTAGTAGCTTGTTTTGTGGGGGCCCAAACAAACCAATCGCTTTAGCCACAATTGCCAGTTTCTGTCACTGAAGTGATTGGTTTGTTAAACTGTGCATGTTCTATATACAACATAAGGGTGGGTGGAAGGGCCCAAGGACAATTCCATCTTGCACTTCTTTTCTTTGCATTATGTGCTGTTTGGGGCATTGCTGCCTGACATTTTCAAATTTATAGTTTATGAAACTGCCATCCTGTCTGCCACTGCTGTGTTGCAAAGTTTAATAGATCTCCTATTTTTTTTTAAACTGCCATGCTTTTGTGCTGCTGCCCTGATGCTTACTTTTTTTTATATAGTTTCATACTGTATTTATTTCAACTAAAATCACAAATAGGTATACTTGCAAAATACTCTTATGCCATTTTTTCAACCTTGATTTGTAGATACCAACCTGGTGGGCTTGGTTTTTCTAAATCATAACAGCCATTTTTGGTCAGATGCAACTCAAACACCAAATGGAAAGGCTATTTTGTGATGGTATCTGGAGATGTTCTCTTTCCTTCCCTCCCAGCCTTCCCATCCATAATCCCAGAAGCACAATGATAACAGATGTTTAGTACCAGACTTTAAAAATCCATCTGTCCCCTTCCTGTTCAGAGCTTCAATTTTGTGTGCTGCCAGAGACAGCATCTCCTGCATGCCCCTTTCATTTAAAAAACAAAATACTGGACCACCACAAGAGCTCAACTGGGGCAAGGACTGATGTGAATGAGTCAAATATTCTTTGAAAATGACTCCCCACCTCCCTCCCTCATAAATTTGCTTTGGAATCCAAAACTTAAATTAAATTTACTATGAATCAACCCTTCCTTTCCCTTCCTTCAACTACATACATACTCCATTTCCCTCAGGCTTCTTGATTAATGAAAACATATGTTTCCTTATGTGCCATGTTTGAAGTTAAACTGTCACATGTTTGTGCCACCCACTGCTGCCACTTCAACTTAGCCGGCCAGCTATCTTGGTGCAAATTATGGGCCTAAACTGGATGAAAACAATATTGTGAGCTGTGAGGTGGTCAAAATTGACTGGAAATGAGTGGAAATTAAAGTTGTTGAGGTTAATAATACTGTAGGAATAAAAACAGGCCCATATTATGCGATTTTAGCTGTTTTTATGATTTTTTTAGAAAAAATACAGATCCAAAACCAAATCGCGCAAGGGCATTTTTGTCAAAACCAAATTCAGATCCAAAACACGACAGAGATACAGATCCAAAACCAAAACACAGGGGATCGGCGCACATCACTAGGCAGGACGATCACTTGTTCTGTCCTTCATTACACAGCATGGCGCCACATGCAAAATCATCAGGTTTGATGTGCAGCACATCAAACCTAACAACGTTGCATGCAACCGCAGGAGCTTGCATATCGTGCATACACACTACATGATTTGTTGTTCCGAGTTGGCCAAATCGGCCAAATAGGAACAACATCGCTCTAGTGTGTACCCAGCTTAAGAATGGAGAACCCTGTAATGAGCAGAAGCAGTGAGGTAATTACTATGTTGGATACACATATACAGCTGTATGTAACATGTCTATATCCTACCATGTGTTTTTTTCTTTTTTTTTATAATAAAGTTGTTGTTTGCATTTAGTCATTATAAGGTGAAGTCTGAGCATGTCTTCCTCCTCTGGGGGTAACCAGCCCAGCCCAGTGTGTGTAGTGGTGTCTGATAATAATTCCCATGTGTGGCATGAATGCAATGTGTACTGCACCTATTGTGCTAAATGTATGCATTACTAGTTGCTGCTTGAATTGCGGCATTGGGAGGGATTGGGAGTCCTTATGTTTGTGGGTGGAGTCTGATGTTGTAGTCACTATATATGCCTGTTCATAGGGCAGCCAGATGTAGCAAAGTTTGAAACATTATATATGTGTATTGTTTTCATCTTCACTAAAACATACATATGGCTAAATATGGCCAATAGCAGCACATTGAAAATAAATAGCAATGTAGATACAAGGCAAACAATTGAACCAGGCATCCACATACCACTATAACAAGTATTGCCATCACAGTACAATATATGGCTGATTAAATTTTTTTTAGATACATTGTAAAACAATATGGAAAATAAAAAATAAAATAAAAATAAAGTAGAGCAAGAAGAGGGGAGAAGAAAAGAGAAGCAGAAATGGGGTAGAAGGAAGGAAAAGTCTCCAGTGCTAATAAAGGTATTGGGCCAATGTAATTGAGTGAGAGTTTAGAAAATGTGAGAGTTTAGCAGAAAACTCTCACACTTTTTAAACTTGGCCAATGTAATAGAGTCTGAGAACATTCAAACTCACATGTTTTTAGACTAGAAAAACTCTCACGACTTAAATGCTCATCCAGATGTTTTCCCATTTTGAAGATAAAACTTGACCAATGTGAGAGTTTACTGATAAACTCTCACATTTTCTAAACTTTAACTATATTACATTTTGACCCATCATGTGGGAGGGGGGTAATGTGTCTACCATATTCTGAAGTCTCCTTAAAACTCAATCAATAATGAAGGACCGTAATTCATTTGCATTAACTAAATGAAATAGATGTGAAACACCTACCGAGGACAAGCTAGATAGACAAGGGGCTGAGTGGCCTAGAGGAAAATCAGGATTACTCAACAAAGGAGTAGGCAGTGAGGCACCTGGACTAAAAAAAGGGTCGCTCCTAAATTTTTCCAGCACTGGAGCGTAGCCCCCAATGTGGAATGTGCTGAACGAGGACACTTGGTAATCCAGGGTAGGACATAGGATGGGGCAGTAGCTGCATGACTCACTATAAGCAGACATTGTTTAGAGGCAGGTAGCCTGGACATCTCAACAACCCTAGCCCGGTGGACCGAATAATAATAAGTAAGAAAGCTGAAGGCCGCCTCTTGCACGATTTTGAATCAAAATAGCTTGCGATAGCCTAGGTCGACCTGACCCCTACACAAAATGCCCCACTAGACCCTGCGATTCCCTAAAAAAGGGGGTCGGGATCTTAATACAGTAGGTAGAGCTTAAAATAGATAGAGAACCTTGGGTAAAAATATTCATCTTAATGATATTTATCCTACCGAGCCAGGACAGTTTCAGGGAAGACCATTTCTGAACATCTTCCTTGAACTTTTTGAGGAGGGGAAGAAGATTGAGTTGAAACAAGTTCATATTAGTAGGAGATAGGATTGCCCCTAAATATTTCAATTGGGATGAAGTCCAATGAAATGGAAATGAGCCTTTAAGGCCAGCTACCACATGGTCAAGAGTTGATATATTCATGGCCACAGATTTAGAATAGTTTATCTTAAAGTTAGACACCTCACTGAACCTATTGAACTCATGCATGAGTGCAGGGAGAGATCACCAGCATAAAGATGGTGGCAAGAAGGTCATCGGCAAATAGTGCCAATTTATGTTAATTAGCACCAACCTGAACACCCTTAATGTGTCCATTACACCAAATTGTCCTCGCCAACGCCTCCATGCACAACACAAATATAAGGAGAGACAGTAGGCACCCTTAACGTGTGCCATTTTGGATTAAGAAGCGGTTGGAAATGGCCTGATTAACCTGCACTCTAACAGAAGGAGAGTGATAAAGGGCCAATATACGGTGGAGACAGGGAGAGCCCAAACCCATATACTGGAGAATGCCCTCCATGAACCGCCAATCAATCCTATTAAAGGCCTTCTCCGCAACTGAGGACAACAGGATCACATGAGACCCATTATTGGTAACATGGTGGATAAGGTCAATAATCTTGGAGGTATTATCTTTTGCTTCCCTACCCCGAACGAATCCTACTTGGTCTCCATGAATCAGATCAGGGAGAAGGGGACTCAATCTATTATTCAACAAAGAAATAGGCCTATAATTAGAACATTGGGATGGGTCCTTACCTTCTTTGGGGACTGTAGATGTGGGCCTCGAGAGTCTGGAGGGAAAAATCCACTTTGTCAGATATCCCATTGCATGCTTTCAATAGGAGGGGCATGAGCATATGCTGGAATGCCTTGTAATAGCTCACAGGGAAACTGTCTGGGCCGGGGGTTTTCCAAAGCGTTGTGGTCAACAAAGCTGGAGGAGAGATAATCCCTGACCACCTCCTGAAATGTATGGGGAACACCAGGGGCTTGATCCTTTTTTAAGTTATAAAGATTCATATAATAATTTTGAAAGGCAGCTGCAATTTGAGGAAATGTGTGGACAGCATTCCCCCCAGAATCCCGAAGAGAGTGCACATATTTCTGTAGCCTCTGAGCCCTTAGAGCTCTGGCAAGCATTGAACCAGGCTTCTTGCCCCATTGATACAATTTGTGACTACATTTCCACATGTCCAATTTAGTTTTGTCCGGGAGAAGCTTGTTAAGAGACAATATAGTTTCAGTTAAGTCACGAAACACTGACGTCTTATGGGATGTTTCCAGGGATTTAATATGGGCCAGGAGTTGTTGTCACTGGGCCACCCTCTCCTTTTTTAATTGGGACCCCACCTGTATACATTTTCCTCTAATTACACATTTATGTGCCTCCCAAATCACTATAGCAGATGTGTCTGGAACGTCATTCAGGGAAATATAATCAGTAATGGACTTGAGAAGGTCAACTTTAGTATGAGCATCACTAAGTAAAAGCTCATTAAATTGCCATGTCCACTGTCTAGGGGGAGCATTGGGGAGGCATATAGAGGCACAAACTGGAGAATGGTCAGACCACATAATGTGACCTATATGGCTAGTGGGAAAAAACTGTAGGCATCTATGGTCTACAAGAAAATAGTCTATACGGGAATACACAGAGTGCGGGGAGGAGTAAAAGGTATAATCCCTATATGTAGGGTGTTGAATCCTCCTCAAATATATCAATTGGTGCTGTGAAAGGAGTTGTCGCATCCTACGGTGGTCCCTTAGTGGGGCATGTGGTGACCTAGAGAAACAATCCAAGACAGGGTCTAAAGCCTAGTTAAAATCCACACCCAGGACTAAACATCCCTCTCTCAGCGGTTCCAGAAG
Source organism: Taudactylus pleione (assembly GCA_031769625.1). NCBI lineage: Eukaryota > Metazoa > Chordata > Amphibia > Anura > Myobatrachidae > Taudactylus > Taudactylus pleione. The sequence goes on along the minus strand of JAUIMM010001042.1, from coordinate 211,508 downwards.
ACTGAAGACCTTATGAAAAAATGCTTTTGTTTCTGGTTGGGGGAGTAAACTTTTTACAAAAGTATACAGTTGGTTGTATAGCTTACATTTTAAAACCTGACACCGATCTTCTACTAAAACATGATGGGAGATGTCAGAAACATTATAGCATGATTTAGATTAAAACATTATATTTCATAACTGGTACATACTCATTACTCATATTATCAGATGTCAGAAACAGCAAGCTGACAATAAAGTAGTATTGCTACGCCTAAAGATTTACCCAAAGGGTAATTACTACAAAATACATGGGGATAGTAATAGTTTCCAGAGTCTAGGGGAGGCTAATTGCTTAAAGTGCGTTTCTTGCACAAAGGCCACATCCACCTTTTCCAAATGAAGCTCCGGCAATAGAGTGAAACATTTCTCAGGGATATTAAGATCCTTTTCATTGAAGTAACATAGGCCCTCATTCAGAGCCGTACGCTCTGAGCAGAGCGCACGCTCTGAATGAGGGCCGCCCTCCATAATTATGGAGCGTCCTCCTGGATGCTCGTATAGCTGTGGGTCACCACCCACAGCCTATACGAGCGTGCAGTTTGATGGCCATGATGGTCTTGACCATCGCCACTGCGAGCCGGAGCCTGCGGTTGAGTTTTTCAACCGCAAGGCCCGGAGTGATTTTGGCTCTATCAGAGCCAAAATCACTCCCACTGACATCACTAGTGATGTCAGTGGGCCGGCTTCTGACGGTAGGCGTTCCCTTGGGAACGCCCCCGTCAGGGAGGCACGCCCCCGGCACGCCCACCAAAGGGGGCGTGCTGTCAATCAACATCGACAGCACGCCCCCTTTGATCAGACACAACGAGCGAAGGAAAGTCCTTCGCTCGTCGCTTCTGGCGCATGCGCACGACGGAGCTCCCGCAGTCGTGCGCATGCGCAGTGCACAACATCGACCCACTTGCGAGCGGACACCTGCTTGCGAGTGGGTCTGAATCAGGCCCTTAGTTTTATATCTACTGGATTTAGCGAAGCAATAGGAGTAGTGTTGGAGTGAGAGTGAAAATGAGATGAGATGAGAGTGAAAAGGCACAACTGCTAGTGGGCCCAATTAATAAAAAGGCTAGGAAGGAGAGGCACAGCGACTATAGAGAAGCAGATAAAAGGAAAGAAAGACAAAGGTGAGAAAGAGAGAAAAAAAGGAAAAAATAGAAAAGAATAACAAATATAAAATATTGAAAAATATGAAGTCAATGCAACATACAAAAAAACATGTCAATAAGGAAATGCCTCCGCTGTTGAAACATATGGGTAACAACTGTCGACCCATGTTCCAAGCTCGTAGTGCGGAGCAACCCAACTAGGGTAGGGCAGCCGCAGACACCACCTGGGATTTAGGGAAGCAAAATGTAAAAAGTTAACAGTGGTATCTGAAAAATAACAAAATTAGGGAAATCACCAGTACCACTCACATTGCTAAACATAAATATATTAGGCATACATCGAAAAAAAGGACTGCTGTGTTTGTATAAAAACAAAAATACAATAACACAAAAAAATGGGAACAACTTAATACAGTGAACATAGCACCTGATTCAGACCCACTCACTAGTTGCGTTCGCTCGCCCGATGCGTATGCAAATTCAGCAGGGCAGGTGATTGCACTGCAAGGCATTAGCACGCCCACTATGTCTTGGCGTGCAATCACTTTGTGTATGCAGATGCCTATTAGCCAGTCTAAAGACGCCCACTTGCGTACGTCATCTCCAGGAAGTGTATGCAACCATCGGTACCATCGGGTACCATCAGATGCATTTGCAGCGCTTGTGGCTGACCATACCCTACCGCTAGCACTGCGAGAACTTCAGTGTATAAACCAGCCAGGTGACGTGTATTATGACGCTGCCTCTAAATTATGCACGCCTCTGAAATGGCATTGAGACACTCAGGCATGCCTGCGTTCGCATCTCCACTCCCCCGTTTTTAGTAGCCAGCCCCTTTCACCACCCACAAACGGCTTCTCCTATCACTCACTCTGCTGGTCAGTCTATGCCCAGCAAGTGACAGCTTCCCGATCTCTTGCAGCAGTTCGCGCACGCGCATTGCGATGAGTACGAATGTGCACAATGCGAAAATCGTCTGGCTGCCGGCGAATGCTTCCTAGCAAGCGGGTCTGACTTGGGCCCATAGAGGAATGGATCTTCGGATAGATCCGGCTAAGAGACTGTGTAAAAAAAAACAAAAAAAGAATGAAAAAACCCCCAAAATAAACCACAGTAAATACAAATTAGATGCATATCTGGACAAATCTACGTCCAGTCTCAGGAAAGGCACATTAATTAATGAAAGGCCATTGCAGTCCATCAAATGCCAGAAGCCACCCGTTCAGAACGCAGAGAGGATGGGCCACATTTTTGCCCTGTCAGAGTCCAACGAGCCCGTGCTTTAAGAAGACCAGGGGGGTCTAGATGAGAATGTAACTGTAACTGAATCCTTCTGGGAGGGAAGGTATGGGAATGGAAAGTGCAGTAGAGAAATTTTCCAGTTCATCAGACATCTGTAAAGTGAGCTATCGGCCTTCTAGTGTTCACTCTAACTCCAGTGGCAGGCAGGGCGCCGGAGCTAGAGAGGGCACCTTAGTGCGCGCGCGTGTCCAAAAAGGGGACATGGCCACTGAAAAGGGTGTGTGTCTATAAGACATGTCCCCTTTTCATCACTCTTGGGGGCGTGCCCGGCACTTACGGACATGCCGGGCAGCTCCCAAGCGCTGCAGACAAGGAGAATAGATGCCGGGAACATGCGACCGGCGTCTATTCTCCGGCGGTGACTGGGTCACCGCACATTTCTCCATCCGTGGGACACTGCGACCCGCAGGTGAAGACGGCACCCGCAGGTTGTGAGGGCAGGGCGCTTTTTGCCCTCCTTCTGGAGGGCAGGGCCCCGCTAAAACAGCCTAGCGGGAACGCTAGCCTTCTTGAGAAGCCTGTATACTCAATGGAAAGCCCCAATAAAACCAGATATTTTTCTGTTTGAGTGCATTGGTGAGAGGTTTAAGAAGGCGACGTTGGAGGATGTTCCAAGAAAGGTTGGAAAAAATAAATTTTGTTGCCATTGTTGAATTCAATACTGTCCAATATGCGTGCTTTACTGAGGATCTCTTCTTTGATACGATGGTAGTGGAGACGGCAGATAATGTCTCTGGGAGCCTCTGACTAGAGACCCTTCGGGCGTAAAGCTCGATGGGCACGGTTGAAATCAATTGCGCTATCCGGGTATGGATCAGTAATTTCATTGAAGACCTTGGTAAGTGCATCAACGATACCCGGACCCTGAACATCCTCGAAGATTCCACGGATATGCAGAATGTTGCGTCGCCCTCTATTGTCTACGTTGCATAGCTCTCATCTCCTGGGCATGTATGGAGACAGCATCTTGAAGTTGCCGTTGAAAAGAGTCCCACTCCCCCAAGTAATCTTCCACATCAGACACCCTGTGAGTTATGTGAGTAATGTCTGTTTGGAGGGCAGAGATTTCCGCCTTGACTGTCATACCAATTTTCTTTTCAAATTCCAAAAAGTCCTGCTTCGTAGGAAGGTCTTCTTTGGTAGGGAGAGAATGTAAATGGTCCAGGGCATTAGCCATAGTAATGTCCGTTACGCTGTCAGACCCAATATCAGCTGGCAACTGCATGACCCCAGTATTAGCAGAAGATGGAGATGAATTCGGATTGGAATGGGCGTCGTCCCCAAAAGCATCAGCATTGTGGCTGAGATAGTGGAATAGACTGCTTTGTGATGCCATGTCTGTAATTTTGTTAGAACTGGGTGTCTGCACCCCTTTCTTGGACTTTCCCATTAGAAGACCAAAAATAATAAAAAATCACACATATAGAAAATAGCAGAAATATTATCTTAAAGCACTATGATGTGTATAGCCTCATGAGAGAAATTCCTGGGTTGTGGTCACAGCACACCATCCCCCATAGTGTATCGGTAGGCTAGGGGGTCATGGCTTTAAAGCAGTAGACAAATCAGCCCATAGGGACCAGTAAAGGTCTCCACGGGATGTGTGAAGGAGGTTTGATCAATATCCATGAGAAGTGTAGGATTCCTCAGAGATCAGCCTGGGAAGGCACGTGTCATTGAACAGGAAAAAAAAAAAAAAGTAAAAATAGCTCTATAAAATAGAAATGTGTAAAACTACCAAATTCGCCCACAACAGGGAGCTCCAGGCACAAGAATAATATAGCCATGATGGACACCGATGGTGAAGTATCAGAGTGACAGGGTTGGACAGAATGAGCCAGAAGACAGGGTTGGAGGGGGGCAACCACCAGAGGGTAGCCAGCACCCCACTCCACAGCACCTACAGAACTCACCACCAGCCAGCCAGAGACTTTATAGGAGCACCACAAACAGAGCTCTTAGACAAGAGACACAGCAGGGCCACTGGAGAGTATCAGAGCAGCACAGCCAATTCTTACAGCGCACCGGACACCACCAGAACACATCAAAGGCAGCAGTCCAGGAGAGTCCCTAGCAAAGGAAGCGATGGTGGGTTCCGGTGCCATTATCATCCAGTACAGACAGCAGCCAGGAGTGTCCGGTGTCATCGGAGTAGATAGCAGGGAACTCACACCTCTAGGGGGTGCCCAGCCAGACTGCAATGCAAATCTACACCTCTGTTCCAGGCAGGTGGACAGGCAGCAACCTGCAGGGCCACAGAAGTTGACCCCTGGCTTCGTGAACCAAGCCTTCTGATACAGGTAATATCTCTTTTCCACCAAAAACCTGGGTCCAACCTGTTTTTTCAAACATGTTCCAACCCAATGGTTCCAACTCAGGTCAGACACCATTACACTGAACCTGGGTCTGCCCTGCCAAACTTGTGAGGCCATAAAAAGTGGGAGGTGACTGCTCCACAACCACCAATCAGCTTTTTTAGCATGACCCAGGTCAGATAACCCGGGTTGCGCCGTTTACACTGGACCATTACCCAAGTCCATCCTGGATTCGACCCTGGTAGTTACTTGGGTTGGATTCTGGGTCACTTGAGCTGGGTTATTTTTCAGGAACCCTTTTACACTGAGCGGTGACCTGGGTAGACCCAGAAAAAACCCAGGTCATTGCTCTGGTGTAAAAGGGGTTTAAGTGTGCAGTGGTTGGGTGGCAGGAATGGAGGTCTCAGAAAGCCCTAGAGAGGCCAATAGCCGCCAATATTAAAAAGTCTGGCAGGAGCTCTCTATAGGCATGTCCAGTTTCTCTGCCTGCCAGGCCATGCCCCCATCTTTGATTACTAATTCTTGTTTTATACGAACAGAATATTTCCAGTGGTTTATGTGTGTATAGTACAGGAAATAGCATGGTGCATACACTGGTCTCCATCCTATTAGGTGCAAGTAGGGTCCTCTGAGCTGTTCTCATGGCAAACTTGTGTTGCATGATGGTCTCCATAGTCCTAGAGCAAGGTTCAGTGCACTCTAGTGATAAGTTGCTAAGCCAACTTCCGGCAACACGTGGGTAACTATCCTCCTCTCCCAACACTGTTTGGATAAATTGTCTGTACAGGGACGTGATTTTGGCTGAATGTGTTCCTGAAGCTGCATGGTAGCACTGTGTTAGTGTTGTTTTTGTGAGTGAGAAGACTGGGAGAGAACAGTGATGTCCACAAACAGAGGCCAAATCAGCAAAACCAAAGACCTCTCAGGCTTACTGATCTCTCTCATGAGGTAGCTGCCCCTGAGGGGGCAACATTTAGAAATTTAGGGATGCCAAAAAAATTATATCTTGCCCCCCAAACTAAAAACATTGTGGCACCTCTGTAGACAGTTAATTATATTTAGTACAGTGAGGTGCATAAGCAGTGTTGATTGCATACTGTGACAAAGATAAACAAATTACCAATGCATTCATGAAGTGATATTAAGATAGTAATTGATAACCAGATAAGTGAATATGAGTTCTTGGCATTAGTTTATGTTATATACTGTAGGCGTGATAAGCATGATAGGAATTATTGTATACTATTATCTGTGCATATTTAGTACAGAATTAGTGAATTAGGCAACTAGTAAGTGCTATAACTGTTTAGTAGTTTGTAGAGCTAATGAGCAAAATAATAGCAAATTATTTTTTTTATGAATAATACAATTCTGTATTTATGTATTCTCTATGCCAATCTACTTTGCCATGTCCCAAGTAACTTTGCAAGTCACACGCCTCACCTTGTTCTTATTGGTGGAAGTCTTAGTAATAAATACTACTTTGTTTTGGCACAATTCCTGGCCTTATTACTGTCTGTCTCTGGGGAAATCCTTGCCTCTCTACTGTGGTATGTAAAAGGGAAGTAATGAGATAAATAATAATAATAATAATAATAATAATAATAATAATAATAATAATTATAATAATAATTAAATGTAATATTAGGGCCTGTGATAATCCATTTGCTACAACAACATAAACCAACATATATTATGTGGAGTATCACACTGTCACAGGCATGCTCCACGGGGTCTAATTATTAACTTTTCCTGCTAGCATCTCATTCTCTCCCTCCTCTCACCACTCCCATCTCCCCTGTGTTTTGAGCATGAAATACGCATCCCCTCCCCATCTCTGCCATTTTCCTTTGTCTGTCCTGAATACCACTGTCTTGAGTGAGCCCTGCAGATGCACTGTGCTCACAACTTCCAACGGTAATGGGGCTACATATATCTAAACAATACTCTATGATTTTTAAAAACAGAAGAGGTACAAATTTAAATAGGAAAGCAGAGTCACAGGGAAAGATTACTCATGGTGGGTGGCAGGCGCTGGCTGGCAACTTTTAGCCTGGAGGGCAAATGCATGCAGGCGCCCCCCCCTCAAGTGTTCCAGGGAGGAGGCAGGTCCATATGGGATTCATAGTAAAAATAAAGATTAGGGGCAGCCCCCTGTAGTGATGCCCATATGCAGTGCCCCCCTGTGCCCCAGAAGAGGACCCCCTTATGCAGGCCTCCAGTAGTGCCCCCAGTAGTGATCCCCCCTATGCAGTGCCCCTTATACATTGCCCCCAGTAGTGGTCCCCCCTGTGCAGTGCCCCTTATACAGTGCCCCCAGTAGTGGTCCCCCCTGTGCAGTGCCCCTTGTGCCCCCAGTAGTAAGCCCCTTATATAGTGCCACAGTAGTGGTTCCCCCTGTGCAGTGCCCCTTGTGCCCCCAGTAGTAAGCCCCTTATATGGTGCCCCCAGTAGTGGTATCCCCTATGCAGTGCCCCTTACATAGTGCCCCCAGTAGCAGTCCACACCCCATGCAGTGCCCCCAATAGTGGTAACCCTTATGCAGTGCCCCTTAAATAGTGGCCCCAGTTTGAGTCTACCCCCTATGCAGTACCCCCAGTATTGCCCTATATATAGAGCCCCCAGCAGTGGTCCCCCGATGTAGTGCCCTCAGTGGTAGTCCCCTCTCCCCTATGCAGTGCCCCTAGTAGTAGTCCCCTCCCTTTGTAGTGCCCCTAGTAGTAGTGCCTCCCTTGTAGTGCCCCTAGTAGTAGTCCCCCCTTGTAGTGCCCCCCCTTGTAGTGCCCACAGTAGTGATCTCCCCTTGTAGTGCCCCCAGTAGAAGTCCCCCACCCTTGTAGTGCCCCCAGTAGTGGTCTCCCCTCTTGTAGGGGCCCCAGTAGTGGTCTCCCCTCTTGTAGGGCCCCCAGTAGTGGTCTCCCTTCTTGTAGGGCCCCCAGTAGTGGTCTCCCCTCTTGTAGGGCCCCCAATAGTGGTCTCCCTCCTTGTTGTGCACCCCCCCAGTAGACACAAGTAATAAAAAAATAAAATAAACACTTGAATCCCCACTTCCACCGCCTCCATCTGCTCCTCCATCTGTCCTCCCAGGCCGGCCCGCTCTGCATTATGCCCGTCTGTCTCTCCCATTACCCACTGCAGGAGCCAGAAGATGGAGCGGCTCCGGCAGTGGGCGCAGCAGCAGTCAGTGAGAGTCTGACAGACTCTCATTGGCTGCTACTTAAAACAAACACACAGCTGCCGGAGTCAGCGGCTGTGTCTTTGTCAGTCACTGTGTAGCGCCCGAACTCCGTCTGGTCAGTGCTACACGTGCGGTGCAGGCAGCTGTGTCACAGAGACACAGACTGCCCACGGCCCACATGGTGCTGCGGCCTGGGGGGCACATGGCACCCTGCCCCCAGGCCCAGTCCACCTCTGGTGGGTGGCTATGGTGATGAAACTATCGAAACAGGCATATTGATTTGCAAACTTCTGAATGTTGTAATTGAAGTTGGCAAATTGGTACACAAAATTTTATTTGCTAGTGCTGTGGTTGCTTAAGATTTTTTATAAAATAGAACAGAGTATATTTTTTTAAAAACATTATGTTTTGTATGATTATAACTGTTATTCTATCCATGTTGTAGTGAAAAAGTCTGGTCCAGCTGTGATTTAATTTCCAACTGCTGTTAACGTTACTTATTTGGAGATTTCGGCATACTGCCAGAACTGTGGAGCAAATCCAGTGTTTTACTAATCACATTTTACATTAAAACAAAACATAACTATGTTGAATCATACTGACAGCCTTTCATGCGAAAGGATAAAAACATGTGTTATATCTTATAGGCAACAATCAAAACGTTAGTGTAACATTGAGCATCTGCAGCAAAGTCATTTATCAATAATTAAAAAAGAAAAAAGCATACAATAAAGAAAAGTAAGCAATATTAATATATTTAGAAGCATATATGAGCATTGTAGAGTTATTATACATGAGCAGTGTTATAAGTTAGATCAACTATATTGAATTATTTTGTGGTGAGTAGTAGAACAATATCACCATTCAGCATATTAGACACTATACAACATATTGTACTTCACTTAATAAATAACATATTCTACAAATGAATTTGGAGTTTTATGTCATGCATAGAAACATCCCACTTGCAGCATTGTGTATATAACATAGGGATGTCTCTTATAATGTAAAATAGAGGACTTATTATCCCATGTATCATAAATAATTTAGTGCATTAATAATAATATGCTGATAATCATACTACAATTTACTTTAAATATTCATAAAGCCATTAAAAAAAGTAATTGTTGTGGAGCTATTTAGCTATTTAAGCAAACAGCAGGAAAATGTACATTACATTTTGGTTTAATTAGTGTTTATGAAAATCTAAAAGTCTTTTCAGAGCTAAAAATAATTGCAGTACATGAGTAAACAATGATGAATTACTGCTCAAGAGATGCCTAAAGAATTCCCTGCAAATATATTCTTGTAAATATAGTTTACTTTTGTAGAGAAAAATATTTCCAAGGTGCTGATTTGCACTGACAGCATTTCAAGGTTGTCCAAACACCAAATATATGTGGCTTGTGTCTTGTTTCCATTGTTGCTCGCCTCTACTAGACAGCTCTATACTTGTGTAGAAAAGGAGTAAGGAAGTACTGTATACTGTATGCTTCCCAACCGCAAAATCAAAAGTAAATACATTGTTATAAGTACAGTTACTAAAGTATGGTAACCGTTAACAAGTAATGCTAAACAGCAGGACTGTCATCACGGGAGACAAAGCTAACTCACACTGGAAGTGCATGGGATTGGCTGTTAAAGGGTTTGGCATATACCCAGGTTCTGAAGCTTGCTAACTGCTAGAGTAATCTGTAATCAATATCTATCAGACTGCTCCCACAATCATGCTTTGTTAATAGTGTCAGAATGCAGAAGGCCAACAACATCTTGCATGTGCCCAGTGCCGCTGCAACTACAGATGTGTCCTCATACATCTATCCTCAAATCTCGTCCAATAGTCCCAATATTATGTAAAACAATAACTCAAATTCTTTAGGCAATATCATTATCAATATCAAATATATTTCCAGATTCCAGCAATACTGTCAGACTAGTATTTGTTTGTGAACTCGGTGTCTGATATTCGACTGTGTTGGTGTCTGGAGGCGTGTACAGAAAGCTGGCAGGTCTAAGGAGACCTCCTGGCATGTAGTGAAAGGGAATCGAACCTGGGTCTCGGCAGAGAGATACGGGATCGTACCGACTAGACCACCAGGAATGTCGGTGTTGAAGACAAGTTGTTATGTGCAATCAGAGGAGAGTGTGACAGTAGGATGACCAGGCTGATACTGGATTAGTACTGTAGACATATAATACTGTAACCGGAATGCTGGAGTGGTAGGTGATGACACCGGGAACGTCATCTAACGAAGCAGGAACCAGGAACACTCACCAAGTAGTGAGAATGGCATACACAGGCGAGTTGTAGGTTCGGCTAACAGGAACAGGTAGGTATTCTTTGTGCAAGTAGTGGGAAAGCTGCCTCAGACAAAGACAGAACCAGTTTCAGACTGGACACCGGAATGGATAGTGGATGATAATACCAGGGATGGCATCGAATGGTGCAGGAACCAGGAATGCTCACCAGGTTCGGATATCAGGAACAGGCTGAGATTCTCTGTGCAGCCAGTGGAATAGCTGCACCCGGTGTAGATCACTTCCAGGAGTCCGTGTAGCAGAAGGAAGCAAAACTGCACAAACAGGATACAAGTAAGCAACAGGAGCTCAGTATAGGTCACTCAGTAGGAACTGAGTTTAGACATTGTACTGGCAATTAAGTAGAGTAAGCAGCTGGGATATATACCCTTGGGTTACCTGGGATAGGCTGAGCAGAGACAGATGGTACGGTGAGGCTCAGGCTATCACTTGATTGGCTGTTGCAGACAGGTGATCGGGACTTGTCACTGCAGTGTGAGGTTCTGGTTTTGTTGTGGGCCCAGGGTGGTGATAGGAGCAGACACTGAAGCTGGTTTAAATGAAAAGGTGGAACTTTCAATGAGTGGTTTGATAGACATGAATATGCCAAAATCTAAAGTCCAGATATAGCACTAAGGGCTTTATTCAGACCCGGTCACAATCATTGAGTGCTCGCAACCGGGTCGATGTTTGCCCACTGGGCATGCGCATGTCTGAGCCGGCTCTGATGTGCGTATGCGTGAGACTGGGCTAGTGACGGGTGCTCCATCGCTACGGGTCTTGCACCAAAGGGGGCGAGCTGTCGATGGTGATTGACAGCTCACCCCATTTGGGAGGCGGGCAGGGGGGGTGGCCGGCCAAACAGAGGCATTCCCGACGGAACGCTTGCCGTTTGGGGGTGGCCCCACTGACATCAGCAATGATGTCAGTGGGGAGCTTCCTGCTCGATCAGAGCAGGAAGCTCCCTCGGGCTTGCGCTGCTGAGACCCAACCTTAGGGTCTCGTCGCAAGCCCCGATGGCTGCAATGGTCCTGAACATCGCGACCATCAACCTGGTCGCTTGCTAGAGCTGTCGGTGGTAACCCACAGCTTAGCTAGCGACCAGGAGGCCGCTCTTCACACCACAATCGGCCGCACTCATTCAGAGCGACCGCTTGTATCTAGCGATCGACTCTGAATGATGGCCTAAGTGCACTTGGGAGCTGTAGTGAAGTAATGGGAAAAAGTCCAGTTAGTGACAGGCAATGAACAATGTCCAGGAAGTGACTGGTTAATAGAGAATGTTCAGGTAGTGGCAGACAATGGGAACTGTCCAGGTAGTGACTGGTTAATAGGGAAATGTCCAGTTGATGACAAGCTGGAGAAATCAGGTGTAGTGACTGAAATGAAGAATGCAGGCTGAGGAAGGATTATCCAGCAGAGTGTCAGTGGAGGCAAGGTGCAGGGTGAACAGCAGACTCAGGTACTCAGGCAAGGGGAGGGTAATGGAGGATAGTCCAGCAGGGTTGGAGCAGACAAGCAGGTAGGCAGGTAGCTTATCACAGGAAACAGGTGGTGAGCACAGGGAACTCTCAGCTATGCTGAGAAACACTGGCAATGAAGTGAGGCTCTGAATCTCCCTAAATACCAAGTGCTGTGCCGTGACTGGCCAGAGAGAGCATGTGACAAACCAGGATTGGGCGATTAGGTCACGTGACCAGAGGCAAGATGGCAGCACCCATACCGGAGCGGAACGGAAGCACCACCAGGCCTCACCAGCCCAAAGTGACAACATGCCCGCACAGAACCACGCACATCCAAAGCCCCTCGCCAAACACCAGCATCACCGCCAGATGCCCCCCGCCATAGTGACCTCACAGGTAATACCTATCGACCACCATGCCAAGAAACTCTGGTCGTGACATGCAATGCTCTGTAGCAGGCTTAGATCTTGCTTGAGGCCTAGCAGACCAAGAATCACTGAAGCCTGTGCGTCTGGGATGTGATAGAGGACACTGGCAAATTTGGTAAGTGACAGGGCGGCAGAGGAAACAGACCCAGGTTGTGGCAGTACCCACTCCTTGAGGTGTGGCCTCAGTACATCTCTTTGGCTTCCCAGGAAACTTGGCGTGAAAGCTGGAAACAAGACGAGGAGCATTAACATCTTCAGAACTCACCCAGGATCTCTCCTCGGGACCATATCCTTTCCAATGGACCAGATATTGGAGTTTCCCATTATGACATTGAGCATTAACAATGTTCTCAATCTCAAATTCAACCCCTCACTGGGTCTTGACTGGAGGAGGTTTTGGTGGAGAAGATTGGAACCTGTTGAGAATAAGAGGCTTGAAGAGAGACACAAGAAAGGAATTGGGGATCTTGAGTGATGGAGGAAGCTGTAAATGGTATGCCACTGATTGAACTTCCTTCCAGATTTTTGAAAAATATGCAGAGATGCTTTGGCTGCTGGTACATCAAATTTTGAAGAGACTGAAACTCAGGGATACGAAGATGTTGCCCGTAGACTTTTAGGATGGGAGTGGTTCTAGATGAAGTGTGGTATGAGTTGTTATGGCCAAATTCAGCCCATGGCAGAAAATCAATCCAATCATCCTGAGAGGAAGTAATATACATATGCAGGAAGGCGTCTAGGCCTGGTTGACCCTCTCAGTTTGTCCATTGGACTGCGGGTGATATGCTGTGGAAAACGTTAATTGAATCTGTAAGGAAGAACAGAGAGCTCACCAGAAACGAGCAATGAACTGTGACCCCCTGTCCGAAACTATTTCTTTGGGTAGACCATGGAGACAAAATATTTCAGGAATGAAGAGCTGAGAGAGACATGGAGCAGATGGTAATCCTGATAGACGTATGAAGTGTGCCATCCTCGAAAACCTGTTGACTTCAACCCATATGGTGGTAAATCCCTTGGAGACTGGAAGGTTGGTAATAAAATCCATGGATATATGGGTCCATGGTTGTAGTGGCATAAGCAGAGGCAGTAATGGTCCAACAGGCAGCTGGCACACTGAGAGCATGAGGATCCAAACTCTTGCACATCAAATTGCATAGAAGGCCACTAGGATCTTTTGATATGTTCCAGAGTCTTTTTGACGCCTGTATGGCTGGATAACTTGGAGGCATGAGCCCATAGTAGTAGTTGTTTATGAAGTTCAGGGGACACAAAAGTTTTCCTCAGAGGAAGTGTAACCACTTCAGTAGCAGCAAGCACAGTAGGGTTTAACATTGGATATTGTTCAGGAGCTTCTGCTTCCTCCTCAGGGTTCATGGACCGAGATAAGGCATCTGCCTTTCAGTTGCAAGAGCCAGGATGGAAGGAAACTTTAAAATCAAATCGGGAGAAGAACAACACCCACCGGGCTTGTCTGGGTGTGAGGCATTGGCAGTCTTTAGAAACAGCTGATTTTTGTGGTCAGTGAATACCGCCATTGGGAAATGGGCACCTTCCGACAGGTAACGCCATTCTTCAAAGGCCAATTTGATGGCTAAGAGTTCTTTCTCTCCAATTTCAGCAGGCAAGAACTTTTTGGAGAAAAATCCACATGGGTGTAGCTTTTCTTCAGATCTCTGAGATAACACTGCCCCTACTCCTTCAGCGGATGCGTCCACCTAAAGAATAAAAGGCTGAGTGACGTCAGGTTGGCAGAGTACCGGAGCAAAAAAAAAAGTTTGTTTTAATAGCTGGAAGGCCGACTTTGCTTCTGGAGACCATTGCGTGGGTTGGCACCCTTATGGGTTAACAAAGAGATAAGAGCTGTCAAGGTAGAAAATCCCTTGATAAATTTCCTATAGTAGTTGGCGAAACCCAGGAATCTTTGAATGGCTTTTAAGAAATTGGGTTCAGCCCAGGAAAGTACTGCTTGAACCTTTTCAGGATCCATCTTGAGGCTGGTACCTGAAATGATGTATCCTAGAAAAAGAATGCCTGGTACTTCAAACACACATTTTTCGATCTTACAATAAAGCTGGTTAGTACGAAGTCTTCAGAGGACTTCTTTCACTTGGTCACGATGAGTAGCAAGGTCACTGGAAAATATAAGGATATCATCCACGTATACAATTACTGAGTGGTACAGGAAGTCATGGAATTTTTTTTCACAAAATGTTGAAATACAGCTGGGGCATTGCTCAGGCCAAAGGGCATGACGAGGTATTCATAGTGCCCATCTCTAGTGTTGAATGCCGTTTTCCATTCGTCACCCAAGCGAATAAGGATTAAATTGTATGCACCCCTTAGATCCAATTTTGTGAAGACAGAAGACCCCTTCACCTTTTCAAAGAGCTATGTAATCAATGGTAATGGGTAGCGATTCTTGATGGTGATTTCATTGAGTCCCCTATAATCAATACAGGGGCGAAGTCCACCATCTTTTTTCTTAACGAAGAAAAATCCTGCACCGGCAGGAGAAGATGAAGGTCAAATGAATCCTTTGGCAAGATTCTCTTGGATGTGCTGGTCATTGATTTCATCTCTGGCATGGATAATGGATAAGTACGACCTCGGGGAGGCATTTTTCCAGGTAGTAACTCTATTGTACAATCACATTTCCTGTGGGGAGGCAGAATGTCAGCCCCCTGTTTGCTGAAAACGTCCAGATAAGAATGATATTGTGATGGTAGTTTTTCAGCCAGGGCGGTATCAGAGGCCCGGATGGGGACCACTTTCTCCAGACATGCTTTAGCACAGTTCTTACCCCAAGAAATGATATGCATGGTAGACCACTCGACCCGAGGGTCGTGCTTCTGTAGCCAATGAAGTGCGAATACAATAGCATGGGTAGCTTTAGGAATGACAAGAAATGCCATCTCTTCAGAGTGCAATGCTCCTACCTGGAGTTTAACAGTTGATGTGCAGTCAGTGATTGAGCCATGAGGAATCAGACTGCCATCCAAAGCCGACAGTGATATTGGATGGGACAAAGTCACTGAGGGTATATGATGCTTGATGACATAGCTGTGTGTTATAAAGTTCTCAGCAGAACCAGAATCCAGGAGAGCAGGGAGAGAATAACGTTTATTGTCAAGAATAAGAGTCACAGGAATCACAGAGTCAAGTGGATGAGAAGAGGGATGTATTCCTCCTAATATTTTCCCTCTCTGAGAGATTAGGAGTGACCATTTCCCGGTCGTTTGGTACAGGAAGAAATCATATGTTCAACTTCACCACAATATAAACATAATTTCAACAGATGTCATCTTTGACATTCTTCAGGCGAGAGACAGTGCTTATCAATTTACATGGGCTCCGTATCAGGTGTAGAAGAAATCCCCTTGTTTTTGCTTCTTACACCAGAACGCTCTTGGAGGTGTAAGTCAATATTAATGCACAAAGAAATAAGGCCCTCCAATTTGGATGGAAGATCACAAGTTGCCAATTCATCCTTAATTCGGTCAGAAACTCCATTCCAGAATGTGGCAATAAGAGCTTCCTCATACCATTGCAATTCAGATGCTAAAGTTTGAAAATTAATCATGTATTGACCCATAGATTTACTGCCCTGGTGTATCCGTAATATGTCTCTCGATGCTGATGTAGATCTTCCAGGCTCGTCAAATATCTTGCGGAAGGTGGTAATAAAGTCAGTATAAAGAGAGAGTAGTGGGTCAGATCATTACCATAATGGGGATACCCAATCCAGAGCTGGACCCAGGAGCTGAAGACATTGCGCCAGCTGGCGACTTGTTACTTCCAGACCCTCCAGATGTCCCGCAATATTGCTGAGAAGGTCCGCTGTAAGGCGAACACTTTCGGCCGGGTCCATGTGGCCAGTACAAACTGTCAGACTAGTATTTGTTTGTGAACCTGGTGTCTGATATTCGTCTGTGTTTGTGTCTGGAGGCATGTACAGAAAGCTCGCAGGCCTAAGGAGACCTCCTAGCATGTAGTGAAGAACACTTCCCTGACCGGGAATCGAACCTGGGTCTCGGCGGAGAGATGCCGTATCGTACCCACTAGACCACCAGGGATGTCCGTGTTGAAGACAAGTTGTTATGTGCAATTAGAGGAGAGTGTGGCAGTAGGTTGACCATTCTGGATTAGTACTGTAGACATATAATAAAA
This sequence comes from Taudactylus pleione, assembly GCA_031769625.1. NCBI lineage: Eukaryota > Metazoa > Chordata > Amphibia > Anura > Myobatrachidae > Taudactylus > Taudactylus pleione. The sequence goes on along the minus strand of JAUIMM010001042.1, from coordinate 195,209 downwards.
ACACTCTTCTTACTGTAACTGGTATGCTGGAGTGGTAGATCTTGGCAACGTTTTGACCAGGCTGGGTTGTCGCTGTAGTCCAGGATCCAGGAGCACTCAGATGGTAGCAGGACCGGATGCAAACAAAACACTGGAATGGTTGGTAGGTGATGATACCAGGAATGTCATCTAACGGAGCAGGAACCATTAACACTCACCAAGTAGTGAGAATGGCATACACAGGCGAGTTGTAGGTTCGGATAACAGGAACAGGTAGGTATTCTTTCTGCAACTAGTGGGATAGCTGCCGCAGGCATAGACAGAACAGAATTCAGACCGGATACCCGAATACCCAAATGGATAGTGGATGATGATACCAGGGACGGCATCGATGGTCCAGCTCACCATGCAATGAGAATGGTATACACAGGCGAGTGGCAGGTTCCGATATCAGGAACAGGCTGAGATTCTCCGTGCAGCCAGTGGAATAGCTGCACCAGGTGTAGATCACTTGCAGGAGTCCGTGTAGCAGAAGGAAGCAAAACTGCACAAACAGGATACAAGTAAGCAACAGGAGCTCAGTATAGGTCACTCAGTAGGAACTGAGATTAGACATTGTACTGGCAATTAGGTAAAGTCAGCAGCTGGGATATATACCACCTGGGTTACCTGGGATAGGCTGAGCAGAGACAGATGGTATGGTGAGGCTCAGGCTATCACTTGATTGGTTGTTGCAGACAGGTGATCGGGACTTGTCACTGCAGTACTCTGTAGCAGGCTTAGATCTTGCTTGAGGCCTAGCAGGCCGAGAAACACTGAATCCTGTGTGTCTGGGATGTGATAAAGAACGCTGGCAGAATCGGTAAGTGACCCGGCGGCAGGGGAAACAGACCCGGGTTGTGACAAATACCCGTCTTTCTTGAAACATTCAGATCCAAGATTTCCTATTGGACAGTTTAACCACTTAACTGACAATTATTTTTTTCTAAAAGTTACAGCAAAAATTGTCAATTCTTGAAAAAAATATTAATTTAGTCTACAGTCTATTATTGCAAGCATGTAAATAGGTCTTTTGTTATATTACCCCTCACCCCCCATTCTCAATTTATTCCCCAGTAACAATAGATGTCACAGTGCCATTGCCTCCCCTCCACCATGGTAATAGATCCCCCAATGACATTATCTTCCCACCCATGTGTCCACAGATGCCCACTGAAGAATACCCCCTCCCCTCTCCAGAGGAACTTGTCATTAAATCCCCCCTACCCCCAGTGCAAAAAAACCCTCCTTTGTGCCATTTACCCCACCCCATGTGGTTACAGATCACCCTCAGTGGTCATGTATTACTCCCTCTTGTCATTAACCCCCCCATAGCGGAACAAGTTGCTGATCATCAGTCATCCTGCAATAGTGATCAGAGGGGACTCAGTTATCAACATGATATATACAGTTTCCAATTATTACATTTAACATAGTTCAGCAATAATTTTTATAAAAAGAGTTCTCTCTAGGGAACATTAGATGTCAGTACAGCACTTTCAACATTATCAGAGTACTGTGAGATTTCTGTTCTAGATCAAAGTTACACTGAGACCTATCTGTTTATTTAAGTTGAAACATTGCAAAACAGAATGTATAACAATTACAGGATATACAACAGAGTATTAGGATTACACCACATTATTTTACGCAATTATCATATTGAAGATAAATTGTAACCATTTAAGACCATATTAATAAACTGTAAATATAAACATCCAATTGTGTTGTATGAATGCTCTTCTGTGTTCTGCCTATTTGTCCAGAATGGGAAGGGGGGTTTAACTTATTTTTATTTTTTGTCTCAGATTGTAAATACAATATGTAAAGCTGAGATGAGTTTGAAAATGTGATGAGCAAATGAATAAAGTAAGTAAAGGTAGAGAGTCCGATAGTTTGTCCACCTGAGGTCATATTTTAATTTACTTTCAAAATAATTTTCATTGAATCAAGTAAATAAGAATACATAACATAGTATAATAATGTGACAATCAGCATGGATGATTTTTGCAATTTACTAGGCATTGGACCCCGTACCTGGTGACCACTCTCTAATGATATTTGACATTAAACATTAGCATTTGATATGTTGCTATTAATGCAGCAAGGAATATAGAGACCACAGAAGCATAGTAAATATGTTGGCTAAAACAATACAGACTTGGTAAGAGGGCAGCAGTGTCAATTTGGTAGGCACCGCTGTCAAAGTCACAACTGAAGATCTGGCACACAGAAGTATGATAGTTAAGATGCAAGCAATGGTCAAGATCAAAGCCAAGGGTCTGGTAAATATATAGTAAAGAAGCCGCAAAGTCATCAAAGCAGGGTAATACCAAAACTGTATAAAAACATAAGAAAAAGGCAAGATGTGTGGCCGAGAGTAAGCTTTGGTTGGATACAGGATACAGCAGGGAATAGGTAAACACTAGACAGAAGTGCAGAGATTCTATATTTTACAGCTTATTAACTGTAAATATAGCAATTGAGGTGTGCTGGGCACTAAAGATGATGCAAACCATTGCTTGATGAAAGTATTTTTAGTATAGCCATTTAGTGTACTCTGCCCACTACAGTGACCAGCAACTGCTGTCGATGACTTGGAAACATTGGACTTATACATGGCAGAGCATTTTTCATACAGGCTACAGTAGTTTTGAGAATGTACGTGGTTTTGTGCTGAACTATGGAGCCTGTTATGGCCAGTGCTGCTGTCTGTGATTGCTGTTCACAACAAGCAACTAGCAGGTGCTCCAGGCTTTTTGGGCTGCCGGGCATAAAACACTTTAGCTAGGGAGTTGTCATGTTTTCAGCTGGTTGCTATAACTTTTCTATAGAATATTTGAGGGTCTATGATCTTTTCCACTACGAATTCCTAATTTCAATGAACCTTTATAATGTACAGTAGGTATATGTGTATGTCTAGAAAGGAGGGGAAGGGGGATGTTGGATTATATGAGTAGGGGACTCTGAAGGACCTGAGATAAATTAATTATTGGCGATTACAGTGCATTGATATTGGGAAATGAAGATTCATCACAGAGGTTGGTCTAGACATGACAGTGAAGAGACCAATACATTTGTCTGCCAAATTAATAGAGGAGTCTTTGTCACCCCTTTTCTGGCAAGGAAGAGCTCCATCATTGGACCCTGGGGCATCTACCTCTGAAAAGAAAGCATCAACAGGATTTGATTTTAAGTTACAAAAAGCTTCTCTCCGGAAACAGACAACTGGAAAGGAACTCCCTTATGAGTCAGAGAAGTGATTGTTTGTACAATTTTGGAAAAGTTCTTTGTGGTTGGGTCCCAGTCTTGTTACTGGCTCCCCACTCCCCCACGTGGCTAAGATGGTGGCAGCAGCACTCAAGAGATTAACCCTTATGCCACAGTGCTGTTTTCACATAGACCAATCAGCATTAGTTTTCATTTTCAAAAGAATTCCTGGCACCTGAACCCATATATTTCGATTTTTAAAAAAATATATTGTTATGTGCCGCAGCCCCGGATCACCTGAGGTGGCTGCGGCTAGGCAGTAGTTTAAATTCAAGTGCACTACACATGGGGACAGTGTACAGAAACCATTGCAGCCAGCACTGAGTTGCAGATTGCTGGGGACTGGGGGAGTATCTCCTGATACTGCCAGCACTAGAATGGTTAAACCTGCCACCCTCTGCCATGGGGTGGCGGGTGTAGCCCCGGGCTATCAGCCTAGGCTAGGGGTACCCTGGAGAGGGAGACCCCTTTATTGGAGGGGTCTCCAACTCCGCAGGGATCCCTGGCCTGGGCTGACTAGCGGTCAAGGCTGATGCTGCGGCTGGGGGGCCCGGTGATAGGGCTCCCCTGGCTCTGGCATCAGTCCCCCATTATAAAGGGTCCAGGGCTGGTTCTGTGAATTACAGGGAGACCCTACACAAATTTTTCCCTGTAATTCCAGAACTAGCCCTGTTGTGGTACAGGGAGACCCTATACAATTTTTCCCTGTACTTAGTCAACCAGATCTGGGTTTTAACAGTCTGGGGTTGGTTCTGTTTTGGGGGGGTACCTCACGTCATTTTTTTTTACTTTGAACTCTTTATTTACTTTTTACAGTCAGATACATGCAGGCATCTCACTGATGTCTGAGCAGTGTGGTTAGGTCAGAACACCTTAAAGTGCTTTGAGGTGCAGAGAATGTGCAAGAATCACTGAATAAATAAATCAATAAATCAATAGAGCAATAAATACGTCTACCAAATAGATCTAGACCATAAAAAGGTAATTATAAATATACAAATCCCTTGAAGAAGTCTGCTGTTGACGAAACGCGTTAGAAGCTCGCACCCCACCTGACCATACCCTCCATATATATGAAATAAGATAAGCTTTTCATTTTTATCAAACTTTGTATTTATCTCTATTTTTTATTAATTTTTTTATTTGTATAGTTTTTTACTAATGTCATTTATGTCTATCCATTTCTGTTTTTATGTTGGTTGTTCCTATTAAATTTGTATTTTTATAATTACCTTTTTATGGTCTAGATCTATTTGGTAGACGTATTTATTGCTCTATTGATTGATTTATTTATTTATTCAGTGATTCTTGCACATTCTCTGCACCTCAAAGCACTTTAAGGCGCTCTGACCTAACCACACTGCTCTCACATTATTTTAAAAGTCACAGACCACGACTTAGACTGATTAGGTTGAGCTTACACCCCATTTGTTGTGGGGGAATAGGCTTTGATTCTAATTGTATTATTTACACATTGTTATTTAAGGTACATCACATACCACTGGCGCTGTAAAACCTTATAGACACATCTCACTGATGTCTGCCTGTATCTGTGTGAGAACAAACCGCTCATGCTGAAAGTGAAAGCATGAAGCAGTTCTATGCTGTCGGGGATTTGCAGTTTGGTTTGAAGTGTGATTTGCCGTTCTATTTGTACATGAACATGCCAAATCGAACAGCAATTCGCTGTTCAAAACTGACTGAAATTGATTTTTTTTGCAAATCGCAAAACAAATCGAACTATAGTAAATCTGGTAAAATCACTGGTTTTTCAAAATTCGATTTGAGTCGGTTTGAGAAGAGTTAAATCACTCTTCAAATCGACCATCAAATCGACCTTTGATAAATTTACCCCCAAATGTCTTCCATCAGAAGCCTCCTGCATCAAAGTGGTATCATGAGGTGCAGGGAGAGCTGTCCAGCACATTCCTCTAATTGTTTCACTGGAGTTTCAAAGAGCTCTTACTAGCTTACCTGCTGTCTGAGGATCCTGACTCCTTGCCCCTGGAGCCTAAATTTGTCCAGAGAATCCTGGAAGTAAGTTTTGGAGGGAACCATCACCCTCCTCCAGACTTGCTGGTACTTTGGGTGTGATTACCTGCCCAGGTGGTCTCAGGCCCAGAGGAGTGACCACTCCCCACTGTCCATTAGGGACAATGTTAGATGTGTGCATGCACAGCACATGCACAAAAACTTGTGATCGTCTGGTAGAGTGAGGTCATCTGGTCACATTATTTATATATTTTCTGCAGTAATTTGAAAAGCTCAGAAACCATTGTACGTTTTTTTGACATGTTTGTTTATAGCTCTAGTATTGAGTCTTGATCGGGTCCATCTTGCCTCCTTCCCTTGGCAAAACGCTGTATATCACAGCATATACAGTCCATGAGCTCTCAAGCACTCTAGGACAGGGGTAGCCAACCCTGGTCCTCAAGAGCTACCATCATGATTTCCAGGCCACCTTTGGATCTGTAGAATGTGTTGGTTAGGAATGAATACACACATGTTTGAAAATGACTACACCAGTGCACCAGCTAGGTGTTCTGGAAAACGTGAACTATTAATAGCTCTCGATGACCGGGTTGGCTATCCCTGCTCTAGGACAACTCATACTGTACATTGACAAAATTATTAAATGTAGCTGGTGCATCAGTGAGGTCAAAAGGCATTACCAAGTACTCAAAATGCTGATAGCACATTTTCACTCATCAACGGGTAGTATGTGGACCAAAATATATGCTCTTCTGTAGTTTTTTAATTAGCTCAAGAATGACAGTGTGTATCTATGTCTGAAGCGTACATGGTAACCTACACATGGCCAAAGACCTCTGCCTGTCTTGTCTACAAAAAAGATGTTGATAATGAGGATTGAGGATAAAATTAAAGTACATTTTTAAATTGTCATTAATATACACCTTTTTAGAATGTTCAATTCTGGTACAGAAAAAGTGTACATCAGAATAAAAGGGCAATCATAGTAATTATGAGGTAGTAAAGTTTTAGCTTTGAATTCCTGTCACTGGAGTGGGAGTCCCAGGTCACTTTGTCATATAAACTACAGTTAGATCGCTGCAGTGTTGTAAACTCAGGAGTTGGATCCCACTTGCTGGTGGTTAAAGGGCTAAACAAATTTCAAAGCTAGTGGCTCAGTACACTGGTTATCAAACAGATTTGCAAAGCAGATAGCCACAGGACTAAGCAGAGTTGTAGTCAGGAAAAGTAGCAAGGGAATCAGAGCCAAAGAGACAGTTAAAATCCAGGAAGTTTTAAAAGCAGTCATAACAGAAACAGCTAAATAACAGATAAGACCACAATATTCATGCCATGATTATATTGACTTCCTACTTTATATTCCAACCACCTGCACGAGATTGACTATGGCCAGAAAGTGGGCTGATAGAAAACATACTCTGGATACTCGAATATATTTAAGCAGGAACCTAAATTAACAATAGATACGGTGGCTCAACTGGCAAAACCATAAAAAAATAGGTCACAAAATCTAGACCTATGGGGTGAATCAGTGCTTTTTCTTACATGAATGTAACACCCTTGACACTGTTCTGGTCACAACAAGGTTAACATGAAGGTGCTGTCACAATCAGCCAGTTTCCAGATACATCAATCTAAAACTGCTGTCAGTGATTATGGTCACATCAGCACTCACAGTTAATATCACAATTTCGATGCCAACATTAAGGGTTAATTCGAGGCAGCCCTTGAATTCTACCTTCACACAGATGATTATTCAAACAATAGTTTCACATGAGTTGGGTATGGGATGCCAGTGCTGATGATCTCTGTGCTCAGAATCCAGATGCCGGATTCCTGACTATGTGAGAATGCCGACACCCGCAGGTAAGTATCCTAACACTAACCCTACCCCTAAACTTAACCCTTTCCCCGCTTCCTAAACCTAACCCTCCCCTCCTGCAGCCTCTGGGGAGGCAGAGGCTGACAGTAGGAAGCAAAGGGTGATTGGTGGGAGACAGAGGGTGATAGAGGAATGTAGTGGGTGACCAGGGGAGGCAGAGGGTTACAGGAATAGAGGCGCACAGTCCGGCACTTACCATGGAGATACATGTATCCACTGAGGCAACCCCTCAAAGTATGGAGCCACCAGGTTCTGGCCACATTATCCAGTGTTCCTTAACTGTTATGTATGTCATACATGACATACTTACATTGCATCCCTTTAGGGATTAATATATTCTGATTTTTTTTTGCTACCAATTTCGTTCTTCCTTTATCCACCTACAAAGTGAAGACTTCCATAGACCAAGCTCACAAGACACTTTTGCTTGGGGAAGGCCTGTCTTTAGCACATGCAGGGTGTTTACGGCCAGATTCAGAGGTGCATACTATGTGGATGCCACACACAAAGCAGCTGAAGTTGTACGTTTGCGCATGCATCCAAGTCACATTGCACATGTGTTTGATGTTTACCACTGTATGATGCAGGTAGAAATAGCACACCGAGATATTCAGTCTCAGTGGCCTTTAAGGGAGGTAACAGAAAAGTGGATAGCCAGGTGCGGGCATGTTGCGGTCAGTGACTGCATATTTTGCTGCAGTTGCACTTACCCTAGCAGCCATGTGCAGATGGAGAAATTGCACCTCCATAGGGCTGGCTCAATCTGTGAAGATGGGTCCAATGGTGCGTCTTAATGTGTACATTGGCGGGTTAGCACCATAGCTGGTAGTTGTCTCAGTATAAAGCCCTATTGGCTGCATCATTAGCAAAAAGATGCAGTTGCGCTAAAAAGATGCAGTTGCAGCTGCAATAGCGTGCACCTCTGAATCAAGCCCTTAGGTTCTCTATGATCCTCTATTGCTTTCTTTTACCTTTAGAAGACATGTGTTAGCAGTATGCAAAGCTGTAGGCACAGCAAAATTGACAATGTGATGAATGTGCACATGAAGGCAGTTCACAGGCTGTACACATTGTATATGGGTCCATGGTTTATGGAATCGTCTTTGATTGAGTCACCAATGATACAGAAATATCAAATAAATACTTAAAGAATTAATAATAGACTGCAGCAACTGATAAACTTTATTAAAATACTATATAGTATAATATAGATAATTGACTGATGTCATGAAAACTCTATATGAAATGCAGAACAGGTTATTTAAAAAAATTTCCGAATAATACAATATTGGGAGAAAAAAATTTAAATAAAGTATAAGCAACCATATACACAAGCACAGTAAACGCGTGGTCTAGGAACAGTAAATGACATCAAGGGACTGCTGCATAGTTAACCGTAATTTCAGCCCAAAGTGCAGTCACAATATGTATTCACTAAATGCAATATTAATTGATTGTTAATTTGGGACTATAAAAATATCTTTTTGATGGGGGAAACATATATTATTTTATGGCTCTACAAATGTTGCCCATATCCTAAAATAATAATTGGGAGAACAGTTGGCAGGGCAGATGTCAGTCCATTCCTCACTTGCACACCTCTGATTATGCTAGAATGACAACTTTTACTGTCTATGCTTTCCTACAGTATTCTGCAAAATGACATGATTCTCTCATTTAGTCCATATCTGGTGGGTGCCCTAAGTAACAGTTAGGCCATGGTCTAGCTTAGTGGTGGGCAATAAGCGGCCCACCTCTGGCTCCTATGAGGTCCAGTCCCAAAAATAACTCATGATAGTTTGCAATTTAGAAATACTGTGTAATTATGTTTATAATTTGAAATGTTTTAATTGGCATCTCCTCATAGCGTTCACACACAAAAAAAACAGTTTACTTTATTTGCATGTTATGTATATATTGTATTTCCTCTCCCAGAAAACCATTATAAAAACATAAATACAAAGGGCTCTATTTATTAACATTATTTTTACTAAAATAAAGTGAAAAAGGGTGTTTTCACACCCTATTCACATTATTTTAGTATCACCTAAAGTTACTAAAGGGCAGTTGGAGTAGAACCTCAATCGTGGGGGGCGGGGCTTAGTGGCAGTTGCGGGGCTTAGCAACATTTTTTTTGCGAAAATACAGTAATAAGTGTGCGGAGGGGATTTGCAGGGACAGAGCTTTATCGCAAGCTCTGTCCCTGCAAGGGATTTTTAGTAAATCCCTGTGATATTGCCTGAATTCGCAATGCAAATTCAGTCGGTAATATCACACTACAATCTGCATTCAAAATGCGGATTGTAGTAAATAGAGCCCAAACTAATAAATACAAACTATTTAATAATAAGAACACTGAAAATGAAAATCCTGGGTAATTAATTTTAACTGGTAATTTGCTAAACAACTCAGGATTTTTCCCTATGTGAAAGGGTCATCCCGGGACTAAGGCCCTGATTCAGACCCACTCGCAAGCGGCTGTCCGCTCGCAAGTGGGTCGATGGTGTGCGCATGCGCCAGACGCGACGAGCGAAGGACTTTCCTTCGCTCGTTGTGTCTGATCAAAGGCGGCGTGCTGTCAATGTTGATTGACAGCACGCCCCCTTTGGTGGGCGTGCCGGGGGCGTGCCTCCCAGACGGGGGCGTTCCCGAGGGAACGCCTACCATCAGAAGCCGGCCCACTGACATCACTAGTGATGTCAGTGGGAGTGATTTTGGCTCTGATAGAGCCAAAATCACTCTGGGCCTTGCGGTTGAGAAACTCAACCGCAGGCTCCGGCTCGCAGTGGCGATGGTCGCGATGGTCAAGACCATCGCGGCCATCAACCTGCACGCTCGTATAGGCTGTGGGTGGTGACCCACAGCTATACGAGCGTCCAGGAGGACGCTCCATAATTATGGAGGACGGCCCTCATTCAGAGCGTGCGCTCTGCTCAGAGCGTCCGGCTCTGAATCAGGGCCTAAATTCCCGGGTCTCCGACCCTGGTTTTTTGCAGGGTCGTAGACCTGGGAATTAAGTCCTGGGTTGATCCTTTCACACAGGGAAAAAACCTGTTTTTTTTTAGCAAATTACCAGGTAAAAATTAATTAACCGGTATTTTAATTTTCCTGTGTGAACGGGTTATCAAACAGCAAAGGTTAAAATAATGATAGCGCACCTGTGTTTTCTCTAGCTGCTTCCGTGCTACCAATTAATAAAAATTGGGAGAGAGATATGTATAGTAAAGGAAGCGCTTAGAATTAATGAGAACTTCATGTTAAGAAGCTGCGATTAAATATGTATAAGTATGTTCTATGTTTATAATGTTTGAAGTCCTGGTAATCGGGATGCAAACCATAGGAACAATGAGGTGACAAAGAAAAAAATCAATAATAAAGATAGAAATGAATAGATGAATTAAATAAAATAAAATAAAAAAATAAATAGAATCAAATTAAATCAAATCAGCAGTACACATGAATATTTTTATAGCTCTTCTTGACGGGATTGGGAATCCCCTCTGCGAGTGTGCAATGCTGCGGGCGGCTGTCCCTGTCTTACCCTAATCCTTATGGGATGCGGGGTGTTGAAGAGATCTGCCTCTTCCTCTCTCAGGCTCCAGTGACTCGACTGGTCACTTGTCGGCTTTGCCTTGCAGGGAGACTGGCGCTTCGTCCCGTCTTCTGTGCGCGGGTGACGGTGCGCTGCTGCTGTGCTGGCAGATGTCTCCAGCGGCTTCTCTGGCTTATTGCTTTAAAATCTTAGAGCCGTATGGGGGTATGAAGGGTAGGCACCAACGCGTTTCATCCATCCTGGACTTTATCAAGGAAGCTGAGTTGCTGTCAGTTCTCCATATTTGAACTCTTAGGTCTCTTCCCATTAGCAGATTCAGCTTGACCCCAGCTGATAGTTAATTAATTAGGTGAACCTGTCACTTTATTAAACAAATCAATTTAAAAGGAAATATGTTTAAAACCATTCAGTGTCTGCTGATAAAATGAAAATAAATGAATAAATTATAATAAAATGAGTTTGGTCAAATGTACTGGAATAACCCAAATGATAAAAATATAAATGTGAAAATATAAATGAAGAAATGTAAAAATTAAAAAAAAAAAATAATGAAATGAAATAATATAAATTAATACTGATTGAACAAAAATAATAATGCAAATAAAATGAATGAAAAAATAAATAAAAATAAATTAGAATGAATGAAATATGGGTGGGCCTTCAAGGTTGGTGAAATTGAAAAATGGGACAATAAAATGCAATGTATAGTAAACACAGACTGGATCCCATTGGGCCCCATTGATATGTGATTCAATGATTGAATCACATTGAATCACATATCATTGAGGCCCAATGGGATCCAGTCTGTGTTAACTATACATTGCATTTTATTGTCCCATTTTTCACCTGACCAATTACCTGTTACCACTCCCTATATATTTCCAGGCATAGTAAAGACTCATTGCCTGAACAACTGTGTTCTTTCCTGAGGATCATTCCAGGCTCAATGTTCCCTGTGTTTCCAGAGCTTTCTTCTGTGGATACTTTTCTTGCTGAAACTCAACCATTACCCACTTGTACCATCGCTGTTTGCCTCTTAGTGCTGCGCCTTCCACGCCGCAAACAGATAACCACCAGGACTGTTTACCATCACTGCTGTATACCATCTCAGTGCCGCGGCTTCCATGCTGCACACAGACCTCTTGCTGTTGTCTGCATTCCATCTACCACTGTGCTTCATCTCTCAGCGCCGCGGCTTCCACGCCGCACACAGAGTGATCAACATTGTCTGCATTCCATCTACCGCTGTGTACCATCTATCAGCGCTGCGGCTCCCATGCTGCACACAGACCGCTTCCAACTCCAGCTTCAGTTCTGCCAGTGTACATGCGGTACATACCATCTGCTGTTGCCACACATCTTATCACCTGCATGGATTCCACGGGATTGTGCGGGCATCATCTGGGCTGTGTAGTAAGTATCACTACACTCTGTGGCTGTAGTGGGTTACTGCATAGTCTTGTCAGTGGCTTAACTAGAGCCGGGGGGCTCGTGCCCTGGGCACTGCGGGACTGGAGTGATGGGAGAGACGTCATGAAGTTTCTCTCATAGTACCAAGTGGGACTGAGTGGGAGAGATGGAGGAGCAGACAGCGGCTGGCACGGCAGGAGTGGGGATAAAGGTAAGGTAAGTTAGTGTTTTGTGTGTATATATATATATATATGTCTGTGCGTGTTATGTAAGGGGCACTACTGGGGCACTGAATAGGGAGGACCACTATGGGGGGCACTGTATAAGGGGTACTGCATAGGGGGGATCATTACTGGGGTCCTGCATAAAGGGCACCACTACTGGGGGCCTGCATAAGGGGGACGACTACTGGTGCACTGTATAGGGGGCACTACTGGGGGCCTTCATAAGGGGGATTATTACTGGGGGTACTGTATAAGGGGCACTACTGGGGGCCTTCATAAGGGGGATTACTACTGGGGGTACTGTATAAGGGGCACTACTGGGGGCCTGCATAAGAGGGATCACTACTGGGGGCATTGCATACTGGGGGTACTGTATAAGTGCCACTACTGGGGGCCTGCATAAGAGGGACCACTACTGGGGGCATTGCATACTGGGGGTAATGTATAAGGGGCACTACTGGGGGCCTGCATAAGGGGGACCACTACTGGTGGCACTGCATAGGGGGGACTGTATAAGGGGCACTGCATAGGGGGGCATAGTATAAGGGTGCACTACTGAGAACACTGTATAAGGGTGCACAACTGGAGGCACTGTATAAAGGGCACTACTGGGGGCACTGTATAAGGGTGCACTACTCGGGGCACTGTATAAAGGGCACTACTACATGGGGCATTGCAAGAGGGACACTACTACTGTGGGCATTAAGGTGCATATGGAATGGAAAGGAATGTTCCCAGAGTGATGAAAAATAAGTAATTTTTCAGTGGCCATGGCCCCTGTGGCATGTGACCATGCCCATTTTTCAGCGCGTGCACATAGAGGGGGGTGGGGCTATATTTTTCTACTTGCCATTGGCTCCAAATACCCTGGTTACACCACTGGCTCTTGTCTTGGGCTGACAGTCAGCATTGGGTTTCCAGGTCTGAAGGGCATGATCGGGTCACAGTTTTTTAGCATTGAGTTGTTCAGTACTGTGTGTGACTGAAGTGTCTCTATCCTGAGTTCCCCTTAAGGATTATGGTCCAGGTCTTGCGTCAGAGCTATACCAGGGATTTAGCTTTATTATTTCTTTCCTGGTTACATAAGACTTCGATTCTTGGCTTGGTTCCCAGGTCCAGACTGTACATACTATACTGTTTTGAGTTCAAGTTCTTCTTGTCACTGGAGTAGTTCTCTGGTCTGATTAAGGGAGAGGCTGCTTATTGACTTGGGCTCCTGTTCCAATTCTAGTATCCTTGCATTGCTCCGGTCCGTGATTACTAGTGTCTCTAGTCTGCCAGTAACTGTATTGCCTATGAGTCATGGTATCTTGAAGCCTCCCTGTTTCCTGCACTCCTCAGTTAAATACCCTGGGCCCCATGCCAGAACTACAGAATACCAGAACCGTGACAGTAATGATGAATAGCTCCAGCACTCACGGTAAGTTAGTATGTTAATTATTGGCATCTGTTTGGACACCAATAATTAACATAATGAATAGACCCCATAATGTGAAGACACAGAAGCTGGACTGATTAATGCTGCTGTTTGTGACAGCGGGATGTAGTCCAGAAGCCGACGGTCTAAATCCCGACCGCCAGCTTCCAGACACTGTAATCCCGGTGTGGTACTAATGACAGGTGGTGTGGTACTAATGACTTGACGCCTTTCATTAACCAGATGCCAGAAGACCGACGCCCGGCATACCGAGAGAAGGTAAGCTGGGCGCGGGCAGCTGTGGGGGAAAGAGGGTTAGGTTTAGGGCTCCCAGGGGTACTTAGGGTTAGGCACCCCCCCAGGAGGGTTAGGGTTAGGCTAGGGGAAGGGAGGGTTAGGCGCCTCCCCGGGAGACTTAGGTTTAGGCAGTGGGGAAGAGGGGGGTTAGGTTTAGGCACTTACAGGGGGGGATTAGGGTTAGGCACTTGGGGGGGAGGTTAGGGTTAGGCACCCCTAAGGGAGGGTTAGGGTTAGGGTAGGGAATTAGGTTAGCGACACTTACCTTAGGACGATCGGGATTTTCACCCTTGCCGAGCAGCCGCTGTCGGAATTTGAATCGCCAGCATGCCTCCGGCGGTAATACTTACCACACCCGTGACAGCATAGCAATCCATCCTCTTCTGTAGTTTTTGCAAGACCAATAAGCTTTGATGGAAATAACCTACTTCTGCTTTTGCCAAGGGGAGAATATGGGGGATTGTATATGTGAAAATGGGAGGTTGTCTGAGGGTCATATGTAACAAGAGGACAAGGTACGTGTCACAAGTGATGAGGGAAATGGGCCTACATGGGTGTAATACTGGGGTAACAGGCATAGCAGCTGCTATGGAGTCTGCAGCTAAGTTCCTTAGCTCCATGAGACTGTCATCTATGCTGCTCCAGGTTCTATTCTCATCAGCCAGGAGAATAGTGTGGTCAATGGTCAGTATTGAGCTTCCTCTTGTGTGACCACTAACACAGCAAAGCAGATGATGCCAGCTGATGTACCATTCTAGGGGTTAAATTTACTAAAGTGAGAGTAATTATAAATGGAGATGTTGCCCATAGCAACCAAACTACTTAACTAGCAACTTCTAGAAGATAATTGCTAGAATCTGATTGGTTGCTATAGGCAACATCTCCAGTTCTAAAAACTCTCACTTTAGTAAACATACCGTATCCCTAGGGCTCCAAAGCTAAATTCTGAAAGGTGAGAAAGGAATGTGTTGGATCAGGGGTGTATGCAGGGCCGGATTAAGGTCTGTGGGGGCCCCTGGGCAACAAACATGTGGGGGCCCCTATTAAATGTGACGAACTGGGGGTATGCACAATGGGGACCCCAGTAGTGTCAGTGCCCACTGTGGTAGTGCTCTGTATGCAGAACCCACAGTAGTGGTGCCCTTTATGCAGTGCACCCAGTAGTAGTGTCCCCAGGTGTGTTACCCCTTATGCAGTGCCCCCAATAGTAATGCCCCCAGAAATGGTGCCCCCAATAGTAATGCCCCTAGTTGTAATGCCCCCTGTAGTAATGCCCCTTCCCAAGTAATGCCCCCTGTAGTAATGTCCCCCCCGAGTAATGCCCCCTGTAGTAATGCCGAGTAATGCCCCCCAGAGTAATGCCCCCAGTAGTAATGCCCCCCCGAGCAATGCCCTCAGTGGAATAGCCGCTTGCGCTACAAAGAAAAAAAAGTCATACTTACCTTAAGCCGCGCTCCTCTGCACTATGGGAGAGACGTTATGACGTTTCTCCCATAGTGCACTGCCTGAGCTGGAAGCCGGAGCTCACGACTTTAATGTATTTTATCCTGCTTTGCCAAACAAGGGGTTGGGTATGGGATGCCAGCTGTCAGAATCCCGACACCAGCATCCCGACAGGGCTAGCTTACCGACACTTGTTGATCGGTATGCTAACCCTCCCCCTCTCCCTACCCTAACCCTAATCCTTTGGTGCCTAACACTAACCTGTCCCCCTAGTGCCTCTAACCTCCCCCTCCATGCACCCTAAACCTAACCTTCCCCCCTTAGTGCCTAACCGTAACACTCCCCCCAGTGCCTAACCCTATGCCCTAAATCTAACCCTCCCCCTACCCCACTACTTACCTTCGGTATCCCGGCGGTCGGGATGCCGGCGTCGGGATTATGAGGGGCGTCGGGATTCCGGCGACAGTAAAATCAGCGCCGGCATCGCGGCCTCCGGGATATTGACTGTATCCCCAAACAAGTCTAGGTACTGTATGATAAGTGTTCGAAGTGAGAATTAAGAGACACTGGTATGGACAGTTGAAGAGAACATCCAGGGGCATTCTTATATAGAAATAGAAATACCTCTTTGGCTATTGTACTTATATAATTGGACACGGCTATCAGCTTTTCAATCTATATAATATTAAATCCCTGGAGTATTTCTTAATAATAGTGATTGCTCTCTCATGATTCCTGTCAGGCATTGATTGGATACTCACTCTTTGGTGATGTTAATTTTAGCTTTTGGAGCAGATCTCCCTAAAGCTGGGCGCACACTATGCAATATATCCTTCGTACAGCCGATGAACAACATATCGCTAAATACATCAGCTCGTGTGTACAGCCGATGTGTCTGTGAATGACATTGCTCACAGACATATTCTGTCGGCCATGCTGCATGGCAGATGCCAGAGGCTTATCTATAATGGGTGCAGGGTGTGCGGGGCACATGGGCCTCCAGGTACAGGGAGGCCCACGCCGCACACCCTGCACCCATAGGTAATTATACTAACTTCTCCGCCGATTCCCGAAGTGCTGCTCCGCAGCGCTGGACCGCTCACTGGGAAAATGGTGGCTGGCCATTGTCCCAGTGATCTGCGTATGCGCACAAAAGATGTCCCCGGGAAAGTAGGCGCGGACGCCATTTTCCCGGAGATCCGCGCATGCGCTGTAGATTCTGGCATGAAGCCAGAATCTACAGCGCTCAGTGCCGCTGAGCCGCCGTCAGAGAGGAGGGGGACCAAACGGAGGCTGCACACGGGCCTCCTCCTCTCTTAAAACACCCCTGGTAGATACTGATATATCTTGCAAATATATCGGTACATTTCCCTGTGTGTACAGGCGGCCCCAAGACTGCCCATACACTGGCTGCAGGAACCACCGACAATGACGTTACTACCGGTTCCTGTGGTCAGGCATACAGTCAGGTCCATAAATATTGGGACATTGACAGAATTTTCAGATTTTGGCCTCTATTCACCACCACAATGGTTTTGAAATGAAACAAACAAGATATGCTTTAACTGCAGACTTTCAGATTTAATTTGAGGGTAATTACATCCAAATCGGGTGAACGGTGTAGGAATTACAACAGTTTCAATATGTGCCTCCCACTTTTTAAGGGGCCAAAAGTAATGGGACTGTCAACTCAAAAGCTATTTCATGGACAGGTGTGGGCTATTCCCTCGTTATTTCATTATCAATTAAGCAGGTAAAAGGTCTGGAGTTGATTCTAGGTGTGACATTTGCATTTGGAATCAGTTGCTGTCGACTCTCAATATGAGATCCAAAGAGCTGTCACTATCAGTGAAGCAAGCCATCATTAGGCTGAAAAATCAAAACAAACCCATCAGAGAGATAGCAAAAACATTAGGTGTGGCCAAATCAACTGTTTGGAACATTCTTAAAAAGAAAGAACGCACCAGAGAGCTCAGCAACACCAGAAGAGCCGGAAGACCACGGAAAACAACTGTGGTGGATGACAAAAGAATTATTTATCTGGTGAAGAAAAACCCCTTCACGACAGTTGGCCAAATCAAGAACACTCTCCAGGAGGTAGATGTATATGTGTCAAAGTCAACAATGAAGAGAAGACTTCACAAGAGTGAATATAGGGCCTGATTCAGACCCACTCGCGAGCGGCTGTCCGCTCGCAAGTGGGTCGATGTTCTGGACTGAGCATGCGCACGACGGAGGGAGCTCCGTCGTGCGCATGCGCCAGACGCGACGAGCGAAGGAAAGTCCTTCGCTCGTTGTGTCCGATCAAAGGGGGCGTGCTGTCAATGTTGATTGACAGCACGCCCCCTTTGGTAGGCGTGCCGGGGGCGTGCCTCCCTGACGGGGGCGTTCCCACGGGAACGCCTCCCATCAAAAGCCGGCCCACTGACATCACTAGTGATGTCAGTGGGAGTGATTTTGGCTCTGATAGAGCCAAAATCACTCCGGAGCTTGCGGTTGAAAACCTCAACCGCAGGCTCCGGCTCGCAATTTCGATGGTCGCGATGGTCTCGACCATCGCGGCCATCAAAATGCACGCTCGTATAGCCTGTGGGTGGTGACCCACAGCTATACGAGCATCCAGAAGGACGCTCCATTTTCATGGAGGCCGGCCCTCATTCAGAGCGTGCGCTCTGCTCAGAGCGTACGGCTCTGAATGAGGGCCATAGAGGGTTCACCACAAGATGCAAACCATTGGTGAGCCACAAAAACAGGAAGACCAGATTAGAGTTTGCCAAACAACATCTAAAAAAGCCATTACAGTTCTGGAACAACATCCTATGGACAGATGAGACAAAGATCAACTTGTACCAGAGTGATGGGAAGAGAAGGAAAGGAACTGCTCATGATCCAAAACATACCACCTCATCAGTGAAGCATGGTGGTGGTAGTGTCATGGCGTGGGCATGTATGGCTGCCAATGGAACTGGTTCCCTTGTATTTATTGATGATGTGACTGCTGACAAAAGCAGCAGAATGGATTCTAAAGTGTTTCGGGCAATATTATATGCTCATATTCAGTCAAATGCTTCAGAACTCATTGGACGGCGCTTCACAGTGCAGATGGACAATGACCCAAAGCATACTGCAAAAGCAACCAAAGAGTTTTTTAAGGCTAAAAAGTGGTATGTTATGCAATGGCCAAGTCAATCCCCTGACCTGAATCCGATTGAGCATGCATTTCACTTGATGAAGACAAAACTGAAGGGAAAATGCCCCAAGAACAAGCAGGAACTGAAGACATTTGCAGTAGAGGCCTGGCAGAGCATCACCAGGGATGAAACCCAGAGTTCTGGTGATGTCTATGCGTTCCAGACTTCAGGCTGTAATTGCCTGCAAAGGATTTGCAACAAAGTATTAAAAAGTGAATGTTAGATTTAGGATTGTTTAGTTTGTCCCATTACTTTTGGCCCCTTAAAAAGTGGGAGGCACATATAGAAACCGTTGTAATTCCTACACCGTTCACCTGATTTGGATGTAATTACCCTCAAATTAAATCTGAAAGTCTGCAGTTAAATTACATATTGTTTGTTTCATTTCAAAGCCATTGTGGTGGTGAATAGAGGCCAAAATCTGAAAATTCTGTCAATGTCCCAATATTTATGGACCTGACTGTATGTGGTTGCTAATTGGTACAGTAAGCGTGTATGCACAATTCGTTCCTACAGAACACTTACTAAATCGTTGGATTAGTCGGCCCATTGGGCGGTCGGCCAATCCATTGTTCAGGTGTATACCCAGCTGAATTATCTCTGATAGAGGCTGAACTGTGTCTCATTGCAGATTCACTGATCCAATAGGGCAACAATGTTGCTCCACTGATTTCTTATAATCTATTGCAGTTTCACTAAATTTTTTGTTGTTCTCATGTAGCTCAGCTCCTCTTATCTCATCAATAAGCGGTGAATTACACATACTGTAATTGCTATGTGTTATTTAGTAAATGCAATTATGTTCCTCTTATCTCCTGGGAGAGCTGACAGCTATTGTAATATAATAGACAGCCAGAAAACACCTCCCCCAGAAACTGCCAGTCCAGCGTGTGATTAGTAGAAAGCACTTGTTTAGCCAAAGCACTTGATGAGGGCTCACTGGGGGTCACAGATTTTACTGGGGGGGCTGCAGGGTAAAATCTGCCATTGATGGTATGTATGAAATGATAAATTCTAACATGTTTGACAGAATATACAATATTGTAGACAAAGAGGTCTTTCCACTTAGTGGTGAATCGTAATAATCTCTTGGGTTCGAGTCATTGCAACAAGTGTGACAACACGGCACCCCAAACTAGCACAAAAGTGTTCGCAGTCGTATAGGTCTGCAAGCAAAAATGTGCAAATTCGGGCTCAGAGCAGGCCATGAGGGGTGCGAGATGCGGTGCTGTTGTCTGTGCTTTAACACAGTGGCAATGGCAACTCTCACCCTTCGCAGCCAGTTGGATTGACCCCAAAGATTATAATAATAATGAGCAATGAACCAGTAATATGGTCCCATCATATGTCAGGTCACTTCAACCCACCCCGGCTCCTCCCCCGACCTCCCCGTCTTCGCCTCCCTGTTATACTTACCTGTGCTGAAGCAGGATTCTCCTCTGCTGGTCTGTCCCCTACATTTCACAGTAAAAGCCTTTGGTGGGGAGGGATGGGACACAAATGTGCATATTCGTTTCAGTACATACCTTTATCATTAGAAATAGACTATGTATTATTCCTTTGTTTTGTTAGAATATATAAACAACATACCTTTATACAGTATGTAAGCTTTAGATGATTGGTTAATGACACAAATTGTCCAAAACTTTAATACTTAAATTGCTACCATATAGGTCCTGACTCAGAGGTGGACACCAACTGAATGCAATGGCATTGTTGGTGAAGTTGAACCATTATTTGCTACAGTGCAAGAGTGAAAAATAAACCATCGGGTTTGAGTACATCTCTAATTCAGGTCCAGAGTTACAGATCTTAATTCTATAATATTTATAATACTACTACTACCATTACTACTATTACTACTACTACTACTCCCACTGCTGCTACTACTACCATACATGCCTACCCTCCTGGAATTCGCAGGAGGCTCACGATTTTTTGGGTAACCTCCCACACCCCTGGAAAGGTAGGCACTTCTCCCGCATTCTACCCACTTCCTAGTGAAGTGGGCAGAATGGGGAGAGTTTCCGCGGCGGTCGCGGATCCCCGTGCAGGGGGAGGGGCATAATGACGTGATTCTTCATGAATCGTGTCATTTAGCCCCTCCTCCTATTTCAATTTGCGCCAATCGCGGCAATTTCCCATGAAGGGGTGGGGCTTAATGACACAACCCGTGAGACCCCGCCCCATCGCAACCCACCTGCTTTTCCTCCCCGGACTTCTCCCGGGGAGGAGAAAATAAAAGTAGGCAAGTATGCTACTACTACTACTACTAATCAGGGCCGGACTGGGACTAAAAATTGGCCCTGGCATTTAAAGAGCACACAGGCCCACCTCGCGTCAACATCTGGCTCCTGGCATAGACTCCTCCCCTTACTATTCCTGACCCCTCCCACTTCTTAGTCTATGCTCTTACATATATAATTAATATCAGAACAAAAGACAAGTACACATCATTCTCTATTAAAATACATACAACAGAGCACATCCTGCAGGGGAGTCAAACATTTGGTATTGTGTTAGTTCTGTTAAGCTATGTACACACCTATAGATACAGTCAGGTGCATAAATATTGGGACATTGACAGAATTTTCATATTTTGGCCTCTATTCACCACCACAATGAAATTAAACAAACAAGATGTGCTTTAACTGCAGACTTTCAGATTTAATTTGAGGGTAATTACATCCAAATCAGGTGAATGGTGTAGGAATTACAATGGTTTCTATATGTGCCTCCCACTTTTTAAGGGGGCCAAAAGTAATGGGACTATCAACTCAAAAGCTATTTCATGGACAGGTGTGGGCTATTCCCTCATTATTTCATTATCAATTAAGCAGGTAAAAGGTCTGGAGTTGATTCTAGGTGTGACATTTGCATTTGGAATCAGTTGCTGTCGACTCTCAATATGAGATCCAAAGAGCTGTCCCTATCAGTGAAGCAAGCCATCATTAGGCTGAAAAATCAAAACAAACCCATCAGAGAGATAGCAAAAACATTAGGTGTGGCCAAATCAACTGTTTGGAACATTCTTAAAAAGAAAGAATGCACCGGAGAGCTCAGAAACACCAAAAGACCCGGAAGACCACGGAAAACAACTGTGGTGGATGACAGAAGAATTATTTCCCTGGTGAAGAAAAACCCCTTCACAACAGTTGCCAAAATCAAGAACACTCACCAGGAGGTAGGTGCATATGTGTCAAAGTTAACAATCAAGAGAAGACTTCATAAGAGTGAATATAGAGGGTTCACCACAAGATCTAAACCGTTGGTGAGCCACAAAAAACAGGAAGACCAGATTAGAGTTTGCCAAACAACATCTAAAAAAGCCATTACAGTCCTGGAACAACATCCTATGGACAGATGAGACAAAGATCAACTTGTACCAGAGATATGGGAAGAGAAGAGTATGGAGAAGGAAAGGAACTGCTCATGATCTAAAACATACCATCATCAGTGAAGCATGGTGATGGTAGTGTCATGGTGTGGGCATGTATGGCTGCCAATGGAACTGGTTCCCTTGTATTTATTGATGATGTGACTGCTGACAAAAGCAGCAGAATGAATTCTGAAGTGTTTTGGGCAATATTATATGCTCATATTCAGTCAAATGCTTCAGAACTCATTGGACGGTGCTTCACAGTGCAGATGGACAATGAACCGAAGCATACTGCAAAAGCAACCAAAGAGTTTTTTAAGGCTAAAAAGTGGAATGTTATGCAATGGCCAAGTCAATCCCCTGACCTGAATCCGATTGAGCATGCATTTCACTTGATGAAGACAAAACTGAAGGGAAAATGCCCCAAGAGCAAGCAGGAACTGAAGACATTTGCAGTAGAGGCCTGGCAGAGCATCACCAGGGATGAAACCCAGCGTCTGATGATGTCTATGCGTTCCAGACTTCAGGCTGTAATTGCCTGCAAAGGATTTGCAACAAAGTACTAAAAAGTGAAAGTTAGATTTAGGATTGTTTAGTGTGTCCCTTTTCATGTTACGACACACAGTAGTTTCCCTTTTTCACATTACATCTGTGTCCCTTTTTCACATTATGTCACACAATAGTGTCCATTATTTATATACACAAACATGAATATTTGCCCATAGCAAATATTATAAGATAGAAATATTATAAACAATATATTGTATACAATTAATATTAATAATACATGGATCTGCAGGTTTGAAATAGCAACATACTAAAAAGGAATATAGGGAGACAGGAAAAAGGAGGAAAGGGGGAGCGAGGAGGAAAAAAAAAGAGAGGAGAAATTTGAGCAGCTGGGGAGAGAGAAAGAAAGAGGGGACCAAACATAGGAGAATTAGGGAGAGCCAGGAGAGAGAGAGAGGAGGAATAGGAGGAACAGGGGTAGAGAGAGAATTTTGGGAGTCAGGAGAGACATAGGAGAAAAATGGGGAGTGGGAAGAGAGAGAGAAGAAATAGGGAGAGCCAGGAGAGAAAGAGAAGGTTTAGGTTGAACCGGGAGAGAGCAGAAATAGGGAGAGTCACGAGAGAGTGAAGGAACAGGTTGAGCCGAGAGAAAGAGAGGATGAATTGTGGAAGCTAGAGAGACATAGGAGAAATAGGGTGAGCAGGGAGAGAAAGAAGGAATAAGGGAAGCCGGGAGAGAGAGAAGGAATTGGGGAGGCTGGGAAAGACATAGGAGAAGGGAGCTGGGAGAAAGTAGGAAGGAGTTGGGAAAGAATAGAGAGAGGAGGAATAGGGGAAGCCGAGAGAGACATAGGAGAAAAAGAGGAACCTGGGAAAGAGAGAGAAGGAATAGGGGAAGATGGGAGAGAGAGGAGAAATAGGTGTTGACGGGAGAGACATAGGAGAAAGAGGGGAAGCTGGGAGAAGGAGGAGGAATAGGGAAGCCAGGAGAGACATAGGAGAAAGAGGGGAAGTTGGGAGAGAGAGGAGGAATAGGGGAAGCCTGGAGAAACATAGGAGAAAGAGGGGAAGTTGGGAGAGAGAGAGAAGCAAGAGTGGAAGCCAGGAGAGACATATGAGAAAGAGGGGAAGCTGGGAGATAGAGGATAGGAATAGGGGGAGATGGGAGAGACATAGGAGAAAGAGGGGAAGCTGGGAGAGAGAGGAGGAATAGGGGGAGATGGGAGAGTCATAGGAGAAAGAGGGGAACCTGGGAAAGAGAGAAGGAATAGGGGGAGATGGGAGAGAGAGGAGAAATAGGGAGAGATGGGAAAGAGGGGAAGCTGGGAGAGAGAGAGAGAAGCAAGAGTGGAAGCCAGGAGAGACATATGAGAAAGAGGGGAAGCTGGGAGATAGAGGATAGGAATAGGGGGAGACGGGAGAGACATAGGAGAAAGAGGGGAAGCTGGGAGAGAGAGGAGGAATAGGGGGAGATGGGAGAGAGAGGAGAAATAGGGGGAGATGGGAAAGACATAGGAGAAAGAGAGGAAGCTGGGAGAGAGAGGGGGAATAGGGGGAGATGGGAGAGACATAGGAGAAATAGAGGAAGCTGGGAGAGAGTGGGGGGAGACAGGAGAGTCATCGGAGAAAGAGGGTAAGCTTGGAGAGAGAGAGAGAAGGAATAGGGCAAGCCGAGAGAGGCATTGGGCTCGATTCAATTCAACACAAATTTAATAGCGCAAGTAATGAGCTCCAGGAGCTATTCAATTCAGAACGCTGCTAACCCCTCCTCGGATGCAAGCAAAAATCCGACAAAAGTCCAGGCGCAATGCTGTTTTCTACCCTTAGCGCGGTGAAAACAGCATCGCGCCGGGAAGTTTATTTGGAGAATGCCCGTTCTCGCGACTAAACACCGTGTTTAAGGCCCAAGGGGTGAGAGAAGGGCATTCTCTGACCTAACAACGCACAGAATTTAATAGCTCTGGGAGCTCTTTCCCGGCGCTATTCAATACTTGTTGAAGCGAGCCAATAGGAGAAAGAGGGCAAGCTGGGAGAGAAAGAAGGAATAGGGGGAGATGGGAGGGGAAGCAGTCGGGAAGCCGGCGGATGCAATGCCGACCACCGGCCTCCCGACTGCTTAATCCTGGCAAGGGTTAAATGACAGGTGTTGAGATCTCGACGCCTTTCAGTTTACCTACGCCGGGAGACCCGCGCCCAGCATCCCGATCGCAGGGATGCCGGGCGCAGACAGCCCCGGGGGGGGGGGGTGGAGGGCTAGGTTTAGGGCTCACAGGGGGGACTTAGGGTTAGGCACCCCCCTGGGAGGTTAGGGGAAGGGGGGGGCTAGGGTTAGGCACCCCCAGGAAGAGGTTAGGGTTAGGCACCCCCGGAGGAGGGTTAGGTTTAGGCACTTAGAGGGGGGATTAGGGCTAGGCACCCCTAAGGGAGGGTTAGTGTTAGGGGGGGAGGGTTAGGAAACACTTACCTTTTGACGATCGGCATTTTCACCCTTGCCGGGCAGACGATGTCGGGATTTGAACCGCTGGCCATGCGGCCGGCGGTAAATCATACTGATTTCGATGGGAGATAGAGGGTAGGAATAGGGGGAGAATGGATACAGGAGGAATAAGGGCAGGCAGCAGAGTTAAGGAATAGGGAGAGATAAGAGGGGAATAGGGGGAAACAGAAAAGAGAGAGAGAAAAATCAGGGGAGATTGAAGAGAGAGTAAGAAGAGGAATAAGGTGAGATCAGAGACAGAAGGAAATTAATGGCGGAGATGGCAGAGAGAGATACCTCTGGAGTGTGCAGAGTCACCATATGCAGTCCCCTGTGATGCAGCGTCCTGCTGCACTGTGTAGCTGATGCCCAGGTTTCATTAGCAGCATGGAACCCGGAAGTACGCGTCCTCTGAATGCCGTGTACTGTGCCTCAGCTCCTATTGCAGCTCCGCCTCCCATGCAGCAGACTGTCTCCATAGCGCGGGCCCAGATTCCCACTGCCCCCATTGCCGTGGTGCTTGGTCGCGGCCGCGCATTTG
The DNA here is from genome assembly GCA_031769625.1 of Taudactylus pleione. Lineage (NCBI taxonomy): Eukaryota > Metazoa > Chordata > Amphibia > Anura > Myobatrachidae > Taudactylus > Taudactylus pleione. Next base: position 169,606 of record JAUIMM010001042.1, on the reverse strand, counting down.
TGACGTCTGCTTGCTGAGCAAGTCGCCACCCGGGAGGGTGTACTGCCGGGTAAGCCTGGCTCAGCCAAAGCGGCCCATTTGGCCATCGGCCCTTCTGGCATTTGCCAGAAGTGCCCGATAGCCAGTCCGGTCCTGCTACTAATAATAATAATATTATGTGGATGATGCATTAAGAAACACAGATCTGTCATGTCCTCTTTCAATGAAATTTCTGTATATCAATTTTATTTTATGTCTTAATGTATAGTTAGTATACCAATTAAATATTATCTACATACATTATATTACAGATTAGGAAGTATGTTAAGGCTTATGGAAACTAATATGTAGTTATTATTCATACAGTACATTCGTTTGCACCCACTTAGAAGTTCAAGGATCACTGCCTGTAACAAACACTGATACATGATTTCATTCTCAATCTATAGCAGAAATTGCAGCTTGTTGACTTATCGCCAGTGTCAGTGTACAATGACTAAATAAAACAATCTATTTTACATTCAGCAGTACAAAAGTGTACCAGGAAGTTAGGAGCACCATCTGGAAATAGACAAAAGAGGAAATGGTTGCATTTAGCACAAGTTAATTCTACAGAACACTCAACATAATAACTTGTCCAACAAGTTCAAACAGGAATTGTCACAGATGAGTGATAAGTACAACTTCACCTTACTCACTTCTCAGCAGGAAGGACTGGCAGCAGATCAGCAAGTAATATGTTTTTTGTTCATTTATAATTCATTTATAATAAATTGTGCTACTGACAATGCATTTAGGGTTATACAGCAAGTGAGAAAATCAGAGACAAATATTTCCTTTATGACTAGCAAATAGAAATATTAAAATGAGTATGTGGAAATTATAGTGTTAAAACTAAACTCCTTAAGAATAAGTCCATTATACTGTGCAATATTAAACAGCTTATTTTCAATGCAAACCTTCAAGGTGACATTCTCTAGATTAGTATTTTACGATGTGCATTTCCACATTGCTCATGTTAGAGGAAAGACTTGGATGTTAGAGGAAGACTTGGATGTTAGAGGAAAGACTTGGATGTTAGAGGAAGACTTGGATGTTAGAGGAAGACTTGTTTGACACATGGTTTTTCTCTGTAATATGTAGCTTTATGCTAAATTTAGCACTCATATGCCATTATATTATACTAACAATGGGCTAATTCCACTAGAAAAGACGATAGGTTAACAACTCAGCTGGCAGGAAGCTGATAGATTGGTTACTAGATAATAATGACCTCAATATTAGTAGCCAAACAAAAAACTAGTAATTAACCCCTGGTTAAGTGTATTAATTTGGAATAACCTTATATTTTCTCATGCTATAATTAATATAACATACTTCAGTTATCTACAAATATATATATATATATATATATATATACACAGTATAATAACTAGGAAAAACTGGGCACTCCAGCGAAAGGTATTAGTCCATATAGGAGAGGGTACCGGAACCAACTTAGTATAATGTATATATTATCCAAAGGCCGTGCCTACCTCCTTATTTTGGCACTCATACTTCTACATTACCAGACTCAATAACCACATTACACATTGCCATGCATACCCTTCTAGGGGATTCGGTCTGAAGATCTACAGTAAAAAGGTAGACAATGTCTAGATAGACACCAGATATTAGACAGTCAAAAAAGTCGACACATGAATGGTCAACATGTAAGAAGGCCGGCAAGTACAAATGGTCGACAGGGTCAAAGGTCGACATGAAAATGGTCAACATGAAAATGTTTTTTTTTTAGGGTTAGGTACTTCCCGGAGTGTTAAGGTTAGGCCTTACCCCAACCGTCAGGGCCGGATTAAGGGGGGGCGACAGGGGCGGTCGTCACACGGAGGGGCCCCCACTAGGAGCGGTGCACTGTCTGCGCCCACCGCCAGTGTCCCCTCCAATAGTGTAGTGTAGACCGCGTAATGAGCGCAGTCCACACTACACAGTGACATACACCGGCGGCAGCTGTGTGTATGTTACAGCAGCCGATGAGATTCACACAGACTCTCATTGGCTGCTTCGTCAGCTGAGGGAGCCGACTGGAGCTAACTCATGAGCTCCGCCTTCCGGCTCCCCCCCGCAGCTGGTGATGTTGGGAGAGACATCATAACGCTGACGTCTCTCCCAACTGTGCAACAGAAGAGCCGAGACTCGCGTCAGGATCGGGGATTCAGGTAAGTGTTTTTTTTTTCTGTGTCGGGGCAGCACTGTCACTGCATAGGGAGGGAGTGCTACAGGCGTCCCTGTATAGTGAGGCCACTTCATGGGGGCACTGTATAGCACTGTGTGTGTTACTGGGGGCATTCAATACATAGGGGGGGATACTACAGGGGGCACTGTATAAGGGGGGACTACTACTGGGGGCAGGGCATGGGGGACTACTACTGGGGGCACTGTATAGGGGGGACTACTACTGGGGGCAATGCTTTTGGGGGAATACTACTGGGGCACTGTATAAAGGACACTGCATAGGAGAGATTACTACTGTGGACAATGCATAGGGGGGAACTACTATTGAGGACAATGTTTAGGGGGGACTACTACTGAGGGCAATGCATAGGGGGGGACTACTACTGAGGGCAATGTATAGAGGGGGGGCACTACCGTTGGTATTATATAAGTGACACTGCATAGGGAAGACCAATACTGGGGGCACTGCATAAGGGGCACTACTACAGGTGGCACTGCATAGGGATGACTACTACAGGGGGCACTAAATAAGGAGCAATGCATAGGGGGGATCATTACTGGGGACACTGCATGAGGGGCACTTATACATTGGGCATTGCAACAGGGGCATTAAGGTGAATAGAAAGAAAAAAAAAATCCTAGGGTGATGAGAAACTGTGGTATATAGGGGCCCCCACAAGTTTGTTGCCCAGGGGCCTCCACAGACCTTAATCTGGCCCTGCCAACCGTTATGGTTAGGCACCCACCCTGACGGTTAGGGTTAGGCACCAAGAGGGAGGGTTAGGCACTTACCGGAGAGTTAGGGTTAGGAACTAGAAACGACATTTAGGGTCAGGCACCTACCCCGACGGCTAGGGTTAAGCACCAGGAGGGAGGGGTAGGCACCAAGGGGAGGGTTATGGTGAAGATTGTTTTGACCATATGCATGTCAATGTTTTGTCAATGTCAACAACTTGTACATGTCGAACTTCTTACATGTCGACCTTTAATGTGTCGACCCTTTGGCCCTGTTGACCTATTGACTGTCTAACATCTGGTTTCTTTCTAGACATTGTCTACCTTTTTACTGTAGATCTTTCAATCCACATCCCCCCATCTAGCTAGGTGTAGCACTTCAGCAAAGTCCCTTATTATCTTGTACTGGTAAGAATAAAAAAGTCCAATAAGAAACCAATTTGGTAAACAGTGAAGGAGTTTCTGCTTAGATGAACTTACATTTTTTTAGTTTCTTCTGTGAGATATGTGCATATTCTGGATATGTTTGTTGGGTATATATTGGTTAATTTGTGCACTGTACATTATGCTTTGTGTTGCAGAAAATGCAATTCTCTTTACACCCTTTGAAATAAGGTGCTAAGTTACTCACATTCACTTTGCCAGATTTCACTGGAAGATTGCTATTATTGTTCTGTTGTGCTCTGTCTGGGACGGTAGAGTATCTGCACATGAGCTCCTGGGACCCACACCGCACAGCAGGCACCCATTTAGTATACTTATCTCTCCGGAGTCCCATGTCAACGCTGTACATGTGCAGTACAGAAATCTTCATAAATATGTTGCGGACGCCCATGTTCTCGGAGACCCACACATGTGTAGTAGATTCTGGGACGCAGTCAGAGTCTACTCACATCTGCACAGCACAGAGAGGAAGAAGCCCACATGAAGACCCTCTTAAACCGTCCCTGGTCTGGGACCATAACCTTTTGCAGTTTATGCTATTTTGTTCAAGCATTAAAACTCAGGGAAACATTTTGGAATAAATGTTTCTGTGACCAGTACATGTAAAACTTCATAACATGGAGGATTAATAAATAGAATCTAGAAGATAGTACACTATAACAAACATTAACTACACAGTGGGAAAATACAGCGCCACCTACTGTTCCTCCAGTATTGTTTCTCAAGAAAATCCTTCGGCCATATTCAATTAGAAGCGAAAAGCCATTTTCGCGTGGTTTTTAGCGATAATTTGACCTTTTTTTTTTATTCCGTATTCAATTCCATCCGTTTTCGCCTATGTGGAAAGTCAAGGCACTGAAATAGGCAATACTTTTTCTCCACAGAATAGCAAGTGAAAAAAAGTGTAAAATCTATATTTTGGGGTGCAGATTCCATGATCCCCCCAAAATACGCCTTTGAAATTGGGGATGAAAATGACAAAAGTGGGGGTACAACTTCAAAAACTAGTGAAATAAGCTTCTGGGGGTGCTCTAAGAGGAGGCCAAGTGTTGTTGGGATTGCAGGTGCTTGTATGACGGAGAAATGTAATTTTTCTAAAACTTCACTTTAGAGACATTCAAATATGCTAGCACCCATTTTCAAGCACCCCAAATTTGATGGGACTACTTAGTTTCACCAAAAAATACTGCTTAATGCCATTCTTCACCACTTTTGCAAGGACGCTAATAACAAGGATTTTAAACAACTTCAGTACCCCAATTAGTTTTATTAGGACTATTGGAACACTTCTACATTGATCCCCAATGTTAGTGCATCACTTTTGGGGGCTAAGGCTGATTTCCCCAAGTCTGACAGTACTTTCCGCCTGTTCTGCATTCGCCGCTAGTCGTTTTTGCCTGTTTTGGAATTGAATACAGCGGAAAACAGGGACGCGCACAATAAGTTTCCATGTCCAAAACACGCGATGTCTGCGAATAGTTGGACAGGCAAAACTTTTCCGCTAGTGCGAAACTAATTGAATACGGCCCTTAGGGGTCTATTTACTAAGCAGTATTAGAAGACATAGTAAAAAGTGATAAGGTGTCAGCCAATCAGCTCCCAACTGCCATCTCACAGGCTGTGTTTGAAATATGACAGTTAGGAGCTGATTGGCTGGCACCTTATCACTTTTCACTCTGTCTCCTAACACTGCTTAGTAAATAGCTCCCTTAGTCGGTAGCTGTTATTATTATACTTCAATACTATGTACAGCACTCTAATTTTACCTATATTTGCCGTAACATATATATATTATTTACTATACGACACTTCAACATATATGAACATAAAGATGTGGGAAGTTGGGCAGAATTTCTTTACCATATATTTTCTGGCATTTACACTAAACATTTTAATATTTCTATATATTTCTTGAAAATTGTAACCTTGTGCTGCTGTCAATTTTGTTTACTTCTATCTAGGTATCCATTGAACATTCATTGCCAAAGACTCAACAATCTCTGCTGTCCTGAATAAGTATGTGTTATACTCACCAGAAGAAGTCTGAATAAATTAATGTAAGACACGATGAGGCCTGTATGTCTGCAGTCAAATATGCAGTGAACATGATGTTTAAATAAAAACACTACAGTTAGCATCCTGTTATGTGTGAGAGGGGGATAGTGCATTTGAAAAGAGAGTTTTAGCCATGATAACCAAATTGCTTAATTACAGGACAATAAAATTATATATTTCTATCTACAGATAAAGGTTTGCAGCCTTGAATATCTCATTTCAGAACAGATCTAAATTATGCACAAAGCAACCTAATCAAGTGCTAATGGCTTAAAAGGCTGCATACATATTAATTTGATAACTCTCTCACTCATATGCTATTTTGCGTCTCTAAATTACTATCTGCATATTTCATTTCAGAAAGTCAACGATGAGGTAAATGATGTATGAATGTATATACTGTATAAATATATATTTAGCAGTCAATGGACATACATGGTGCTTGAAAGTTTGTGAACCCATCAGAATTTCCAATATTTCTGCTGAAATTTGGTCTAAAACTACCTCACATTTTCATACAAGTCCTAAAGTAGATAAAGAGAAACAAATCAAACAAATGAGACAAAAAAAATAGACAAGCTCATTTTTTTTTTTAGGAAAATGATCCAATATCACATATCTGTGAGTGGCAAAAGTATATAAACCTTTAGGCTTAGCAGATATTTTGAAGGTGAAATTAGAGTCAGGTATTTTCAATCTATGGGATGACAATCAGGTGTGAGTGGGCAACCTGTCTTTTTAAAAGAACAGGGATCTATCAAAGTCTGCTGTATAAGTGTATCATGCAACGAACAAAGGCGATTTCTGAGGACCTCAGAAGAAGAGTTGTTGATGCTCATCAGGCTGGAAAAGGTTACAAAACCATCTCCAAAGAGTCCACCAATCAACAGTCAGACAGATTGTGTCCAAATGGAGGAAAATCCAGATCATTATTACCGTTCCCAGGAGTGGTCGTCCAACAATGATCACACCAAGAGCAAGGTGTCAAATAGTTTGCAAGGTCACAAAGTAACCCAAGGTAATCTCTAAGGACGACTTGCCATCATTCATGGGACAATGAATTCTTAATTATACCAGAATATTCTAAAAGAAAATGTCAGGACATCTGTCCAAGAGCTGCATCTCAAGAGAACGTGGGTCATGCAGCAAGACAATGACCAAAAGCACACAAGTTATTCAACCAAACAATGGTTAAAGAAGAATACATGTAAAGTTTTGGAATGGCCAAGTCAAAGTCCTGACCTTAATCCAATCGAAATGTTGTGGAAGTACCTGAAGTGAGAAGTTCATGGGAGGAAACCCACCAACATAACAGAGTTGAAGCTGTTTTGTACGGAGGAAGGGGGAAAATGCTTCCAAGCCGATGTTCAGGACTAATCAACAATTACCGGAAACGTTTAGAAGCAGTTCTTGCTGCACAAGAGGGTCATTCTGTACCAGATACTGAAAGCAAAGGTTCACATACTTTTGCCATTCACAGATATGTGATAATGGATCATTTTCCTCAATAAAAAAAATTTGCACGTCTAATTTTTTAGTCTCTTTTTTTAATTTGGTTCTCTTAGTCTACTTTTAGGTCTTGTGTTAAAAATCTGAGGTAGTTTTAGGCCAAATTTCAGCAGAAATATATAACATTTTGAAGGGTTCACAAACTTTCAAGCACCACTCTAGCATAGTAATTCGTCTCCCAGGAAGGTAATCCATATAAATCAGTGGTTCCCAAACGCAGTCCTCAAGGCACCCTAACAGTCCAGGTTTTAAGGATATCCATGGCTGAGCACAGATGGTTAAACCAAATTGACTGAGGCACTTGTGCCCAAGCATGGTTATCCTTAAACCTGGACCATTAGGGTGCCTTGAAGACCTAGTCTGGGAACCTTTGCTATAAGTCCATGCTTTATACAGAACTAAGGAATCTGTTTACTAAGCCTTGGATGGAGATAAAGTGAACAGAGATAAATTACCATCCAATCAGCTCCTAAATGCCATATCAATACTGTGTTTGAAAAATTACAGTTAGGAGCTGGTTGGTTGGTACTTTATCTCCGTCCACTTTATCTCCATCCAAGGCTTAGTAAATAGACCCCTATATAGTCTAGAATCTTTTTGAGGTAAAAAGTCTTTAGCAATAAAAAACAGTTAGTGACACTTTCATATATAAAACTGTAAAATAGAACAAAGAGCACAAGAGTAAATGAGAACTACACCAGTAAAAGTAAAATGTTTTAATAAAATATACAGTGTGATATAGAGGTGAAGAAATCATATGATTTTATAATGTGATCAATGTCACTGACAGCTACTTTTATATATTCGATCAAGCACAAAGGTTTCCTTAGGAGCCCTGTGAAGTGTCTCAGCGGGATGTACACTGGTACTAAACATCACTTATTTTTGCTTGTTCCTCTTAAAGGTGTCAGCAAAAGAAGCAATGTTTTCTGTTTGGAAATATTCAGAAATGACTTTTGTTATATTGGGTCCACATTGAATGCTACTAGTAACTATCTTATGAAAAGTAACATACATTTTTGAGTTTGCTATCCATTTAAGATACAGATAGATTATATTTTTCTTCCCCTACAATAAAGTCATTCCACAACCTGATGTCAACAATGTATGCGTTATATAGTGTATACGCACAAAGGTGCTGTTGTGGTCAAGATGAATTACATCAGAAATGTGTTGTAAAAGTGCTGGGCATTCCTGGGCAGTGACTGGGAGGTGGCTAAAGAGATGAACTGAGATGGTCCATCTTATGGACGTGTTATCGGTGAAAGTAGTTCATATAGAGATGCTCAACCGCTCACATAGGAGGCCATACTCGAACGGCGAAACTTCATCTGCCCTAGGGCTGGTGCAAGTTTCGTTGGCACAACCAACGGTGTGTCTAAAGATGCATCAATTGGTATTCCAGCACCTATGGATGCTGGCAGTGCTTGCACATTCCATGCACAGATGTACCCCAACAAAGAGCTTTGTAGCAGAATTTGCATAAAATCGCAGACTGGCACCCACCAATAGACGCAGAGCCACATGAGCCTGAGCAGTGGCAGATCTACATTTTTGGGGCCCTAAAGCTTGAACTGTTGTGGGGTCCCATTGCAACCAGCAACAATAGGGCAACATCCAACAAGGTCCAAAGGGCCTTGCTGCCCTTGCACGGACCTTGAGGCCCAAATGGTGGTGATGTAGAAACCCCCCAAAGAGTGAGAGACTGTGAATAGATAGATAGATATATCTATAGATAGATAGATATATGTAGAAACCCCCCAGAGAGTGAGACAATGTAGATAGATGTAGAAACCTCCCAGAGAGTGAGACACTGTAGATAGATAGATGTAGGAACCCGTAAAGAGTGAGAGACTGTAGATAGATAGATGTAAAAAAAAACAGAGAGTGAGACACTGTAGATAGATAAATAGATAGATGTAGAAACCCATCAGACAATAAAAGACTGTAGAAAGTAGGGGTGAGCAGGTTCGGATTTCTGAAATCCTAACCCCCCCGAGCCCCCCTGATCCGAGGCAGATCCGAGTCAGGCTCGACTTCTCCCGCCTGACTCAGATCTGAAATCGAGGCAAAACGTCATCATCCCGCCTTCCGGGTCTCGCGGGTTTTGGATCCTATATAAGGTACCCGCGTCGGCGCCATTTTCTCACTCGGCTGTGGACAGTGAAGAGGGAGGGTGGGAGTTAGGGCTGGCTGGGCTGTGTAGTGTAGTGTAGTGCAGAGTAGTGTTGTGCTGTGCTGTGCTGCGCTGTGCTGCTGTTGTCCATAGGGGCTGTGTCCACTACTTGAAAGTCCATAGGGGCTGGCTGTGTTGTGCTGTGCTGCTGTTGTTAATAGGGGCTGTGTCCACTACTTCAAAGTCCATAGGGGCTGGCTGGACTGTGTTGTGCAGTCAGTTCTTCAAAGTCCTGTGCAGTGTCCCAGTCTTAAAGGGGTGCTGTAGTGTTGTCCAGGGAGTGCTCTGTCCATCAGGGGTGCTCCCCCCAAGTGCTAAAAAAATAATATTTTTTCTGTGTTTGTGAATTGTGTGCACAGTAGCGGCTCGTGCATCAACAAAGTAGTGCCAAGCGTGTGCCTGTGTCATAAGTAAAGGGCCGGCTGGCTTGACCGTTAAAGGGTGCTGTAACCCCCAAAGTACACTCCAGTCCAAACCAAAAAAAAAAATTATTTTCTGTGTTTGTGAATTATGGGCCTGATTCAGACCCACTCGCGAGCGGCTGTACGCTCGCAAGTGGGTCGATGGTCTGCACTGAGCATGCGCACGACGGAGGGAGCTCCGTCGTGCGCATGCGCCAGACACGACGAGCGAAGGACTTTCCTTCGCTCGTTGTGTCCGATCAAAGGGGGCGTGCTGTCAATGTTGATTGACAGCACGCCCCCTTTGGTGGGCGTGCCGGGGGCGTGCCTCCCTGACGGGGGAGTGCCCACGGGAACGCCTCCCGTCAGAAGCCGGCCCACTGACATCACTAGTGATGTCAGTGGGAGTGATTTTGGCTCTGAAAACCTCAACCGCAGGCTCCGGCTCTCAATTTCGATGGTCGCGATGGTCACGACCATCGTGGCCATCAAAAAGCACGCTCGTATAGCCTGTGGGTGGTGACCCACAGCTATACGAGCGTCCAGGAGGACGCTCCATGAAAAAGGAGCCCGGCCCTCATGCAGAGCGTGCGCTCTGCTCAGAGCGTACGGCTCTGAATGAGGGCCTATGTGCGCAGTAGCCGCACATGCATCAACAAAGTAGTGCCAAGCGTGCGCCTGTGTCATAAGTAAAGGGCCGGCTGGCTTGACCGTTAAAGGGTGCTGTAACCCCCAAAGTACACTCCAGTCCAAACCAAAAAAAAATATTTTCTGTGTTTGTGAATTGTGTGCGCAGTAGCCGCACGTGCATCAACAAAGTAGTGCCAAGCGTGCGCCTGTGTCATAAGTAACGGGCTGGCTGGCATGACTGTTAAAGGGTGCTGTAACCCCCAAAGTACACTAAAGTCCAAACCCCCCCAAAAAATATTTTCTGTGTTTGTGAATTGTGTGCGCAGTAGCCGCACGTGCATCAACAAAGTAGTGCCAAGCGTGCGCCTGTGTCATAAGTAAAGGGCCGGCTGGCTTGACCGTTAAAGGGTGCTGTAACCCCCAAAGTACACTCCAGTCCAAACTAAAAAAAATGTTTTTCTCTGTGTTTGTGAATTGTGTGCGCAGTAGCCGCATGTGCATCAACAAAGTAGTGCCAAGCGTGCACCTGTGTCATAAGTAAAGGGCCGGCTGGCTTGACCGTTAAAGGGTGCTGTAACCCCCAAAGTACACTCCAAACCAAATAACAAAATATTTTTTCTGTGTTTGTGAATTGTGTGCGAAGTAGCCGCACGTGCATCAACAAAGTAGGGCCAAGCGTGCGCCTGTGTCATAAGTAAAGGGCCGGCTGGCTTGACCGTTAAAGGGTGCTGTAACCCCCAAAGTACACTCCAGTCCAAACCAAAAAAAAAAATATTTTCTGTGTTTGTGAATTGTGTGCGCTGTAGCCGCACGTGCATCAACAAAGTAGTGGCAAGCGTGCGCCTGTGTCATAAGTAAAGGGCCGGCTGGCTTGACCGTTAAAGGGTGCTGTAACCCCCAAAGTACACTCCAGTCCAAACCAAAAAAATAAATATTTTCTGTGTTTGTGAATTGTGTGCGCAGTAGCCGCACGTGCATCAACAAAGTAGTGCCAAGCGTGCGCCTGTGTCATAAGTAAAGGGCCGGCTGGCTTGACCGTTAAAGGGTGCTGTAACCCCCAAAGTACACTCCAGTCCAAACCAAAAAAATATATATTTTCTGTGCTTGTGAATTGTGTGCGAAGTAGCCGCACGTGCATCAACAAAGTAGTGCCAAGCGTGCGCCTGTGTCATAAGAAAGGGCCGGCTGGCTTGACCGTTAAAGGGTGCTGTAAACCCCAAAGTGCACTCCAAACCAAATAACAAAATATTTTTTCTGTGTTTGTGAATTGTGTGCGCAGTAGCCGCACGTGCATCAACAAAGTAGTGCCAAGCGTGCGCCTGTGTCATAAGTAACGGGCTGGCTGGCATGACCGTTAAAGGGTGCTGTAACCCCCAAAGTACACTCCAGTCCAAACCCCCCAAAAAAATATTTTCTCTGTTTGTGAATTGTGTGCGCATTATCCGCACGTGCATCAACAAAGTAGTTCCAAGCGTGCGCCTGTGTCATAAGTAAAGGGCCAGCTGGCTTGACCGTTAAAGGGTGCTGTAACCCCCAAAGTACACTCCAAACCAAATAACAAAATATTTTTTCTGTGTTTGTGAATTGTGTGCGAAGTAGCCGCACGTGCATCAACAAAGTAGTGCCAAGCGTGCACCTGTGTCATAAGTAAATGGCCGGCTGGCTTGACCGTTAAAGGGTGCTGTAACCCCCAAAGTACACTCCAGTCCAAACCAAAAAAAAAAATATTTTCTGTGTTTGTGAATTGTGTGCGCAGTAGCCGCACATGCATCAACAAAGTAGTGCCAAGCGTGCGCCTGTGTCATAAGTAAAGGGCCGGCTGGCTTGACCGTTAAAGGGTGCTGTAACCCCCAAAGTACACTCCAGTCCAAACCAAAAAAATTAATATTTTCTGTGTTTGTGAATTGTGTGCGCAGTAGCCGCACGTGCATCAACAAAGTAGTGCCAAGCGTGCGCCTGTGTCATAAGTAAAGGGCCAGCTGGCTTGACCGTTAAAGGGTGCTGTAACCCCGAAAGTACACTCCAGTCCAAACCAAAAAAAAAAATATTTTCTGTGTTTGTGAATTGTGTGCACAGTAACCGCACGTGCATCAACAAAGTAGTGCCAAGCGTGCGCCTGTGTCATAAGTAAAGGGCCGGCTGGCTTGACCGTTAAAGGGTGCTGTAACCCCCAAAGTACACTCCAAACCAAATAAAATATTTTTTCTGTGTTTGTGAATTGTGTGCGCAGTAGCCGCACGTGCATCAACAAAGTAGTGCCAAGCGTGCGCCTGTGTCCTATGTAAAGGGCCCGGCTGGCTTGACCGTTAAAGGGTGCTGTAACCCCCAAAGTACACTCCAGTCCAAACCAAAAAAATAAATATTTTCTGTGTTTGTGAATTGTGTGCGCAGTAACCGCATGTGCATCAACAAAGTAGTGCCAAGCGTGCGCCTGTGTCATAAGTAAAGGGCCGGCTGGCTTGACCGTTAAAGGGTGCTGTAACCCCCAAAGTACACTCCAGTCCAAACCAAAAAAATAAATATTTTCTGTGTTTGTGAATTGTGTGCGCAGTAGCCGCACGTGCATCAACAAAGTAGTGCCAAGCGTGCGCCTGTGTCATAAGTAAAGGGCCGGCTGGCTTGACCGTTAAAGGGTGCTGTAACTCCCAAAGCACACTCCAGTCCAAACCAAAAAAAAAATATTTTCTGTGTTTGTGAATTGTGTGCGCAGTATCCGCACGTGCATCAACAAAGTAGTGCCAAGCGTGCGCCTGTGTCATAAGTAAAGGGCCGGCTGGCTTGACCGTTAAAGGGTGCTGTAACCCCCAAAGTACACTCCAGTCCAAACCAAAAAAAAAAATATTTTCTGTGTTTGTGAATTGTGTGCGCAGTAACCGCACGTGCATCAACAAAGTAGTGCCAAGTGTGCGCCTGTGTCATAAGTAAAGGGCCGGCTGGCTTGACCATTAAAGGGTGCTGTAACCCCGAAAGTACACTCCAGTCCAAACCAAAAAAAAATATATTTTCTGTGTTTGTGAATTGTGTGCGCAGTAACTGCACGTGCATCAACAAAGTAGTGCCAAGCGTGCGCCTGTGTCATAAGTAAAGGGCCGGCTGGCTTGACCGTTAAAGGGTGCTGTAACCCCCAAAGTACACTCCAAACCAAATAAAATATTTTTTCTGTGTTTGTGAATTGTGTGCGCAGTAGCCGCACGTGCATCAACAAAGTAGTGCCAAGCGTGCGCCTGTGTCCTATGTAAAGGGCCCGGCTGGCTTGACCGTTAAAGGGTGCTGTAACCCCCAAAGTACACTCCAGTCCAAACCAAAAAAATAAATATTTTCTGTGTTTGTGAATTGTGTGCGCAGTAACCGCATGTGCATCAACAAAGTAGTGCCAAGCGTGCGCCTGTGTCATAAGTAAAGGGCCGGCTGGCTTGACCGTTAAAGGGTGCTGTAACCCCCAAAGTACACTCCAGTCCAAACCAAAAAAATAAATATTTTCTGTGTTTGTGAATTGTGTGCGCAGTAGCCGCACGTGCATCAACAAAGTAGTGCCAAGCGTGCGCCTGTGTCATAAGTAAAGGGCCGGCTGGCTTGACCATTAAAGGGTGCTGTAACTCCCAAAGCACACTCCAGTCCAAACCAAAAAAAAAATATTTTCTGTGTTTGTGAATTGTGTGCGCAGTATCCGCACGTGCATCAACAAAGTAGTGCCAAGCGTGCGCCTGTGTCATAAGTAAAGGGCCGGCTGGCTTGACCGTTAAAGGGTGCTGTAACCCCCAAAGTACACTCCAGTCCAAACCAAAAAAAAAAATATTTTCTGTGTTTGTGAATTGTGTGCGCAGTAACTGCACGTGCATCAACAAAGTAGTGCCAAGTGTGCGCCTGTGTCATAAGTAAAGGGCCGGCTGGCTTGACCATTAAAGGGTGCTGTAACCCCGAAAGTACACTCCAGTCCAAACCAAAAAAAAATATATTTTCTGTGTTTGTGAATTGTGTGCGCAGTAACTGCACGTGCATCAACAAAGTAGTGCCAAGCGTGCGCCTGTGTCATAAGTAAAGGGCCGGCTGGCTTGACCGTTAAAGGGTGCTGTAACCCCCAAAGTACACTCCAAACCAAATAAAATATTTTTTCTGTGTTTGTGAATTGTGTGCGCAGTAGCCGCACGTGCATCAACAAAGTAGTGCCAAGCGTGCGCCTGTGTCCTATGTAAAGGGCCCGGCTGGCTTGACCGTTAAAGGGTGCTGTAACCCCCAAAGTACACTCCTGTCCAAACCAAAAAAATAAATATTTTCTGTGTTTGTGAATTGTGTGCGCAGTAGCCGCACCTGCATCAACAAAGTAGTGCCAAGCGTGCGCCGGTGTCATACGTAAAGGGCCGGCTGGCTTGACCATTAAAGGGTGCTGTAACCCCCAAAGTACACTCCAGTCCAAACCAAAAAAAAATATATTTTCTGTGTTTGTGAATTGTGTGCGCAGTAGCCGCATGTGCATCAACAAAGTAGTGCCAAGCGTGCGCCTGTGTCATAAGTAAAGGGCCGGCTGGCTTGACCGTTAAAGGGTGCTGTAACTCCCAAAGTACACTCCAGTCCAAACCAAAAAAAAAAATATTTTCTGTTTTTGTGAATTGTGTGCGCAGTAGCCGCACCTGCATCAACAAAGTAGTGCCAAGCGTGCGCCTGTGTCATAAGTAAAGGGCCAGCTGGCTTGACCGTTAAAGGGTGCTGTAACCCCCAAAGTACACTCCAGTCCAAACCAAAAAAAATAAAATTTTCTGTGATTTTATGAATTGTGTGCGCAGTAGCCGCACGTGCATCAACAAAGTAGTGCCAAGCGTGCGCCTGTGTCATAAGTAAAGGGCCGGCTGGCTTGACCGTTAAAGGGTGCTGTAACCCCCAAAGTACTCTCCACTCCAAACCAAAAAAAAAATATTTTCTGTGTTTGTGAATTGTGTGCGCAGTAGCCGCACATGCATCAACAAAGTAGTGCCAAGCGTGCGTCTGTGTCATAAGTAAAGGGCCGGCTGGCTTGACCGTTAAAGGGTGCTGTAACCCCCAAAGTACACTCCAGTCCAAACCAAAAAAACTAATATTTTCTGTGATTTTATGAATTGTGTGCGCAGTAGCCGCACGTGCATCAACAAAGTAGTGCCAAGCGTGCGCCTGTGTCATAAGTAAAGGGCCGGCTGGCTTGACCGTTAAAGGGTGCTGTAACCCCCAAAGTACACTCCAGTCCAAACCAAAAAAAATAATATTTTCTGTGTTTGTGAATTGTGTGCGCAGTAACCGCACGTGCATCAACAAAGTAGTGCCAAGTGTGCGCCTGTGTCATAAGTAAAGGGCCGGCTGGCTTGACCATTAAAGGGTGCTGTAACCCCGAAAGTACACTCCAGTCCAAACCAAAAAAAAATATATTTTCTGTGTTTGTGAATTGTGTGCGCAGTAACTGCACGTGCATCAACAAAGTAGTGCCAAGCGTGCGCCTGTGTCATAAGTAAAGGGCCGGCTGGCTTGACCGTTAAAGGGTGCTGTAACCCCCAAAGTACACTCCAAACCAAATAAAATATTTTTTCTGTGTTTGTGAATTGTGTGCGCAGTAGCCGCACGTGCATCAACAAAGTAGTGCCAAGCGTGCGCCTGTGTCCTATGTAAAGGGCCCGGCTGGCTTGACCGTTAAAGGGTGCTGTAACCCCCAAAGTACACTCCTGTCCAAACCAAAAAAATAAATATTTTCTGTGTTTGTGAATTGTGTGCGCAGTAGCCGCACCTGCATCAACAAAGTAGTGCCAAGCGTGCGCCGGTGTCATACGTAAAGGGCCGGCTGGCTTGACCATTAAAGGGTGCTGTAACCCCCAAAGTACACTCCAGTCCAAACCAAAAAAATATATATTTTCTGTGTTTGTGAATTGTGTGCGCAGTAGCCGCATGTGCATCAACAAAGTAGTGCCAAGCGTGCGCCTGTGTCATAAGTAAAGGGCCGGCTGGCTTGACCGTTAAAGGGTGCTGTAACTCCCAAAGTACACTCCAGTCCAAACCAAAAAAAAAAATATTTTCTGTTTTTGTGAATTGTGTGCGCAGTAGCCGCACGTGCATCAACAAAGTAGTGCCAAGCGTGCGCCTGTGTCATAAGTAAAGGGCCAGCTGGCTTGACCGTTAAAGGGTGCTGTAACCCCCAAAGTACACTCCAGTCCAAACCAAAAAAAATAAAATTTTCTGTGATTTTATGAATTGTGTGCGCAGTAGCCGCACGTGCATCAACAAAGTAGTGCCAAGCGTGCGCCTGTGTCATAAGTAAAGGGCCGGCTGGCTTGACCGTTAAAGGGTGCTGTAACCCCCAAAGTACTCTCCACTCCAAACCAAAAAAAAAATATTTTCTGTGTTTGTGAATTGTGTGCGCAGTAGCCGCACATGCATCAACAAAGTAGTGCCAAGCGTGCGCCTGTGTCATAAGTAAAGGGCCGGCTGGCTTGACCGTTAAAGGGTGCTGTAACCCCCAAAGTACACTCCAGTCCAAACCAAAAAAATAAATATTTTCTGTGTTTGTGAATTGTGTGCGCAGTAGCCGCACGTGCATCAACAAATTAGTGCCAAGCGTGTGCCTGTGTCATAAGTAAAGGGCCGGCTGGCTTGACCGTTAAAGGGTGCTGTAACTCCCAAAGCACACTCCAGTCCAAACCAAAAAAAAAAATATTTTCTGTGTTTGTGAATTGTGTGCGCAGTATGCGCACGTGCATCAACAAAGTAGTGCCAAGTGTGCGCCTGTGTCATAAGTAAAGGGCCGGCTGGCTTGACCATTAAAGGGTGCTGTAACCCCGAAAGTACACTCCAGTCCAAACCAAAAAAAAAAATATTTTCTGTGTTTGTGAATTGTGTGCGCAGTAGCCGCACGTGCATCAACAAAGTAGTGCCAAGCGTGCGCCTGTGTCATAAGTAAAGGGCCAGCTGGCTTGACCGTTAAAGGGTGCTGTAACCCCCAAAGTACACTCCAGTCCAAACCAAAAAAATAAATATTTTCTGTGTTTGTGAATTGTGTGCGCAGTAGCCGCACGTGCATCAACAAAGTAGTGCCAAGCGTGTGCCTGTGTCATAAGTAAAGGGCCGGCTGGCTTGACCGTTAAAGGGTGCTGTAACTCCCAAAGCACACTCCAGTCCAAACCAAAAAAAAAAATATTTTCTGTGTTTGTGAATTGTGTGCGCAGTATCCGCACGTGCATCAACAAAGTAGTGCCAAGTGTGCGCCTGTGTCATAAGTAAAGGGCCGGCTGGCTTGACCGTTAAAGGGTGCTGTAACCCCGAAAGTACACTCCAGTTCAAACCAAAAAAAAAAATATTTTCTGTGTTTGTGAATTGTGTGCGCAGTATCCGCACGTGCATCAACAAAGTAGTGCCAAGCGTGCGCCTTTGTCATAAGTAAAGGGCCGGCTGGCTTGACCATTAAAGGGTGCTGTAACCCCCAAAGTACACTCCAGTCCAAACCAAAAAAATATATATTTTCTGTGTTTGTGAATTGTGTGCGCAGTAGCCGCATGTGCATCAACAAAGTAGTGCCAAGCGTGCGCCTGTGTCATAAGTAAAGGGCCGGCTGGATTGACCGTTAAAGGGTGCTGTAACCCCCAAAGTACACTCCAGTCCAAACCAAAAAAAAAAATATTTTCTGTTTTTGTGAATTGTGTGCGCAGTAACCGCACGTGCATCAACAAAGTAGTGCCAAGCGTGCGCCTGTGTCATAAGTAAATGGCCGGCTGGCTTGACCTTTAAAGGGTGCTGTAACCCCCAAAGTACACTCCAGTCCAAACCAAATAACAAAAAATATTTTCTGTGTTTGTGAATTGTGTGCGCAGTAGCCGCACGTGCATCAACAAAGTAGTGCCAAGTGTGCGCCTGTGTCATAAGTAAAGGGCCGGCTGGCTTGACCGCTAAAGGGTGCTGTAACCCCCAAAGTACACTCCAGTCCAAACCAAAAAAAAAAAAATTTTCTGTGTTTGTGATTTGTGTGCGCAGTAGCCGCACGTGCAACAACAAAGTAGTGCCAAGCGTGCGCCTGTGTCATAAGTAAAGGGCCGGCTGGCTTGACAGTTAAAGGGTGCTGTAACCCCCAAAGTACACTCCAGTCCAAACCAAAAAAAAAAATATTTTCTGTGTTTGTGAATTGTGTGCGCAGTAGCCGCACATGCATCAACAAAGTAGTGCCAAGCGTGCGTCTGTGTCATAAGTAAAGGGCCGGCTGGCTTGACCGTTAAAGGGTGCTGTAACCCCCAAAGTACACTCCAGTCCAAACCAAAAAAACTAATATTTTCTGTGATTTTATGAATTGTGTGCGCAGTAGCCGCACGTGCATCAACAAAGTAGTGCCAAGCGTGCGCCTGTGTCATAAGTAAAGGGCCGGCTGGCTTGACCGTTAAAGGGTGCTGTAACCCCCAAAGTACTCTCCACTCCAAACCAAAAAAAAAATATTTTCTGTGTTTGTGAATTGTGTGCGCAGTAGCAGCACATGCATCAACAAAGAAGTGCCAAGCGAGCGTCTGTGTCATAAGTAAAGGGCCGGCTGGCTTGACCATTAAAGGGTGCTGTAACCCCCAAAGTACACTCCAGCCCAAACTAAAAAAAAATATATTTTCTGTGTTTGTGAATTGTGTGCGCAGTAGCCGCACATGCATCAACAAAGTAGTGCCAAGCGTACACCTGTGTCATAAGTAAAGGGCCGGCTGGCTTGACCATTAAAGGGTGCTGTAACCCCCAAAGTACACTCCAGTCCAAACCAAAAAAAAAAATATTTTCTGTGTTTGTGAATTGTTTGCGCAGTAGCCGCACATGCATCAACAAAGTAGTGCCAAGCGTGCGCCGGTGTCATAAGTAAAGGTCCGGCTGGCTTGACCGTTAAAGGGTGCTGTAACCCCCAAAGTACACTCCAGTCCAAACCAAAAAAAAAAATATTTTCTGTGTTTGTGAATTGTGTGCGCAGTAGCCGCACGTGCATCAACAAAGTAGTGCCAAGCGTGCGCCTGTGTCATAAGTAAAGGGCCAGCTGGCTTGACCGTTAAAGGGTGCTGTAACCCCCAAAGTACACTCCAGTCCAAACCAAAAAAATAAATATTTTCTGTTTTTGTGAATTGTGTGCGCAGTAGCCGCACATGCATCAACAAAGTAGTGCCAAGCGTGCGCCTGTGTCATAAGTAAAGGGCCGGCTGGCTTGACCGTTAAAGGGTGCTGTAACCCCCAATGTACTCTCCACTCCAAACCAAAAAAAAAATATTTTCTGTGTTTGTGAATTGTGTGCGCAGTAGCAGCACATTCATCAACAAAGTAGTGCCAAGCGTGCGCCTGTGTCATAAGTAAAGGGCCGGCTGGCTTGACCGTTAAAGGGTGCTGTAACCCCCAAAGTACACTCCAGTCCAAACCAAAAAAATAAATATTTTCTGTGTTTGTGAATTGTGTGCGCAGTAGCCGCACGTGCATCAACAAAGTAGTGCCAAGCGTGTGCCTGTGTCATAAGTAAAGGGCCGGCTGGCTTGACCGTTAAAGGGTGCTGTAACTCCCAAAGCACACTCCAGTCCAAACCAAAAAAAAAAATATTTTCTGTGTTTGTGAATTGTGTGCGCAGTATCCGCACGTGCATCAACAAAGTAGTGCCAAGCGTGCGCCTGTGTCATAAGTAAAGGGCCAGCTGGCTTGACCATTAAAGGGTGCTGTAACTCCCAAAGTACACTCCAGTCCAAACCAAAAAAATAAATATTTTCTGTGTTTGTGAATTGTGTGCGCAGTATCCGCACGTGCATCAACAAAGTAGTGCCAAGTGTGCGCCTGTGTCATAAGTAAAGGGCCGGCTGGCTTGACCATTAAAGGGTGCTGTAACCCCGAAAGTACACTCCAGTCCAAACCAAAAAAAAAAATATTTTCTGTGTTTGTGAATTGTGTGCGCAGTAGCCGCACGTGCATCAACAAAGTAGTGCCAAGTGTGCGCCTGTGTCATAAGTAAAGGGCCAGCTGGCTTGACCGTTAAAGGGTGCTGTAACCCCCAAAGTACACTCCAGTCCAAACCAAAAAAATAAATATTTTCTGTGTTTGTGAATTGTGTGCGCAGTAGCCGCACGTGCATCAACAAAGTAGTGCCAAGCGTGTGCCTGTGTCATAAGTAAAGGGCCGGCTGGCTTGACCGTTAAAGGGTGCTGTAACTCCCAAAGCACACTCCAGTCCAAACCAAAAAAAAAAATATTTTCTGTGTTTGTGAATTGTGTGCGCAGTATCCGCACGTGCATCAACAAAGTAGTGCCAAGTGTGCGCCTGTGTCATAAGTAAAGGGCCGGCTGGCTTGACCGTTAAAGGGTGCTGTAACCCCGAAAGTACACTCCAGTCCAAACCAAAAAAAAAAATATTTTCTGTGTTTGTGAATTGTGTGCGCAGTATCCGCACGTGCATCAACAAAGTAGTGCCAAGCGTGCGCCTTTGTCATAAGTAAAGGGCCGGCTGGCTTGACCATTAAAGGGTGCTGTAACCCCCAAAGTACACTCCAGTCCAAACCAAAAAAATATATATTTTCTGTGTTTGTGAATTGTGTGCGCAGTAGCCGCATGTGCATCAACAAAGTAGTGCCAAGCGTGCGCCTGTGTCATAAGTAAAGGGCCGGCTGGATTGACCGTTAAAGGGTGCTGTAACCCCCAAAGTACACTCCAGTCCAAACCAAAAAAAATAATATTTTCTGTTTTTGTGAATTGTGTGCGCAGTAGCCGCACCTGCATCAACAATGTAGTGCCAAGCGTGCGCCTGTGTCATAAGTAAATGGCCGGCTGGCTTGACCTTTAAAGGGTGCTGTAACCCCCAAAGTACACTCCAGTCCAAACCAAATAACAAAAAATATTTTCTGTGTTTGTGAATTGTGTGCGCAGTAGCCGCACGTGCATCAACAAAGTAGTGCCAAGTGTGCGCCTGTGTCATAAGTAAAGGGCCGGCTGGCTTGACCGCTAAAGGGTGCTGTAACCCCCAAAGTACACTCCAGTCCAAACCAAAAAAAAAATTTTTTTCTGTGTTTGTGATTTGTGTGCGCAGTAGCCGCACGTGCAACAACAAAGTAGTGCCAAGCGTGCGCCTGTGTCATAAGTAAAGGGCCGGCTGGCTTGACAGTTAAAGGGTGCTGTAACCCCCAAAGTACACTCCAGTCCAAACCAAAAAAAAAAATATTTTCTGTGTTTGTGAATTGTGTGCGCAGTAGCCGCACATGCATCAACAAAGTAGTGCCAAGCGTGCGTCTGTGTCATAAGTAAAGGGCCGGCTGGCTTGACCGTTAAAGGGTGCTGTATCCCCCAAAGTACACTCCAGTCCAAACCAAAAAAACTAATATTTTCTGTGATTTTATGAATTGTGTGCGCAGTAGCCGCACGTGCATCAACAAAGTAGTGCCAAGCGTGCGCCTGTGTTATAAGTAAAGGGCCGGCTGGCTTGACCGTTAAAGGGTGCTGTAACCCCCAAAGTACTCTCCACTCCAAACCAAAAAAAAAATATTTTCTGTGTTTGTGAATTGTGTGCGCAGTAGCAGCACATGCATCAACAAAGTAGTGCCAAGCGAGCGTCTGTGTCATAAGTAAAGGGCCGGCTGGCTTGACCATTAAAGGGTGCTGTAACCCCCAAAGTACACTCCAGCCCAAACTAAAAAAAAATATATTTTCTGTGTTTGTGAATTGTGTGCGCAGTAGCCGCACATGCTTCAACAAAGTAGTGCCAAGCGTACACCTGTGTCATAAGTAAAGGGCCGGCTGGCTTGACCGTTAAAGGGTGCTGTAACCCCCAAAGTACACTCCAGTCCAAACCAAAAAAACTAATATTTTCTGTGATTTTATGAATTGTGTGCGCAGTAGCCGCACGTGCATCAACAAAGTAGTGCCAAGCGTGCGCCTGTGTCATAAGTAAAGGGCCGGCTGGCTTGACCGTTAAAGGGTGCTGTAACCCCCAAAGTACTCTCCACTCCAAACCAAAAAAAAAATATTTTCTGTGTTTGTGAATTGTGTGCGCAGTAGCAGCACATGCATCAACAAAGTAGTGCCAAGCGAGCGTCTGTGTCATAAGTAAAGGGCCGGCTTGCTTGACCATTAAAGGGTGCTGTAACCCCCAAAGTACACTCCAGCCCAAACTAAAAAAAAATATATTTTCTGTGTTTGTGAATTGTGTGCGCAGTAGCCGCACATGCATCAACAAAGTAGTGCCAAGCGTACACCTGTGTCATAAGTAAAGGGCCGGCTGGCTTGACCATTAAAGGGTGCTGTAACCCCCAAAGTACACTCTAGTCCAAACCAAAAAAAAAAATATTTTCTGTGTTTGTGAATTGTGTGCGCAGTAGCCACACATGCATCAACAAAGTAGTGCCAAGCGTGCGCCTGTGTCATAAGTAAAGGGCCAGCTGGCTTGACCGTTAAAGGGTGCTGTAACCCCCAAAGTACACTCCAGTCCAAACCAAAAAAATAAATATTTTCTGTTTTTGTGAATTGTGTGCGCAGTAGCCGTACATGCATCAACAAAGTAGTGCCAAGCGTGCGCCTGTGTCATAAGTAAATGGCCGGCTGGCTTGACCGTTAAAGGGTGCTGTAACCCCCAAAGTACACTCCAGTCCAAACCAACTAACAAAAAATATTTTCTGTGTTTGTGAATTGTGAGCGCAGTAGCCGCACGTGCATCAACAAAGTAGTGCCAAGCGTGCGCCTGTGTCATAAGTAAAGGGCCAGCTGGCTTGACCGTTAAAGGGTGCTGTAACCCCCAAAGTACACTCCAGTCCAAACCAAAAAAAATAATATTTTCTGTGATTTTATGAATTGTGTGCGCAGTAGCCGCACGTGCATCAACAAAGTAGTGCCAAGCGTGCGCCTGTGTCATAAGTAAAGGGCCGGCTGGCTTGACCGTTAAAGGGTGCTGTAACCCCAAAAGTACTCTCCACTCCAAACCAAAAAAAAAATATTTTCTGTGTTTGTGAATTGTGTGCGCAGTAGCCGCACATGCATCAACAAAGTAGTGCCAAGCGTGCGTCTGTGTCATAAATAAAGCGCCGGCTGGCTTGACCGTTAAAGGGTTCTGTAACCCCCAATGTACACTCCAGTCCAAACCAAAAAAAAAAATATTTTCTGTGATTTTATGAATTGTGTGCGCAGTAGCCGCACGTGCATCAACAAAGTAGTGCCAAGCGTGCGCCTGTGTCATAAGTAAAGGGCCGGCTGGCTTGACCGTTAAAGGGTGCTGTAACCCCCAAAGTACTCTCCACTCCAAACCAAAAAAAAAATATTTTCTGTGTTTGTGAATTGTGTGCGCAGTAGCAGCACATGCATCAACAAAGTAGTGCCAAGCGTGCGTCTGTGTCATAAGTTAAGGGCCGGCTGGCTTGACCATTAAAGGGTGCTGTAACCCCCAAAGTACACTCCAGTCCATACTAAAAAAAAATATATTTTCTGTGCTTGTGAATTGTGTGCGCAGTAGCCGCACATGCATCAACAAAGTAGTGCCAAGCGTGCGCCTGTGTCATAAGTAAAGGGCCGGCTGGCTTGACCGTTAAAGGGTGCTGTAACCCCCAAAGTACACTCCAGTCCAAACCAAAAAAATAAATATTTTCTGTTTTTGTGAATTGTGTGCGCAGTAGCCGTACATGCATCAACAAAGTAGTGCCAAGCGTGCGCCTGTGTCATAAGTAAATGGCCGGCTGGCTTGACCGTTAAAGGGTGCTGTAACCCCCAAAGTACACTCCAGTCCAAACCAAATAACAAAAAATATTTTCTGTGTTTGTGAATTGTGAGCGCAGTAGCCGCACGTGCATCAACAAAGTAGTGCCAAGCGTGCGCCTGTGTCATAAGTAAAGGGCCGGCTGGCTTGACCGTTAAAGGGTGCTGTAACCCCCAAAGTACACTCCAGTCCAAACAAAAAAAAAAAATATTTTCTGTGTTTGTGAATTGTGTGCGCAGTAGCCGCATGTGCATCAACAAAGTAGTGCCAAGCGTGCGCCTGTGTCATAAGTAAAGGGCCGGCTGGCTTGACCGTTAAAGGGTGCTGTAACCCCCAAAGTACACTCCAGTCCAAACCAAAAAAAAAAATATTTTCTGTGTTTGTGAATTGTGCGCGCTGTAGCCGCACGTGCATCAACAAAGTAGTGCCAAGCGTGCGCCTGTGTCATAAGTAAAGGGCCAGCTGGCTTGACCGTTAAAGGGTGCTGTAACCCCCAAAGTACTCTCCAGTCCAAACCAAATAACAAAAAATATTTTCTGTGTTTGTGAATTGTGAGCGCAGTAGACGCACGTGCATCAACAAAGTAGTGCCAAGCGTGCGCCTGTGTCATAAGTAAAGGGCCGGCTGGCTTGACCGTTAAAGGGTGCTGTAACCCCCAAAGTACACTCCAGTCCAAACCAAAAAAAAATATATTTTCTGTGTTTGTGAATTGTGTGCGCAGTAGCCGCACGTGCATCAACAAAGTAGTGCCAAGCGTGCGCCTGTGTCATAAGTAAAGGGCCGGCTGGCTTGACCGTTAAAGGGTGCTGTAACCCCCAAAGTACACTCCAGTCCAAACCAAAAAAAAAAATATTTTCTGTGTTTGTGAATTGTGCGCGCTGTAGCCGCACGTGCATCAACAAAGTAGTGCCAAGCGTGCGCCTGTGTCATAAGTAAAGGGCCAGCTGGCTTGACCGTTAAAGGGTGCTGTAACCCCCAAAGTACTCTCCAGTCCAAACCAAATAACAAAAAATATTTTCTGTGTTTGTGAATTGTGAGCGCAGTAGCCGCACGTGCATCAACAAAGTAGTGCCAAGCGTGCGCCTGTGTCATAAGTAAAGGGCCGGCTGACTTGACCGTTAAAGGGTGCTGTAACCACCAAAGTACACTCCTGTCCAAACCAAAAAAAAAAATATTTTCTGTGTTTGTGAATTGTTGTGCGCAGTAGCCGCACGTGCATCAACAAAGTATTGCCAAGCGTGCGCCTGTGTCATAAGTAAAGGGCCGGCTGGCTTGACCGTTAAAGGGTGCTGTAATCCCCAAAGTACACTCCAGTCCAAACCAAAAAAATAAATATTTTCTGTGTTTGTGAATTGTGTGCGCAGTAGCCGCACGTGCATCAACAAAGTAGTGCCAAGCGTGCACCTGTGTCATAAGTAAAGGGCCGGCTGGCTTGACCGTTAAAGGGTGCTGTAACCCCCAAAGTACACTACAGTCCAAACCAAAAAAAAAAATATTTTCTGTTTTTGTGAATTGTGTGCGCAGTAGCCGCACGTGCATCAACAAAGTAGTGCCAAGCGTGCGCCTGTGTCATAAGTAAATGGCCAGCTGGCTTGACCGTTAAAGGGTGCTGTAACCCCCAAAGTACACTCCAGTCCAAACCAAATAACAAAAAATATTTTCTGTGTTTGTGAATTGTGTGCGCAGTAGCCGCACGTACATCAACAAAGAAGTGCCAAGCGTGCGCCTGTGTCATAAGTAAAGGGCCGGCTGGCTTGACCGTTAAAGAGTGCTGTAACCCCCAAAGTACACTCCAGTCCAAACCAAAAAAAAAAATATTTTCTGTGTTTGTGAATTGTGTGCGCAGTAGCCGCACGTGCATCAACAAAGTAGAGCCAGGCGTGCGCCTGTGTCATAAGTAAAGGGCCGGCTGGCTTGACCGTTAAAGGGTGCTGTAACCCCCAAAGTACACTACAGTCCAAACCAAAAAAAAAAATATTTTCTGTTTTTGTGAATTGTGTGCGCAGTAGCCGCACGTGCATCAACAAAGTAGTGCCAAGCGTGCGCCTGTGTCATAAGTAAATGGCCGGCTGGCTTGACCATTAAAGGGTGCTGTAACCCCCAAAGTACACTCCAGTCCAAACCAAATAACAAAAAATATTTTCTGTGTTTGTGAATTGTGTGCGCAGTAGCCGCACGTACATCAACAAAGAAGTGCCAAGCGTGCGCCTGTGTCATAAGTAAAGGGCCGGCTGGCTTGACCGTTAAAGAGTGCTGTAACCCCCAAAGTACACTCCAGTCCAAACCGAAAAAAAAAATATTTTCTGTGTTTGTGAATTGTGTGCGCAGTAGCCGCACGTGCATCAACAAAGTAGTGCCAAGCGTGCGCCTGTGTCATAAGTAAAGGGCCGGCTGGCTTGACCATTAAAGGGTGCTGTAACCCCCAAAGTACACTCCAGTCCAAACCAAAAAGAAAAATATTTTCTGTGTTTGTGAATTGTGTGCGCTGTAGCCGCACGTGCATCAACAAAGTAGTGCCAAGCGTGCGCTTGTGTCATAAGTAAAGGGCCAGCTGGCTTGACCGTTAAAGGGTGCTGTAACCCCCAAAGTACACTCCAAACCAAATAACAAAATATTTTTTCTGTGTTTGTGAATTGTGTGCGCAGTAGCCGCACGTGCATCAACAAAGTAGTGCCAAGCGTGCGCCTGTGTCATAAGTAAATGGCCGGGTGGCTTGACCATTAAAGGGTGCTGTAACCCCCAAAGTACACTCCAGTCCAAACCAAAAAAAAAAATATTTTCTGTGTTTGTGAATTGTGTGCGCTTTAGCCGCACGTGCATCAACAAAGTAGTGCCAAGCGTGCGCCTGTGTCATAAGTAAAGGGCCGGCTGGCTTGACCGTTAAAGGGTGCTGTAACCCCCAAAGTACACTCCAGTCCAAACCGAAAAAAAAAATATTTTCTGTGTTTGTGAATTGTGTGCGCAGTAGCCGCACGTGCATCAACAAAGTAGTGCCAAGCGTGCGCCTGTGTCATAAGTAAAGGGCCGGCTGGCTTGACCGTTAAAGGGTGCTGTAACCCCCAAAGTACACTCCAGTCCAAACCAAAAAGAAAAATATTTTCTGTGTTTGTGAATTGTGTGCGCTGTAGCTGAACGTGCATCAACAAAGTAGTGCCAAGCGTGCGCTTGTGTCATAAGTAAAGGGCCGGCTGGCTTGACCGTTAAAGGGTGCTGTAACCCCCAAAGTACACTCCAAACCAAATAACAAAATATTTTTTCTGTGTTTGTGAATTGTGTGCGCAGTAGCCGCACGTGCATCAACAAAGTAGTGCCAAGCGTGCGCCTGTGTCATAAGTAAAGGGCCGGCTGGCTTGACCATTAAAGGGTGCTGTAACCCCCAAAGTACACTCCAGTCCAAACCAAATAACAAAAAATATTTTCTGTGTTTGTGAATTGTGTGCGCAGTAGCCGCACGTACATCAACAAAGTAGTGCCAAGCGTGCGCCTGTGTCATAAGTAAAGGGCCAGCTGGCTTGACCGTTAAAGGGTGCTGTAACCCCCAAAGTACACTCCAGTCCAAACCGAAAAAAAAAATATTTTCTGTGTTTGTGAATTGTGTGCGCAGTAGCCGCACGTGCATCAACAAGTAGTGCCAAGCGTGCGCCTGTGTCATAAGTAAAGGACAGCTGGCTTGACCGTTAAAGGGTGCTGTAACCCCCTAAGTACACTCCAGTCCAAACCAAAAAGAAAAATATTTTCTGTGTTTGTGAATAGTGTGCGCTGTAGCCGCACGTGCATCAACAAAGTAGTGCCAAGCGTGCGCTTGTGTCATAAGTAAAGGGCCGGCTGGCTTGACCGTTACAGGGTGCTGTAACCCCCAAAGTACACTCCAAACCAAATAACAAAATATTTTTTCTGTGTTTGTGAATTGTGTGCGCAGTAGCCGCACGTGCATCAACAAAGTAGTGCCAAGCGTGCGCCTGTGTCATAAGTAAAGGGCCGGCTGGCTTGACGTTAAAGGGTGCTGTAACCCCCAAAGTACACTCCAGTCCAAACCAAAAAAAAAAATATTTTCTGTGTTTGTGAATTGTGTGCACTGTAGCCGCACGTGCATCAACAAAGTAGTGCCAAGCGTGCGCCTGTGTCATAAGTAAAAAGCCGGCTGGCTTGACCGTTAAAGGGTGTTGTAACCCCCAAAGTACACTCCAAACCAAATAACAAAATATTTTTTCTGTGTTTGTGAATTGTGTGCGCAGTAGCCGCACGTGCATCAACAAAGTAGTGCCAAGCCTGCGCCTGTGTCATAAGTAAAGGGCCGGCTGGCTTGACCGTTAAAGGGTGCTGTAACCCCCAAAGTACACTCCAGTCCAAACCAAAAAAATAAATATTTTCTGTGTTTGTGAATTGTGTGCGCAGTAGCCGCACGTGCATCAACAAAGTAGTGCCAAGCGTGCGCCTGTGTCATAAGTAAAGGGCTGGCTGGCTTGACCGTAAAAGGGTGTTGTAACCCCCAAAGTACACTCCAAACCAAATAACAAAATATTTTTTCTGTGTTTGTGAATTGTGTGCGCAGTAGGCGCTCGTGCATCAACAAAGTAGTGCCAAGCTTGCGCCTGTGTCATAAGTAAAGGGCCGGCTGGCTTGACCGTTAAAGGGTGCTGTAACCCCCAAAGTACACTCCAGTCCAAACCAAAAAAATAAATATTTTCTGTGTTTGTGAATTGTGTGCGCAGTAGCAGCACGTGCATCAACAAAGTAGTGCCAAGCGTGCGTCTGTGTCATAAGTAAAGGGCCGGCTGGCTTGACCGTTAAAGGGTGCTGTAACCCCCAAAGTACACTCCAGTCCAAACCAAAAAAATATATATTTTCTGTGTTTGTGAATTGTGTGCGCAGTAGCCGCACGTACATCAACAAAGTAGTGCCAAGCGTGCGCCTGTGTCATAAGTAAAGGGCCGGCTGGCTTGACCGTTAAAGGGTGCTGTAACCCCCAAAGTACCCTCCAGTCCAAACCAAAAAAAAAATATTTTCTGTGTTTGTGAATTGTGTGCGCAGTAGTCGCACGTGCATCAACAAAGTAGTGCCAAGCGTGTGCCTGTGTCATAAGTAAAGGGCTGGCTGGCTTGACCGTTAAAGGGTGCTGTAACCCCTAAAGTACACTCCAGTCCAAACCAAAAAAAAAAATATTTTCTGTGTTTGTGAATTGTGTGCGCAGTAGCCGCATGTGCATCAACAAAGTAGTGCCAAGCGTGCACCTGTGTCATAAGTAAAGGGCCGGCTGGCTTGACCGTTAAAGGGTGCTGTAACCCCCAAAGTACACTCCAGTCCAAACCAAAAAAAAAAATATTTTCTGTGTTTGTGAATTGTGCGCGCTGTAGCCGCACGTGCATCAACAAGTAGTGCCAAGCGTGCGCCTGTGTCATAAGTAAAGGGCCAGCTGGCTTGACCGTTAAAGGGTGCTGTAACCCCCAAAGTACTCTCCAGTCCAAACCAAATAACAAAAAATATTTTCTGTGTTTGTGAATTGTGAGCGCAGTAGACGCACGTGCATCAACAAAGTAGTGCCAAGCGTGCGCCTGTGTCATAAGTAAAGGGCCGGCTGGCTTGACCGTTAAAGGGTGCTGTAACCCCCAAAGTACACTCCAGTCCAAACCAAAAAAAAAAATATTTTCTGTGTTTGTGAATTGTGTGCGCAGTAGCCGCACGTGCATCAACAAAGTAGTGCCAAGCGTGCGCCTGTGTCATAAGTAAAGGGCCAGCTGGCTTGACCGTTAAAGGGTGCTGTAACCCCCAAAGTACTCTCCAGTCCAAACCAAATAACAAAAAATATTTTCTGTGTTTGTGAATTGTGAGCGCAGTAGCCGCACGTGCATCAACAAAGTAGTGCCAAGCGTGCGCCTGTGTCATAAGTAAAGGGCCGGCTGGCTTGACCGTTAAAGGGTGCTGTAACCACCAAAGTACACTCCTGTCCAAACCAAAAAAAAAAATATTTTCTGTGTTTGTGAATTGTGTGCGCAGTAGCCGCACGTGCATCAACAAAGTAGTGCCAAGCGTGCACCTGTGTCATAAGTAAAGGGCCGGCTGGCTTGACCGTTAAAGGGTGCTGTAACCCCCAAAGTACACTCCAGTCCAAACCAAAAAAATAAATATTTTCTGTGTTTGTGAATTGTGTGCGCAGTAGCCGCACGTGCATCAACAAAGTAGAGCCAAGCGTGCGCCTGTGTCATAAGTAAAGGGCCGGCTGGCTTGACCTTTAAAGGGTGCTGTAACCCCCAAAGTACACTACAGTCCAAACCAAAAAAAAATATATTTTCTGTTTTTGTGAATTGTGTGCGCAGTAGCCGCACGTGCATCAACAAAGTAGTGCCAAGCGTGCGCCTGTGTCATAAGTAAATGGCCAGCTGGCTTGACCGTTAAAGGGTGCTGTAACCCCCAAAGTACACTCCAGTCCAAACCAAATAACAAAAAATATTTTCTGTGTTTGTGAATTGTGTGCGCAGTAGCCGCACGTGCATCAACAAAGTAGTGCCAAGCGTGCGCCTGTGTCATAAGTAAAGGGCCGGCTGGCTTGACCATTAAAGGGTGCTGTAACCCCCAAAGTACACTCCAGTCCAAACCAAAAAGAAAAATATTTTCTGTGTTTGTGAATTGTGTGCGCTGTAGCCGCACGTGCATCAACAAAGTAGTGCCAAGCGTGCGCTTGTGTCATAAGTAAAGGGCCAGCTGGCTTGACCGTTAAAGGGTGCTGTAACCCCCAAAGTACACTCCAAACCAAATAACAAAATATTTTTTCTGTGTTTGTGAATTGTGTGCGCAGTAGCCGCACGTGCATCAACAAAGTAGTGCCAAGCGTGCGCCTGTGTCATAAGTAAAGGGCCGGGTGGCTTGACCGTTAAAGGGTGCTGTAACCCCCAAAGTACACTCCTGTCCAAACCAAAAAAAAAAATATTTTCTGTGTTTGTGAATTGTGTGCGCTTTAGCCGCACGTGCATCAACAAAGTAGTGCCAAGCGTGCGCCTGTGTCATAAGTAAAGGGCCGGCTGGCTTGACCATTAAAGGGTGCTGTAACCCCCAAAGTACACTCCAGTCCAAACCGAAAAAAAAAATATTTTCTGTGTTTGTGAATTGTGTGCGCAGTAGCCGCACGTGCATCAACAAAGTAGTGCCAAGCGTGCGCCTGTGTCATAAGTAAAGGGCCGGCTGGCTTGACCGTTAAAGGGTGCTGTAACCCCCAAAGTACACTCCAGTCCAAACCAAAAAGAAAAATATTTTCTGTGTTTGTGAATTGTGTGCGCTGTAGCTGAACGTGCATCAACAAAGTAGTGCCAAGCGTGCGCTTGTGTCATAAGTAAAGGGCCGGCTGGCTTGACCGTTAAAGGGTGCTGTAACCCCCAAAGTACACTCCAAACCAAATAACAAAATATTTTTTCTGTGTTTGTGAATTGTGTGCGCAGTAGCCGCACGTGCATCAACAAAGTAGTGCCAAGCGTGCGCCTGTGTCATAAGTAAAGGGCCGGCTGGCTTGACCATTAAAGGGTGCTGTAACCCCCAAAGTACACTCCAGTCCAAACCAAATAACAAAAAATATTTTCTGTGTTTGTGAATTGTGTGCGCAGTAGCCGCACGTACATCAACAAAGTAGTGCCAAGCGTGCGCCTGTGTCATAAGTAAAGGGCCGGCTGGCTTGACCGTTAAAGGGTGCTGTAACCCCCAAAGTACACTCCAGTCCAAACCGGAAAAATAAAATATTTTCTGTGTTTGTGAATTGTGTGTTCAGTAGCTGCACGTGCATCAACAAGTAGTGCCAAGCGTGCGCCTGTGTCATAAGTAAAGGACGGCTGGCTTGACCGTTAAAGGGTGCTGTAACCCCCTAAGTACACTCCAGTCCAAACCAAAAAGAAAAATATTTTCTGTGTTTGTGAATAGTGTGCGCTGTAGCCGCACGTGCATCAACAAAGTAGTGCCAAGCGTGCGCTTGTGTCATAAGTAAAGGGCCGGCTGGCTTGACCGTTACAGGGTGCTGTAACCCCCAAAGTACACTCCAAACCAAATAACAAAATATTTTTTCTGTGTTTGTGAATTGTGTGCGCAGTAGCCGCACGTGCATCAACAAAGTAGTGCCAAGCGTGCGCCTGTGTCATAAGTAAAGGGCCGGCTGGCTTGACGTTAAAGGGTGCTGTAACCCCCAAAGTACACTCCAGTCCAAACCAAAAAAAAAAATATTTTCTGTGTTTGTGAATTGTGTGCACTGTAGCCGCACGTGCATCAACAAAGTAGTGCCAAGCGTGCGCCTGTGTCATAAGTAAAAAGCCGGCTGGCTTGACCATTAAAGGGTGTTGTAACCCCCAAAGTACACTCCAAACCAAATAACAAAATATTTTTTCTGTGTTTGTGAATTGTGTGCGCAGTAGCCGCACGTGCATCAACAAAGTAGTGCCAAGCCTGCGCCTGTGTCATAAGTAAAGGGCCAGCTGGCTTGACCGTTAAAGGGTGCTGTAACCCCCAAAGTACACTCCAGTCCAAACCAAAAAAATAAATATTTTCTGTGTTTGTGAATTGTGTGCGCAGTAGCCGCACGTGCATCAACAAAGTAGTGCCAAGCGTGCGCCTGTGTCATAAGTAAAGGGCCGGCTGGCTTGACCGTAAAAGGGTGTTGTAACCCCCAAAGTACACTCCAAACCAAATAACAAAATATTTTTTCTGTGTTTGTGAATTGTGTGCGCAGTAGCCGCTCGTGCATCAACAAAGTAGTGCCAAGCTTGCGCCTGTGTCATAAGTAAAGGGCCGGCTGGCTTGACCGTTAAAGGGTGCTGTAACCCCCAAAGTACACTCCAGTCCAAACCAAAAAAATAAATATTTTCTGTGTTTGTGAATTGTGTGCGCAGTAGCAGCACGTGCATCAACAAAGTAGTGCCAAGCGTGCGTCTGTGTCATAAGTAAAGGGCCGGCTGGCTTGACCGTTAAAGGGTGCTGTAACCCCCAAAGTACACTCCAGTCCAAACCAAAAAAATATATATTTTCTGTGTTTGTGAATTGTGTGCGCAGTAGCCGCACGTACATCAACAAAGTAGTGCCAAGCGTGCGCCTGTGTCATAAGTAAAGGGCCGGCTGGCTTGACCGTTAAAGGGTGCTGTAACCCCCAAAGTACCCTCCAGTCCAAACCAAAAAAAAAATATTTTCTGTGTTTGTGAATTGTGTGCGCAGTAGTCGCACGTGCATCAACAAAGTAGTGCCAAGCGTGTGCCTGTGTCATAAGTAAAGGGCTGGCTGGCTTGACCGTTAAAGGGTGCTGTAACCCCTAAAGTACACTCCAGTCCAAACCCAAAAAAAAAATATTTTCTGTGTTTGTGAATTGTGTGCGCAGTAGCTGCAACGTGCATCAACAAAGTAGTGCCAAGCGTGCGCCTGTGTCATAAGTAAAGGGCCGGCTGGCTTGACCGTTAAAGTGTGCTGTAACCCCCAAAGTACACTCCATTCGAAACCAAAAAAAATAATAATATTTTCTGTGATTTTGTGAATTGTGTGCGCAGTAGCCGCACGTGCATCAACAAAGTAGTGCCAAGCGTGCGCCTGTGTCATAAGTAAAGGGCCGGCTGGCTTGACCGTTAAAGGGTGCTGTAACCCCCAAAGTACACTCCAGTCCAAACCAAAAAAAAAAATATTTTCTGTGTTTGTGATTTGTGCGCGCTGTAGCCGCACGTGCATCAACAAAGTAGTGCCAAGCGTGCGCCTGTGTCATAAGTAAAGGGCCAGCTGGCTTGACTGTTAAAGGGTGCTGTAACCCCCAAAGTACACTCCAGTCCAAACCAAATAACAAAAAATATTTTCTGTGTTTGTGAATTGTGAGCGCAGTAGCCGCACGTGCATCAACAAAGTAGTGCCAAGCGTGCGCCTGTGTCATAAGTAAAGGGCCGGCTGGCTTGACCGTTAAAGGGTGCTGTAATTCCCAAAGTACACTCCAGTCCAAACCAAAAAAATAAATATTTTCTGTGTTTGTGATTTGTGCGCGCTGTAGCCGCACGTGCATCAACAAAGTAGTGCCAAGCGTGCGCCTGTGTCATAAGTAAAGGGCCAGCTGGCTTGACTGTTAAAGGGTGCTGTAACCCCCAAAGTACACTCCAGTCCAAACCAAATAACAAAAAATATTTTCTGTGTTTGTGAATTGTGAGCGCAGTAGCCGCACGTGCATCAACAAAGTAGTGCCAAGCGTGTGCCTGTGTCATAAGTAAAGGGCCGGCTGGCTTGACCGTTAAAGGGTGCTGTAATCCCCAAAGTACACTCCAGTCCAAACCAAAAAAATAAATATTTTCTGTGTTTGTGAATTGTGTGCGCAGTAGCCGCACGTGCATCAACAAAGTAGTGCCAAGCGTGCGCCTGTGTCATAAGTAAAGGGCCGGCTGGCTTGACCGTTAAAGGGTGCTGTAACCCCCAAAGTACACTCCAGTCCAAACTGAAAAAAAAAATATTTTCTGTGTTTGTGAATTGTGTGCGCAGTAGCCGCACGTGCATCAACAAAGTAGTGCCAAGCGTGCGCCTGTGTCATAAGTAAAGGGCCGGCTGGCTTGACCGTTAAAGGGTGCTGTAACCCCCAAAGTACACTCCAGTCCAAACCAAAAAGAAAAATATTTTCTGTGTTTGTGAATTGTGTGCGCTGTAGCTGAACGTGCATCAACAAAGTAGTGCCAAGCGTGCGCTTGTGTCATAAGTAAAGGGCCGGCTGGCTTGACCGTTAAAGGGTGCTGTAACCCCCAAAGTACACTCCAAACCAAATAACAAAATATTTTTTCTGTGTTTGTGAATTGTGTGCGCAGTAGCCGCACGTGCATCAACAAAGTAGTGCCAAGCGTGCGCCTGTGTCATAAGTAAAGGGCCGGCTGGCTTGACCGTTAAAGGGTGCTGTAACCCCCAAAGTACACTCCAGTCCAAACCAAATAACAAAAAATATTTTCTGTGTTTGTGAATTGTGTGCGCAGTAGCCGCACGTACATCAACAAAGTAGTGCCAAGCGTGCGCCTGTGTCATAAGTAAAGGGCCGGCTGGCTTGACCGTTAAAGGGTGCTGTAACCCCCAAAGTACACTCCAGTCCAAACCGAAAAAAAAAATATTTTCTGTGTTTGTGAATTGTGTGCGCAGTAGCCGCACGTGCATCAACAAAGTAGTGCCAAGCGTGCGCCTGTGTCATAAGTAAAGGGCCGGCTGGCTTGACCGTTAAAGGGTGCTGTAACCCCCTAAGTACACTCCAGTCCAAACCAAAAAGAAAAATATTTTCTGTGTTTGTGAATAGTGTGCGCAGTAGCCGCACGTGCATCAACAAAGTAGTGCCAAGCGTGCGCTTGTGTCATAAGTAAAGGGCCGGCTGGCTTGACCGTTACAGGGTGTTGTAACCCCCAAAGTACACTCCAAACCAAATAACAAAATATTTTTTCTGTGTTTGTGAATTGTGTGACCAGTAGCCGCACGTGCATCAACAAAGTAGTGCCAAGCGTGCGCCTGTGTCATAAGTAAAGGGCCGGCTGGCTTGACCGTAAAAGGGTGTTGTAACCCCCAAAGTACACTCCAAACCAAATAACAAAATATTTTTTCTGTGTTTGTGAATTGTGTGCGCAGTAGCCGCACGTGCATCAACAAAGTAGTGCCAAGCGTGCGCCTGTGTCATAAGTAAAGGGCTGGCTGGCTTGACCGTTAAAGGGTGCTGTAACCCCCAAAGTACACTCCAGTCAAACCCAAAAAAAAAATATTTTCTGTGTTTGTGAATTGTGTGCGCAGTAGCTGCAACGTGCATCAACAAAGTAGTGCCAAGCGTGCGCCTGTGTCATAAGTAAAGGGCCAACTGGCTTGACCGTTAAAGTGTGCTGTAACCCCCAAAGTACACTCCAGTCCAAACCAAAAAAAATAATATTTTCTGTGATTTTGTGAATTGTGTGCGCAGTAGCCGCACGTGCATCAACAAAGTAGTGCCAAGTGTGCGCCTGTGTCATAAGTAAATGGCCGGCTGGCTTGACCGTTAAAGGGTGCTGTAACCCCCAAAGTACTCTCCACTCCAAACCAAAAAAAAAATATTTTCTGTGTTTGTGAATTGTGTGAGCAGTAGCCGAATGTGCATCAACAAAGTAGTGCCAAGCGTGCGCCTGTGTCATAAGTAAAGGGCCGGCTGGCTTGACCGTTAAAGGGTGCTGTAACCCCCAAAGTACACTCCAAACCAAATAACAAAATATTTTTTCTGTGTTTGTGAATTGTGTGCGCAGTAGCCGCTCGTGCATCAACAAAGTAGTGCCAAGCTTGCGCCTGTGTCATAAGTAAAGGGCCGGCTGGCTTGACCGTTAAAGGGTGCTGTAACCCCCAAAGTACACTCCAGTCCAAACCAAAAAAATAAATATTTTCTGTGTTTGTGAATTGTGTGCGCAGTAGCAGCACGTGCATCAACAAAGTAGTGCCAAGCGTGCGTCTGTGTCATAAGTAAAGGGCCGGCTGGCTTGACCGTTAAAGGGTGCTGTAACCCCCAAAGTACACTCCAGTCCAAACCAAAAAAATATATATTTTCTGTGTTTGTGAATTGTGTGCGCAGTAGCCGCACGTACATCAACAAAGTAGTGCCAAGCGTGCGCCTGTGTCATAAGTAAAGGGCCGGCTGGCTTGACCGTTAAAGGGTGCTGTAACCCCTAAAGTACACTCCAGTCCAAACCAAAAAAAAAAATATTTTCTGTGTTTGTGAATTGTGTGCGCAGTAGCCGCATGTGCATCAACAAAGTAGTGCCAAGCGTGCGCCTGTGTCATAAGTAAAGGGCCGGCTGGCTTGACCGTTAAAGGGTGCTGTAACCCCCAAAGTACACTCCAGTCCAAACCAAAAAAAAAAATATTTTCTGTGTTTGTGAATTGTGCGCGCTGTAGCCGCACGTGCATCAACAAAGTAGTGCCAAGCGTGCGCCTGTGTCATAAGTAAAGGGCCAGCTGGCTTGACCGTTAAAGGGTGCTGTAACCCCCAAAGTACTCTCCAGTCCAAACCAAATAACAAAAAATATTTTCTGTGTTTGTGAATTGTGAGCGCAGTAGACGCACGTGCATCAACAAAGTAGTGCCAAGCGTGTGCCTGTGTCATAAGTAAAGGGCCGGCTGGCTTGACCGTTAAAGGGTGCTGTAACCCCCAAAGTACACTCCAGTCCAAACCAAAAAAAAAAATATTTTCTGTGTTTGTGAATTGTGTGCGCAGTAGCCGCACGTGCATCAACAAAGTAGTGCCAAGCGTGCGCCTGTGTCATAAGTAAAGGGCCAGCTGGATTGACCGTTAAAGGGTGCTGTAACCCCCAAAGTACACTCCAGTCCAAACCAAAAAAAAAAATATTTTCTGTGTTTGTGAATTGTGCGCGCTGTAGCCGCACGTGCATCAACAAAGTAGTGCCAAGCGTGCGCCTGTGTCATAAGTAAAGGGCCAGCTGGCTTGACCGTTAAAGGGTGCTGTAACCCCCAAAGTACTCTCCAGTCCAAACCAAATAACAAAAAATATTTTCTGTGTTTGTGAATTGTGAGCGCAGTAGCCGCACGTGCATCAACAAAGTAGTGCCAAGCGTGCGCCTGTGTCATAAGTAAAGGGCTGGCTGGCTTGACCGTTAAAGGGTGCTGTAACCACCAAAGTACACTCCTGTCCAAACCAAAAAAAAAAATATTTTCTGTGTTTGTGAATTGTGTGCGCAGTAGCCGCACGTGCATCAACAAAGTAGTGCCAAGCGTGCGCCTGTGTCATAAGTAAAGGGCCGGCTGGCTTGACCGTTAAAGGGTGCTGTAATCCCCAAAGTACACTCCAGTCCAAACCAAAAAAATAAATATTTTCTGTGTTTGTGAATTGTGTGCGCAGTAGCCGCACGTGCATCAACAAAGTAGTGCCAAGCGTGCACCTGTGTCATAAGTAAAGGGCCGGCCGGCTTGACCGTTAAAGGGTGCTGTAACCCCCAAAGTACACTCCAGTCCAAACCAAAAAAAAATATATTTTCTGTGTTTGTGAATTGTGTGCGCAGTAGCCGCACGTGCATCAACAAAGTAGAGCCAAGCGTGCGCCTGTGTCATAAGTAAAGGGCCGGCTGGCTTGACCGTTAAAGGGTGCTGTAACCCCCAAAGTACACTACAGTCCAAACCAAAAAAAAAAATATTTTCTGTTTTTGTGAATTGTGTGCGCAGTAGCCGCACGTGCATCAACAAAGTAGTGCCAAGCGTGCGCCTGTGTCATAAGTAAATGGCCGGCTGGCTTGACCGTTAAAGGGTGCTGTAACCCCCAAAGTACACTCCAGTCCAAACCAAATAACAAAAAATATTTTCTGTGTTTGTGAATTGTGTGCGCAGTAGCCGCACGTACATCAACAAAGAAGTGCCAAGCGTGCGCCTGTGTCATAAGTAAAGGGCCGGCTGGCTTGACCGTTAAAGAGTGCTGTAACCCCCAAAGTACACTCCAGTCCAAACCGAAAAAAAAAATATTTTCTGTGTTTGTGAATTGTGTGCGCAGTAGCCGCACGTGCATCAACAAAGTAGTGCCAAGCGTGCGCCTGTGTCATAAGTAAAGGGCCGGCTGGCTTGACCATTAAAGGGTGCTGTAACCCCCAAAGTACACTCCAGTCCAAACCAAAAAGAAAAATATTTTCTGTGTTTGTGAATTGTGTGCGCTGTAGCCGCACGTGCATAACACAGTGGTGCCAAGCGTGCGCTTGTGTCATAAGTAAAGGGCCAGCTGGCTTGACCGTTAAAGGGTGCTGTAACCCCCAAAGTACACTCCAAACCAAATAACAAAATATTTTTTCTGTGTTTGTGAATTGTGTGCGCAGTAGCCGCACGTGCATCAACAAAGTAGTGCCAAGCGTGCGCCTGTGTCATAAGTAAAGGGCCGGGTGGCTTGACCGTTAAAGGGTGCTGTAACCCCCAAAGTACACTCCAGTCCAAACCAAAAAAAAAAATATTTTCTGTGTTTGTGAATTGTGTGCGCTTTAGCCGCACGTGCATCAACAAAGTAGTGCCAAGCGTGCGCCTGTGTCATAAGTAAAGGGCCGGCTGGCTTGACCGTTAAAGGGTGCTGTAACCCCCAAAGTACACTCCAGTCCAAACCGAAAAAAAAAATATTTTCTGTGTTTGTGAATTGTGTGCGCAGTAGCCGCACGTGCATCAACAAAGTAGTGCCAAGCGTGCGCCTGTGTCATAAGTAAAGGGCCAGCTGGCTTGACCGTTAAAGGGTGCTGTAACCCCCAAAGTACACTCCAGTCCAAACCAAAAAGAAAAATATTTTCTGTGTTTGTGAATTGTGTGCGCTGTAGCTGAACGTGCATCAACAAAGTAGTGCCAAGCGTGCGCTTGTGTCATAAGTAAAGGGCCGGCTGGCTTGACCGTTAAAGGGTGCTGTAACCCCCAAAGTACACTCCAAACCAAATAACAAAATATTTTTTCTGTGTTTGTGAATTGTGTGCGCAGTAGCCGCACGTGCATCAACAAAGTAGTGCCAAGCGTGCGCCTGTGTCATAAGTAAAGGGCCGGCTGGCTTGACCATTAAAGGGTGCTGTAACCCCCAAAGTACACTCCAGTCCAAACCAAATAACAAAAAATATTTTCTGTGTTTGTGAATTGTGTGCGCAGTAGCCGCACGTACATCAACAAAGTAGTGCCAAGCGTGCGCCTGTGTCATAAGTAAAGGGCCGGCTGGCTTGACCGTTAAAGGGTGCTGTAACCCCCAAAGTACACTCCAGTCCAAACCGAAAAAAAAAATATTTTCTGTGTTTGTGAATTGTGTGCGCAGTAGCCGCACGTGCATCAACAAGTAGTGCCAAGCGTGCGCCTGTGTCATAAGTAAAGGACGGCTGGCTTGACCGTTAAAGGGTGCTGTAACCCCCTAAGTACACTCCAGTCCAAACCAAAAAGAAAAATATTTTCTGTGTTTGTGAATAGTGTGCGCTGTAGCCGCACGTGCATCAACAAAGTAGTGCCAAGCGTGCGCTTGTGTCATAAGTAAAGGGCCGGCTGGCTTGACCGTTACAGGGTGCTGTAACCCCCAAAGTACACTCCAAACCAAATAACAAAATATTTTTTCTGTGTTTGTGAATTGTGTGCGCAGTAGCCGCACGTGCATCAACAAAGTAGTGCCAAGCGTGCGCCTGTGTCATAAGTAAAGGGCCGGCTGGCTTGACGTTAAAGGGTGCTGTAACCCCCAAAGTACACTCCAGTCCAAACCAAAAAAAAAAATATTTTCTGTGTTTGTGAATTGTGTGCACTGTAGCCGCACGTGCATCAACAAAGTAGTGCCAAGCGTGCGCCTGTGTCATAAGTAAAAAGCCGGCTGGCTTGACCGTTAAAGGGTGTTGTAACCCCCAAAGTACACTCCAAACCAAATAACAAAATATTTTTTCTGTGTTTGTGAATTGTGTGCGCAGTAGCCGCACGTGCATCAACAAAGTAGTGCCAAGCCTGCGCCTGTGTCATAAGTAAAGGGCCGGCTGGCTTGACCGTTAAAGGGTGCTGTAACCCCCAAAGTACACTCCAGTCCAAACCAAAAAAATAAATATTTTCTGTGTTTGTGAATTGTGTGCGCAGTAGCCGCACGTGCATCAACAAAGTAGTGCCAAGCGTGCGCCTGTGTCATAAGTAAAGGGCCGGCTGGCTTGACCATAAAAGGGTGTTGTAACCCCCAAAGTACACTCCAAACCAAATAACAAAATATTTTTTCTGTGTTTGTGAATTGTGTGCGCAGTAGCCGCTCGTGCATCAACAAAGTAGTGCCAAGCTTGCGCCTGTGTCATAAGTAAAGGGCCGGCTGGCTTGACCGTTAAAGGGTGCTGTAACCCCCAAAGTACACTCCAGTCCAAACCAAAAAAATAAATATTTTCTGTGTTTGTGAATTGTGTGCGCAGTAGCAGCACGTGCATCAACAAAGTAGTGCCAAGCGTGCGTCTGTGTCATAAGTAAAGGGCCGGCTGGCTTGACCGTTAAAGGGTGCTGTAACCCCCAAAGTACACTCCAAACCAAATAACAAAATATTTTTTCTGTGTTTGTGAATTGTGTGCGAAGTAGCCGCACGTGCATCAACAAAGTAGTGCCAAGCGTGCGCCTGTGTCATAAGTAAAGGGCCGGCTGGCTTGACCGTTAAAGGGTGCTGTAACCCCCAAAGTACACTCCAGTCCAAACCAAAAAAATAAATATTTTCTGTGTTTGTGAATTGGGTGCGCAGTAGCAGCACGTGCATCAACAAAGTAGTGCCAAGCGTGCGTCTGTGTCATAAGTAAAGGGCCGGCTGGCTTGACCGTTAAAGGGTGCTGTAACCCCCAAAGTACACTCCAGTCCAAACCAAAAAAATATATATTTTCTGTGTTTGTGAATTGTGTGCGCAGTAGCCGCACGTACATCAACAAAGTAGTGCCAAGCGTGCGCCTGTGTCATAAGTAAAGGGCCGGCTGGCTTGACCGTTAAAGGGTGCTGTAACCCCCAAAGTACCCTCCAGTCCAAACCAAAAAAAAAATATTTTCTGTGTTTGTGAATTGTGTGCGCAGTAGTCGCACGTGCATCAACAAAGTAGTGCCAAGCGTGTGCCTGTGTCATAAGTAAAGGGCTGGCTGGCTTGACCGTTAAAGGGTGCTGTAACCCCTAAAGTACACTCCAGTCCAAACCAAAAAAAAAAATATTTTCTGTGTTTGTGAATTGTGTGCGCAGTAGCTGCAACGTGCATCAACAAAGTAGTGCCAAGCGTGCGCCTGTGTCATAAGTAAAGGGCCGGCTGGCTTGACCGTTAAAGTGTGCTGTAACCCCCAAAGTACACTCCATTCCAAACCCCAAAAAATAATATTTTCTGTGATTTTGTGAATTGTGTGCGCAGTAGCCGCACGTGCATCAACAAAGTAGTGCCAAGCGTGCGCCTGTGTCATAAGTAAAGGGCCGGCTGGCTTGACCGTTAAAGGGTGCTGTAACCCCCAAAGTACTCTCCACTCCAAACCAAAAAAAAAATATTTTCTGTGTTTGTGAATTGTGTGAGCAGTAGCCGCATGTGCATCAACAAAGTAGTGCCAAGCGTGCGCCTGTGTCATAAGTAAAGGGCCGGCTGGCTTGACCATTAAAAGGTGCTGTAACCCCCAATGTACACTGCAGTCCAAACCAAAAAAAAAAATATTTTCTGTGTTTGTGAATTGTGTGCGCAGTAACCGCACATGCATCAATAATGTAGTGCCAAGCGTGCGCCTGTGTCATAAGTAAAGGGCCGGCTGGCTTGACTGTTAAAGGGTGCTGTAACCCCCAAAGTACACTCCAAACCAAATAAAATATTTTTTCTGTGTTTGTGAATTGTGTGCGCAGTAGCCGCACGTGCATCAACAAAGTAGTGCCAAGCGTGCGCCTGTGTCCTAAGTAAAGGGCCCAGCTGCCTTGAACGTGAAAGGGTGCTGTAACCCCCAAAGTACACTCCAGTCCAAACCAAAAAAAATAATATTTTCTGTGATTTTATGAATTGTGTGCGCAGTAGCCGCACGTGCATCAACAAAGTAGTACCAAGCGTGCGCCTGTGTCATAAGTAAAGGGCCGGCTGGCTTGACCGTTAAAGGGTGCTGTAACCCCCAAAGTACTCTCCACTCCAAACCAAAAAAAAAATATTTTCTGTGTTTGTGAATTGTGTGCGCAGTAGCAGCACATGCATCAACAAAGTAGTGCCAAGCGTGCGTCTGTGTCATAAGTAAAGGGCAGGCTGGCTTGACCATTAAAGGGTGCTGTAACCCCCAAAGTACACTCCAGTCCAAACTAAAAAAAAATATATTTTCTGTGTTTGTGAATTGTGTGCGCAGTAGCCGCACATGCATCAACAAAGTAGTGCCAATCGTGCACCTGTGTCATAAGTAAAGGGCCGGCTGGCATGACTGTTAAAGGGTGCTGTAACCCCCAAAGTACACTCCAGTCCAAACCAAAAAAAAAAATATTTTCTGTGTTTGTGAATTGTGTGCGCAGTAGCCGCACGTGCATCAACAAAGTAGTGCCAAGCGTGCGCCGGTGTCATAAGTAAAGGGCCGGCTGGCTTGACCGTTAAAGGGTGCTGTAACCCCCAAAGTACACTCCAGTCCAAACCAAAAAAAAAAATATTTTCTGTGTTTGTGAATTGTGTGCGCAGTAGCCGCACGTGCATCAACAAAGTAGTGCCAAGCGTGCACCTGTGTCATAAGTAAAGGGCCGGCTGGCTTGACCGTTAAAGGGTGCTGTAACCCCCAAAGTACACTCCAGTCCAAACCAAAAAAAAAAATATTTTCTGTGTTTGTGAATTGTGTGCGCAGTAGCCGCACGTGCATCAACAAAGTAGTGCCAAGCGTGCGCCTGTGTCATAAGTAAAGGGCCGGCTGGCTTGACCGTTAAAGGGTGCTGTAACCCCCAAAGTACACTCCAGTCCAAACCAAAAAAAAAAATATTTTCTGTGTTTGTGATTTGTGCGCGCTGTAGCCGCACGTGCATCAACAAAGTAGTGCCAAGCGTGCGCCTGTGTCATAAGTAAAGGGCCAGCTGGCTTGACTGTTAAAGGGTGCTGTAACCCCCAAAGTACACTCCAGTCCAAACCAAATAACAAAAAATATTTTCTGTGTTTGTGAATTGTGAGCGCAGTAGCCGCACGTGCATCAACAAAGTAGTGCCAAGCGTGCGCCTGTGTCATAAGTAAAGGGCCGGCTGGCTTGACCATTAAAGGGTGCTGTAACCCCCAAAGTACACTCCTGTCCAAACCAAAAAAATAAATATTTTCTGTGTTTGTGAATTGTGTGCGCAGTAGCCGCACGTGCATCAACAAAGTAGTGCCAAGCGTGCACCTGTGTCATAAGTAAAGGGCCGGCTGGCTTGACCGTTAAAGGGTGCTGTAATCCCCAAAGTACACTCCAGTCCAAACCAAAAAAATAAATATTTTCTGTGTTTGTGAATTGTGTGCGCAGTAGCCGCACGTGCATCAACAAAGTAGTGCCAAGCGTGCGCCTGTGTCATAAGTAAAGGGCCGGCTGGCTTGACCG
This sequence comes from Taudactylus pleione, assembly GCA_031769625.1. Classification (NCBI taxonomy): domain Eukaryota; kingdom Metazoa; phylum Chordata; class Amphibia; order Anura; family Myobatrachidae; genus Taudactylus; species Taudactylus pleione. The sequence continues at coordinate 125,813 of JAUIMM010001042.1, read as the reverse complement.
TTAAAGGGTGCTGTAACCCCCAAAGTACACTCCAGTCCAAATTGAAAAAAAAAATATTTTCTGTGTTTGTGAATTGTGTGCGCAGTAGCCGCACGTGCATCAACAAAGTAGTGCCAAGCGTGCGCCTGTGTCATAAGTAAAGGGCCGGCTGGCTTGACCGTTAAAGGGTGCTGTAATCCCCAAAGTACACTCCAGTCCAAACCAAAAAGAAAAATATTTTCTGTGTTTGTGAATTGTGTGCGCTGTAGCTGAACGTGCATCAACAAAGTAGTGCCAAGCGTGCGCTTGTGTCATAAGTAAAGGGCCGGCTGGCTTGACCGTTAAAGGGTGCTGTAACCCCCAAAGTACACTCCAAACCAAATAACAAAATATTTTTTCTGTGTTTGTGAATTGTGTGCGCAGTAGCCGCACGTGCATCAACAAAGTAGTGCCAAGCGTGCGCCTGTGTCATAAGTAAAGGGCCGGCTGGCTTGACCGTTAAAGGGTGCTGTAACCCCCAAAGTACACTCCAGTCCAAACCAAATAACAAAAAATATTTTCTGTGTTTGTGAATTGTGTGCGCAGTAGCCGCACGTACATCAACAAAGTAGTGCCAAGCGTGCGCCTGTGTCATAAGTAAAGGGCCGGCTGGCTTGACCGTTAAAGGGTGCTGTAACCCCCAAAGTACACTCCAGTCCAAACCGAAAAAAAAAATATTTTCTGTGTTTGTGAATTGTGTGCGCAGTAGCCGCACGTGCATCAACAAAGTAGTGCCAAGCGTGCGCCTGTGTCATAAGTAAAGGGCCGGCTGGCTTGACCGTTAAAGGGTGCTGTAACCCCCTAAGTACACTCCAGTCCAAACCAAAAAGAAAAATAATTTCTGTGTTTGTGAATAGTGTGCGCAGTAGCCGCACGTGCATCAACAAAGTAGTGCCAAGCGTGCGCTTGTGTCATAAGTAAAGGGCCGGCTGGCTTGACCGTTACAGGGTGTTGTAACCCCCAAAGTACACTCCAAACCAAATAACAAAATATTTTTTCTGTGTTTGTGAATTGTGTGACCAGTAGCCGCACGTGCATCAACAAAGTAGTGCCAAGCGTGCGCCTGTGTCATAAGTAAAGGGCCGGCTGGCTTGACCGTAAAAGGGTGTTGTAACCCCCAAAGTACACTCCAAACCAAATAACAAAATATTTTTTCTGTGTTTGTGAATTGTGTGCGCAGTAGCCGCACGTGCATCAACAAAGTAGTGCCAAGCGTGCGCCTGTGTCATAAGTAAAGGGCTGGCTGGCTTGACCGTTAAAGGGTGCTGTAACCCCCAAAGCACACTCCAGTCCAAACCCAAAAAAAAAATATTTTCTGTGTTTGTGAATTGTGTGCGCAGTAGCTGCAACGTGCATCAACAAAGTAGTGCCAAGCGTGCGCCTGTGTCATAAGTAAAGGGCCAACTGGCTTGACCGTTAAAGTGTGCTGTAACCCCCAAAGTACACTCCAGTCCAAACCAAAAAAAATAATATTTTCTGTGATTTTGTGAATTGTGTGCGCAGTAGCCGCACGTGCATCAACAAAGTAGTGCCAAGTGTGCGCCTGTGTCATAAGTAAATGGCCGGCTGGCTTGACCGTTAAAGGGTGCTGTAACCCCCAAAGTACACTCCAAACCAAATAACAAAATATTTTTTCTGTGTTTGTGAATTGTGTGCGAAGTAGCCGCACGTGCATCAACAAAGTAGTGCCAGACGTGCGCTTGTGTCATAAGTAAAGGGCCAGCTGGCTTGACCGTTAAAGGGTGCTGTAACCCCCAAAGTACACTCCAGTCCAAACCAAAAAAAAAAATATTTTCTGTGTTTGTGAATTGTGTGCGCAGTAGCCGCACGTGCATCAACAAAGTAGTGCCAAGCGTGCGCCTGTGTCATAAGTAAAGAGCTGGCTGGCTTGACCGTTAAAGGGTGCTGTAACCCCCAAAGTACACTCCAGTTCAAACCAAAAAAAAAAATTTTTCTGTGCTTGTGAATTGTGTGCGCAGTAGCCGCACGTGCATCAACAAAGTAGTGCCAAGCGTGCGCCTGTGTCATAAGTAAAGGGCCGGCTGGCTTGACCGTTAAAGGGTGCTGTAACCCCCAAAGTACACTCCAGTCCAATCCAAAAAAAATAATATTTTCGGTGATTTTGTGAATTGTGTGCGCAGTAGCCGCACGTGCATCAACAAAGTAGTGCCAAGCGTGCGTCTGTGTCATAAGTAAAGGGCCAGCTGGCTTGACCGTTAAAGGGTGCTGTAACCCCCAAAGTACTCTCCACTCCAAACCAAAAAAAAAATATTTTCTGTGTTTGTGAATTGTGTGCGCAGTAGCTGCATGTGCATCAACAAAGTAGTGCCAAGCGTGCGCCTGTGTCATAAGTAAAGGGCCGGCTGGCTTGACCGTTAAAGGGTGCTGTAACCCCCAAAGTACACTCCAAACCAAATAACAAAATATTTTTTCTGTGTTTGTGAATTGTGTGCGAAGTAGCCGCACGTGCATCAACAAAGTAGAGCCAAGCGTGCGCCTGTGTCATAAGTAAAGGGCCGGCTGGCTTGACCGTTAAAGGGTGCTGTAACCCCCAAAGTACACTCCAGTCCAAACCAAAAAAAATAATATTTTCTGTGTTTGTGAATTGTGTGCGCAGTAGCTGCAACGTGCATCAACAAAGTAGTGCCAAGCGTGTGCCTGTGTCATAAGTAAAGGGCCAGCTGGCTTGACCGTTAAAGTGTGCTGTAACCCCCAAAGTACACTCCAGTCCAAACCAAAAAAAATAATATTTTCTGTGATTTTGTGAATTGTGTGCGCAGTAGCCGCACGTGCATCAACAAAGTAGTGCCAAGTGTGCGCCTGTGTCATAAGTAAATGGCCGGCTGGCTTGACCGTTAAAGGGTGCTGTAACCCCCAAAGTACTCTCCACTCCAAACCAAAAAAAAAATATTTTCTGTGTTTGTGAATTGTGTGAGCAGTAGCCGCATGTGCATCAACAAAGTAGTGCCAAGCGTGCGCCTGTGTCATAAGTAAAGGGCCGGCTGGCTTGACCGTTAAAGGGTGCTGTAACCCCCAAAGTACACTCCAAACCAAATAACAAAATATTTTTTCTGTGTTTGTGAATTGTGTGCGAAGTAGCCGCACGTGCATCAACAAAGTAGTGCCAGACGTGCGCCTGTGTCATAAGTAAAGGGCCAGCTGGCTTGACCGTTAAAGGGTGCTGTAACCCCCAAAGTACACTCCAGTCCAAACCAAAAAAAAAAATATTTTCTGTGTTTGTGAATTGTGTGCGCAGTAGCCGCACGTGCATCAACAAAGTAGTGCCAAGCGTGCGCCTGTGTCATAAGTAAAGAGCTGGCTGGCTTGACCGTTAAAGGGTGCTGTAACCCCCAAAGTACACTCCAGTTCAAACCAAAAAAAAAATTTTTTCTGTGCTTGTGAATTGTGTGCGCAGTAGCCGCACGTGCATCAACAAAGTAGTGCCAAGCGTGCGCCTGTGTCATAAGTAAAGGGCCGGCTGGCTTGACCGTTAAAGGGTGCTGTAACCCCCAAAGTACACTCCAGTCCAATCCAAAAAAAATAATATTTTCGGTGATTTTGTGAATTGTGTGCGCAGTAGCCGCACGTGCATCAACAAAGTAGTGCCAAGCGTGCGTCTGTGTCATAAGTAAAGGGCCGGCTGGCTTGACCGTTAAAGGGTGCTGTAACCCCCAAAGTACTCTCCACTCCAAACCAAAAAAAAAATATTTTCTGTGTTTGTGAATTGTGTGCGCAGTAGCTGCATGTGCATCAACAAAGTAGTGCCAAGCGTGCGCCTGTGTCATAAGTAAAGGGCCGGCTGGCTTGACCGTTAAAGGGTGCTGTAACCCCCAAAGTACACTCCAAACCAAATAACAAAATATTTTTTCTGTGTTTGTGAATTGTGTGCGAAGTAGCCGCACGGGCATCAACAAAGTAGAGCCAAGCGTGCGCCTGTGTCATAAGTAAAGGGCCGGCTGGCTTGACCGTTAAAGGGTGCTGTAACCCCCAAAGTACACTCCAGTCCAATCCAAAAAAAATAATATTTTCGGTGATTTTGTGAATTGTGTGCGCAGTAGCCGCACGTGCATCAACAAAGTAGTGCCAAGCGTGCGTCTGTGTCATAAGTAAAGGGCCAGCTGGCTTGACCGTTAAAGGGTGCTGTAACCCCCAAAGTACTCTCCACTCCAAACCAAAAAAAAAATATTTTCTGTGTTTGTGAATTGTGTGCGCAGTAGCTGCATGTGCATCAACAAAGTAGTGCCAAGCGTGCGCCTGTGTCATAAGTAAAGGGCCGGCTGGCTTGACCGTTAAAGGGTGCTGTAACCCCCAAAGTACACTCCAAACCAAATAACAAAATATTTTTTCTGTGTTTGTGAATTGTGTGCGAAGTAGCCGCACGTGCATCAACAAAGTAGAGCCAAGCGTGCGCCTGTGTCATAAGTAAAGGGCCGGCTGGCTTGACCGTTAAAGGGTGCTGTAACCCCCAAAGTACACTCCAGTCCAAACCAAAAAAAATAATATTTTCTGTGTTTGTGAATTGTGTGCGCAGTAGCTGCAACGTGCATCAACAAAGTAGTGCCAAGCGTGTGCCTGTGTCATAAGTAAAGGGCCAGCTGGCTTGACCGTTAAAGTGTGCTGTAACCCCCAAAGTACACTCCAGTCCAAACCAAAAAAAATAATATTTTCTGTGATTTTGTGAATTGTGTGCGCAGTAGCCGCACGTGCATCAACAAAGTAGTGCCAAGTGTGCGCCTGTGTCATAAGTAAATGGCCGGCTGGCTTGACCGTTAAAGGGTGCTGTAACCCCCAAAGTACTCTCCACTCCAAACCAAAAAAAAAATATTTTCTGTGTTTGTGAATTGTGTGAGCAGTAGCCGCATGTGCATCAACAAAGTAGTGCCAAGCGTGCGCCTGTGTCATAATTAAAGGGCCGGCTGGCTTGACCGTTAAAGGGTGCTGTAACCCCCAAAGTACACTCCAAACCAAATAACAAAATATTTTTTCTGTGTTTGTGAATTGTGTGCGAAGTAGCCGCACGTGCATCAACAAAGTAGTGCCAGACGTGCGCCTGTGTCATAAGTAAAGGGCCAGCTGGCTTGACCGTTAAAGGGTGCTGTAACCCCCAAAGTACACTCCAGTCCAAACCAAAAAAAAAAATATTTTCTGTGTTTGTGAATTGTGTGCGCAGTAACCGCACGTGCATCAACAAAGTAGTGCCAAGCGTGCGCCTGTGTCATAAGTAAAGAGCTGGCTGGCTTGACCGTTAAAGGGTGCTGTAACCCCCAAAGTACACTCCAGTTCAAACCAAAAAAAAAAATTTTTCTGTGCTTGTGAATTGTGTGCGCAGTAGCCGCACGTGCATCAACAAAGTAGTGCCAAGCGTGCGCCTGTGTCATAAGTAAAGGGCCGGCTGGCTTGACCGTTAAAGGGTGCTGTAACCCCCAAAGTACACTCCAGTCCAATCCAAAAAAAATAATATTTTCGGTGATTTTGTGAATTGTGTGCGCAGTAGCCGCACGTGCATCAACAAAGTAGTGCCAAGCGTGCGTCTGTGTCATAAGTAAAGGGCCGGCTGGCTTGACCGTTAAAGGGTGCTGTAACCCCCAAAGTACTCTCCACTCCAAACCAAAAAAAAAATATTTTCTGTGTTTGTGAATTGTGTGCGCAGTAGCTGCATGTGCATCAACAAAGTAGTGCCAAGCGTGCGCCTGTGTCATAAGTAAAGGGCCGGCTGGCTTGACCGTTAAAGGGTGCTGTAACCCCCAAAGTACACTCCAAACCAAATAACAAAATATTTTTTCTGTGTTTGTGAATTGTGTGCGAAGTAGCCGCACGGGCATCAACAAAGTAGAGCCAAGCGTGCGCCTGTGTCATAAGTAAAGGGCCGGCTGGCTTGACCGTTAAAGGGTGCTGTAACCCCCAAAGTACACTCCAGTCCAAACCAAAAAAAAAAATATTTTCTGTGTTTGTGAATTGTGTGCGCAGTAGCCGCACGTGCATCAACAAAGTAGTGCCAAGCGTGCGCCTGTGTCATAAGTAAAGGGCCGGCTGGCTTGACTGTTAAAGGGTGCTGTAACCCCCAAAGTACACTCCAGTCCAAACCAAAAAAAAAAATATTTTCTGTGCTTGTGAATTGTGTGCGCAGTAGCCGCACGTGCATCAACAAAGTAGTGCCAAGTGTGCGCCTGTGTCATAAGTAAAGGGCCAGCTGGCTTGACCGTTAAAGGGTGCTGTAACCCCCAAAGTGCTCTCTAAACCAAATAACAAAATATTTTTTCTGTGTTTGTGAATTGTGTGCGCAGTAGCCGCATGTGCATCAACAAAGTAGTGCCAAGCGTGCGCCTGTGTCATAAGTAAAGGGCCGACTGGCTTGACCATTAAAAGGTGCTGTAACCCCCAATGTACACTCCAGTCCAAACCAAAAATAAAAATATTTTCTGTGTTTGTGAATTGTGTGCGCAGTAACCGCACATGCATCAATAATGTAGTGCCAAGTGTGCGCCTGTGTCATAAGTAAAGGGCCGGCTGGCTTGACCGTTAAAGGGTGCTGTAACCCCCAAAGTACACTCCAAACCAAATAAAATATTTTTTCTGTGTTTGTGAATTGTGTGCGCAGTAGCCGCACGTGCTTCAACAAAGTAGTGCCAAGCGTGCGCCTGTGTCCTAAGTAAAGGGCCCGGCTGCCTTGACCATGAAAGGGTGCTGTAACCCCCAAAGTACACTCCAGTCCAAACCAAAAAAAATAATATTTTCTGTGATTTTATGAATTGTGTGCGCTGTAGCCGCACGTGCATCAACAAAGTAGTACCAAGCGTGCGCCTGTGTCATAAGTAAAGGGCCGGCTGGCTTGACCGTTAAAGGGTGCTGTAACCCCCAAAGTACTCTCCACTCCAAACCAAAAAAAAAATATTTTCTGTGTTTGTGAATTGTGTGCGCAGTAGCAGCACATGCATCAACAAAGTAGTGCCAAGCGTGCGTCTGTGTCATAAGTAAAGGGCAGGCTGGCTTGACCATTAAAGGGTGCTGTAACCCCCAAAGTACACTCCAGTCCAAACTAAAAAAAAATATATTTTCTGTGTTTGTGAATTGTGTGCGCAGTAGCGGCACATGCATCAACAAAGTAGTGCCAAGCGTGCACCTGTGTCATAAGTAAAGGGCCGGCTGGCTTGACCGTTAAAGGGTGCTGTAACCCCCAAAGTACACTCCAGTCCAAACCAAAAAAAAAAATATTTTCTGTGTTTGTGAATTGTGTGCGCAGTAGCCGCACGTGCATCAACAATGTAGTGCCAAGCGTGCGCCGGTGTCATAAGTAAAGGGCCGGCTGGCTTGACCGTTAAAGGGTGCTGTAACCGCCAAAGTACACTCCAGTCCAAACCAAAAAAAAAAATATTTTCTGTGTTTGTGAATTGTGTGCGCAGTAGCCGCACGTGCATCAACAAAGTAGTGCCAAGCGTGCGCCTGTGTCATAAGTAAAGGGCCGGCTGGCTTGACCGTTAAAGGGTGCTGTAACCCCCAAAGTACACTCCAGTCCAAACCAAAAAAAAAAATATTTTCTGTGTTTGTGAATTGTGTGCGCAGTAGCCGCACGTGCATCAACAAAGTAGTGCCAAGCGTGCGCCTGTGTCATAAGTAAAGGGCCGGCTGGCTTGACCATTAAAGGGTGCTGTAACCCCCAAAGTACACTCCAGTCCAAACCAAAAAAAAAAATATTTTCTGTGTTTGTGATTTGTGCGCGCTGTAGCCGCACGTGCATCAACAAAGTAGTGCCAAGCGTGCGCCTGTGTCATAAGTAAAGGGCCAGCTGGCTTGACCGTTAAAGGGTGCTGTAACCCCCAAAGTACACTCCAGTCCAAATAACAAAATATTTTTTCTGTGTTTGTGAATTGTGTGCGCAGTAGCCGCACGTGCATCAACTAAGTAGTGCCAAGCGTGCGCCTGTGTCATAAGTAAAGGGCCGGCTGGCTTGACCGTTAAAGGGTGCTGTAACCCCCTAAGTACACTCCAGTCCAAACCAAAAAGAAAAATATTTTCTGTGTTTGTGAATAGTGTGCGCTGTAGCCGCACGTGCATCAACAAAGTAGTGCCAAGCGTGCGCTTGTGTCATAAGTAAAGGGCCGGCTGGCTTGACCATTACAGGGTGTTGTAACCCCCAAAGTACACTCCAAACCAAATAACAAAATATTTTTTCTGTGTTTGTGAATTGTGTGCGCAGTAGCCGCACGTGCATCAACAAAGTAGTGCCAAGCGTGCGCATGTGTCATAAGTAAAGGGCCGGCTGGCTTGACCATTAAAGGGTGCTGTAACCCCCAAAGTACACTCCAGTCCAAACCAAAAAAATAAATATTTTCTGTGTTTGTGAATTGTGTGCGCAGTAGCCGCACGTGCATCAACAAAGTAGTGCCAAGCGTGCGCCTGTGTCATAAGTAAAGGGCCGGCTGGCTTGACCGTAAAAGGGTGTTGTAACCCCCAAAGTACACTCCAAACCAAATAACAAAATATTTTTTCTGTGTTTGTGAATTGTGTGCGCAGTAGCCGCTCGTGCATCAACAAAGTAGTGCCAAGCGTGCGCCTGTGTCATAAGTAAAGGACCGGCTGGCTTGACCGTTAAAGGGTGCTGTAACCCCCAAAGTACACTCCAGTCCAAACCAAAAAAATAAATATTTTCTGTGTTTGTGAATTGTGTGCGCAGTAGCAGCACGTGCATCAACAAAGTAGTGCCAAGCGTGCATCTGTGTCATAAGGAAAGGGCCGGCTGGCTTGACCGTTAAAGGGTGCTGTAACCCCCAAAGTACACTCCAGTCCAAACCAAAAAAAAAAATATTTTCTGTGTTTGTGAATTGTGTGCGCAGTAGCCGCACGTACATCAACAAAGTAGTGCCAAGCGTGCGCCTGTGTCATAAGTAAAGGGCCGGCTGGCTTGACCATTAAAGGGTGCTGTAACCCCCAAAGTACCCTCCAGTCCAAACCAAAAAAAAAATATTTTCTGTGTTTGTGAATTGTGTCGCAGTAGTCGCACGTGCATCAACAAAGTAGTGCCAAGCGTGTGCCTGTGTCATAAGTAAAGGGCTGGCTGTCTTGACCGTTAAAGGGTGCTGTAACCCCCAAAGTACACTCCAGTCCAAACCCCAAAAAAAAATATTTTCTGTGTTTGTGAATTGTGTGCGCAGTAGCTGCAACGTGCATCAACAAAGTAGTGCCAAGCGTGCGCCTGTGTCATAAGTAAAGGGCCAGCTGGCTTGACCATTAAAGTGTGCTGTAACCCCCAAAGTACACTCCAGTCCAAACCAAAAAAAATAATATTTTCTGTGATTTTGTGAATTGTGTGCGCAGTAGCCGCACGTGCATCAACAAAGTAGTGCCAAGTGTGCGCCTGTGTCATAAGTAAATGGCCGGCTGGCTTGACCGTTAAAGGGTGCTGTAACCCCCAAAGTACTCTCCACTCCAAACCAAAAAAAAAATATTTTCTGTGTTTGTAAATTGTGTGAGCAGTAGCCGCATGTGCATCAACAAAGTAGTGCCAAGCGTGCGCCTGTGTCATAAGTAAAGGGCCGGCTGGCTTGACCGTTAAAGGGTGCTGTAACCCCCAAAGTACACTCCAAACCAAATAACAAAATATTTTTTCTGTGTTTGTGAATTGTGTGCGAAGTAGCCGCACGTGCATACACAAAGTAGTGCCAGACGTGCGCCTGTGTCATAAGTAAAGGGCCAGCTGGCTTGACCGTTAAAGGGTGCTGTAACCCCCAAAGTACACTCCAGTCCAAACCAAAAAAAAAAATATTTTCTGTGTTTGTGAATTGTGTGCGCAGTAGCCGCACGTGCATCAACAAAGTAGTGCCAAGCGTGCGCCTGTGTCATAAGTAAAGAGCTGGCTGGCTTGACCGTTAAAGGGTGCTGTAACCCCCAAAGTACACTCCAGTTCAAACCAAAAAAAAATTTTTTTCTGTGCTTGTGAATTGTGTGCGCAGTAGCCGCACGTGCATCAACAAAGTAGTGCCAAGCGTGCGCCTGTGTCATAAGTAAAGGGCCGGCTGGCTTGACCGTTAAAGGGTGCTGTTACCCCCAAAGTACACTCCAGTCCAATCCAAAAAATATAATATTTTCGGTGATTTTGTGAATTGTGTGTGCAGTAGCCGCACGTGCATCAACAAAGTAGTGCCAAGCGTGCGCCTGTGTCATAAGTAAAGGGCCGGCTGGCTTGACCGTAAAAGGGTGTTGTAACCCCCAAAGTACACTCCAAACCAAATAACAAAATATTTTTTCTGTGTTTGTGAATTGTGTGCGCAGTAGCCGCACGTGCATCAACAAAGTAGTGCCAAGCGTGCGCCTGTGTCATAAGTAAAGGGCTGGCTGGCTTGACCGTTAAAGGGTGCTGTAACCCCCAAAGTACACTCCAGTCCAAACCCAAAAAAAAAATATTTTCTGTGTTTGTGAATTGTGTGCGCAGTAGCTGCAACGTGCATCAACAAAGTAGTGCCAAGCGTGCGCCTGTGTCATAAGTAAAGGGCCAACTGGCTTGACCGTTAAAGTGTGCTGTAACCCCCAAAGTACAATCCAGTCCAAACCAAAAAAAATAATATTTTCTGTGATTTTGTGAATTGTGTGCGCAGTAGCCGCAAGTGCATCAACAAAGTAGTGCCAAGTGTGCGCCTGTGTCATAAGTAAATGGCCGGCTGGCTTGACCGTTAAAGGGTGCTGTAACCCCCAAAGTACTCTCCACTCCAAACCAAAAAAAAAATATTTTCTGTGTTTGTGAATTGTGTGAGCAGTAGCCGAATGTGCATCAACAAAGTAGTGCCAAGCGTGCGCCTGTGTCATAAGTAAAGGGCCGGCTGGCTTGACCGTTAAAGGGTGCTGTAACCCCCAAAGTACACTCCAAACCAAATAACAAAATATTTTTTCTGTGTTTGTGAATTGTGTGCGAAGTAGCCGCACGTGCATCAACAAAGTAGTGCCAGACGTGCGCCTGTGTCATAAGTAAAGGGCCAGCTGGCTTGACCGTTAAAGGGTGCTGTAACCCCCAAAGTACACTCCAGTCCAAACCAAAAAAAAAAATATTTTCTGTGTTTGTGAATTGTGTGCGCAGTAGCCGCACGTGCATCAACAAAGTAGTGCCAAGCGTGCGCCTGTGTCATAAGTAAAGAGCTGGCTGGCTTGACCGTTAAAGGGTGCTGTAACCCCCAAAGTACACTCCAGTTCAAACCAAAAAAAAAAATTTTTCTGTGCTTGTGAATTGTGTGCGCAGTAGCCGCACGTGCATCAACAAAGTAGTGCCAAGCGTGCGCCTGTGTCATAAGTAAAGGGCCGGCTGGCTTGACCGTTAAAGGGTGCTGTAACCCCCAAAGTACACTCCAGTCCAATCCAAAAAAAATAATATTTTCGGTGATTTTGTGAATTGTGTGCGCAGTAGCCGCACGTGCATCAACAAAGTAGTGCCAAGCGTGCGTCTGTGTCATAAGTAAAGGGCCAGCTGGCTTGACCGTTAAAGGGTGCTGTAACCCCCAAAGTACTCTCCACTCCAAACCAAAAAAAAAATATTTTCTGTGTTTGTGAATTGTGTGAGCAGTAGCCGCATGTGCATCAACAAAGTAGTGCCAAGCGTGCGCCTGTGTCATAAGTAAAGGGCCGGCTGGCTTGACCGTTAAAGGGTGCTGTAACCCCCAAAGTACACTCCAAACCAAATAACAAAATATTTTTTCTGTGTTTGTGAATTGTGTGCGAAGTAGCCGCACGTGCATCAACAAAGTAGTGCCAGACGTGCGCCTGTGTCATAAGTAAAGGGCCAGCTGGCTTGACCGTTAAAGGGTGCTGTAACCCCCAAAGTACACTCCAGTCCAAACCAAAAAAAAAAATATTTTCTGTGTTTGTGAATTGTGTGCGCAGTAGCCGCACGTGCATCAACAAAGTAGTGCCAAGCGTGCGCCTGTGTCATAAGTAAAGAGCTGGCTGGCTTGACCGTTAAAGGGTGCTGTAACCCCCAAAGTACACTCCAGTTCAAACCAAAAAAAAATTTTTTTCTGTGCTTGTGAATTGTGTGCGCAGTAGCCGCACGTGCATCAACAAAGTAGTGCCAAGCGTGCGCCTGTGTCATAAGTAAAGGGCCGGCTGGCTTGACCGTTAAAGGGTGCTGTAACCCCCAAAGTACACTCCAGTCCAATCCAAAAAAAATAATATTTTCGGTGATTTTGTGAATTGTGTGCGCAGTAGCCGCACGTGCATCAACAAAGTAGTGCCAAGCGTGCGTCTGTGTCATAAGTAAAGGGCCAGCTGGCTTGACCGTTAAAGGGTGCTGTAACCCCCAAAGTACTCTCCACTCCAAACCAAAAAAAAAATATTTTCTGTGTTTGTGAATTGTGTGCGCAGTAGCTGCATGTGCATCAACAAAGTAGTGCCAAGCGTGCGCCTGTGTCATAAGTAAAGGGCCGGCTGGCTTGACCGTTAAAGGGTGCTGTAACCCCCAAAGTACACTCCAAACCAAATAACAAAATATTTTTTCTGTGTTTGTGAATTGTGTGCGAAGTAGCCGCACGGGCATCAACAAAGTAGAGCCAAGCGTGCGCCTGTGTCATAAGTAAAGGGCCGGCTGGCTTGACCGTTAAAGGGTGCTGTAACCCCCAAAGTACACTCCAGTCCAAACCAAAAAAAAAAATATTTTCTGTGTTTGTGAATTGTGTGCGCAGTAGCCGCACGTGCATCAACAAAGTAGTGCCAAGCGTGCGCCTGTGTCATAAGTAAAGGGCCGGCTGGCTTGACCGTTAAAGGGTGCTGTAACCCCCAAAGTACACTCCAGTCCAAACCAAAAAAAAAAATATTTTCTGTGCTTGTGAATTGTGTGCGCAGTAGCCGCACGTGCATCAACAAAGTAGTGCCAAGCGTGCGCCTGTGTCATAAGTAAAGGGCCAGCTGGCTTGACCGTTAAAGGGTGCTGTAACCCCCAAAGTGCTCTCTAAACCAAATAACAAAATATTTTTTCTGTGTTTGTGAATTGTGTGCGCAGTAGCCGCATGTGCATCAACAAAGTAGTGCCAAGCGTGCGCCTGTGTCATAAGTAAAGGGCCGGCTGGCTTGACCATTAAAAGGTGCTGTAACCCCCAATGTACACTCCAGTCCAAACCAAAAAAAAAAATATTTTCTGTGTTTGTGAATTGTGTGCGCAGTAACCGCACATGCATCAATAATGTAGTGCCAAGTGTGCGCCTGTGTCATAAGTAAAGGGCCGGCTGGCTTGACCGTTAAAGGGTGCTGTAACCCCCAAAGTACACTCCAAACCAAATAAAATATTTTTTCTGTGTTTGTGAATTGTGTGCGCAGTAGCCGCATGTGCTTCAACAAAGTAGTGCCAAGCGTGCGCCTGTGTCCTAAGTAAAGGGCCCGGCTGCCTTGACCGTGAAAGGGTGCTGTAACCCCCAAAGTACACTCCAGTCCAAACCAAAAAAAATAATATTTTCTGTGATTTTATGAATTGTGTGCGCTGTAGCCGCACGTGCATCAACAAAGTAGTACCAAGCGTGCGCCTGTGTCATAAGTAAAGGGCCGGCTGGCTTGACCGTTAAAGGGTGCTGTAACCCCCAAAGTACTCTCCACTCCAAACCAAAAAAAAAATATTTTCTGTGTTTGTGAATTGTGTGCGCAGTAGCAGCACATGCATCAACAAAGTAGTGCCAAGCGTGCGTCTGTGTCATAAGTAAAGGGCAGGCTGGCTTGACCATTAAAGGGTGCTGTAACCCCCAAAGTACACTCCAGTCCAAACTAAAAAAAAATATATTTTCTGTGTTTGTGAATTGTGTGCGCAGTAGCGGCACATGCATCAACAAAGTAGTGCCAAGCGTGCACCTGTGTCATAAGTAAAGGGCCGGCTGGCTTGACCGTTAAAGGGTGCTGTAACCCCCAAAGTACACTCCAGTCCAAACCAAAAAAAAAAATATTTTCTGTGTTTGTGAATTGTGTGCGCAGTAGCCGCACGTGCATCAACAAAGTAGTGCCAAGCGTGCGCCGGTGTCATAAGTAAAGGGCCGGCTGGCTTGACCGTTAAAGGGTGCTGTAACCCCCAAAGTACACTCCAGTCCAAACCAAAAAAAAAAATATTTTCTGTGTTTGTGAATTGTGTGCGCAGTAGCCGCACGTGCATCAACAAAGTAGTGCCAAGCGTGCGCCTGTGTCATAAGTAAAGGGCCGGCTGGCTTGACCGTTAAAGGGTGCTGTAACCCCCAAAGTACACTCCAGTCCAAACCAAAAAAAAAAATATTTTCTGTGTTTGTGAATTGTGTGCGCAGTAGCCGCACGTGCATCAACAAAGTAGTGCCAAGCGTGCGCCTGTGTCATAAGTAAAGGGCCGGCTGGCTTGACCGTTAAAGGGTGCTGCAACCCCCAAAGTACACTCCAGTCCAAACCAAAAAAAAATATATTTTCTGTGTTTGTGATTTGTGCGCGCTGTAGCCGCACGTGCATCAACAAAGTAGTGCCAAGCGTGCGCCTGTGTCATAAGTAAAGGGCCAGCTGGCTTGACCGTTAAAGGGTGCTGTAACCCCCAAAGTACACTCCAGTCCAAACCAAATAACAAAAAATATTTTCTGTGTTTGTGAATTGTGAGCGCAGTAGCCGCACGTGCATCAACAAAGTAGTGCCAAGCGTGCGCCTGTGTCATAAGTAAAGGGCCGGCTGGCTTGACCGTTAAAGGGTGCTGTAACCCCCAAAGTATACTCCTGTCCAAACCAAAAAAAAAAATATTTTCTGTGTTTGTGAATTGTGTGCGCAGTAGCCGCACGTGCATCAACAAAGTAGTGCCAAGCGTGCACCTGTGTCATAAGTAAAGGGCCGGCTGGCTTGACCGTTAAAGGGTGCTGTAACCCCCAAAGTACACTCCAGTCCAAACCGAAAAAAAAAATATTTTCTGTGTTTGTGAATTGTGTGCGCAGTAGCCGCACGTGCATCAACTAAGTAGTGCCAAGCGTGCGCCTGTGTCATAAGTAAAGGGCCGGCTGGCTTGACCGTTAAAGGGTGCTGTAACCCCCTAAGTACACTCCAGTCCAAACCAAAAAGAAAAATATTTTCTGTGTTTGTGAATAGTGTGCGCTGTAGCCGCACGTGCATCAACAAAGTAGTGCCAAGCGTGCGCTTGTGTCATAAGTAAAGGGCCGGCTGGCTTGACCGTTACAGGGTGTTGTAACCCCCAAAGTACACTCCAAACCAAATAACAAAATATTTTTTCTGTGTTTGTGAATTGTGTGCGCAGTAGCCGCACGTGCATCAACAAAGTAGTGCCAAGCGTGCGCATGTGTCATAAGTAAAGGGCCGGCTGGCTTGACCATTAAAGGGTGCTGTAACCCCCAAAGTACACTCCAGTCCAAACCAAAAAAATAAATATTTTCTGTGTTTGTGAATTGTGTGCGCAGTAGCCGCACGTGCATCAACAAAGTAGTGCCAAGCGTGCGCCTGTGTCATAAGTAAAGGGCCGGCTGGCTTGACCGTAAAAGGGTGTTGTAACCCCCAAAGTACACTCCAAACCAAATAACAAAATATTTTTTCTGTGTTTGTGAATTGTGTGCGCAGTAGCCGCTCGTGCATCAACAAAGTAGTGCCAAGCGTGCGCCTGTGTCATAAGTAAAGGACCGGCTGGCTTGACCGTTAAAGGGTGCTGTAACCCCCAAAGTACACTCCAGTCCAAACCAAAAAAATAAATATTTTCTGTGTTTGTGAATTGTGTGCGCAGTAGCAGCACGTGCATCAACAAAGTAGTGCCAAGCGTGCGTCTGTGTCATAAGTAAAGGGCCGGCTGGCTTGACCGTTAAAGGGTGCTGTAACCCCCAAAGTACAGTCCAGTCCAAACCAAAAAAAAAATAATTTTCTGTGTTTGTGAATTGTGTGCGCAGTAGCCGCACGTACATCAACAAAGTAGTGCCAAGCGTGCGCCTGTGTCATAAGAAAAGGGCCGGCTGGCTTGACCATTAAAGGGTGCTGTAACCCCCAAAGTACCCTCCAGTCCAAACCAAAAAAAAAATATTTTCTGTGTTTGTGAATTGTGTGCGCAGTAGTCGCACGTGCATCAACAAAGTAGTGCCAAGCGTGTGCCTGTGTCATAAGTAAAGGGCTGGCTGGCTTGACAGTTAAAGGGTGCTGTAACCCCCAAAGTACACTCCAGTCCAAACCCCCCAAAAAAAATTTTTCTGTGTTTGTGAATTGTGTGCGCAGTAGCTGCAACGTGCATCAACAAAGTAGTGCCAAGCGTGCGCCTGTGTCATAAGTAAAGGGCCAGCTGGCTTGACCGTTAAAGTGTGCTGTAACCCCCAAAGTACACTCCAGTCCAAACCAAAAAAAATAATATTTTCTGTGATTTTGTGAATTGTGTGCGCAGTAGCCGCACGTGCATCAACAAAGTAGTGCCAAGTGTGCGCCTGTGTCATAAGTAAATGGCCGGCTGGCTTGACCGTTAAAGGGTGCTGTAACCCCCAAAGTACTCTCCACTCCAAACCAAAAAAAAAATATTTTCTGTGTTTGTGAATTGTGTGAGCAGTAGCCGCATGTGCATCAACAAAGTAGTGCCAAGCGTGCGCCTGTGTCATAAGTAAAGGGCCGGCTGGCTTGACCGTTAAAGGGTGCTGTAACCCCCAAAGTACACTCCAAACCAAATAACAAAATATTTTTTCTGTGTTTGTGAATTGTGTGCGAAGTAGCCGCACGTGCATACACAAAGTAGTGCCAGACGTGCGCCTGTGTCATAAGTAAAGGGCCAGCTGGCTTGACCGTTAAAGGGTGCTGTAACCCCCAAAGTACACTCCAGTCCAAACCAAAAAAAAAAATATTTTCTGTGTTTGTGAATTGTGTGCGCAGTAGCCGCACGTGCATCAACAAAGTAGTGCCAAGCGTGCGCCTGTGTCATAAGTAAAGAGCTGGCTGGCTTGACCGTTAAAGGGTGCTGTAACCTCCAAAGTACACTCCAGTCCAATCCAAAAAAAATAATATTTTCGGTGATTTTGTGAATTGTGTGCGCAGTAGCCGCACGTGCATCAACAAAGTAGTGCCAAGCGTGCGTCTGTGTCATAAGTAAAGGGCCGGCTGGCTTGACCGTTAAAGGGTGCTGTAACCCCCAAAGTACTCTCCACTCCAAACCAAAAAAAAAATATTTTCTGTGTTTGTGAATTGTGTGCGCAGTAGCTGCATGTGCATCAACAAAGTAGTGCCAAGCGTGCGCCTGTGTCATAAGTAAAGGGCCGGCTGGCTTGACCGTTAAAGTGTGCTGTAACCCCCAAAGTACACTCCAGTCCAAACCAAAAAAAATAATATTTTCTGTGATTTTGTGAATTGTGTGCGCAGTAGCCGCACGTGCATCAACAAAGTAGTGCCAAGTGTGCGCCTGTGTCATAAGTAAATGGCCGGCTGGCTTGACCGTTAAAGGGTGCTGTAACCCCCAAAGTACTCTCCACTCCAAACCAAAAAAAAAATATTTTCTGTGTTTGTGAATTGTGTGAGCAGTAGCCGAATGTGCATCAACAAAGTAGTGCCAAGCGTGCGCCTGTGTCATAAGTAAAGGGCCGGCTGGCTTGACCGTTAAAGGGTGCTGTAACCCCCAAAGTACACTCCAAACCAAATAACAAAATATTTTTTCTGTGTTTGTGAATTGTGTGCGAAGTAGCCGCACGTGCATCAACAAAGTAGTGCCAGACGTGCGCCTGTGTCATAAGTAAAGGGCCAGCTGGCTTGACCGTTAAAGGGTGCTGTAACCCCCAAAGTACACTCCAGTCCAAACCAAAAAAAAAAATATTTTCTGTGTTTGTGAATTGTGTGCGCAGTAGCCGCACGTGCATCAACAAAGTAGTGCCAAGCGTGCGCCTGTGTCATAAGTAAAGAGCTGGCTGGCTTGACCGTTAAAGGGTGCTGTAACCCCCAAAGTACACTCCAGTTCAAACCAAAAAAAAAATTTTTTCTGTGCTTGTGAATTGTGTGCGCAGTAGCCGCACGTGCATCAACAAAGTAGTGCCAAGCGTGCGCCTGTGTCATAAGTAAAGGGCCGGCTGGCTTGACCGTTAAAGGGTGCTGTAACCCCCAAAGTACACTCCAGTCCAATCCAAAAAAAATAATATTTTCGGTGATTTTGTGAATTGTGTGCGCAGTAGCCGCACGTGCATCAACAAAGTAGTGCCAAGCGTGCGTCTGTGTCATAAGTAAAGGGCCAGCTGGCTTGACCGTTAAAGGGTGCTGTAACCCCCAAAGTACTCTCCACTCCAAACCAAAAAAAAAATATTTTCTGTGTTTGTGAATTGTGTGCGCAGTAGCTGCATGTGCATCAACAAAGTAGTGCCAAGCGTGCGCCTGTGTCATAAGTAAAGGGCCGGCTGGCTTGACCGTTAAAGGGTGCTGTAACCCCCAAAGTACACTCCAAACCAAATAACAACATATTTTTTCTGTGTTTGTGAATTGTGTGCGAAGTAGCCGCACGTGCATCAACAAAGTAGAGCCAAGCGTGCGCCTGTGTCATAAGTAAAGGGCCGGCTGGCTTGACCGTTAAAGGGTGCTGTAACCCCCAAAGTACACTCCAGTCCAAACCAAAAAAAATAATATTTTCTGTGTTTGTGAATTGTGTGCGCAGTAGCTGCAACGTGCATCAACAAAGTAGTGCCAAGCGTGCGCCTGTGTCATAAGTAAAGGGCCAGCTGGCTTGACCGTTAAAGTGTGCTGTAACCCCCAAAGTACACTCCAGTCCAAACCAAAAAAAATAATATTTTCTGTGATTTTGTGAATTGTGTGCGCAGTAGCCGCACGTGCATCAACAAAGTAGTGCCAAGTGTGCGCCTGTGTCATAAGTAAATGGCCGGCTGGCTTGACCGTTAAAGGGTGCTGTAACCCCCAAAGTACTCTCCACTCCAAACCAAAAAAAAAATATTTTCTGTGTTTGTGAATTGTGTGAGCAGTAGCCGCATGTGCATCAACAAAGTAGTGCCAAGCGTGCGCCTGTGTCATAAGTAAAGGGCCGGCTGGCTTGACCGTTAAAGGGTGCTGTAACCCCCAAAGTACACTCCAAACCAAATAACAAAATATTTTTTCTGTGTTTGTGAATTGTGTGCGAAGTAGCCGCACGTGCATCAACAAAGTAGTGCCAGACGTGCGCCTGTGTCATAAGTAAAGGGCCAGCTGGCTTGACCGTTAAAGGGTGCTGTAACCCCCAAAGTACACTCCAGTCCAAACCAAAAAAAAAAATATTTTCTGTGTTTGTGAATTGTGTGCGCAGTAGCCGCACGTGCATCAACAAAGTAGTGCCAAGCGTGCGCCTGTGTCATAAGTAAAGAGCTGGCTGGCTTGACCGTTAAAGGGTGCTGTAACCCCCAAAGTACACTCCAGTTCAAACCAAAAAAAAAAATTTTTCTGTGCTTGTGAATTGTGTGCGCAGTAGCCGCACGTGCATCAACAAAGTAGTGCCAAGCGTGCGCCTGTGTCATAAGTAAAGGGCCGGCTGGCTTGACCGTTAAAGGGTGCTGTAACCCCCAAAGTACACTCCAGTCCAATCCAAAAAAAATAATATTTTCGGTGATTTTGTGAATTGTGTGCGCAGTAGCCGCACGTGCATCAACAAAGTAGTGCCAAGCGTGCGTCTGTGTCATAAGTAAAGGGCCGGCTGGCTTGACCGTTAAAGGGTGCTGTAACCCCCAAAGTACTCTCCACTCCAAACCAAAAAAAAAATATTTTCTGTGTTTGTGAATTGTGTGCGCAGTAGCTGCATGTGCATCAACAAAGTAGTGCCAAGCGTGCGCCTGTGTCATAAGTAAAGGGCCGGCTGGCTTGACCGTTAAAGGGTGCTGTAACCCCCAAAGTACACTACAAACCAAATAACAAAATATTTTTTCTGTGTTTTTGAATTGTGTGCGAAGTAGCCGCACGGGCATCAACAAAGTAGAGCCAAGCGTGCGCCTGTGTCATAAGTAAAGGGCCGGCTGGCTTGACCGTTAAAGGGTGCTGTAACCCCCAAAGTACACTCCAGTCCAAACCAAAAAAAAAAATATTTTCTGTGTTTGTGAATTGTGTGCGCAGTAGCCGCACGTGCATCAACAAAGTAGTGCCAAGCGTGCGCCTGTGTCATAAGTAAAGGGCCGGCTGGCTTGACCGTTAAAGGGTGCTGTAACCCCCAAAGTACACTCCAGTCCAAACCAAAAAAAAAAATATTTTCTGTGCTTGTGAATTGTGTGCGCAGTAGCCGCACGTGCATCAACAAAGTAGTGCCAAGCGTGCGCCTGTGTCATAAGTAAAGGGCCAGCTGGCTTGACCGTTAAAGGGTGCTGTAACCCCCAAAGTGCTCTCTAAACCAAATAACAAAATATTTTTTCTGTGTTTGTGAATTGTGTGCGCAGTAGCCGCATGTGCATCAACAAAGTAGTGCCAAGCGTGCGCCTGTGTCATAAGTAAAGGGCCGGCTGGCTTGACCATTAAAAGGTGCTGTAACCCCCAATGTACACTCCAGTCCAAACCAAAAAAAAAAATATTTTCTGTGTTTGTGAATTGTGTGCGCAGTAACCGCACATGCATCAATAATGTAGTGCCAAGTGTGCGCCTGTGTCATAAGTAAAGGGCCGGCTGGCTTGACCGTTAAAGGGTGCTGTAACCACCAAAGTACACTCCAAACCAAATAAAATATTTTTTCTGTGTTTGTGAATTGTGTGCGCAGTAGCCGCACGTGCTTCAACAAAGTAGTGCCAAGCGTGCGCCTGTGTCCTAAGTAAAGGGCCCGGCTGCCTTGACCGTGAAAGGGTGCTGTAACCCCCAAAGTACACTCCAGTCCAAACCAAAAAAAATAATATTTTCTGTGATTTTATGAATTGTGTGCGCTGTAGCCGCACGTGCATCAACAAAGTAGTACCAAGCGTGCGCCTGTGTCATAAGTAAAGGGCCGGCTGGCTTGACCGTTAAAGGGTGCTGTAACCCCCAAAGTACTCTCCACTCCAAACCAAAAAAAAAATATTTTCTGTGTTTGTGAATTGTGTGCGCAGTAGCAGCACATGCATCAACAAAGTAGTGCCAAGCGTGCGTCTGTGTCATAAGTAAAGGGCAGGCTGGCTTGACCATTAAAGGGTGCTGTAACCCCCAAAGTACACTCCAGTCCAAACTAAAAAAAAATATATTTTCTGTGTTTGTGAATTGTGTGCGCAGTAGCCGCACATGCATCAACAAAGTAGTGCCAAGCGTGCACCTGTGTCATAAGTAAAGGGCCGGCTGGCTTGACCGTTAAAGGGTGCTGTAACCCCCAAAGTACACTCCAGTCCAAACCAAAAAAAAAAATATTTTCTGTGTTTGTGAATTGTGTGCGCAGTAGCCGCACGTGCATCAACAAAGTAGTGCCAAGCGTGCGCCGGTGTCATAAGTAAAGGGCCGGCTGGCTTGACCGTTAAAGGGTGCTGTAACCCCCAAAGTACACTCCAGTCCAAACCAAAAAAAAATATATTTTCTGTGTTTGTGAATTGTGTGCGCAGTAGCCGCACGTGCATCAACAAAGTAGTGCCAAGCGTGCGCCTGTGTCATAAGTAAAGGGCCGGCTGGCTTGACCGTTAAAGGGTGCTGTAACCCCCAAAGTACACTCCAGTCCAAACCAAAAAAAAAAATATTTTCTGTGTTTGTGAATTGTGTGCGCAGTAGCCGCACGTGCATCAACAAAGTAGTGCCAAGCGTGCGCCTGTGTCATAAGTAAAGGGCCGGCTGGCTTGACCGTTAAAGGGTGCTGTAACCCCCAAAGTACACTCCAGTCCAAACCAAAAAAAAAAATATTTTCTGTGTTTGTGATTTGTGCGGGCTGTAGCCGCACGTGCATCAACAAAGTAGTGCCAAGCGTGCGCCTGTGTCATAAGTAAAGGGCCAGCTGGCTTGACCGTTAAAGGGTGCTGTAACCCCCAAAGTACACTCCAGTCCAAACCAAATAACAAAAAATATTTTCTGTGTTTGTGAATTGTGTGCGCAGTAGCCGCACGTGCATCAACAAAGTAGTGCCAAGCGTGCACCTGTGTCATAAGTAAAGGGCCGGCTGGCTTGACCGTTAAAGGGTGCTGTAACCCCCAAAGTACACTCCAGTCCAAACCGAAAAAAAAAATATTTTCTGTGTTTGTGAATTGTGTGCGCAGTAGCCGCACGTGCATCAACTAAGTAGTGCCAAGCGTGCGCCTGTGTCATAAGTAAAGGGCCGGCTGGCTTGACCGTTAAAGGGTGCTGTAACCCCCTAAGTACACTCCAGTCCAAACCAAAAAGAAAAATATTTTCTGTGTTTGTGAATAGTGTGCGCTGAAGCCGCACGTGCATCAACAAAGTAGTGCCAAGCGTGCGCTTGTGTCATAAGTAAAGGGCCGGCTGGCTTGACCGTTACAGGGTGTTGTAACCCCCAAAGTACACTCCAAACCAAATAACAAAATATTTTTTCTGTGTTTGTGAATTGTGTGCGCAGTAGCCGCACGTGCATCAACAAAGTAGTGCCAAGCGTGCGCATGTGTCATAAGTAAAGGGCCGGCTGGCTTGACCATTAAAGGGTGCTGTAACCCCCAAAGTACACTCCAGTCCAAACCAAAAAAATAAATATTTTCTGTGTTTGTGAATTGTGTGCGCAGTAGCCGCACGTGCATCAACAAAGTAGTGCCAAGCGTGCGCCTGTGTCATAAGTAAAGGGCCGGCTGGCTTGACCGTAAAAGGGTGTTGTAACCCCCAAAGTACACTTCAAACCAAATAACAAAATATTTTTTCTGTGTTTGTGAATTGTGTGCGCAGTAGCCGCTCGTGCATCAACAAAGTAGTGCCAAGCGTGCGCCTGTGTCATAAGTAAAGGACCGGCTGGCTTGACCGTTAAAGGGTGCTGTAACCCCCAAAGTACACTCCAGTCCAAACCAAAAAAATAAATATTTTCTGTGTTTGTGAATTGTGTGCGCAGTAGCAGCACGTGCATCAACAAAGTAGTGCCAAGCGTGCGTCTGTGTCATAAGTAAAGGGCCGGCTGGCTTGACCGTTAAAGGGTGCTGTAACCCCCAAAGTACACTCCAGTCCAAACCAAAAAAAAAAATATTTTCTGTGTTTGTGAATTGTGTGCGCAGTAGCCGCACGTACATCAACAAAGTAGTGCCAAGCGTGCGCCTGTGTCATAAGTAAAGGGCCGGCTGGCTTGACCATTAAAGGGTGCTGTAACCCCCAAAGTACCCTCCAGTCCAAACCAAAAAAAAAATATTTTCTGTGTTTGTGAATTGTGTGCGCAGTAGTCGCACGTGCATCAACAAAGTAGTGCCAAGCGTGCGCCTGTGTCATAAGTAAAGGGCCGGCTGGCTTGACCGTTAAAGGGTGCTGTAACCCCCAAAGTACACTCCAGTCCAAACCAAAAAAAAAAATATTTTCTGTGTTTGTGAATTGTGTGCGCAGTAGCCGCACGTGCATCAACAAAGTAGTGCCAAGCGTGCGCCTGTGTCATAAGTAAAGGGCCGGCTGGCTTGACCGTTAAAGGGTGCTGTAACCCCCAAAGTACACTCCAGTCCAAACCAAAAAAAAAAATATTTTCTGTGTTTGTGATTTGTGCGGGCTGTAGCCGCACGTGCATCAACAAAGTAGTGCCAAGCGTGCGCCTGTGTCATAAGTAAAGGGCCAGCTGGCTTGACCGTTAAAGGGTGCTGTAACCCCCAAAGTACACTCCAGTCCAAACCAAATAACAAAAAATATTTTCTGTGTTTGTGAATTGTGAGCGCAGTAGCCGCACGTGCATCAACAAAGTAGTGCCAAGCGTGCGCCTGTGTCATAAGTAAAGGGCCGGCTGGCTTGACCGTTAAAGGGTGCTGTAACCCCCAAAGTACACTCCTGTCCAAACCAAAAAAAAAAATATTTTCTGTGTTTGTGAATTGTGTGCGCAGTAGCCGCACGTGCATCAACAAAGTAGTGCCAAGCGTGCACCTGTGTCATAAGTAAAGGGCCGGCTGGCTTGACCGTTAAAGGGTGCTGTAACCCCCAAAGTACACTCCAGTCCAAACCGAAAAAAAAAATATTTTCTGTGTTTGTGAATTGTGTGCGCAGTAGCCGCACGTGCATCAACTAAGTAGTGCCAAGCGTGCGCCTGTGTCATAAGTAAAGGGCCGGCTGGCTTGACCGTTAAAGGGTGCTGTAACCCCCTAAGTACACTCCAGTCCAAACCAAAAAGAAAAATATTTTCTGTGTTTGTGAATAGTGTGCGCTGTAGCCGCACGTGCATCAACAAAGTAGTGCCAAGCGTGCGCTTGTGTCATAAGTAAAGGGCCGGCTGGCTTGACCGTTACAGGGTGTTGTAACCCCCAAAGTACACTCCAAACCAAATAACAAAATATTTTTTCTGTGTTTGTGAATTGTGTGCGCAGTAGCCGCACGTGCATCAACAAAGTAGTGCCAAGCGTGCGCATGTGTCATAAGTAAAGGGCCGGCTGGCTTGACCATTAAAGGGTGCTGTAACCCCCAAAGTACACTCCAGTCCAAACCAAAAAAATAAATATTTTCTGTGTTTGTGAATTGTGTGCGCAGTAGCTGCACGTGCATCAACAAAGTAGTGCCAAGCGTGCGCCTGTGTCATAAGTAAAGGGCCGGCTGGCTTGACCGTAAAAGGGTGTTGTAACCCCCAAAGTACACTTCAAACCAAATAACAAAATATTTTTTCTGTGTTTGTGAATTGTGTGCGCAGTAGCCGCTCGTGCATCAACAAAGTAGTGCCAAGCGTGCGCCTGTGTCATAAGTAAAGGACCGGCTGGCTTGACCGTTAAAGGGTGCTGTAACCCCCAAAGTACACTCCAGTCCAAACCAAAAAAATAAATATTTTCTGTGTTTGTGAATTGTGTGCGCAGTAGCAGCACGTGCATCAACAAAGTAGTGCCAAGCGTGCGTCTGTGTCATAAGTAAAGGGCCGGCTGGCTTGACCGTTAAAGGGTGCTGTAACCCCCAAAGTACACTCCAGTCCAAACCAAAAAAAAAAATATTTTCTGTGTTTGTGAATTGTGTGCGCAGTAGCCGCACTTACATCAACAAAGTAGTGCCAAGCGTGCGCCTGTGTCATAAGTAAAGGGCCGGCTGGCTTGACCATTAAAGGGTGCTGTAACCCCCAAAGTACCCTCCAGTCCAAACCAAAAAAAAAATATTTTCTGTGTTTGTGAATTGTGTGCGCAGTAGTCGCACGTGCATCAACAAAGTAGTGCCAAGCGTGTGCCTGTGTCATAAGTAAAGGGCTGGCTGGCTTGACCGTTAAAGGGTGCTGTAACCCCCAAAGTACACTCCAGTCCAAACCCCAAAAAAAAATATTTTCTGTGTTTGTGAATTGTGTGCGCAGTAGCTGCAACGTGCATCAACAAAGTAGTGCCAAGCGTGCGCCTGTGTCATAAGTAAAGGGCCAGCTGGCTTGACCGTTAAAGTGTGCTGTAACCCCCAATGTACACTCCAGTCCAAACAAAAAAAAATAATATTTTCTGTGATTTTGTGAATTGTGTGCGCAGTAGCCGCACGTGCATCAACAAAGTAGTGCCAAGTGTGCGCCTGTGTCATAAGTAAATGGCCGGCTGGCTTGACCGTTAAAGGGTGCTGTAACCCCCAAAGTACTCTCCACTCCAAACCAAAAAAAAAATATTTTCTGTGTTTGTGAATTGTGTGAGCAGTAGCCGCATGTGCATCAACAAAGTAGTGCCAAGCGTGCGCCTGTGTCATAAGTAAAGGGCCGGCTGGCTTGACCGTTAAAGGGTGCTGTAACCCCCAAAGTACACTCCAAACCAAATAACAAAATATTTTTTCTGTGTTTGTGAATTGTGTGCGAAGTAGCCGCACGTGCATACACAAAGTAGTGCCAGACGTGCGCCTGTGTCATAAGTAAAGGGCCAGCTGGCTTGACCGTTAAAGGGTGCTGTAATCCCCAAAGTACACTCCAGTCCAAACCAAAAAAAAAAATATTTTCTGTGTTTGTGAATTGTGTGCGCAGTAGCCGCACGTGCATCAACAAAGTAGTGCCAAGCGTGCGCCTGTGTCATAAGTAAAGAGCTGGCTGGCTTGACCGTTAAAGGGTGCTGTAACCCCCAAAGTACACTCCAGTTCAAACCAAAAAAAAAATTTTTTCTGTGCTTGTGAATTGTGTGCGCAGTAGCCCCACGTGCATCAACAAAGTAGTGCCAAGCGTGCGCCTGTGTCATAAGTAAAGGGCCGGCTGGCTTGACCGTTAAAGGGTGCTGTAACCCCCAAAGTACACTCCAGTCCAATCCAAAAAAAATAATATTTTCGGTGATTTTGTGAATTGTGTGCGCAGTAGCCGCACGTGCATCAACAAAGTAGTGCCAAGCGTGCGTCTGTGTCATAAGTAAAGGGCCGGCTGGCTTGACCGTTAAAGGGTGCTGTAACCCCCAAAGTACTCTCCACTCCAAACCAAAAAAAAAATATTTTCTGTGTTTGTGAATTGTGTGCGCAGTAGCTGCATGTGCATCAACAAAGTAGTGCCAAGCGTGCGCCTGTGTCATAAGTAAAGGGCCGGCTGGCTTGACCGTTAAAGGGTGCTGTAACCCCCAAAGTACACTCCAAACCAAATAACAAAATATTTTTTCTGTGTTTGTGAATTGTGTGCGAAGTAGCCGCACGTGCATCAACAAAGTAGAGCCAAGCGTGCGCCTGTGTCATAAGTAAAGGGCTGGCTGGCTTGACCGTTAAAGGGTGCTGTAACCCCCAAAGTACACTCCAGTCCAAACCAAAAAAAAAAATATTTTCTGTGTTTGTGAATTGTGTGCGCAGTAGCCGCACGTGCATCAACAAAGTAGTGCCAAGCGTGCGCCTGTGTCATAAGTAAAGGGCCGGCTGGCTTGACCGTTAAAGGGTGCTGTAACCCCCAAAGTACACTCCAGTCCAAACCCAAAAAAAAAATATTTTCTGTGCTTGTGAATTGTGTGCGCAGTAGCCGCACGTGCATCAACAAAGTAGTGCCAAGCGTGCGCCTGTGTCATAAGTAAAGGGCCAGCTGGCTTGACCGTTAAAGGGTGCTGTAACCCCCAAAGTGCTCTCTAAACCAAATAACAAAATATTTTTTCTGTGTTTGTGAATTGTGTGCGCAGTAGCCGCATGTGCATCAACAAAGTAGTGCCAAGCGTGCGCCTGTGTCATAAGTAAAGGGCCGGCTGGCTTGACCATTAAAAGGTGCTGTAACCCCCAATGTACACTCCAGTCCAAACCAAAAAAAAATATATTTTCTGTGTTTGTGAATTGTGTGCGCAGTAACCGCACATGCATCAATAATGTAGTGCCAAGCGTGCGCCTGTGTCATAAGTAAAGGGCCGGCTGGCTTGACCGTTAAAGGGTGCTGTAACCCCCAAAGTACACTCCAAACCAAATAAAATATTTTTTCTGTGTTTGTGAATTGTGTGCGCAGTAGCCGCACGTGCTTCAACAAAGTAGTGCCAAGCGTGCGCCTGTGTCCTAAGTAAAGGGCCCGGCTGCCTTGACCGTGAAAGGGTGCTGTTACCCCCAAAGTACACTCCAGTCCAAACCAAAAAAAATAATGTTTTCTGTGATTTTATGAATTGTGTGCGCTGTAGCCGCACGTGCATCAACAAAGTAGTACCAAGCGTGCGCCTGTGTCATAAGTAAAGGGCCGGCTGGCTTGACCGTTAAAGTGTGTTGTAACCCCCAAAGTACTCCCCACTCCAAACCAAAAAAAATATATTTTCTGTGTTTGTGAATTGTGTGCGCAGTAGCAGCACATGCATCAACAAAGTAGTGCCAAGCGTGCGTCTGTGTCATAAGTAAAGGGCAGGCTGGCTTGACCATTAAAGGGTGCTGTAACCCCCAAAGTACACTCCAGTCCAAACTAAAAAAAAATATATTTTCTGTGTTTGTGAATTGTGTGCGCAGTAGCCGCACATGCATCAACAAAGTAGTGCCAAGCGTGCACCTGTGTCATAAGTAAAGGGCCGGCTGGCTTGACTGTTAAAGGGTGCTGTAACCCCCAAAGTACACTCCAGTCCAAACAAAAAAAAAAAATATTTTCTGTGTTTGTGAATTGTGTGCGCAGTAGCCGCACGTGCATCAACAAAGTAGTGCCAAGCGTGCGCCGGTGTCATAAGTAAAGGGCCGGCTGGCTTGACCGTTAAAGGGTGCTGTAACCCCCAAAGTACACTCCAGTCCAAACCAAAAAAAAAAATATTTTCTGTGTTTGTGAATTGTGTGCGCAGTAGCCGCACGTGCATCAACAAAGTAGTGCCAAGCGTGCGCCTGTGTCATAAGTAAAGGGCCGGCTGGCTTGACCGTTAAAGGGTGCTGTAACCCCCAAAGTACACTCCAGTCCAAACCAAAAAAAAAAATATTTTCTGTGTTTGTGAATTGTGTGCGCAGTAGCCGCACGTGCATCAACAAAGTAGTGCCAAGCGTGCGCCTGTGTCATAAGTAAAGGGCCGGCTGGCTTGACTGTTAAAGGGTGCTGTAACCCCCAAAGTACACTCCAGTCCAAACCAAAAAAAAAAATATTTTCTGTGTTTGTGATTTGTGCGCGCTGTAGCCGCACGTGCATCAACAAAGTAGTGCCAAGCGTGCGCCTGTGTCATAAGTAAAGGGCCAGCTGGCTTGACCGTTAAAGGGTGCTGTAACCCCCAAAGTACACACCAGTCCAAACCAAATAACAAAAAATATTTTCTGTGTTTGTGAATTGTGAGCGCAGTAGCCGCACGTGCATCAACAAAGTAGTGCCAAGCGTGCGCCTGTGTCATAAGTAAAGGGCCGGCTGGCTTGACCGTTAAAGGGTGCTGTAACCCCCAAAGTACACTCCTGTCCAAACCAAAAAAAAAAATATTTTCTGTGTTTGTGAATTGTGTGCGCAGTAGCCGCACGTGCATCAACAAAGTAGTGCCAAGCGTGCACCTGTGTCATAAGTAAAGGGCCGGCTGGCTTGACCGTTAAAGGGTGCTGTAATCCCCAAAGTACACTCCAGTCCAAGCCAAAAAAATAAATATTTTCTGTGTTTGTGAATTGTGTGCGCAGTAGCCGCACGTGCATCAACAAATTAGTGCCAAGCGTGCGCCTGTGCCATAAGTAAAGGGCCGGCTGGCTTGACCATTAAAGGGTGCTGTAACCCCCAAAGTACACTCCAGTCCAAACCAAAAAAATATATATTTTCTGTGTTTGTGAATTGTGTGCGCAGTAGCCGCACGTGCATCAACAAAGTAGAGCCAAGCGTGCGCCTGTGTCATAAGTAAAGGGCCGGCTGGCTTGACCGTTAAAGGGTGCTGTAACCCCCAAAGTACACTCAAGTCCAAACCAAAAAAAAAATTATTTTCTGTTTTTGTGAATTGTGTGCGCTGTAGCCGCACGTGCATCAACAAAGTAGTGCCAAGCGTGCGCCTGTGTCATAAGTAAATGGCCAGCTGGCTTGACCGTTAAAGGGTGCTGTAACCCCCAAAGTACACTCCAGTCCAAACCAAATAACAAAAAATATTTTCTGTGTTTGTGAATTGTGTGCGCAGTAGCCGCACGTACATCAACAAAGTAGTGCCAAGCGTGCGCCTGTGTCATAAGTAAAGGGCCGGCTAACTTGACCGTTAAAGGTTGCTGTAACCCCCAAAGTACACTCCAGTCCAAACCAAAAAGAAAAATATTTTCTGTGTTTGTGAATTGTGTGCGCTGTAGCCGCACGTGCATCAACAAAGTAGTGCCAAGCGTGCGCTTGTGTCATAAGTAAAGGGCCGGCTGGCTTGACCGTTAAAGGGTGCTGTAACCCCCAAAGTACACTCCAAACCAAATAACAAAATATTTTTTCTGTGTTTGTGAATTGTGTGCGCAGTAGCCGCACGTGCATCAACAAAGTAGTGCCAAGCGTGCGCCTGTGTCATAAGTAAAGGGCCGGCTGGCTTGACCGTTAAAGGGTGCTGTAACCCCCAAAGTACACTCCAGTCCAAACCAAAAAAAAAATATTTTCTGTGTTTGTGAATTGTGTGTGCTTTAGCAGCACATGCATCAACAAAGTAGTGCCAAGCGTGCGCCTGTGTCATAAGTAAATGGCCGGCTGGCTTGACCGTTAAAGGGTGCTGTAACCCCCAAAGTACACTCCAGTCCAAACCAAATAACAAAAAATATTTTCTGTGTTTGTGAATTGTGTGCGCAGTAGCCGCACGTACATCAACAAAGTAGTGCCAAGCGTGCGCCTGTGTCATAAGTAAAGGGCCGGTTGGCTTGACCGTTAAAGGGTGCTGTAACCCCCAAAGTACACTCCAGTCCAAACCAAAAAAAAAAATATTTTCTGTGTTTGTGAATTGTGTGCGCAGTAGCCGCACGTGCATCAACAAAGTAGTGCCAAGCGTGCGCCTGTGTCATAAGTAAAGGGCCGGCTGGCTTGACCGTTAAAGGGTGCTGTAACCCCCAAAGTACACTCCAGTCCAAACCAAAAAGAAAAATATTTTCTGTGTTTGTGAATTGTGTGCGCTGTAGCCGCACGTGCATCAACAAAGTAGTGCCAAGCGTGCGCTTGTGTCATAAGTAAAGGGCCGGCTGGCTTGACCGTTAAAGGGTGCTGTATCCCCCAAAGTACACTCCAAACCAAATAACAAAATATTTTTTCTGTGTTTGTGAATTGTGTGCGCAGTAGCAGCACGTGCATCAACAAAGTAGTGCCAAGCGTGCGCCTGTGTCATAAGTAAAGGGCCGGCTGGCTTGACCGTTAAAGGGTGCTGTAACCACCAAAGTACACTCCAGTCCAAACCAAAAAAAAAAATATTTTCTGTGTTTGTGAATTGTGTGCGCAGTAGCCGCACGTGCATCAACAAAGTAGTGCCTAGCGTGCGCCTGTGTCATAAGTAAAGGGCCGGCTGGCTTGACCGTAAAAGGGTGTTGTAACCCCCAAAGTACACTCCAAACCAAATAACAAAATATTTTTTCTGTGTTTGTGAATTGTGTGCGCAGTAGCCGCACGTGCATCAACAAAGTAGTGCCAAGCGTGCGCCTGTGTCATAAGTAAAGGGCCGGCTGGCTTGACCGTTAAAGGGTGCTGTAACCCCCAAAGTACACTCCAGTCCAAACCAAAAAAATAAATATTTTCTGTGTTTGTGAATTGTGTGCACAGTAGCAGCATGTGCATCAAAAAAGTAGTGCCAAGCGTGCGTCTGTGTCATAAGTAAAGGGCCGGCTGGCTTGACCGTTAAAGGGTGCTGTAACCCCCAAAGTACACTCCAGTCCAAACCAAAAAAATATATATTTTCTGTGTTTGTGAATTGTGTGCGCAGTAGCCGCACGTACATCAACAAAGTAGTGCCAAGCGTGCGCCTGTGTCATAAGTAAAGGGCCGGCTGGCTTGACCGTTAAAGGGTGCTGTAACCCCCAAAGTACCCTCCAGTCCAAACCAAAAAAAAAATATTTTCTGTGTTTGTGAATTGTGTGCGCAGTAGTCGCACGTGCATCAACAAAGTAGTGCCAAGCGTGCGCCTGTGTCATAAGTAAAGGGCTGGCTGGCTTGACCGTTAAAGGGTGCTGTAACCCCTAAAGTACAATCCAGTCCAAACCAAAAAAATATATATTTTCTGTGTTTGTGAATTGTGTGCGCAGTAGCTGCAACGTGCATCAACAAAGTAGTGCCAAGCGTGCGCCTGTGTCATAAGTAAAGGGCCAGCTGGCTTGACCGTTAAAGTGTGCTGAAACCCCCAAAGTACACTCCAGTCCAAACCAAAAAAAATAATATTTTCTGTGATTTTGTGAATTGTGTGCGCAGTAGCCGCACGTGCATCAACAAAGTAGTGCCAAGCGTGCGCCTGTATCATAAGTAAAGGGCAGGCTGGCTTGACCATTAAAGGGTGCTGTAACCCCCAATGTACTCTCCACTCCAAACCAAAAAAAAAATATTTTCTGTGTTTGTGAATTGTGTGAGCAGTAGCCGCATGTGCATCAACAAAGTAGTGCCAAGCGTGCGCCTGTGTCATAAGTAAAGGGCCGGCTGGCTTGACCATTAAAGGGTGCTGTAACCCCCAAAGTACACTCCAAACCAAATAACTAAATATTTTTTCTGTGTTTGTGAATTGTGTGCGAAGTAGCCGCACGTGCATCAACAAAGTAGTGCCAAGCATGCGCCTGTGTCATAAGTAAAGGGCCGGCTGGCTTGACCGTTAAAGGGTGCTGTAACCCCCAAAGTACACTCCAGTCCAAACCAAAAAAAAAATATTTTCTGTGTTTGTGAATTGTGTGCGCAGTAGCCGCACGTGCATCAACAAAGTAGTGCCAAGCGTGCGCCTGTGTCATAAGTAAAGGGCTGGCTGGCTTGACCGTTAAAGGGTGCTGTAACCCCCAAAGTACACTCCAGTCCAAACCAAAAAAAAAAAATTTTCTGTGCTTGTGAATTGTGTGCGCAGTAGCCGCACGTGCATCAACAAAGTAGTGCCAAGCGTGCGCCTGTGTCATAAGTAAAGGGCTGGCTGGCTTGACCGTTAAAGGGTGCTGTAACCCCCAAAGTACACTCCAGTCCAATCCAAAAAAAATAATATTTTCTGTGATTTTGTAAATTGTGTGCGCAGTAGCCGCACGTGCATCAACAAAGTAGTGCCAAGCGTGCGTCTGTGTCATAAGTAAAGGGCCGGCTGGCTTGACCGTTAAAGGGTGCTGTAACCCCCAAAGTACTCTCCACTCCAAACCAAAAAAAAATATTTTCTGTGTTTGTGAATTGTGTGCGCAGTAGCTGCATGTTCATCAACAAAGTAGTGCCAAGCGTGCGCCTGTGTCATAAGTAAAGGGCCGGCTGGCTTGACCGTTAAAGGGTGCTGTAACCCCCAAAGTACACTCCAAACCAAATAACAAAATATTTTTTCTGTGTTTGTGAATTGTGTGCGAAGTAGCCGCACGTGCATCAACAAAGTAGTGCCAAGCGTGCGCCTGTGTCATAAGTAAAGGGCCGGCTGGCTTGACCGTTAAAGGGTGCTGTAACCCCCAAAGTACACTCCAGTCCAAACCCAAAAAAAATATATTTTCTGTGCTTGTGAATTGTGTGCGCAGTAGCCGCACGTGCATCAACAAAGTAGTGCCAAGCGTGCGCCTGTGTCATAAGTAAAGGGCCAGCTGGCTTGACCGTTAAAGGGTGCTGTAACCCCCAAAGTGCTCTCTAAACCAAATAACAAAATATTTTTTCTGTGTTTGTGAATTGTGTGCGCAGTAGTCGCACGTGCATCAACAAAGTAGTGCCAAGCGTGCGCCTGTGTCATAAGTAAAGGGCTGGCTGGCTTGACCGTTAAAGAGTGCTGTAACCCCTAAAGTACAATCCAGTCCAAACCAAAAAAATATATATTTTCTGTGTTTGTGAATTGTGTGTGCAGTAGCTGCAACGTGCATCAACAAAGTAGTGCCAAGCGTGCGCCTGTGTCATAAGTAAAGGGCCAGCTGGCTTGACCATTAAAGTGTGCTGAAACCCCCAAAGTACACTCCAGTCCAAACCAAAAAAAATAATATTTTCTGTGATTTTGTGAATTGTGTGCGCAGTAGCCGCACGTGCATCAACAAAGTAGTGCCAAGCGTGCGCCTGTATCATAAGTAAAGGGCAGGCTGGCTTGACCGTTAAAGGGTGCTGTAACCCCCAATGTACTCTCCACTCCAAACCAAAAAAAAAATATTTTCTGTGTTTGTGAATTGTGTGCGCAGTAGTCGCACGTGCATCAACAAAGTAGTGCCAAGCGTGCGCCTGTGTCATAAGTAAAGGGCTGGCTGGCTTGACCGTTAAAGGGTGCTGTAACCCCTAAAGTACAATCCAGTCCAAACCAAAAAAATATATATTTTCTGTGTTTGTGAATTGTGTGCGCAGTAGCTGCAACGTGCATCAACAAAGTAGTGCCAAGCGTGCGCCTGTGTCATAAGTAAAGGGCCAGCTGGCTTGACCGTTAAAGTGTGCTGAAACCCCCAAAGTACACTCCAGTCCAAACCAAAAAAAATAATATTTTCTGTGATTTTGTGAATTGTGTGCGCAGTAGCCGCACGTGCATCAACAAAGTAGTGCCATGCGTGTGCCTGTATCATAAGTAAAGGGCAGGCTGGCTTGACCGTTAAAGGGTGCTGTAACCCCCAATGTACTCTCCACTCCAAACCAAAAAAAAAATATTTTCTGTGTTTGTGAATTGTGTGAGCAGTAGCCGCATGTGCATCAACAAAGTAGTGCCAAGCGTGCGCCTGTGTCATAAGTAAAGGGCCGGCTGGCTTGACCATTAAAGGGTGCTGTAACCCCCAAAGTACACTCCAAACCAAATAACTAAATATTTTTTCTGTGTTTGTGAATTGTGTGCGAAGTAGCCGCACGTGCATCAACAAAGTAGTGCCAAGCGTGCGCCTGTGTCATAAGTAAAGGGCCGGCTGGCTTGACCGTTAAAGGGTGCTGTAACCCCCAAAGTACACTCCAGTCCAAACCAAAAAAAAAATATTTTCTGTGTTTGTGAATTGTGTGCGCAGTAGCCGCACGTGCATCAACAAAGTAGTGCCAAGCGTGCGCCTGTGTCATAAGTAAAGGGCTGGCTGGCTTGACCGTTAAAGGGTGCTGTAACCCCCAAAGTACACTCCAGTCCAAACCAAAAAAAAAAAATTTTCTGTGCTTGTGAATTGTGTGCGCAGTAGCCGCACGTGCATCAACAAAGTAGTGCCAAGCGTGCGCCTGTGTCATAAGTAAAGGGCCGGCTGGCTTGACCGTTAAAGGGTGCTGTAACCCCCAAAGTACACTCCAGTCCAATCCAAAAAAAATAATATTTTCTGTGATTTTGTAAATTGTGTGCGCAGTAGCCGCACGTGCATCAACAAAGTAGTGCCAAGCGTGCGTCTGTGTCATAAGTAAAGGGCCGGCTGGCTTGACCGTTAAAGGGTGCTGTAACCCCCAAAGTACTCTCCACTCCAAACCAAAAAAAAATATTTTCTGTGTTTGTGAATTGTGTGCGCAGTAGCTGCATGTTCATCAACAAAGTAGTGCCAAGCGTGCGCCTGTGTCATAAGTAAAGGGCCGGCTGGCTTGACCGTTAAAGGGTGCTGTAACCCCCAAAGTACACTCCAAACCAAATAACAAAATATTTTTTCTGTGTTTGTGAATTGTGTGCGAAGTAGCCGCACGTGCATCAACAAAGTAGTGCCAAGCGTGCGCCTGTGTCATAAGTAAAGGGCCGGCTGGCTTGACCGTTAAAGGGTGCTGTAACCCCCAAAGTACACTCCAGTCCAAACCAAAAAAAAATATATTTTCTGTGTTTGTGAATTGTGTGCGCAGTAGCCGCACGTACATCAACAAAGTAGTGCCAAGCGTGCGCCTGTGTCATAAGTAAAGGGCCGGCTGGCTTGACCGTTAAAGGGTGCTGTAACCCCCAAAGTACACTCCAGTCCAAACCAAAAAAAAAAATATTTTCTGTGCTTGTGAATTGTGTGCGCAGTAGCCGCACGTGCATCAACAAAGTAGTGCCAAGCGTGCGCCTGTGTCATAAGTAAAGGGCCAGCTGGCTTGACCGTTAAAGGGTGCTGTAACCCCCAAAGTGCTCTCTAAACCAAATAACAAAATATTTTTTCTGTGTTTGTGAATTGTGTGCGCAGTAGCCGCATGTGCATCAACAAAGTAGTGCCAAGCGTGCGCCTGTGTCATAAGTAAAGGGCCGGCTGGCTTGACCATTAAAGGGTGCTGTAACCCCCAAAGTACACTCCAGTCCAAACCAAAAAAAAAAATATTTTCTGTGTTTGTGAATTGTGTGCGCAGTAACCGCACATGCATCAATAATGTAGTGCCAAGCGTGCGCCTGTGTCATAAGTAAAGGGCCATCTGGCTTGACCGTTAAAGGGTGCTGTAACCCCCAAAGTACACTCCAAACCAAATAAAATATTTTTTCTGTGTTTGTGAATTGTGTGCGCAGTAGCCGCACGTGCATCAACAAAGTAGTGCCAAGCGTGCGCCTGTGTCCTAAGTAAAGGGCCCGGCTGCCTTGACCGTGAAAGGGTGCTGTAACCCCCAAAGTACACTCCAGTCTAAACCAAAAAAAAAAACATTTTCTGTGTTTGTGAATTGTGTGCGCAGTATCCGCACGTGCATCAACAAAGTAGTGCCAAGCGTGCGCCTGTGTCATAAGTAAAGGGCCGGCTGGCTTGACCGTTAAAGGGTGCTGTAACCCCCAAAGTACACTCTGGTCCAAACCAAAAAAAAAAATATTTTCTGTGTTTGTGAATTGTGTGCGCAGTAGCTGCAACGTGCATCAACAAAGTAGTGCCAAGCGTGCGCCTGTGTCATAAGTAAAGGGCCGGCTGGCTTGACCGTTAAAGGGTGCTGTAACCCCCAAAGTACACTCCAGTCCAAACCAAAAAAATAAATATTTTCTGTGTTTGTGAATTGTGTGCGCAGTAGCCGCACGTGCATCAACAAAGTAGTGCCAAGCGTGCGCCTGTGTCATAAGTAAAGGGCCGGCTGGCTTGACCGTTAAAGGGTGCTGTAACCCCCAAAGTACACTCCAAACCAAATAACAAAATATTTTTTCTGTGTTTGTGAATTGTGTGCGAAGTAGCCGCACGTGCATCAACAAAGTAGTGCCAAGCGTGCGACTGTGTCATAAGTAAAGGGCCGGCTGGCTTGACCGTTAAAGGGTGCTGTAACCCCCAAAGTACACTCCAGTCCAAACCAAAAAAAAAAATATTTTCTGTGCTTGTGAATTGTGTGCGAAGTAGCCGCACGTGCATCAACAAAGTAGTGCCAAGCGTGCGCCTGTGTCATAAGAAAAGGGCCGGCTGGCTTGACCGTTAAAGGGTGCTGTAAACCCCAAAGTGCACTCCAAACCAAATAACAAAATATTTTTTCTGTGTTTGTGAATTGTGTGCGCAGTAGCCGCACGTGCATCAACAAAGTAGTGCCAAGCGTGCGCCTGTGTCATAAGTAACGGGCTGGCTGGCATGACTGTTAAAGGGTGCTGTAACCCCCAAAGTACACTCCAGTCCAAACCCCCAAAAAAAATATTTTCTGTGTTTGTGAATTGTGTGCGCAGTAGCCGCACGTGCATCAACAAAGTAGTGCCAAGCGTGCGCCTGTGTCATAAGTAAAGGGCCGGCTGGCTTGACCGCTAAAGGGTGCTGTAACCCCCAAAGTACACTCCAGTCCAAACCAAAAAAAAAAATATTTTCTGTGTTTGTGAATTGTGTGCGCAGTAGCCGCACGTGCATCAACAAAGTAGTGCCAAGCGTGCGCCTGTGTCATAAGTAAAGGGCCGGCTGGCTTGATCGTTAAAGGGTGCTGTAACCCCCAAAGTACACTCCAGTCCAAACTAAAAAAAATGTTTTTCTCTGTGTTTGTGAATTGTGTGCGCAGTAGCCGCATGTGCATCAACAAAGTAGTGCCAAGCGTGCGCCTGTGTCATAAGTAAAGGGCCGGCTGGCTTGACCATTAAAGGGTGCTGTAACCCCCAAAGTACACTCCAAACCAAATAACAAAATATTTTTTCTGTGTTTGTGAATTGTGTGCGAAGTAGCCGCACGTGCATCAACAAAGTAGTGCCAAGCGTGCGCCTGTGTCATAAGTAAAGGGCCGGCTGGCTTGACCGTTAAAGGGTGCTGTAACCCCCAAAGTACACTCCAGTCCAAACCAAAAAAAAAAAATTTTTCTGTGTTTGTGAATTGTGTGCGCAGTAGCTGCACGTGCATCAACAAATTAGTGCCAAGCGTGCGCCTGTGTCATAAGTAAAGGGCCGGCTGGCTTGACCGTTAAAGGGTGCTGTATCCCCCAAAGTACACTCCAGTCCAAACCAAAAAAATAAAATATTTTCTGTGTTTGTGAATTGTGTGCGCAGTAGCCGCACGTGCATCAACAAAGTAGTGCCAAGCGTGCGCCTGTGTCATAAGTAAAGGGCCGGCTGGCTTGACCGTTAAAGGGTGCTGTAACCCCCAAAGTACACTCCAGTCCAAACCAAAAAAAAAAATATTTTCTGTGCTTGTGAATTGTGTGCGCAGTAGCCGCACGTGCATCAACAAAGTAGTGCCAAGAGTGCGCCTGTGTCATAAGTAAAGGGCTGGCTGGCTTGACCGTTAAAGGGTGCTGTAAACCCCAAAGTGCACTCCAAACCAAGAAACAAAATATTTTTTCTGTGTTTGTGAATTGTGTGCGCAATAGCCGCACATGCATCAACAAAGTAGTGCCAAGCGTGCGCCTGTATCATAAGTAAAGGGCAGGCTGGCTTGACCGTTAAAGGGTGCTGTAACCCCCAATGTACTCTCCACTCCAAACCAAAAAAAAAATATTTTCTGTGTTTGTGAATTGTGTGAGCAGTAGCCGCATGTGCATCAACAAAGTAGTGCCAAGCGTGCGCCTGTGTCACAAGTAAAGGGCCGGCTGGCTTGACCGTTAAAGGGTGCTGTAACCCCCAAAGTACACTCCAAACCAAATAACTAAATATTTTTTCTGTGTTTGTGAATTGTGTGCGCAGTAGCCGCACGTGCATCAACAAAGTAGTGCCAAGCGTGCGCCTGTGTCATAAGTAAAGGGCCGGCTGGCTTGACCGTTAAAGGGTGCTGTAACCCCCAAAGTACACTCCAGTCCAAACCAAAAAAAAAATATTTTCTGTGTTTGTGAATTGTGTGCGCAGTAGCCGCACGTGCATCAACAAAGTAGTGCCAAGCGTGCGCCTGTGTCATAAGTAAAGGGCTGGCTGGCTTGACCGTTAAAGGGTGCTGTAACCCCCAAAGTACACTCCAGTCCAAACCAAAAAAAAATTTTTTTCTGAGCTTGTGAATTGTGTGCGCAGTAGCCGCACGTGCATCAACAAAGTAGTGCCAAGCGTGCGCCTGTGTCATAAGTAAAGGGCCGGCTGGCTTGACCGTTAAAGGGTGCTGTAACCCCCAAAGTACACTCCAGTCCAATCCAAAAAAAATAATATTTTCTGTGATTTTGTAAACTGTGTGCGCAGTAGCCGCACGTGCATCAACAAAGTAGTGCCAAGCGTGCGTCTGTGTCATAAGTAAAGGGCCGGCTTGCTTGACCGTTAAAGGGTGCTGTAACCCCCAAAGTACTCTCCACTCCAAACCAAAAAAAAATATTTTCTGTGTTTGTGAATTGTGTGCGCAGTAGCTGCATGTTCATCAACAAAGTAGTGCCAAGCGTGCGCCTGTGTCATAAGTAAAAGGCCGGCTGGCTTGACCGTTAAAGGGTGCTGTAACCCCCAAAGTACACTCCAAACCAAATAACAAAATATTTTTTCTGTGTTTGTGAATTGTGTGCGAAGTAGCCGCACGTGCATCAACAAAGTAGTGCCAAGCGTGCGCCTGTGTCATAAGTAAAGGGCCGGCTGGCTTGACCGTTAAAGGGTGCTGTAACCCCCAAAGTACACTCCAGTCCAAACCAAAAAAATATATATTTTCTGTGTTTGTGAATTGTGTGCGCAGTAGCCGCACGTACATCAACAAAGTAGTGCCAAGCGTGCGCCTGTGTCATAAGTAAAGGGCTGGCTGGCTTGACCGTTAAAGGGTGCTGTAACCCCCAAAGTACACTCCAGTCCAAACCAAAAAAATAAATATTTTCTGTGCTTGTGAATTGTGTGCGCAGTAGCCGCACGTGCATCAACAAAGTAGTGCCAAGCGTGCGCCTGTGTCATAAGTAAAGGGCCAGCTGGCTTGACCGTTAAAGGGTGCTGTAACCCCCAAAGTGCTCTCTAAACCAAATAACAAAATATTTTTTCTGTGTTTGTGAATTGTGTGCGCAGTAGCCGCATGTGCATCAACAAAGTAGTGCCAAGCGTGCACCTGTGTCATAAGTAAAGGGCCGGCTGGCTTGACCATTAAAGGGTGCTGTAACCCCCAAAGTACACTCCAGTCCAAACCAAAAAAAAAAATATTTTCTGTGTTTGTGAATTGTGTGCGCAGTAACCGCACATGCATCAATAATGTAGTGCCAAGCGTGCGCCTGTGTCATAAGTAAAGGGCCAGCTGGCTTGACAGTTAAAGGGTGCTGTAACCCCCAAAGTACACTCCAAACCAAATAAAATATTTTTTCTGTGTTTGTGAATTGTGTGCGCAGTAGCCGCACGTGCATCAACAAAGTAGTGCCAAGCGTGCGCCTGTGTCCTAAGTAAAGGGCCCGGCTGCCTTGACCGTGAAAGGGTGCTGTAACCCCCAAAGTACACTCCAGTCTAAACCAAAAAAAAAAACATTTTCTGTGTTTGTGAATTGTGTGCGCAGTAGCCGCACGTGCATCAACAAAGTAGTGCCAAGCGTGCGCCTGTGTCATAAGTAAAGGGCCGGCTGGCTTGACCGTTAAAGGGTGCTGTAACCCCCAAAGTACACTCCAGTCCAAACCAAAAAAAAAAATATTTTCTGTGTTTGTGAATTGTGTGCGCAGTAGCCGCACGTGCATCAACAAAGTAGTGCCAAGCGTGCGCCTGTGTCATAAGTAAAGGGCCGGCTGGCTTGATCGTTAAAGGGTGCTGTAACCCCCAAAGTACACTCCAGTCCAAACTAAAAAAAATGTTTTTCTCTGTGTTTGTGAATTGTGTGCGCAGTAGCCGCATGTGCATCAACAAAGTAGTGCCAAGCGTGCGCCTGTGTCATAAGTAAAGGGCCGGCTGGCTTGACCGTTAAAGGGTGCTGTAACCCCCAAAGTACACTCCAAACCAAATAACAAAATATTTTTTCTGTGTTTGTGAATTGTGTGCGAAGTAGCCGCACGTGCATCAACAAAGTAGTGCCAAGCGTGCGCCTGTGTCATAAGTAAAGGGCCGGCTGGCTTGACCGTTAAAGAGTGCTGTAACCCCCAAAGTACACTCCAGTCCAAACCAAAAAAAAATATATTTTCTGTGTTTGTGAATTGTGTGCGCAGTAGCTGCACGTGCATCAACAAAGTAGTGCCAAGCGTGCGCCTGTGTCATAAGTAAAGGGCCGGCTGGCTTGACCATTAAAGGGTGCTGTAACCCCCAAAGTACACTCCAGTCCAAACCAAAAAAATAAATATTTTCTGTGTTTGTGAATTGTGTGCGCAGTAGCCGCACGTGCATCAACAAAGTAGTGCCAAGCGTGCGCCTGTGTCATAAGTAAAGGGCCGGCTGGCTTGACCGTTAAAGGGTGCTGTAACCCCCAAAGTACACTCCAGTCCAAACCAAAAAAAAAAATATTTTCTGTGCTTGTGAATTGTGTGCGCAGTAGCCGCACGTGCATCAACAAAGTAGTGCCAAGAGTGCGCCTGTGTCATAAGTAAAGGGCTGGCTGGCTTGACCGTTAAAGGGTGCTGTAAACCCCAAAGTGCACTCCAAACCAAATAACAAAATATTTTTTCTGTGTTTGTGAATTGTGTGCGCAGTAGCCGCACATGCATCAACAAAGTAGTGCCAAGCGTGCGCCTTTGTCATAAGTAAAGGGCCGGCTGGCTTGACCGTTAAAGGGTGCTGTAACCCTGAAAGTACACTCCAGTCCAAACCAAAAAAAAAAATATTTTCTGTGTTTGTGAATTGTGTGCGCAGTAGCCGCACGTGCATCAACAAAGTAGTGCCAAGTGTGCGCCTGTGTCCTATGTAAAGGGCCCGGCTGGCTTGACCATTAAAGGGTGCTGTAACCCCCAAAGTACACTCCAGTCCAAACCAAAAAAATTAATATTTTCTGTGTTTGTGAATTGTGTGCGCAGTAGCCGCACGTGCATCAACAAAGTAGTGCCAAGCGTGCGCCTGTGTCATAAGTAAAGGGCCGGCTGGCTTGACCATTAAAGGGTGCTGTAACCCCCAAAGTACACTCCAGTCCAAACCAAAAAAATAATTATTTTCTGTGTTTGTGAATTGTGTGCGCAGTAGCCGCACGTGCATCAACAAAGTAGTGCCAAGCTTGCGCCTGTGTCATAAGTAAAGGGCCGGCTGGCTTGACCGTTAAAGGGTGCTGTAACTCCCAAAGTACACTCCAGTCCAAACCAAAAAAAAAAATATTTTCTGTGTTTGTGAAATGTGTGCGAAGTATC
The DNA here is from genome assembly GCA_031769625.1 of Taudactylus pleione. Lineage (NCBI taxonomy): Eukaryota > Metazoa > Chordata > Amphibia > Anura > Myobatrachidae > Taudactylus > Taudactylus pleione. Next base: position 83,959 of record JAUIMM010001042.1, on the reverse strand, counting down.
CGCACGTGCATCAACAAAGTAGTGCCAAGCGTGCGCCTGTGTCATAAGTAAAGGGCCAGCTGGCTTGACCGTTAAAGGGTGCTGTATCCCCCAAAGTACACTCCAGTCCAAACCAAAAAAAAAAATATTTTCTGTGTTTGTGAATTGTGTGCGCAGTAACCGCACGTGCATCAACAAAGTAGTGCCAAGTGTGCGCCTGTGTCATAAGTAAAGGGCCGGCTGGCTTGACCATTAAAGGGTGCTGTAACCCTGAAAGTACACTCCAGTCCAAACCAAAAAAAAAAATATTTTCTGTGTTTGTGAATTGTGTGCGCAGTAGCCGCACGTGCATCAACAAAGTAGTGCCAAGTGTGCGCCTGTGTCCTATGTAAAGGGCCCGGCTGGCTTGACCATTAAAGGGTGCTGTAACCCCCAAAGTACACTCCAGTCCAAACCAAAAAAATAAATATTTTCTGTGTTTGTGAATTGTGTGCGCAGTAGCCGCACGTGCATCAACAAAGTAGTGCCAAGCGTGCGCCTGTGTCATAAGTAAAGGGCCGGCTGGCTTGACCATTAAAGGGTGCTGTAACCCCCAAAGTACACTCCAGTCCAAACCAAAAAAATAATTATTTTCTGTGTTTGTGAATTGTGTGCGCAGTAGCCGCACGTGCATCAACAAAGTAGTGCCAAGCTTGCGCCTGTGTCATAAGTAAAGGGCTGGCTGGCTTGACCGTTAAAGGGTGCTGTAACTCCCAAAGTACACTCCAGTCCAAACCAAAAAAAAAAATATTTTCTGTGTTTGTGAAATGTGTGCGAAGTATCCGCACGTGCATCAACAAAGTAGTGCCAAGCGTGCGCCTGTGTCATAAGTAAAGGGCCAGCTGGCTTGACCGTTAAAGGGTGCTGTATCCCCCAAAGTACACTCCAGTCCAAACCAAAAAAAAAAATATTTTCTGTGTTTGTGAATTGTGTGCGCAGTAACCGCACGTGCATCAACAAAGTAGTGCCAAGTGTGCGCCTGTGTCATAAGTAAAGGGCCGGCTGGCTTGACCGTTAAAGGGTGCTGTAACCCCGAAAGTACACTCCAGTCCAAACCAAAAAAAAAAATATTTTCTGTGTTTGTGAATTGTGTGCGCAGTAACCGCACGTGCATCAACAAAGTAGTGCCAAGCGTGCGCCTGTGTCATAAGTAAAGGGCCGGCTGGCTTGACCGTTAAAGGGTGCTGTAACCCCCAAAGTACACTCCAAACCAAATAAAATATTTTTTCTGTGTTTGTGAATTGTGTGCGCAGTAGCCGCACGTGCATCAACAAAGTAGTGCCAAGCGTGCGCCTGTGTCCTATGTAAAGGGCCGGCTGGCTTGACCGTTAAAGCGTGCTGTAACCCCCACAGTACACTCCAAACCAAATAACAAAATATTTTTTCTGTGTTTGTGAATTGTGTGCGAAGTAGCCGCACGTGCATCAACAAAGTAGTGCCAAGCGTGCGCCTGTGTCATAAGTAAAGGGCCGGCTGGCTTGACCGTTAAAGGGTGCTGTAACCCCCAAAGTACACTCCAGGCCAAACCAAAAAAAAAAATATTTTCTGTGTTTGTGAATTGTGTGCGCAGTTGCCGCACGTGCATCAACAAAGTAGTGCCAAGCGTGCGCCTGTGTCATAAGTAAAGGGCCGGCTGGCTTGACCATTAAAGGGTGCTGTAACCCCCAAAGTACACTCCAGTCCAAACCAAAAAAATAAATATTTTCTGTGTTTGTGAATTGTGTGCGCAGTAGCCGCACGTGCATCAACAAAGTAGTGCCAAGCGTGCGCCTGTGTCATAAGTAAAGGGCCGGCTGGCTTGACTGTTAAAGGGTGCTGTAACCCCCAAAGTACACTCCAGTCCAAACCAAAAAAAAAATATTTTCTGTGCTTGTGAATTGTGTGCGCAGTAGCCGCACGTGCATCAACAAAGTAGTGCCAAGAGTGCGCCTGTGTCATAAGTAAAGGGCCGGCTGGCTTGACCGTTAAAGGGTGCTGTAAACCCCAAAGTGCACTCCAAACCAAATAACAAAATATTTTTTCTGTGTTTGTGAATTGTGTGCGCAGTAGCCGCACGTGCATCAACAAAGTAGTGCCAAGCGTGCGCCTGTGTCATAAGTAAAGGGCCGGCTGGCTTGACCGTTAAAGGGTGCTGTAACCCCTAAAGTACACTCCAGTCCAAACCAAAAAAATATATATTTTCTGTGTTTGTGAATTGTGTGCACAGTAACCGCACGTGCATCAACAAAGTAGTGCCAAGCGTGCGCCTGTGTCATAAGTAAAGGGCCGGCTGGCTTGACCGTTAAAGGGTGCTGTAACCCCCAAAGTACACTCCAAACCAAATAAAATATTTTTTCTGTGTTTGTGAATTGTGTGCGCAGTAGCCGCACGTGCATCAACAAAGTAGTGCCAAGCGTGCGCCTGTGTCCTATGTAAAGGGCCCGGCTGGCTTGACCGTTAAAGGGTGCTGTAACCCCCAAAGTACACTCCAGTCCAAACCAAAAAAATAAATATTTTCTTTGTTTGTGAATTGTGTGCGCAGTAGCCGCACGTGTATCAACAAAGTAGTGCCAAGCGTGCGCCTGTGTCATAAGTAAAGGGCCGGCTGGCTTGACCGTTAAAGGGTGCTGTAACCCCCAAAGTACACTCCAGTCCAAACCAAAAAAATAAATATTTTCTGTGTTTGTGAATTGTGTGCGCAGTAGCCGCACGTGCATCAACAAAGTAGTGCCAAGCTTGCGCCTGTGTCATAAGTAAAGGGCCAGCTGGCTTGACCGTTAAAGGGTGCTGTAACCCCCAAAGTACACTCCAGTCCAAACCAAAAAAAAAAATATTTTCTGTGTTTGTGAATTGTGTGCGCAGTAACCGCACGTGCATCAACAAAGTAGTGCCAAGTGTGCGCCTGTGTCATAAGTAAAGGGCCGGCTGGCTTGACCGTTAAAGGGTGCTGTAACCCCGAAAGTACACTCCAGTCCAAACCAAAAAAAAAAATATTTTCTGTGTTTGTGAATTGTGTGCGCAGTAACCGCACGTGCATCAACAAAGTAGTGCCAGGCGTGCGCCTGTGTCATAAGTAAAGGGCCGGCTGGCTTGACCGTTAAAGGGTGCTGTAACCCCCAAAGTACACTCCAAACCAAATAAAATATTTTTTCTGTGTTTGTGAATTGTGTGCGCAGTAGCCGCACGTGCATCAACAAAGTAGTGCCAAGCGTGCGCCTGTGTCCTATGTAAAGGGCCCAGCTGGCTTGACCGTTTAAGGGTGCTGTAACCCCCAAAGTACACTCCTGTCCAAACCAAAAAAATAAATATTTTCTGTGTTTGTGAATTGTGTGCGCAGTAGCCGCACGTGCATCAACAAAGTAGTGCCAAGCGTGCGCCTGTGTCATAAGTAAAGGGCCGGCTGGCTTGACCGTTAAAGGGTGCTGTAACCCCCAAAGTACACTCCAGTCCAAACCAAAAAAAAATATATTTTCTGTGTTTGTGAATTGTGTGTGCAGTAGCCGCATGTGCATCAACAAAGTAGTGCCAAGCGTGCGCCTGTGTCATAAGTAAAGGGCCGGCTGGCTTGACCGTTAAAGGGTGCTGTAACCCCCAAAGTACACTCCAGTCCAAACCAAAAATAAAATTTTTTTCTGTGTTTGTGATTTGTGTGCGCTGTAGCCGCACGTGCAACAACAAAGTAGTGCCAAGCGTGCGCCTGTGTCATAAGTAAAGGGCCGGCTGGCTTGACCATTAAAGGGTGCTGTAACCCCCAAAGTACACTCCAGTCCAAACCAAAAAAAAAAATATTTTCTGTGTTTGTGAATTGTGTGCACTGTAGCCGCACGTGCATCAACAAAGTAGTGCCAAGCGTGCGCCTGTGTCATAAGTAAAGGGCCGGCTGGCTTGACCGTTAAAGGGTGTTGTAACCCCCAAAGTACACTCCAAACCAAATAAAATATTTTTTCTGTGTTTGTGAATTGTGTGCGCAGTAGCCGCACGTGCATCAACAAAGTAGTGCCAAGCGTGCGCCTGTGTCCTATGTAAAGGGCCCGGCTGGCTTGACCATTAAAGGGTGCTGTAACCCCCAAAGTACACTCCAAACCAAATAACAAAATATTTTTTCTGTGTTTGTGAATTGTGTGCGAAGTAGCCGCACGTGCATCAACAAAGTAGTGCCAAGCGTGCGCCTGTGTCATAAGTAAAGGGCCGGCTGGCTTGACCGTTAAAGGGTGCTGTAACCCCCAAAGTACACTCCAGTCCAAACCAAAAAAAAAAATATTTTCTGTGTTTGTGAATTGTGTGCGCAGTTGCCGCACGTGCATCAACAAAGTAGTGCCAAGCGTGCGCCTGTGTCATAAGTAAAGGGCCGGCTGGCTTGACCGTTAAAGGGTGCTGTAACCCCCAAAGTACACTCCAGTCCAAACCAAAAAAATAAATATTTTCTGTGTTTGTGAATTGTGTGCGCAGTAGCCGCACGTGCATCAACAAAGTAGTGCCAAGCGTGCGCCTGTGTCATAAGTAAAGGGCCGGCTGGCTTGACCGTTAAAGGGTGCTGTAACCCCCAAAGTACACTCCAGTCCAAACCAAAAAAAAAATATTTTCTGTGCTTGTGAATTGTGTGCGCAGTAGCCGCACGTGCATCAACAAAGTAGTGCCAAGAGTGCGCCTGTGTCATAAGTAAAGGCCGGCTGGCTTGACCGTTAAAGGGTGCTGTAAACCCCAAAGTGCACTCCAAACCAAATAACAAAATATTTTTTCTGTGTTTGTGAATTGTGTGCGCAGTAGCCGCACGTGCATCAACAAAGTAGTGCCAAGCGTGCGCCTGTGTCATAAGTAAAGGGCCGGCTGGCTTGACCGTTAAAGGGTGCTGTAACCCCTAAAGTACACTCCAGTCCAAACCAAAAAAAAAAATATTTTCTGTGTTTGTGAATTGTGTGCACAGTAACCGCACGTGCATCAACAAAGTAGTGCCAAGCGTGCGCCTGTGTCATAAGTAAAGGGCCGGCTGGCTTGACCGTTAAAGGGTGCTGTAACCCCCAAAGTACACTCCAAACCAAATAAAATATATTTTCTGTGCTTGTGAATTGTGTGCGCAGTAGCCGCACGTGCATCAACAAAGTAGTGCCAAGCGTGCGCCTGTGTCATAAGTAAAGGGCCGGCTAGCTTGACCATTAAAGGGTGCTGTAACCCCCAAAGTACACTCCAGTCCAATCCAAAAAAAATAATATTTTCTGTGATTTTGTAAATTGTGTGCGCAGTAGCCGCACGTGCATCAACAAAGTAGTGCCAAGCGTGCGTCTGTGTCATAAGTAAAGGGCCGGCTGGCTTGACCGTTAAAGGGTGCTGTAACCCCCAAAGTACTCTCCACTCCAAACCAAAAAAAAATATTTTCTGTGTTTGTGAATTGTGTGCGCAGTAGCTGCATGTTCATCAACAAAGTAGTGCCAAGCGTGCGCCTGTGTCATAAGTAAAGGGCCGGCTGGCTTGACCGTTAAAGGGTGCTGTAACCCCCAAAGTACACTCCAAACCAAATAACAAAATATTTTTTCTGTGTTTGTGAATTGTGTGCGAAGTAGCCGCACGTGCATCAACAAAGTAGTGCCAAGCGTGCGCCTGTGTCATAAGTAAAGGGCCGGCTGGCTTGACCGTTAAAGGGTGCTGTAACCCCCAAAGTACACTCCAGTCCAAACCAAAAAAAAATATATTTTCTGTGTTTGTGAATTGTGTGCGCAGTAGCCGCACGTACATCAACAAAGTAGTGCCAAGCGTGCGCCTGTGTCATAAGTAAAGGGCCGGCTGGCTTGACCGTTAAAGGGTGCTGTAACCCCCAAAGTACACTCCAGTCCAAACCAAAAAAAAAAATATTTTCTGTGCTTGTGAATTGTGTGCGCAGTAGCCGCACTGCATCAACAAAGTAGTGCCAAGCGTGCGCCTGTGTCATAAGTAAAGGGCCAGCTGGCTTGACCGTTAAAGGGTGCTGTAACCCCCAAAGTGCTCTCTAAACCAAATAACAAAATATTTTTTCTGTGTTTGTGAATTGTGTGCGCAGTAGCCGCATGTGCATCAACAAAGTAGTGCCAAGCGTGCGCCTGTGTCATAAGTAAAGGGCCAGCTGGCTTGACCATTAAAGGGTGCTGTAACCCCCAAAGTACACTCCAGTCCAAACCAAAAAAAATAATATTTTCTGTGTTTGTGAATTGTGTGCGCAGTAACCGCACATGCATCAATAATGTAGTGCCAAGCGTGCGCCTGTGTCATAAGTAAAGGGCCGGCTGGCTTGACCGTTAAAGGGTGCTGTAACTCCCAAAGTACACTCCAAACCAAATAAAATATTTTTTCTGTGTTTGTGAATTGTGTGCGCAGTAGCCGCACGTGCATCAACAAAGTAGTGCCAAGCGTGCGCCTGTGTCATAAGTAAAGGGCCGGCTGGCTTGACCGTTAAAGGGTGCTGTAACCCCCAAAGTACACTCCAGTCCAAACCAAAAAAAAAATATTTTCTGTGCTTGTGAATTGTGTGCGAAGTAGCCGCACATGCATCAACAAAGTAGTGCCAAGCGTGCGCCTGTGTCATAAGAAAAGGGCCGGCTGGCTTGACCGTTAAAGGGTGCTGTAAACCCCAAAGTGCACTCCAAACCAAATAACAAAATATTTTTTCTGTGTTTGTGAATTGTGTGCGCAGTAGCCGCACGTGCATCAACAAAGTAGTGCCAAGCGTGCGCCTGTGTCATAAGTAACGGGCTGGCTGGCATGACCGTTAAAGGGTGCTGTAACCCCCAAAGTACACTCCAGTCCAAACCCAAAAAAAAAATATTTTCTGTGTTTGTGAATTGTGTGCGCAGTAGCCCCACGTGCATCAACAAAGTAGTGCCAAGCGTGCGCCTGTGTCATAAGTAAAGGGCCAGCTGGCTTGACCGTTAAAGGGTGCTGTAACCCCCAAAGTACACTCCAAACCAAATAACAAAATATTTTTTCTGTGTTTGTGAATTGTGTGCGAAGTAGCCGCACGTGCATCAACAAAGTAGTGCCAAGCGTGCGCCTGTGTCATAAGTAAAGGGCCGGCTGGCTTGACCGTTAAAGGGTGCTGTAACCCCCAAAGTACACTCCAGTCCAAACCAAAAAAATATATATTTTCTGTGTTTGTGAATTGTGTGCGCAGTAGCCGCACGTACATCAACAAAGCAGTGCCAAGCGTGCGCCTGTGTCATAAGTAAAGGGCCGGCTGGCTTGACCGTTAAAGGGTGCTGTAACCCCCAAAGTACACTCCAGTCCAAACCAAAAAAAAAAATATTTTCTGTGCTTGTGAATTGTGTGCGCAGTAGCCGCACGTGCATCAACAAAGTAGTGCCAAGCGTGCGCCTGTGTCATAAGTAAAGGGCCAGCTGGCTTGACCGTTAAAGGGTGCTGTAACCCCCAAAGTGCTCTCTAAACCAAATAACAAAATATTTTTTCTGTGTTTGTGAATTGTGTGCGCAGTAGCCGCATGTGCATCAACAAAGTAGTGCCAAGCGTGCACCTGTGTCATAAGTAAAGGGCCGGCTGGCTTGACCATTAAAGGGTGCTGTAACCCCCAAAGTACACTCCAGTCCAAACCAAAAAAAAAAATATTTTCTGTGTTTGTGAATTGTGTGCGCAGTAACCGCACATGCATCAATAATGTAGTGCCAAGCGTGTGCCTGTGTCATAAGTAAAGGACCAGCTGGCTTGACCGTTAAAGGGTGCTGTAACCCCCAAAGTACACTCCAAACCAAATAAAATATTTTTTCTGTGTTTGTGAATTGTGTGCGCAGTAGCCGCACGTGCATCAACAAAGTTGTGCCAAGCGTGCGCCTGTGTCCTAAGTAAAGGGCCCGGCTGCCTTGACCGTGAAAGGGTGCTGTAACCCCCAAAGTACACTCCAGTCTAAACCAAAAAAAAAAACATTTTCTGTGTTTGTGAATTGTGTGCGCAGTATCCGCACGTGCATCAACAAAGTAGTGCCAAGCGTGCGCCTGTGTCATAAGTAAAGGGCCGGCTGGCTTGACTGTTAAAGGGTGCTGTAACCCCCAAAGTACACTCCAGTCCAAACCAAAAAAAAAAATATTTTCTGTGTTTGTGAATTGTGTGCGCAGTAGCCGCATGTGCATCAACAAAGTAGTGCCAAGCGTGCGCCTGTGTCATAAGTAAAGGGCCGACTGGCTTGACCGTTAAAGGGTGCTGTAACCCCCAAAGTACACTCCAGTCCAAACCAAAAAAATTAATATTTTCTGTGTTTGTGAATTGTGTGCGCAGTAGCCGCACGTGCATCAACAAAGTAGTGCCAAGCGTGCGCCTGTGTCATAAGTAAAGGGCCGGCTGGCTTGACCGTTAAAGGGTGCTGTAACCCCCAAAGTACACTCCAGTCCAAACCAAAAAAAAAAATATTTTCTGTGCTTGTGAATTGTGTGCGAAGTAGCCGCACGTGCATCAACAAAGTAGTGCCAAGCGTGCGCCTGTGTCATAAGAAAAGGGCCGGCTGGCTTGACCGTTAAAGGGTGCTGTAAACCCCAAAGTGCACTCCAAACCAAATAACAAAATATTTTTTCTGTGTTTGTGATTTGTGTGCGCAGTAGCCGCACGTGCATCAACAAAGTAGTGCCAAGCGTGCGCCTGTGTCATAAGTAACGGGCTGGCTGGCATGACCGTTAAAGGGTGCTGTAACCCCCAAAGTACACTCCAGTCCAAACCCCCCAAAAAAATATTTTCTGTGTTTGTGAATTGTGTGCGCAGTAGCCGCACGTGCATCAACAAAGTAGTGCCAAGCGTGCGCCTGTGTCATAAGTAAAGGGCCAGCTGGCTTGACCGTTAAAGGGTGCTGTAACCCCCAAAGTACACTCCAGTCCAAACCAAAAAAAAAAATATTTTCTGTGTTTGTGAATTGTGTGCGCAGTAGCCGCACGTGCATCAACAAAGTAGTGCCAAGCGTGCGCCTGTGTCATAAGTAAAGGGCCGGCTGGCTTGATCGTTAAAGGGTGCTGTAACCCCCAAAGTACACTCCAGTCCAAACTAAAAAAAATGTTTTTCTCTGTGTTTGTGAATTGTGTGCGCAGTAGCCGCATGTGCATCAACAAAGTAGTGCCAAGCGTGCGCCTGTGTCATAAGTAAAGGGCCGGCTGGCTTGACCGTTAAAGGGTGCTGTAACCCCCAAAGTACACTCCAAACCAAATAACAAAATATTTTTTCTGTGTTTGTGAATTGTGTGCGAAGTAGCCGCACGTGCATCAACAAAGTAGTGCCAAGCGTGCGCCTGTGTCATAAGTAAAGGGCCGGCTGGCTTGAACGTTAAAGGGTGCTGTAACCCCCAAAGTACACTCCAGTCCAAACCAAAAAAATATATATTTTCTGTGTTTGTGAATTGTGTGCGCAGTAGCTGCACGTGCATCAACAAAGTAGTGCCAAGCGTGCGCCTGTGTCATAAGTAAAGGGCCGGCTGGCTTGACCATTAAAGGGTGCTGTAACCCCCAAAGTACACTCCAGTCCAAACCAAAAAAATAAATATTTTCTGTGTTTGTGAATTGTGTGCGCAGTAGCCGCACGTGCATCAACAAAGTAGTGCCAAGCGTGCGCCTGTGTCATAAGTAAAGGGCCGGCTGGCTTGACCGTTAAAGGGTGCTGTAACCCCCAAAGTACACTCCAGTCCAAACCAAAAAAAAAAATATTTTCTGTGCTTGTGAATTGTGTGCGCAGTAGCCGCACGTGCATCAACAAAGTAGTGCCAAGAGTGCGCCTGTGTCATAAGTAAAGGGCTGGCTGGCTTGACCGTTAAAGGGTGCTGTAAAACCCAAAGTGCACTCCAAACCAAATAACAAAATATTTTTTCTGTGTTTGTGAATTGTGTGCACAGTAGCCGCACATGCATCAACAAAGTAGTGCCAAGCGTGCGCCTGTGTCATAAGTAAAGGGCCGGCTGGCTTGACCGTTAAAGGGTGCTGTAACCCTGAAAGTACACTCCAGTCCAAACCAAAAAAAAAAATATTTTCTGTGTTTGTGAATTGTGTGCGCAGTAGCCGCACGTGCATCAACAAAGTAGTGCCAAGCGTGCGCCTGTGTCCTATGTAAAGGGCCCGGCTGGCTTGACCGTTAAAGGGTGCTGTAACCCCCAAAGTACACTCCAGTCCAAACCAAAAAAATAAATATTTTCTGTGTTTGTGAATTGTGTGCGCAGTAGCCGCACGTGCATCAACAAAGTAGTGCCAAGCGTGCGCCTGTGTCATAAGTAAAGGGCCGGCTGGCTTGACCATTAAAGGGTGCTGTAACCCCCAAAGTACACTCCAGTCCAAACCAAAAAAATAATTATTTTCTGTGTTTGTGAATTGTGTGCGCAGTAGCCGCACGTGCATCAACAAAGTAGTGCCAAGCTTGCGCCTGTGTCATAAGTAAAGGGCCGGCTGGCTTGACCGTTAAAGGGTGCTGTAACTCCCAAAGTACACTCCAGTCCAAACCAAAAAAAAAAATATTTTCTGTGTTTGTGAATTGTGTGCGAAGTATCCGCACGTGCATCAACAAAGTAGTGCCAAGCGTGCGCCTGTGTCATAAGTAAAGGGCCAGCTGGCTTGACCGTTAAAGGGTGCTGTATCCCCCAAAGTACACTCCAGTCCAAACCAAAAAAAAAAATATTTTCTGTGTTTGTGAATTGTGTGCGCAGTAACCGCACGTGCATCAACAAAGTAGTGCCAAGTGTGCGCCTGTGTCATAAGTAAAGGGCCGGCTGGCTTGACCGTTAAAGGGTGCTGTAACCCCGAAAGTACACTCCAGTCCAAACCAAAAAAAAAAATATTTTCTGTGTTTGTGAATTGTGTGCGCAGTAACCGCACGTGCATCAACAAAGTAGTGCCAAGCGTGCGCCTGTGTCATAAGTAAAGGGCCGGCTGGCTTGACCGTTAAAGGGTGCTGTAACCCCCAAAGTACACTCCAAACCAAATAAAATATTTTTTCTGTGTTTGTGAATTGTGTGAGCAGTAGCCGCACGTGCATCAACAAAGTAGTGCCAAGCGTGCGCCTGTGTCCTATGTAAAGGGCCGGCTGGCTTGACCGTTAAAGGGTGCTGTAACCCCCACAGTACACTCCAAACCAAATAACAAAATATTTTTTCTGTGTTTGTGAATTGTGTGCGAAGTAGCCGCACGTGCATCAACAAAGTAGTGCCAAGCGTGCGCCTGTGTCATAAGTAAAGGGCCGGCTGGCTTGACCGTTAAAGGGTGCTGTAACCCCCAAAGTACACTCCAGGCCAAACCAAAAAAATATATATTTTCTGTGTTTGTGAATTGTGTGCGCAGTTGCCGCACGTGCATCAACAAAGTAGTGCCAAGCGTGCGCCTGTGTCATAAGTAAAGGGCCGGCTGGCTTGACCGTTAAAGGGTGCTGTAACCCCCAAAGTACACTCCAGTCCAAACCAAAAAAATAAATATTTTCTGTGTTTGTGAATTGTGTGCGCAGTAGCCGCACGTGCATCAACAAAGTAGTGCCAAGCGTGCGCCTGTGTCATAAGTAAAGGGCCGGCTGGCTTGACCGTTAAAGGGTGCTGTAACCCCCAAAGTACACTCCAGTCCAAACCAAAAAAAAAATATTTTCTGTGCTTGTGAATTGTGTGCGCAGTAGCCGCACGTGCATCAACAAAGTAGTGCCAAGAGTGTGCCTGTGTCATAAGTAAAGGGCCGGCTGGCTTGACCGTTAAAGGGTGCTGTAAACCCCAAAGTGCACTCCAAACCAAATAACAAAATATTTTTTCTGTGTTTGTGAATTGTGTGCGCAGTAGCCGCACGTGCATCAACAAAGTAGTGCCAAGCGTGCGCCTGTGTCATAAGTAAAGGGCCGGCTGGCTTGACCGTTAAAGGGTGCTGTAACCCCTAAAGTACACTCCAGTCCAAACCAAAAAAAAATATATTTTCTGTGTTTGTGAATTGTGTGCACAGTAACCGCACGTGCATCAACAAAGTAGTGCCAAGCGTGCGCCTGTGTCATAAGTAAAGGGCCGGCTGGCTTGACCGTTAAAGGGTGCTGTAACCCCCAAAGTACACTCCAGTCCAAACCAAAAAAAATAAATATTTTCTGTGTTTGTGAATTGTGTGCGCAGTAGCCGCACATGCATCAACAAAGTAGTGCCAAGCGTGCGCCTGTGTCCTATGTAAAGGGCCCGGCTGGCTTGACCGTTAAAGGGTGCTGTAACCCCCAAAGTACACTCCAGTCCAAACCAAAAAAATAAATATTTTCTGTGTTTGTGAATTGTGTGCGCAGTAGCCGCACGTGCATCAACAAAGTAGTGCCAAGCGTGCGCCTGTGTCATAAGTAAAGGGCCGGCTGGCTTGACCATTAAAGGGTGCTGTAACCCCCAAAGTACACTCCAGTCCAAACCAAAAAAATAATTATTTTCTGTGTTTGTGAATTGTGTGCGCAGTAGCCGCACGTGCATCAACAAAGTAGTGCCAAGCTTGCGCCTGTGTCATAAGTAAAGGGCCGGCTGGCTTGACCGTTAAAGGGTGCTGTAACTCCCAAAGTACACTCCAGTCCAAACCAAAAAAAAAAATATTTTCTGTGTTTGTGAATTGTGTGCGAAGTATCCGCACGTGCATCAACAAAGTAGTGCCAAGCGTGCGCCTGTGTCATAAGTAAAGGGCCAGCTGGCTTGACCGTTAAAGGGTGCTGTATCCCCCAAAGTACACTCCAGTCCAAACCAAAAAAAAAAATATTTTCTGTGTTTGTGAATTGTGTGCGCAGTAACCGCACGTGCATCAACAAAGTAGTGCCAAGTGTGCGCCTGTGTCATAAGTAAAGGGCCGGCTGGCTTGACCGTTAAAGGGTGCTGTAACCCCGAAAGTACACTCCAGTCCAAACCAAAAAAAAAAATATTTTCTGTGTTTGTGAATTGTGTGCGCAGTAACCGCACGTGCATCAACAAAGTAGTGCCAAGCGTGCGCCTGTGTCATAAGTAAAGGGCCGGCTGGCTTGACCGTTAAAGGGTGCTGTAACCCCCAAAGTACACTCCAAACCAAATAAAATATTTTTTCTGTGTTTGTGAATTGTGTGCGCAGTAGCCGCACGTGCATCAACAAAGTAGTGCCAAGCGTGCGCCTGTGTCCTATGTAAAGGGCCGGCTGGCTTGACCGTTAAAGGGTGCTGTAACCCCCACAGTACACTCCAAACCAAATAACAAAATATTTTTTCTGTGTTTGTGAATTGTGTGCGAAGTAGCCGCACGTGCATCAACAAAGTAGTGCCAAGCGTGCGCCTGTGTCATAAGTAAAGGGCCGGCTGGCTTGACCGTTAAAGGGTGCTGTAACCCCCAAAGTACACTCCAGTCCAAACCAAAAAAATAAATATTTTCTGTGTTTGTGAATTGTGTGCGCAGTAGCTGCATGTGCATCAACAAAGTAGTGCCAAGCGTGCGCCTGTGTCATAAGTAAAGGGCCGGCTGGCTTGACCGTTAAAGGGTGCTGTAACCCCCACAGTACACTCCAAACCAAAAAAAAATATATTTTCTGTGTTTGTGAATTGTGTGCGCAGTTGCCGCACGTGCATCAACAAAGTAGTGCCAAGCGTGCGCCTGTGTCATAAGTAAAGGGCCGGCTGGCTTGACCGTTAAAGGGTGCTGTAACCCCCAAAGTACACTCCAGTCCAAACCAAAAAAATAAATATTTTCTGTGTTTGTGAATTGTGTGCGCAGTAGCCGCACGTGCATCAACAAAGTAGTGCCAAGCGTGCGCCTGTGTCATAAGTAAAGGGCCGGCTGGCTTGACCGTTAAAGGGTGCTGTAACCCCCAAAGTACACTCCAGTCCAAACCAAAAAAAAAATATTTTCTGTGCTTGTGAATTGTGTGCGCAGTAGCCGCACGTGCATCAACAAAGTAGTGCCAAGAGTGCGCCTGTGTCATAAGTAAAGGGCCGGCTGGCTTGACCGTTAAAGGGTGCTGTAAACCCCAAAGTGCACTCCAAACCAAATAACAAAATATTTTTTCTGTGTTTGTGAATTGTGTGCGCAGTAGCCGCACGTGCATCAACAAAGTAGTGCCAAGCGTGCGCCTGTGTCATAAGTAAAGGGCCGGCTGGCTTGACCGTTAAAGGGTGCTGTAACCCCTAAAGTACACTCCAGTCCAAACCAAAAAAAAATATATTTTCTGTGTTTGTGAATTGTGTGCACAGTAACCGCACGTGCATCAACAAAGTAGTGCCAAGCGTGCGCCTGTGTCATAAGTAAAGGGCCGGCTGGCTTGACCGTTAAAGGGTGCTGTAACCCCCAAAGTACACTCCAAACCAAATAAAATATTTTTTCTGTGTTTGTGAATTGTGTGCGCAGTAGCCGCACGTGCATCAACAAAGTAGTGCCAAGCGTGCGCCTGTGTCCTATGTAAAGGGCCCGGCTGGCTTGACCGTTAAAGGGTGCTGTAACCCCCAAAGTACACTCCAGTCCAAACCAAAAAAAAAAATATTTTCTGTGTTTGTGAATTGTGTGCGCAGTAGCCGCACGTGCATCAACAAAGTAGTGCCAAGCGTGCGCCTGTGTCATAAGTAAAGGGCCGGCTGGCTTGACCGTTAAAGGGTGCTGTAACCCCCAAAGTACACTCCAGTCCAAACCAAAAAAATAAATATTTTCTGTGTTTGTGAATTGTGTGCGCAGTAGCCGCACGTGCATCAACAAAGTAGTGCCAAGCTTGCGCCTGTGTCATAAGTAAAGGGCCGGCTGGCTTGACCGTTAAAGGGTGCTGTAACCCCGAAAGTACACTCCAGTCCAAACCAAAAAAAAAAATATTTTCTGTGTTTGTGAATTGTGTGCGCAGTAACCGCACGTGCATCAACAAAGTAGTGCCAGGCGTGCGCCTGTGTCATAAGTAAAGGGCCGGCTGGCTTGACCGTTAAAGGGTGCTGTAACCCCCAATGTACACTCCAAACCAAATAACAAAATATTTTTTCTGTGTTTGTGAATTGTGTGCGCAGTAGCCGCACGTGCATCAACAAAGTAGTGCCAAGCGTGCGCCTGTGTCCTATGTAAAGGGCCCAGCTGGCTTGACGGTTTAAGGGTGCTGTAACCCCCAAAGTACACTCCTGTCCAAACCAAAAAAATAAATATTTTCTGTGTTTGTGAATTGTGTGCGCAGTAGCCGCACGTGCATCAACAAAGTAGTGCCAAGCGTGCGCCTGTGTCATAAGTAAAGGGCCGGCTGGCTTGACCGTTAAAGGGTGCTGTAACCCCCAAAGTACTCTCCAGTCCAAACCAAAAAAATATATATTTTCTGTGTTTGTGAATTGTGTGTGCATTAGCCGCATGTGCATCAACAAAGTAGTGCCAAGCGTGCGCCTGTGTCATAAGTAAAGGGCCGGCTGGCTTGACCGTTAAAGGGTGCTGTAACCCCCAAAGTACACTCCAGTCCAAACCAAAAATAAAATTTTTTTCTGTGTTTGTGATTTGTGTGCGCTGTAGCCGCACGTGCAACAACAAAGTAGTGCCAAGCGTGCGCCTGTGTCATAAGTAAAGGGCCGGCTGGCTTGACCATTAAAGGGTGCTGTAACCCCCAAAGTACACTCCAGTCCAAACCAAAAAAAAAAATATTTTCTGTGTTTGTGAATTGTGTGCACTGTAGCCGCACGTGCATCAACAAAGTAGTGCCAAGCGTGCGCCTGTGTCATAAGTAAAGGGCCGGCTGGCTTGACCGTTAAAGGGTGTTGTAACCCCCAAAGTACACTCCAAACCAAATAAAATATTTTTTCTGTGTTTGTGAATTGTGTGCGCAGTAGCCGCACGTGCATCAACAAAGTAGTGCCAAGCGTGCGCCTGTGTCCTATGTAAAGGGCCCGGCTGGCTTGACCATTAAAGGGTGCTGTAACCCCCAAAGTACACTCCAAACCAAATAACAAAATATTTTTTCTGTGTTTGTGAATTGTGTGCGAAGTAGCCGCACGTGCATCAACAAAGTAGTGCCAAGCGTGCGCCTGTGTCATAAGTAAAGGGCCGGCTGGCTTGACCGTTAAAGGGTGCTGTAACCCCCAAAGTACACTCCAGTCCAAACCAAAAAAAAAAATATTTTCTGTGTTTGTGAATTGTGTGCGCAGTTGCCGCACGTGCATCAACAAAGTAGTGCCAAGCGTGCGCCTGTGTCATAAGTAAAGGGCCGGCTGGCTTGACCGTTAAAGGGTGCTGTAACCCCCAAAGTACACTCCAGTCCAAACCAAAAAAATAAATATTTTCTGTGTTTGTGAATTGTGTGCGCAGTAGCCGCACGTGCATCAACAAAGTAGTGCCAAGCGTGCGCCTGTGTCATAAGTAAAGGGCCGGCTGGCTTGACCGTTAAAGGGTGCTGTAACCCCCAAAGTACACTCCAAACCAAATAAAATATTTTTTCTGTGTTTGTGAATTGTGTGCGCAGTAGCCGCACGTGCATCAACAAAGTAGTGCCAAGCGTGCGCCTGTGTCATAAGTAAAGGGCTGGCTGGCTTGACCGTTAAAGGGTGCTGTAACCCCCAAAGTACACTCCAGTCCAAACCAAAAAAAAAAAATTTTCTGTGCTTGTGAATTGTGTGCGCAGTAGCCGCACGTGCATCAACAAAGTAGTGCCAAGCGTGCGCCTGTGTCATAAGTAAAGGGCCGGCTGGCTTGACCGTTAAAGGGTGCTGTAACCCCCAAAGTACACTCCAGTCCAATCCAAAAAAAATAATATTTTCTGTGATTTTGTAAATTGTGTGCGCAGTAGCCGCACGTGCATCAACAAAGTAGTGCCAAGCGTGCGTCTGTGTCATAAGTAAAGGGCCGGCTGGCTTGTCCGTTAAAGGGTGCTGTAACCCCCAAAGTACTCTCCACTCCAAACCAAAAAAAAATATTTTCTGTGTTTGTGAATTGTGTGCGCAGTAGCTGCATGTTCATCAGCAAAGTAGTGCCAAGCGTGCGCCTGTGTCATAAGTAAAGGGCCAGCTGGCTTGACCGTTAAAGGGTGCTGTAACCCCCAAAGTACACTCCAAACCAAATAACAAAATATTTTTTCTGTGTTTGTGAATTGTGTGCGAAGTAGCCGCATGTGCATCAACAAAGTAGTGCCAAGCGTGCGCCTGTGTCATAAGTAAAGGGCCGGCTGGCTTGACCGTTAAAGGGTGCTGTAACCCCCAAAGTACACTCCAGTCCAAACCAAAAAAAAATATATTTTCTGTGTTTGTGAATTGTGTGCGCAGTAGCCGCACGTACATCAACAAAGTAGTGCCAAGCGTGCGCCTGTGTCCTATGTAAAGGGCCCAGCTGGCTTGACGGTTTAAGGGTGCTGTAACCCCCAAAGTACACTCCTGTCCAAACCAAAAAAATAAATATTTTCTGTGTTTGTGAATTGTGTGCGCAGTAGCCGCACGTGCATCAACAAAGTAGTGCCAAGCGTGCGCCTGTGTCATAAGTAAAGGGCCGGCTGGCTTGACCGTTAAAGGGTGCTGTAACCCCCAAAGTACACTCCAGTCCAAACCAAAAAAATATATATTTTCTGTGTTTGTGAATTGTGTGTGCATTAGCCGCATGTGCATCAACAAAGTAGTGCCAAGCGTGCGCCTGTGTCATAAGTAAAGGGCCGGCTGGCTTGACCGTTAAAGGGTGCTGTAACCCCCAAAGTACACTCCAGTCCAAACCAAAAATAAATTTTTTTTCTGTGTTTGTGATTTGTGTGCGCTGTAGCCGCACGTGCAACAACAAAGTAGTGCCAAGCGTGCGCCTGTGTCATAAGTAAAGGGCCGGCTGGCTTGACCATTAAAGGGTGCTGTAACCCCCAAAGTACACTCCAGTCCAAACCAAAAAAAAAAATATTTTCTGTGTTTGTGAATTGTGTGCACTGTAGCCGCACGTGCATCAACAAAGTAGTGCCAAGCGTGCGCCTGTGTCATAAGTAAAGGGCCGGCTGGCTTGACCGTTAAAGGGTGTTGTAACCCCCAAAGTACACTCCAAACCAAATAAAATATTTTTTCTGTGTTTGTGAATTGTGTGCGCAGTAGCCGCACGTGCATCAACAAAGTAGTGCCAAGCGTGCGCCTGTGTCCTATGTAAAGGGCCCGGCTGGCTTGACCATTAAAGGGTGCTGTAACCCCCAAAGTACACTCCAAACCAAATAACAAAATATTTTTTCTGTGTTTGTGAATTGTGTGCGAAGTAGCCGCACGTGCATCAACAAAGTAGTGCCAAGCGTGCGCCTGTGTCATAAGTAAAGGGCCGGCTGGCTTGACCGTTAAAGGGTGCTGTAACCCCCAAAGTACACTCCAGTCCAAACCAAAAAAAAAAATATTTTCTGTGTTTGTGAATTGTGTGCGCAGTTGCCGCACGTGCATCAACAAAGTAGTGCCAAGCGTGCGCCTGTGTCATAAGTAAAGGGCCGGCTGGCTTGACCGTTAAAGGGTGCTGTAACCCCCAAAGTACACTCCAGTCCAAACCAAAAAAATAAATATTTTCTGTGTTTGTGAATTGTGTGCGCAGTAGCCGCACGTGCATCAACAAAGTAGTGCCAAGCGTGCGCCTGTGTCATTAGTAAAGGGCCGGCTGGCTTGACCGTTAAAGGGTGCTGTAACCCCCAAAGTACACTCCAAACCAAATAAAATATTTTTTCTGTGTTTGTGAATTGTGTGCGCAGTAGCCGCACGTGCATCAACAAAGTAGTGCCAAGCGTGCGCCTGTGTCATAAGTAAAGGGCTGGCTGGCTTGACCGTTAAAGGGTGCTGTAACCCCCAAAGTACACTCCAGTCCAAACCAAAAAAAAAAAATTTTCTGTGCTTGTGAATTGTGTGCGCAGTAGCCGCACGTGCATCAACAAAGTAGTGCCAAGCGTGCGCCTGTGTCATAAGTAAAGGGCCGGCTGGCTTGACCGTTAAAGGGTGCTGTAACCCCCAAAGTACACTCCAGTCCAATCCAAAAAAAATAATATTTTCTGTGATTTTGTAAATTGTGTGCGCAGTAGCCGCACGTGCATCAACAAAGTAGTGCCAAGCGTGCGTCTGTGTCATAAGTAAAGGGCCGGCTGGCTTGTCCGTTAAAGGGTGCTGTAACCCCCAAAGTACTCTCCACTCCAAACCAAAAAAAAATATTTTCTGTGTTTGTGAATTGTGTGCGCAGTAGCTGCATGTTCATCAGCAAAGTAGTGCCAAGCGTGCGCCTGTGTCATAAGTAAAGGGCCAGCTGGCTTGACCGTTAAAGGGTGCTGTAACCCCCAAAGTACACTCCAAACCAAATAACAAAATATTTTTTCTGTGTTTGTGAATTGTGTGCGAAGTAGCCGCATGTGCATCAACAAAGTAGTGCCAAGCGTGCGCCTGTGTCATAAGTAAAGGGCCGGCTGGCTTGACCGTTAAAGGGTGCTGTAACCCCCAAAGTACACTCCAGTCCAAACCAAAAAAAAATATATTTTCTGTGTTTGTGAATTGTGTGCGCAGTAGCCGCACGTACATCAACAAAGTAGTGCCAAGCGTGCGCCTGTGTCATAAGTAAAGGGCCGGCTGGCTTGACCGTTAAAGGGTGCTGTAACCCCCAAAGTACACTCCAGTCCAAACCAAAAAAAAAAATATTTTCTGTGCTTGTGAATTGTGTGCGCAGTAGCCGCACGTGCATCAGCAAAGTAGTGCCAAGCGTGCGCCTGTGTCATAAGTAAAGGGCCAGCTGGCTTGACCGTTAAAGGGTGCTGTAACCCCCAAAGTGCTCTCTAAACCAAATAACAAAATATTTTTTCTGTGTTTGTGAATTGTGTGCGCAGTAGCCGCATGTGCATCAACAAAGTAGTGCCAAGCGTGCGCCTGTGTCATAAGTAAAGGGCCAGCTGGCTTGACCATTAAAGGGTGCTGTAACCCCCAAAGTACACTCCAGTTCAAACCAAAAAAATATATATTTTCTGTGTTTGTGAATTGTGTGCGCAGTAACCGCACATGCATCAATAATGTAGTGCCAAGCGTGCGCCTGTGTCATAAGTAAAGGGCCGGCTGGCTTGACCGTTAAATGGTGCTGTAACTCCCAAAGTACACTCCAAACCAAATAAAATATTTTTTCTGTGTTTGTGAATTGTGTGCGCAGTAGCCGCACGTGCATCAACAAAGTAGTGCCAAGCATGCGCCTGTGTCCTAAGTAAAGGGCCTGGCTGCCTTGACCGTGAAAGGGTGCTGTAACCCCCAAAGTACACTCCAGTCTAAACCAAAAAAAAATTTTTTTCTGTGTTTGTGAATTGTGTGCGCAGTAGCCGCACGTGCATCAACAAAGTAGTGCCAAGCGTGCGCCTGTGTCATAAGTAAAGGGCCAGCTGGCTTGACCGTTAAAGGGTGCTGTAACCCCCAAAGTACACTCCAGTCCAAACCAAAAAAAAAAATATTTTCTGTGCTTGTGAATTGTGTGCGAAGTAGCCGCACGTGCATCAACAAAGTAGTGCCAAGCGTGCGCCTGTGTCATAAGAAAAGGGCCGGCTGGCTTGACCGTTAAAGGGTGCTGTAAACCCCAAAGTGCACTCCAAACCAAATAACAAAATATTTTTTCTGTGTTTGTGAATTGTGTGCGCAGTAGCCGCACGTGCATCAACAAAGAAGTGCCAAGCGTGCGCCTGTGTCATAAGTAACAGGCTGGCTGGCATGACCGTTAAAGGGTGCTGTAACCCCCAAAGTACACTCCAGTCCAAACCCAAAAAAAAAATATTTTCTGTTTGTGAATTGTGTGCGCAGTAGCCGCACGTGCATCAACAAAGTAGTGCCAAGCGTGCGCAAGTGTCATAAGTAAAGGGCCGGCTGGCTTGACCGTTAAAGGGTGCTGTAACCCCCAAAGTACACTCCAGTCCAAACCAAAAAAAAAAATATTTTCTGTGTTTGTGAATTGTGTGCGCAGTAGCCGCACGTGCATCAACAAAGTAGTGCCAAGCGTGCGCCTGTGTCATAAGTAAAGGGCCGGCTGGCTTGATCGTTAAAGGGTGCTGTAACCCCCAAAGTACACTCCAGTCCAAACTAAAAAAAATGTTTTTCTCTGTGTTTGTGAATTGTGTGCGCAGTAGCCGCATGTGCATCAACAAAGTAGTGCCAAGTGTGCGCCTGTGTCATAAGTAAAGGGCCGGCTGGCTTGACCGTTAAAGGGTGCTGTAACCCCCAAAGTACACTCCAAACCAAATAACAAAATATTTTTTCTGTGTTTGTGAATTGTATGCGAAGTAGCCGCACGTGCATCAACAAAGTAATGCCAAGCGTGCGCCTGTGTCATAAGTAAAGGGCCGGCTGGCTTGACCGTTAAAGGGTGCTGTAACCCCCAAAGTACACTCCAGTCCAAACCAAAAAAAAAAATATTTTCTGTGTTTGTGAATTGTGTGCGCAGTAGCTGCACGTGCATCAACAAAGTAGTGCCAAGCGTGCGCCTGTGTCATAAGTAAAGGGCCGGCTGGCTTGACCGTTAAAGGGTGCTGTAACCCCCAAAGTACACTCCAGTCCAAACCAAAAAAATAAATATTTTCTGTGTTTGTGAATTGTGTGCGCAGTAGCCGCACGTGCATCAACAAAGTAGTGCCAAGCGTGCGCCTGTGTCATAAGTAAAGGGCCGGCTGGCTTGACCGTTAAATGGTGCTGTAACCCCCAAAGTACACTCCAGTCCAAACCAAAAAAAAAAATATTTTCTGTGCTTGTGAATTGTGTGCGCAGTAGCCGCACGTGCATCAACAAAGTAGTGCCAAGAGTGCGCCTGTGTCATAAGTAAAGGGCTGGCTGGCTTGACCGTTAAAGGGTGCTGTAAACCCCAAAGTGCACTCCAAACCAAATAACAAAATATTTTTTCTGTGTTTGTGAATTGTGTGCGCAGTAGCCGCACATGCATCAACAAAGTAGTGCCAAGTGTGCGCCTGTGTCATAAGTAAAGGGCCGGCTGGCTTGACCGTTAAAGGGTGCTGTAACCCCGAAAGTACACTCCAGTCCAAACCAAAAAAAAAATATTTTCTGTGTTTGTGAATTGTGTGCGCAGTAGCCGCACGTGCATCAACAAAGTAGTGCCAAGCGTGCGCCTGTGTCCTATGTAAAGGGCCCGGCTGGCTTGACCGTTAAAGGGTGCTGTAACCCCCAAAGTACACTCCAGTCTAAACCAAAAAAATAAATATTTTCTGTGTTTGTGAATTGTGTGCGCAGTAGCCGCACGTGCATCAACAAAGTAGTGCCAAGCGTGCGCCTGTGTCATAAGTAAAGGGCCGGCTGGCTTGACCGTTAAAGGGTGCTGTAACCCCCAAAGTACACTCCAGTCCAAACCAAAAAAATAAATATTTTCTGTGTTTGTGAATTGTGTGCGCAGTTGCCGCACGTGCATCAACAAAGTAGTGCCAAGCTTGCGCCTGTGTCATAAGTAAAGGGCCGGCTGGCTTGACCGTTAAAGGGTGCTGTAACTCCCAAAGTACACTCCAGTCCAAACCAAAAAAAAAAAATATTTTCTGTGTTTGTGAATTGTGTGCGAAGTATCCGCACGTGCATCAACAAAGTAGTGCCAAGCGTGCGCCTGTGTCATAAGTAAAGGGCCAGCTGGCTTGACAGTTAAAGGGTGCTGTAACCCCCAAAGTACACTCCAGTCCAAAAAAAAAAAAAATATTTTCTGTGTTTGTGAATTGTGTGCGCAGTAACCGCATGTGCATCAACAAAGTAGTGCCAAGTGTGCGCCTGTGTCATAAATAAAGGGCCGGCTGGCTTGACCGTTAAAGGGTGCTGTAACCCCGAAAGTACACTCCAGTCCAAACCAAAAAAAAAAATATTTTCTGTGTTTGTGAATTGTGTGCGCAGTAACCGCACGTGCATCAACAAAGTAGTGCCAAGCGTGCGCCTGTGTCATAAGTAAAGGGCCGGCTGGCTTGACCGTTAAAGGGTGCTGTAACCCCCAAAGTACACTCCAAACCAAATAAAATATTTTTTCTGTGTTTGTGAATTGTGTGCGCAGTAGCCGCACGTGCATCAACAAAGTAGTGCCAAGCGTGCGCCTGTGTCCTATGTAAAGGGCCGGCTGGCTTGACCGTTAAAGGGTGCTGTAACCCCCAAAGTACACTCCAAACCAAATAACAAAATATTTTTTCTGTGTTTGTGAATTGTGTGCGAAGTAGCCGCACGTGCATCAACAAAGTAGTGCCAAGCGTGCGCCTGTGTCATAAGTAAAGGGCCAGCTGGCTTGACAGTTAAAGGGTGCTGTAACCCCCAAAGTACACTCCAGTCCAAAAAAAAAAAAAATATTTTCTGTGTTTGTGAATTGTGTGCGCAGTAACCGCATGTGCATCAACAAAGTAGTGCCAAGTGTGCGCCTGTGTCATAAATAAAGGGCCGGCTGGCTTGACCGTTAAAGGGTGCTGTAACCCCGAAAGTACACTCCAGTCCAAAGCAAAAAAAAAAATATTTTCTGTGTTTGTGAATTGTGTGCGCAGTAACCGCACGTGCATCAACAAAGTAGTGCCAAGCGTGCGCCTGTGTCATAAGTAAAGGGCCGGCTGGCTTGACCGTTAAAGGGTGCTGTAACCCCCAAAGTACACTCCAAACCAAATAAAATATTTTTTCTGTGTTTGTGAATTGTGTGCGCAGTAGCCGCACGTGCATCAACAAAGTAGTGCCAAGCGTGCGCCTGTGTCCTATGTAAAGGGCCGGCTGGCTTGACCGTTAAAGGGTGCTGTAACCCCCAAAGTACACTCCAAACCAAATAACAAAATATTTTTTCTGTGTTTGTGAATTGTGTGCGAAGTAGCCGCACGTGCATCAACAAAGTAGTGCCAAGCGTGCGCCTGTGTCATAAGTAAAGGGCCGGCTGGCTTGACCGTTAAAGGGTGCTGTAACCCCCAAAGTACACTCCAGGCCAAACCAAAAAAAAATATATTTTCTGTGTTTGTGAATTGTGTGCGCAGTTGCCGCACGTGCATCAACAAAGTAGTGCCAAGCGTGCGCCTGTGTCATAAGTAAAGGGCCGGCTGGCTTGACCGTTAAAGGGTGCTGTAACCCCCAAAGTACACTCCAGTCCAAACCAAAAAAATAAATATTTTCTGTGTTTGTGAATTGTGTGCGCAGTAGCCGCACGTGCATCAACAAAGTAGTGCCAAGCGTGCGCCTGTGTCATAAGTAAAGGGCCGGCTGGCTTGACCGTTAAAGGGTGCTGTAACCCCCAAAGTACACTCCAGTCCAAACCAAAAAAATAATATTTTCTGTGCTTGTGAATTGTGTGCGCAGTAGCCGCACGTGCATCAACAAAGTAGTGCCAAGAGTGCGCCTGTGTCATAAGTAAAGGGCCGGCTGGCTTGACCGTTAAAGGGTGCTGTAAACCCCAAAGTGCACTCCAAACCAAATAACAAAATATTTTTTCTGTGTTTGTGAATTGTGTGCGCAGTAGCCGCACGTGCATCAACAAAGTAGTGCCAAGCGTGCGCCTGTGTCATAAGTAAAGGGCCGGCTGGCTTGACCGTTAAAGGGTGCTGTAACCCCTAAAGTACACTCCAGTCCAAACCAAAAAAAAAAAAATTTTCTGTGTTTGTGAATTGTGTGCACAGTAACCGCACGTGCATCAACAAAGTAGTGCCAAGCGTGCGCCTGTGTCATAAGTAAAGGGCCGGCTGGCTTGACCGTTAAAGGGTGCTGTAACCCCCAAAGTACACTCCAAACCAAATAAAATATTTTTTCTGTGTTTGTGAATTGTGTGCGCAGTAGCCGCACGTGCATCAACAAAGTAGTGCCAAGCGTGCGCCTGTGTCCTATGTAAAGGGCCCGGCTGGTTTGACCGTTAAAGGGTGCTGTAACCCCCAAAGTACACTCCAGTCCAAACCAAAAAAATAAATATTTTCTGTGTTTGTGAATTGTGTGCGCAGTAGCCGCACGTGCATCAACAAAGTAGTGCCAAGCGTGCGCCTGTGTCATAAGTAAAGGGCCGGCTGGCTTGACCGTTAAAGGGTGCTGTAGCCCCCAAAGTACACTCCAGTCCAAACCAAAAAAATAAATATTTTCTGTGTTTGTGAATTGTGTGCGCAGTAGCCGCACGTGCATCAACAAAGTAGTGCCAAGCTTGCGCCTGTGTCATAAGTAAAGGGCCGGCTGGCTTGACCGTTAAAGGGTGCTGTAACTCCCAAAGTACACTCCAGTCCAAACCAAAAAAAAAAAATATTTTCTGTGTTTGTGAATTGTGTGCGAAGTATCCGCACGTGCATCAACAAAGTAGTGCCAAGCGTGCGCCTGTGTCATAAGTAAAGGGCCAGCTGGCTTGACCGTTAAAGGGTGCTGTAACCCCCAAAGTACACTCCAGTCCAAACCAAAAAAAAAAATATTTTCTGTGTTTGTGAATTGTGTGCGCAGTAACCGCACGTGCATCAACAAAGTAGTGCCAAGTGAGCGCCTGTGTCATAAGTAAAGGGCCGGCTGGCTTGACCGTTAAAGGGTGCTGTAACCCCGAAAGTACACTCCAGTCCAAACCAAAAAAAAAAATATTTTCTGTGTTTGTGAATTGTGTGCGCATTAACCGCACGTGCATCAACAAAGTAGTGCCAAGCGTGCGCCTGTGTCATAAGTAAAGGGCCGGCTGGCTTGACCGTTAAAGGGTGCTGTAACCCCCAAAGTACACTCCAAACCAAATAAAATATTTTTTCTGTGTTTGTGAATTGTGTGCGCAGTAGCCGCACGTGCATCAACAAAGTAGTGCCAAGCGTGCGCCTGTGTCCTATGTAAAGGGCCCGGCTGGCTTGACCGTTTAAGGGTGCTGTAACCCCCAAAGTACACTCCTGTCCAAACCAAAAAAATAAATATTTTCTGTGTTTGTGAATTGTGTGCGCAGTAGCCGCACGTGCATCAACAAAGTAGTGCCAAGCGTGCGCCTGTGTCATAAGTAAAGGGCCGGCTGGCTTGACCGTTAAAGGGTGCTGTAACCCCCAAAGTACACTCCAGTCCAAACCAAAAAAAAATATATTTTCTGTGTTTGTGAATTGTGTGTGCAGTAGCCGCATGTGCATCAACAAAGTAGTGCCAAGCGTGCGCCTGTGTCATAAGTAAAGGGCCGGCTGGCTTGACCGTTAAAGGGTGCTGTAACCCCCAAAGTACACTCCAGTCCAAACCAAAAATAAATTTTTTTTCTGTGTTTGTGATTTGTGTGCGCTGTAGCCGCACGTGCAACAACAAAGTAGTGCCAAGCGTGCGCCTGTGTCATAAGTACAGGGCCGGCTGGCTTGACCGTTAAAGGGTGCTGTAACCCCCAAAGTACACTCCAGTCCAAACCAAAAAAAAAAATATTTTCTGTGTTTGTGAATTGTGTGCACTGTAGCCGCACGTGCATCAACAAAGTAGTGCCAAGCGTGCGCCTGTGTCATAAGTAAAGGGCTGGCTGGCTTGACCGTTAAAGGGTGTTGTAACCCCCAAAGTACACTCCAAACCAAATAAAATATTTTTTCTGTGTTTGTGAATTGTGTGCGCAGTAGCCGCACGTGCATCAACAAAGTAGTGCCAAGCGTGCGCCTGTGTCCTATGTAAAGGGCCCGGCTGGCTTGACCGTTAAAGGGTTCTGTAACCCCCAAAGTACACTCCAAACCAAATAACAAAATATTTTTTCTGTGTTTGTGAATTGTGTGCGAAGTAGCCGCACGTGCATCAACAAAGTAGTGCCAAGCGTGCACCTGTGTCATAAGTAAAGGGCCGGCTGGCTTGACCATTAAAGGGTGCTGTAACCCCCAAAGTACACTCCAGTCCAAACCAAAAAAAAAAATATTTTCTGTGTTTGTGAATTGTGTGCGCAGTTGCCGCACGTGCATCAACAAAGTAGTGCCAAGCGTGCGCCTGTGTCATAAGTAAAGGGCCGGCTGGCTTGACCGTTAAAGGGTGCTGTAACCCCCAAAGTACACTCCAGTCCAAACCAAAAAAATAAATATTTTCTGTGTTTGTGAATTGTGTGCGCAGTAGCCGCACGTGCATCAACAAAGTAGTGCCAAGCGTGCGCCTGTGTCATAAGTAAAGGGCCGGCTGGCTTGACCGTTAAAGGGTGCTGTAACCCCCAAAGTACACTCCAGTCCAAACCAAAAAAAAAATATTTTCTGTGCTTGTGAATTGTGTGCGCAGTAGCCGCACGTGCATCAACAAAGTAGTGCCAAGAGTGCACCTGTGTCATAAGTAAAGGGCCGGCTGGCTTGACCGTTAAAGGGTGCTGTAAACCCCAAAGTGCACTCCAAACCAAATAACAAAATATTTTTCCTGTGTTTGTGAATTGTGTGCGCAGTAGCCGCACGTGCATCAACAAAGTAGTGCCAAGCGTGCGCCTGTGTCATAAGTAAAGGGCCGGCTGCCTTGACCGTTAAAGGGTGCTGTAACCCCTAAAGTACACTCCAGTCCAAACCAAAAAAAAAAATATTTTCTGTGTTTGTGAATTGTGTGCACAGTAACCGCACGTGCATCAACAAAGTAGTGCCAAGCGTGCGCCTGTGTCATAAGTAAAGGGCTGGCTGGCTTGACCGTTAAAGGGTGCTGTAACCCCCAAAGTACACTCCAAACCAAATAAAATATTTTTTCTGTGTTTGTGAATTGTGTGCGCAGTAGCCGCACGTGCATCAACAAAGTAGTGCCAAGCGTGCGCCTGTGTCCTATGTAAAGGGCCCGGCTGGCTTGACCGTTAAAGGGTGCTGTAACCCCCAAAGTACACTCCAATCCAAACCAAAAAAATAAATATTTTCTGTGTTTGTGAATTGTGTGCGCAGTAGCCGCACGTGCATCAACAAAGTAGTGCCAAGCTTGCGCCTGTGTCATAAGTAAAGGGCCGGCTGGCTTGAAAGTTAAAGGGTGCTGTAACCCCCAAAGTACACTCCAGTCCAAACCAAAAAAATAAATATTTTCTGTGTTTGTGAATTGTGTGCGCAGTAGCCGCACGTGCATCAACAAAGTAGTGCCAAGCTTGCGCCTGTGTCATAAGTAAAGGGCCGGCTGGCTTGACCGTTAAAGGGTGCTGTAACTCCCAAAGTACACTCCAGTCCAAACCAAAAAAAAAAATATTTTCTGTGTTTGTGAATTGTGTGCGAAGTATCCGCACGTGCATCAACAAAGTAGTGCCAAGCGTGCGCCTGTGTCATAAGTAAAGGGCCAGCTGGCTTGACCGTTAAAAGGTGCTGTAACCCCCAAAGTACACTCCAGTCCAAACCAAAAAAAAAAATATTTTCTGTGTTTGTGAATTGTGTGCGCAGTAACCGCACGTGCATCAACAAAGTAGTGCCAAGTGTGCGCCTGTGTCATAAGTAAAGGGCCGGCCGGCTTGACCGTTAAAGGGTGCTGTAACCCCGAAAGTACACTCCAGTCCAAACCAAAAAAAAAAATATTTTCTGTGTTTGTGAATTGTGTGCGCAGTAACCGCACGTGCATCAACAAAGTAGTGCCAAGCGTGCGCCTGTGTCATAAGTAAAGGGCCGGCTGGCTTGACCGTTAAAGGGTGCTGTAACCCCCAAAGTACACTCCAAACCAAATAAAATATTTTTTCTGTGTTTGTGAATTGTGTGCGCAGTAGCCGCACGTGCATCAACAAAGTAGTGCCAAGCGTGCGCCTGTGTCCTATGTAAAGGGCCCGGCTGGCTTGACCGTTTAAGGGTGCTGTAACCCCCAAAGTACACTCCTGTCCAAACCAAAAAAATAAATATTTTCTGTGTTTGTGAATTGTGTGCGCAGTAGCCGCACGTGCATCAACAAAGTAGTGCCAAGCGTGCGCCTGTGTCATAAGTAAAGGGCCGGCTGGCTTGACCGTTAAAGGGTGCTGTAACCCCCAAAGTACACTCCAGTCCAAAAAAAAAAATATATATTTTCTGTGTTTGTGAATTGTGTGTGCAGTAGCCGCATGTGCATCAACAAAGTAGTGCCAAGCGTGCGCCTGTGTCATAAGTAAAGGGCCGGCTGGCTTGACCGTTAAAGGGTGCTGTAACCCCCAAAGTACACTCCAGTCCAAACCCAAAATAAATTTTTTTTCTGTGTTTGTGATTTGTGTGCGCTGTAGCCGCACGTGCAACAACAAAGTAGTGCCAAGCGTGCGCCTGTGTCATAAGTAAAGGGCCGGCTGGCTTGACCGTTAAAGGGTGCTGTAACCCCCAAAGTACACTCCAGTCCAAACCAAAAAAAAAAATATTTTCTGTGTTTGTGAATTGTGTGCACTGTAGCCGCACGTGCATCAACAAAGTAGTGCCAAGCGTGCGCCTGTGTCATAAGTAAAGGGCCGGCTGGCTTGACCGTTAAAGGGTGTTGTAACCCCCAAAGTACACTCCAAACCAAATTGCAAAATATTTTTTCTGTGTTTGTGAATTGTGTGCACAGTAACCGCACGTGCATCAACAAAGTAGTGCCAAGCGTGCGCCTGTGTCATAAGTAAAGGGCCAGCTGGCTTGACCGTTAAAGGGTGCTGTAACCCCCAAAGTACACTCCAGTCCAAACCAAAAAAAATATATTTTCTGTGTTTGTGAATTGTGTGCGCAGTAACCGCACGTGCATCAACAAAGTAGTGCCAAGTGTGCGCCTGTGACATAAGTAAAGGGCCGATTGGCTTGACCGTTAAAGGGTGCTGTAACCCCGAAAGTACACTCCAGTCCAAACCAAAAAAAAAAATATTTTCTGTGTTTGTGAATTGTGTGCGCAGTAACCGCACGTGCATCAACAAAGTAGTGCCAACCGTGCGCCTGTGTCATAAGTAAAGGGCCGGCTGGCTTGACCGTTAAAGGGTGCTGTAACCCCCAAAGTACACTCCAAACCAAATAAAATATTTTTTCTGTGTTTGTGAATTGTGTGCGCAGTATCCGCACGTGCATCAACAAAGTAGTGCCAAGCGTGCGCCTGTGTCCTATGTAAAGGGCCTGGCTGGCTTGACCGTTTAAGGGTGCTGTAACCCCCAAAGTACACTCCTGTCCAAACCAAAAAAATAAATATTTTCTGTGTTTGTGAATTGTGTGCGCAGTAGCCGCACGTGCATCAACAAAGTAGTGCCAAGCGTGCGCCTGTGTCATAAGTAAAGGGCCGGCTGGCTTGACCGTTAAAGGGTGCTGTAACCCCCAAAGTACACTCCAGTCCAAACCAAAAAAATATATATTTTCTGTGTTTGTGAATTGTGTGTGCAGTAGCCGCATGTGCATCAACAAAGTAGTGCCAAGCGTGCGCCTGTGTCATAAGTAAAGGGCCGGCTGGCTTGACCATTAAAGGGTGCTGTAACCCCCAAAGTACACTCCAGTCCAAACCAAAAATAAATTTTTTTTCTGTGTTTGTGATTTGTGTGCGCTGTAGCCGCACGTGCAACAACAAAGTAGTGCCAAGCGTGCGCCTGTGTCATAAGTAAAGGGCCGGCTGGCTTGACCGTTAAAGGGTGCTGTAACCCCCAAAGTACACTCCAGTCCAAACCAAAAAAAAAAATATTTTCTGTGTTTGTGAATTGTGTGCACTGTAGCCGCACGTGCATCAACAAAGTAGTGCCAAGCGTGCGCCTGTGTCATAAGTAAAGGGCCGGCTGGCTTGACCGTTAAAGGGTGTTGTAACCCCCAAAGTACACTCCAAACCAAATTGCAAAATATTTTTTCTGTGTTTGTGAATTGTGTGCGCAGTAGCCGCACGTGCATCAACAAAGTAGTGCCAAGTGTGCGCCTGTGTCATAAGTAAAGGGCCGGCTGGCTTGACCGTTAAAGGGTGCTGTAACCCCCAAAGTACACTCCAGTCCAAACCAAAAAAAAAAATATTTTCTGTGTTTGTGATTTGTGTGCGCAGTAGCCGCACGTGCAACAACAAAGTAGTGCCAAGCGTGCGCCTGTGTCATAAGTAAAGGGCCGGCTGGCTTGACCGTTAAAGGGTGCTGTAACCCCCAAAGTACACTCCAGTCCAAACCAAAAAAAAAAATATTTTCTGTGTTTGTGAATTGTGTGCAATGTAGCCGCACGTGCATCAACAAAGTAGTGCCAAGCGTGCGCCTGTGTCATAAGTAAAGGGCCAGCTGGCTTGACCGTTAAAGGGTGTTGTAACCCCCAAAGTGCACTCCAAACCAAATAACAAAATTATATTTTCTGTGATTTTATGAATTGTGTGCGCAGTAGCCGCACGTGCATCAACAAAGTAGTGCCAAGCGTGCGCCTGTGTCATAAGTAAAGGGCCGGCTGGCTTGACTGTTAAAGGGTGCTGTAACCCCCAAAGTACTCTCCACTCCGAACCAAAAAAAAAATATTTTCTGTGTTTGTGAATTGTGTGCGCAGTAGCCGCACATGCATCAACAAAGTAGTGCCAAGCGTGCGTCTGTGTCATAAGTAAAGGGCCGGCTGGCTTGACCGTTAAAGGGTGCTGTAACCCCCAAAGTACACTCCAGTCCAAACCAAAAAAAATTATATTTTCTGTGATTTTATGAATTGTGTGCGCAGTAGCCGCACGTGCATCAACAAAGTAGTGACAAGCGTGCGCCTGTGTCATAAGTAAAGGGCCGGCTGGCTTGACCGTTAAAGGGTGCTGTAACCCCCAAAGTACTCTCCACTCCAAACCAAAAAAAAAATATTTTCTGTGTTTGTGAATTGTGTGCGCAGTAGCAGCACATGCATCAACAAAGTAGTGCCAAGCGTGCGTCTGTGTCATAAGTAAAGGGCCGGCTGGCTTGACCATTAAAGGGTGCTGTAACCCCCAAAGTACACTCCAGTCCAAACTAAAAAAAAATATATTTTCTGTGTTTTTGAATTGTGTGCGCAGTAGCTGCACATGCATCAACAAAGTAGTGCCAAGCGTGCACCTGTGTCATAAGTAAAGGGCCGGCTGGCATGACTGTTAAAGGGTGCTGTAACCCCCAAAGTACACTCCAGTCCAAACCAAAAAAAAAAATATTTTCTGTGTTTGTGAATTGTGTGCGCAGTAGCCGCACGTGCATCAACAAAGTAGTGCCAAGCGTGCGCCGGTGTCATAAGTAAAGGGCCGGCTGGCTTGACCGTTAAAGGGTGCTGTAACCCCCAAAGTACACTCCAGTCCAAACCAAAAAAAAAAATATTTTCTGTGTTTGTGAATTGTGTGCGCAGTAACCGCACGTGCATCAACAAAGTAGTGCCAAGTGTGCGCCTGTGTCATAAGTAAAGGGCCGGCTGGCTTGACAGTTAAAGGGTGCTGTAACCCCGAAAATTGTACACTCCAGTCCAATCCAAAAAAAAATATATTTTCTGTGTTTGTGAATTGTGTCCGCAGTAACCGCACGTGCATCAACAAAGTAGTGCCAAGCGTGCGCCTGTGTCATAAGTAAAGGGCCGGCTGGCTTGACCGTTAAAGGGTGCTGTAACCCCCAAAGTACACTCCAAACCAAATAAAATATTTTTTCTGTGTTTGTGAATTGTGTGCGCAGTAGCCGCACGTGCATCAACAAAGTAGTGCCAAGCGTGTGTCTGTGTCCTATGTAAAGGGCCCGGCTGGCTTGACCGTTAAAGGGTGCTGTAACCCCCAAAGTACACTCCTGTCCAAACCAAAAAAATAAATATTTTCTGTGTTTGTGAATTGTGTGCGCAGTAGCCGCACGTGCATCAACAAAGTAGTGCCAAGCGTGCGCCTGTGTCATAAGTAAAGGGCCGGCTGGCTTGACCATTAAAGGGTGCTGTAACCCCCAAAGTACACTCCAAACCAAATAAAATATTTTTTCTGTGTTTGTGAATTGTGTGCGCAGTAGCCGCACGTGCATCAACAAAGTAGTGCCAAGCGTGTGTCTGTGTCCTATGTAAAGGGCCCGGCTGGCTTGACCGTTAAAGGGTGCTGTAACCCCCAAAGTACACTCCTGTCCAAACCAAAAAAATAAATATTTTCTGTGTTTGTGAATTGTGTGCGCAGTAGCCGCACGTGCATCAACAAATTAGTGCCAAGCGTGCGCCTGTGTCATAAGTAAAGGGCCGGCTGGCTTGACCGTTAAAGGGTGCTGTAACCCCCAAAGTACACTCCAGTCCAAACCAAAAAAATTAATATTTTCTGTGTTTGTGAATTGTGTGCGCAGTAGCCGCACGTGCATCAACAAAGTAGTGCCAAGCGTGCGCCTGTGTCATAAGTAAAGGGCCGGCTGGCTTGACCGTTAAAGGGTGCTGTAACTCCCAAAGTACACTCCAGTCCAAACCAAAAAAAAATATATTTTCTGTGTTTGTGAATTGTGTGCGCAGTAGCCGCATGTGCATCAACAAAGTAGTGCCAAGCGTGCGCCTGTGTCATAAGGAAAGGGCCGGCTGGCTTGACCATTAAAGGGTGCTGTAACCCCCAAAGTACACTCCAGTCCAAACCAAAAAAAAAAATATTTTCTGTGTTTGTGAATTGTGTGCACTGTAGCCGCACGTGCATCAACAAAGTAGTGCCAAGCGTGCGCCTGTGTCATAAGTAAAGGGCCGGCTGGCTTGACCGTTAAAGGGTGTTGTAACCCCCAAAGCACACTCCAGTCCAAACCAAAAAAATATATATTTTCTGTGTTTGTGAATTGTGTGTGCAGTAGCCGCATGTGCATCAACAAAGTAGTGCCAAGCGTGCGCCTGTGTCATAAGTAAAGGGCCGGCTGGCTTGACCATTAAAGGGTGCTGTAACCCCCAAAGTACACTCCAGTCCAAACCAAAAAAAAAAATATTTTCTGTGTTTGTGAATTGTGTGCACTGTAGCCGCACGTGCATCAACAAAGTAGTGCCAAGCGTGCGCCTGTGTCATAAGTAAAGGGCCGGCTGGCTTGACCGTTAAAGGGTGTTGTAACCCCCAAAGTACACTCCAAACCAAATTGCAAAATATTTTTTCTGTGTTTGTGAATTGTGTGCGCAGTAGCCGCACGTGCATCAACAAAGTAGTGCCAAGTGTGCGCCTGTGTCATAAGTAAAGGGCCGGCTGGCTTGACCGTTAAAGGGTGCTGTAACCCCCAAAGTACACTCCAGTCCAAACCAAAAAAAAAAATATTTTCTGTGTTTGTGATTTGTGTGCGCAGTAGCCGCACGTGCAACAACAAAGTAGTGCCAAGCGTGCGCCTGTGTCATAAGTAAAGGGCCGGCTGGCTTGACCGTTAAAGGGTGCTGTAACCCCCAAAGTACACTCCAGTCCAAACCAAAAAAAAAAATATTTTCTGTGTTTGTGAATTGTGTGCACTGTAGCCGCACGTGCATCAACAAAGTAGTGCCAAGCGTGCGCCTGTGTCATAAGTAAAGGGCCAGCTGGCTTGACCGTTAAAGGGTGTTGTAACCCCCAAAGTGCACTCCAAACCAAATAACAAAATTATATTTTCTGTGATTTTATGAATTGTGTGCGCAGTAGCCGCACGTGCATCAACAAAGTAGTGCCAAGCGTGCGCCTGTGTCATAAGTAAAGGGCCAGCTGGCTTGACTGTTAAAGGGTGCTGTAACCCCCAAAGTACTCTCCACTCCGAACCAAAAAAAAAATATTTTCTGTGTTTGTGAATTGTGTGCGCAGTAGCCGCACATGCATCAACAAAGTAGTGCCAAGCGTGCGTCTGTGTCATAAGTAAAGGGCCGGCTGGCTTGACCGTTAAAGGGTGCTGTAACCCCCAAAGTACTCTCCACTCCGAACCAAAAAAATTATATTTTCTGTGATTTTATGAATTGTGTGCGCAGTAGCCGCACGTGCATCAACAAAGTAGTGACAAGCGTGCGCCTGTGTCATAAGTAAA
The DNA here is from genome assembly GCA_031769625.1 of Taudactylus pleione. Classification (NCBI taxonomy): domain Eukaryota; kingdom Metazoa; phylum Chordata; class Amphibia; order Anura; family Myobatrachidae; genus Taudactylus; species Taudactylus pleione. The sequence goes on along the minus strand of JAUIMM010001042.1, from coordinate 49,434 downwards.
GGGCCGGCTGGCTTGACCGTTAAAGGGTGCTGTAACCCCCAAAGTACTCTCCACTCCAAACCAAAAAAAAAATATTTTCTGTGTTTGTGAATTGTGTGCGCAGTAGCAGCACATGCATCAACAAAGTAGTGCCAAGCGTGCGTCTGTGTCATAAGTAAAGGGCCGGCTGGCTTGACCATTAAAGGGTGCTGTAACCCCCAAAGTACACTCCAGTCCAAACTAAAAAAAAATATATTTTCTGTGTTTTTGAATTGTGTGCGCAGTAGCTGCACATGTATCAACAAAGTAGTGCCAAGCGTGCACCTGTGTCATAAGTAAAGGGCCGGCTGGCATGACTGTTAAAGGGTGCTGTAACCCCCAAAGTACACTCCAGTCCAAACCAAAAAAAAAAATATTTTCTGTGTTTGTGAATTGTGTGCGCAGTAGCCGCACGTGCATCAACAAAGTAGTGCCAAGCATGCGCCGGTGTCATAAGTAAAGGGCCGGCTGGCTTGACCGTTAAAGGGTGCTGTAACCCCCAAAGTACACTCCAGTCCAAACCAAAAAAAAAAATATTTTCTGTGTTTGTGAATTGTGTGCGCAGTATCCGCACGTGCATCAACAAAGTAGTGCCAAGCGTGCGCCTGTGTCATAAGTAAAGGGCCGGCTGGCTTGACAGTTAAAGGGTGCTGTAACCCCCAAAGTACACTCCAGTCCAAACCAAAAAAAAAAATATTTTCTGTGTTTGTGAATTGTGTGCGCAGTAACCGCACGTGCATCAACAAAGTAGTGCCAAGTGTGCGTCTGTGTCATAAGTAAAGGGCCGGCTGGCTTGACAGTTAAAGGGTGCTGTAACCCCGAAAATTGTACACTCCAGTCCAAACCAAAAAAAAAAATATTTTCTGTGTTTGTGAATTGTGTGCGCAGTAACCGCACGTGCATCAACAAAGTAGTGCCAAGCGTGCGCCTGTGTCATAAGTAAAGGGCCGGCTGGCTTGACCGTTAAAGGGTGCTGTAACCCCCAAAGTACACTCCAAACCAAATAAAATATTTTTTCTGTGTTTGTGAATTGTGTGCGCAGTAGCCGCACGTGCATCAACAAAGTAGTGCCAAGCGTGTGTCTGTGTCCTATGTAAAGGGCCCGGCTGGCTTGACCGTTAAAGGGTGCTGTAACCCCCAAAGTACACTCCTGTCCAAACCAAAAAAATAAATATTTTCTGTGTTTGTGAATTGTGTGCGCAGTAGCCGCACGTGCATCAACAAAGTAGTGCCAAGCGTGCGCCTGTGTCATAAGTAAAGGGCCGGCTGGCTTGACCGTTAAAGGGTGCTGTAACCCCCAAAGTACACTCCAAACCAAATAAAATATTTTTTCTGTGTTTGTGAATTGTGTGCGCAGTAGCCGCACGTGCATCAACAAAGTAGTGCCAAGCGTGTGTCTGTGTCCTATGTAAAGGGCCCGGCTGGCTTGACCGTTAAAGGGTGCTGTAACCCCCAAAGTACACTCCTGTCCAAACCAAAAAAATAAATATTTTCTGTGTTTGTGAATTGTGTGCGCAGTAGCCGCACGTGCATCAACAAAGTAGTGCCAAGCGTGCGCCTGTGTCATAAGTAAAGGGCCGGCTGGCTTGACCGTTAAAGGGTGCTGTAACCCCCAAAGTACACTCCAGTCCAAACCAAAAAAATAAATATTTTCTGTGTTTGTGAATTGTGTGCGCAGTAGCTGCACGTGCATCAACAAAGTAGTGCCAAGCGTGCGCCTGTGTCATAAGTAAAGGGCCGGCTGGCTTGACCGTTAAAGGGTGCTGTAACTCCCAAAGTACACTCCAGTCCAAACCAAAAAAATATATATTTTCTGTGTTTGTGAATTGTGTGCGCAGTAGCCGCATGTGCATCAACAAAGTAGTGCCAAGCGTGCGCCTGTGTCATAAGGAAAGGGCCGGCTGGCTTGACCGTTAAAGGGTGTTGTAACCCCCAAAGTACACTCCATACCAAATTGCAAAATATTTTTTCTGTGTTTGTGAATTGTGTGCGCAGTAGCCGCACGTGCATCAACAAAGTAGTGCCAAGTGTGCGCCTGTGTCATAAGTAAATGGCCGGCTGGCTTGACCGTTAAAGGGTGCTGTAATCTCCAAAGTACACTCCAGTCCAAACCAAAAAAAAAAATATTTTCTGTGTTTGTGATTTGTGTGCGCAGTAGCCGCACGTGCAACAACAAAGTAGTGCCAAGCGTGCGCCTGTGTCATAAGTAAAGGGCCGGCTGGCTTGACCGTTAAAGGGTGCTGTAACCCCCAAAGTACACTCCAGTCCAAACCAAAAAAAAATATATTTTCTGTGTTTGTGAATTGTGTGCACTGTAGCCGCACGTGCATCAACAAAGTAGTGCCAAGCGTGCGCCTGTGTCATAAGTAAAGGGCCGGCTGGCTTGACCGTTAAAGGGTGTTGTAACCCCCAAAGTGCACTCCAAACCAAATAACAAAATATTTTTTCTGTGTTTTTTTTGAATTGTGTGCGCAGTAGCCGCACGTGCATCAACAAAGTAGTGCCAAGCGTGCATCTGTGTCATAAGTAAAGGGCCGGCTGGCTTGACCGTTAAAGGGTGCTGTAACCCCCAAAGTACACTCCAGTCCAAACAAAAAAAATATATATTTTCTGTGTTTGTGAATTGTGTGCGCAGTAGCCGCACGTACATCAACAAAGTAGTGCCAAGCGTGCTCCTGTGTCATAAGTAAAGGGCCGGCTGGCTTGACCGTTAAAGGGTGCTGTAACCGCCAAAGTACACTCCAGTCCAAACCAAAAAAAAAAATATTTTCTGTGTTTGTGAATTGTGTGCGCAGTAGTCGCACGTGCATCAACAAAGTAGTGCCAAGCGTGCGCCTGTGTCATAAGTAAAGGGCCGGCTGGCTTGACCATTAAAGGGTGCTGTAACCCCCAAAGTACACTCCAGTCCAAACCAAAAAAAAAAATATTTTCTTTGTTTGTGAATTGTGTGCGCAGTAGCTGCAACGTGCATCAACAAAGTAGTGCCAAGCGTGCGCCTGTGTCATAAGTAAAGGGCCAGCTGGCTTGACCGTTAAAGGGTGCTGTAACCCCCAAAGTACACTCCAGTCCAAACCCAAAAAAATTATATTTTCTGTGATTTTATGAATTGTGTGCGCAGTAGCCGCACGTGCATCAACAAAGTAGTGCCAAGCGTGCGCCTGTGTCATAAGTAAAGGGCCGGCTGGCTTGACCGTTAAAGGGTGCTGTAACCCCCAAAGTACTCTCCACTACAAACCAAAAAAAAAATATTTTCTGTGTTTGTGAATTGTGTGCGCAGTAGCCGCACATGCATCAACAAAGTAGTGCCAAGCGTGCATCTGTGTCATAAGTAAAGGGCCGGCTGGCTTGACCATTAAAGGGTGCTGTAACCCCCAAAGTACACTCCAGTCCAAACCCAAAAAAATAATATTTTCTGTGATTTTATGAATTGTGTGCGCAGTAGCCGCACGTGCATCAACAAAGTAGTGCCAAGCGTGCGCCTGTGTCATAAGTAAAGGGCCGGCTGGCTTGACCGTTAAAGGGTGCTGTAACCCCCAAAGTACTCTCCACTCCAAACCAAAAAAAAAATATTTTCTGTGTTTGTGAATTGTGTGCGCAGTAGCAGCACATGCATCAACAAAGTAGTGCCAAGCGTGCGTCTGTGTCATAAGTAAAGGGCCGGCTGGCTTGACCATTAAAGGGTGCTGTAACTCCCAAAGTACACTCCAGTCCAAACTAAAAAAAAATATATTTTCTGTGTTTTTGAATTGTGTGCGCAGTAGCTGCACATGCATCAACAAAGTAGTGCCAAGCGTGCACCTGTGTCATAAGTAAAGGGCTGGCTGGCTTGACTGTTAAAGGGTGCTGTAACCCCCAAAGTACACTCCAGTCCAAACCAAAAAAAAAAATATTTTCTGTGTTTGTGAATTGTGTGCGCAGTAGCCGCACGTGCATCAACAAAGTAGTGCCAAGCGTGCGCCGGTGTCATAAGTAAAGGGCCAGCTGGCTTGACCGTTAAAGGGTGCTGTAACCCCCAAAGTACACTCCAGTCCAAACCAAAAAAAAAAATATTTTCTGTGTTTGTGAATTGTGTGCGCAGTAGCCGCACGTGCATCAACAAAGTAGTGCCAAGCGTGCGCCTGTGTCATAAGTAAAGGGCCAGCTGGCTTGATTGTTAAAGTGTGCTGTAACCCCCAAAGTACACTCCAAACCAAATAACTAAATATTTTTTCCGTGTTTGTGAATTGTGTGCGAAGTAGCCGCACGTGCATCAACAAAGTAGTGCCAAGCGTGCGCCTGTGTCATAAGTAAAGGGCCGGCTGGCTTGACCGTTAAAGGGTGCTGTAACCCCCAAAGTACACTCCAGTCCAAACCAAAAAAAAAATATTTTCTGTGTTTGTGAATTGTGTGCGCAGTAGCCGCACGTGCATCAACAAAGTAGTGCCAAGCGTGTGCCTGTGTCATAAGTAAAGGGCTGGCTGGGTGACCGTTAAAGGGTGCTGTAACCCCCAAAGTACACTTCCGTCCAAACCAAAAAAAATAAATTTTCTTTGCTTGTGAATTGTGTGCGCAGTAGCCGCACGGGCATCAACAAAGTAGTGCCAAGCGTGCGCCTGTGTCATAAGTAAAGGGCCGGCTGGCTTGACCATTAAAGGGTGCTGTAACCCCCAAAGTACACTCCAGTCCAATCCAAAAAAATAATATTTTCTGTGATTTTGTGAATTGTGTGCGCAGTAGCCGCACGTGCATCAACAAAGTAGTGCCAAGCGTGCGTCTGTGTCATAAGTAAAGGGCCGGCTGGCTTGACCGTTAAAGGGTGCTGTAACCCCCAAAGTACACTCCAAACCAAATAACAAAATATTTTTTTGTGTTTGTGAATTGTGTGCGAAGTAGCCGCACGTGCATCAACAAAGTAGTGCCAAGCGTGCGTCTGTGTCATAAGTAAAGGGCCGGCTGGCTTGACCGTTAAAGGGTGCTGTAACCCCCAAAGTACACTCCAGTCCAAACCAAAAAAAATTATATTTTCTGTGATTTTATGAATTGTGTGCGCAGTAGCCGCACGTGCATCAACAAAGTAGTGCCAAGCGTGCGCCTGTGTCATAAGTAAAGGGCCGGCTGGCTTGACCGTTAAAGGGTGCTGTAACCCCCAAAGTACTCTCCACTCCAAACCAAAAAAAAAATATTTTCTGTGTTTGTGAATTGTGTGCGCAGTAGCAGCACATGCATCAACAAAGTAGTGCCAAGCGTGCGTCTGTGTCATAAGTAAAGGGCCGGCTGGCTTGACCATTAAAGGGTGCTGTAACCCCCAAAGTACACTCCAGTCCAAACTAAAAAAAAATATATTTTATGTGTTTTTGAATTGTGTGCGCAGTAGCTGCACATGCATCAACAAAGTAGTGCCAAGTGTGCGCCTGTGTCATAAGTAAAGGGCCGGCTGGCTTGACAGTTAAAGGGTGCTGTAACCCCGAAAATTGTACACTCCAGTCCAAACCAAAAAAAAAAATATTTTCTGTGTTTGTGAATTGTGTGCGCAGTAACCGCACGTGCATCAACAAAGTAGTGCCAAGCGTGCGCCTGTGTCATAAGTAAAGGGCCGGCTGGCTTGACCGTTAAAGGGTGCTGTAACCCCCAAAGTACACTCCAAACCAAATAAAATATTTTTTCTGTGTTTGTGAATTGTGTGCGCAGTAGCCGCACGTGCATCAACAAAGTAGTGCCAAGCGTGTGTCTGTGTCCTATGTAAAGGGCCCGGCTGGCTTGACCGTTAAAGGGTGCTGTAACCCCCAAAGTACACTCCTGTCCAAACCAAAAAAATAAATATTTTCTGTGTTTGTGAATTGTGTGCGCAGTAGCCGCACGTGCATCAACAAAGTAGTGCCAAGCGTGCGACTTGTGTCATAAGTAAAGGGCCGGCTGGCTTGACCGTTAAAGGGTGCTGTAACCCCCAAAGTACACTCCAAACCAAATAAAATATTTTTTCTGTGTTTGTGAATTGTGTGCGCAGTAGCCGCACGTGCATCAACAAAGTAGTGCCAAACGTGTGTCTGTGTCCTATGTAAAGGGCCCGGCTGGCTTGACCGTTAAAGGGTGCTGTAACCCCCAAAGTACACTCCTGTCCAAACCAAAAAAATAAATATTTTCTGTGTTTGTGAATTGTGTGCGCAGTAGCCGCACGTGCATCAACAAAGTAGTGCCAAGCGTGCGCCTGTGTCATAAGTAAAGGGCCGGCTGGCTTGACCGTTAAAGGGTGCTGTAACCCCCAAAGTACACTCCAGTCCAAACCAAAAAAATAAATATTTTCTGTGTTTGTGAATTGTGTGCGCAGTAGCCGCACGTGCATCAACAAAGTAGTGCCAAGCGTGCGCCTGTGTCATAAGTAAAGGGCCGGCTGGCTTGACCGTTAAAGGGTGCTGTAACTCCCAAAGTACACTCCAGTCCAAACCAAAAAAAAATATATTTTCTGTGTTTGTGAATTGTGTGCGCAGTAGCCGCATGTGCATCAACAAAGTAGTGCCAAGCGTGCGCCTGTGTCATAAGGAAAGGGCCGGCTGGCTTGACCGTTAAAGGGTGTTGTAACCCCCAAAGTACACTCCATACCAAATTGCAAAATATTTTTTCTGTGTTTGTGAATTGTGTGCGCAGTAGCCGCACGTGCATCAACAAAGTAGTGCCAAGTGTGCGCCTGTGTCATAAGTAAATGGCCGGCTGGCTTGACCATTAAAGGGTGCTGTAATCCCCAAAGTACACTCCAGTCCAAACCAAAAAAAAAAATATTTTCTGTGTTTGTGATTTGTGTGCGCAGTAGCCGCACGTGCAACAACAAAGTAGTGCCAAGCGTGCGCCTGTGTCATAAGTAAAGGGCCGGCTGGCTTGACCGTTAAAGGGTGCTGTAACCCCCAAAGTACACTCCAGTCCAAACCAAAAAAAAATATATTTTCTGTGTTTGTGAATTGTGTGCACTGTAGCCGCACGTGCATCAACAAAGTAGTGCCAAGCGTGCGCCTGTGTCATAAGTAAAGGGCCGGCTGGCTTGACCGTTAAAGGGTGTTGTAACCCCCAAAGTGCACTCCAAACCAAATAACAAAATATTTTTTCTGTGTTTGTGAATTGTGTGCGCAGTAGCCGCACGTGCATCAACAAAGTAGTGCCAAGCGTGCATCTGTGTCATAAGTAAAGGGCCGGCTGGCTTGACCGTTAAAGGGTGCTGTAACCCCCAAAGTACACTCCAGTCCAAACAAAAAAAAAATATATTTTCTGTGTTTGTGAATTGTGTGCGCAGTAGCCGCACGTACATCAACAAAGTAGTGCCAAGCGTGCGCCTGTGTCATAAGTAAAGGGCTGGCTGGCTTGACCGTTAAAGGGTGCTGTAACCCCCAAAGTACTCTCCACTCCAAACCAAAAAAAAAATATTTTCTGTGTTTGTGAATTGTGTGCGCAGTAGCAGCACATGCATCAACAAAGTAGTGCCAAGCGTGCGTCTGTGTCATAAGTAAAGGGCCGGCTGGCTTGACCATTAAAGGGTGCTGTAACCCCCAAAGTACACTCCAGTCCAAACTAAAAAAAAATATATTTTATGTGTTTTTGAATTGTGTGCGCAGTAGCTGCACATGCATCAACAAAGTAGTGCCAAGTGTGCGCCTGTGTCATAAGTAAAGGGCCGGCTGGCTTGACAGTTAAAGGGTGCTGTAACCCCGAAAATTGTACACTCCAGTCCAAACCAAAAAAAAAAATATTTTCTGTGTTTGTGAATTGTGTGCGCAGTAACCGCACGTGCATCAACAAAGTAGTGCCAAGGGTGCGCCTGTGTCATAAGTAAAGGGCCGGCTGGCTTGACCGTTAAAGGGTGCTGTAACCCCCAAAGTACACTCCAAACCAAATAAAATATTTTTTCTGTGTTTGTGAATTGTGTGCGCAGTAGCCGCACGTGCATCAACAAAGTAGTGCCAAGCGTGTGTCTGTGTCCTATGTAAAGGTCCCGGCTGGCTTGACCGTTAAAGGGTGCTGTAACCCCCAAAGTACACTCCTGTCCAAACCAAAAAAATAAATATTTTCTGTGTTTGTGAATTGTGTGCGCAGTAGCCGCACGTGCATCAACAAAGTAGTGCCAAGCGTGCGACTTGTGTCATAAGTAAAGGGCCGGCTGGCTTGACCGTTAAAGGGTGCTGTAACCCCCAAAGTACACTCCAAACCAAATAAAATATTTTTTCTGTGTTTGTGAATTGTGTGCGCAGTAGCCGCACGTGCATCAACAAAGTAGTGCCAAGCGTGTGTCTGTGTCCTATGTAAAGGGCCCGGCTGGCTTGACCGTTAAAGGGTGCTGTAACCCCCAAAGTACACTCCTGTCCAAACCAAAAAAATAAATATTTTCTGTGTTTGTGAATTGTGTGCGCAGTAGCCGCACGTGCATCAACAAAGTAGTGCCAAGCGTGCGCCTGTGTCATAAGTAAAGGGCCGGCTGGCTTGACCGTTAAAGGGTGCTGTAACCCCCAAAGTACACTCCAGTCCAAACCAAAAAAATAAATATTTTCTGTGTTTGTGAATTGTGTGCGCAGTAGCCGCACGTGCATCAACAAAGTAGTGCCAAGCGTGCGCCTGTGTCATAAGTAAAGGGCCGGCTGGCTTGACCGTTAAAGGGTGCTGTAACTCCCAAAGTACACTCCAGTCCAAACCAAAAAAAAATATATTTTCTGTGTTTGTGAATTGTGTGCGCAGTAGCCGCATGTGCATCAACAAAGTAGTGCCAAGCGTGCGCCTGTGTCATAAGGAAAGGGCCGGCTGGCTTGACCGTTAAAGGGTGTTGTAACCCCCAAAGTACACTCCATACCAAATTGCAAAATATTTTTTCTGTGTTTGTGAATTGTGTGCGCAGTAGCCGCACGTGCATCAACAAAGTAGTGCCAAGTGTGCGCCTGTGTCATAAGTAAATGGCCGGCTGGCTTGACCATTAAAGGGTGCTGTAATCCCCAAAGTACACTCCAGTCCAAACCAAAAAAAAAAATATTTTCTGTGTTTGTGATTTGTGTGCGCAGTAGCCGCACGTGCAACAACAAAGTAGTGCCAAGCGTGCGCCTGTGTCATAAGTAAAGGGCCGGCTGGCTTGACCGTTAAAGGGTGCTGTAACCCCCAAAGTACACTCCAGTCCAAACCAAAAAAAAATATATTTTCTGTGTTTGTGAATTGTGTGCACTGTAGCCGCACGTGCATCAACAAAGTAGTGCCAAGCGTGCGCCTGTGTCATAAGTAAAGGGCCGGCTGGCTTGACCGTTAAAGGGTGTTGTAACCCCCAAAGTACACTCCAAACCAAATAACAAAATATTTTTTCTGTGTTTGTGAATTGTGTGCGCAGTAGCCGCACGTGCATCAACAAAGTAGTGCCAAGCGTGCATCTGTGTCATAAGTAAAGGGCCGGCTGGCTTGACCGTTAAAGGGTGCTGTAACCCCCAAAGTACACTCCAGTCCAAACAAAAAAAAAATATATTTTCTGTGTTTGTGAATTGTGTGCGCAGTAGCCGCACGTACATCAACAAAGTAGTGCCAAGCGTGCGCCTGTGTCATAAGTAAAGGGCCGGCTGGCTTGACCGTTAAAGGGTGCTGTAACCCCCAAAGTACTCTCCACTCCAAACCAAAAAAAAAATATTTTCTGTGTTTGTGAATTGTGTGCGCAGTAGCAGCACATGCATCAACAAAGTAGTGCCAAGCGTGCGCCTGTGTCATAAGTAAAGGGCCGGCTGGCTTGACAGTTAAAGGGTGCTGTAACCCCGAAAATTGTACACTCCAGTCCAAACCAAAAAAAAAAATATTTTCTGTGTTTGTGAATTGTGTGCGCAGTAACCGCACGTGCATCAACAAAGTAGTGCCAAGGGTGCGCCTGTGTCATAAGTAAAGGGCCGGCTGGCTTGACCGTTAAAGGGTGCTGTAACCCCCAAAGTACACTCCAAACCAAATAAAATATTTTTTCTGTGTTTGTGAATTGTGTGCGCAGTAGCCGCACGTGCATCAACAAAGTAGTGCCAAGCGTGTGTCTGTGTCCTATGTAAAGGGCCCGGCTGGCTTGACCATTAAAGGGTGCTGTAACCCCCAAAGTACACTCCTGTCCAAACCAAAAAAATAAATATTTTCTGTGTTTGTGAATTGTGTGCGCAGTAGCCGCACGTGCATCAACAAAGTAGTGCCGAGCGTGCGCCTGTGTCATAAGTAAAGGGCCGGCTGGCTTGACCGTTAAAGGGTGCTGTAACCCCCAAAGTACACTCCAAACCAAATAAAATATTTTTTCTGTGTTTGTGAATTGTGTGCGCAGTAGCCGCACGTGCATCAACAAAGTAGTGCCAAGCATGTGTCTGTGTCCTATGTAAAGGGCCCAGCTGGCTTGACCGTTAAAGGGTGCTGTAACCCCCAAAGTACACTCCTGTCCAAACCAAAAAAATAAATATTTTCTGTGTTTGTGAATTGTGTGCGCAGTAGCCGCACGTGCATCAACAAAGTAGTGCCAAGCGTGCGCCTGTGTCATAAGTAAAGGGCTGGCTGGCTTGACCGTTAAAGGGTGCTGTAACCCCCAAAGTACACTCCAGTCCAAACCAAAAAAATAAATATTTTCTGTGTTTGTGAATTGTGTGCGCAGTAGCCGCACGTGCATCAACAAAGTAGTGCCAAGCGTGCGCCTGTGTCATAAGTAAAGGGCCGGCTGGCTTGACCGTTAAAGGGTGCTGTAACCCCCAAAGTACACTCCAAACCAAATAAAATATTTTTTCTGTGTTTGTGAATTGTGTGCGCAGTAGCCGCACGTGCATCAACAAAGTAGTGCCAAGCGTGTGTCTGTGTCCTATGTAAAGGTCCCGGCTGGCTTGACCGTTAAAGGGTGCTGTAACCCCCAAAGTACACTCCTGTCCAAACCAAAAAAATAAATATTTTCTGTGTTTGTGAATTGTGTGCGCAGTAGCCGCACGTGCATCAACAAAGTAGTGCCAAGCGTGCGACTTGTGTCATAAGTAAAGGGCCGGCTGGCTTGACCGTTAAAGGGTGCTGTAACCCCCAAAGTACACTCCAAACCAAATAAAATATTTTTTCTGTGTTTGTGAATTGTGTGCGCAGTAGCCGCACGTGCATCAACAAAGTAGTGCCAAGCGTGTGTCTGTGTCCTATGTAAAGGGCCCGGCTGGCTTGACCGTTAAAGGGTGCTGTAACCCCCAAAGTACACTCCTGTCCAAACCAAAAAAATAAATATTTTCTGTGTTTGTGAATTGTGTGCGCAGTAGCCGCACGTGCATCAACAAAGTAGTGCCAAGCGTGCGCCTGTGTCATAAGTAAAGGGCCGGCTGGCTTGACCGTTAAAGGGTGCTGTAACCCCCAAAGTACACTCCAGTCCAAACCAAAAAAATAAATATTTTCTGTGTTTGTGAATTGTGTGCGCAGTAGCCGCACGTGCATCAACAAAGTAGTGCCAAGCGTGCGCCTGTGTCATAAGTAAAGGGCCGGCTGGCTTGACCGTTAAAGGGTGCTGTAACTCCCAAAGTACACTCCAGTCCAAACCAAAAAAAAATATATTTTCTGTGTTTGTGAATTGTGTGCGCAGTAGCCGCATGTGCATCAACAAAGTAGTGCCAAGCGTGCGCCTGTGTCATAAGGAAAGGGCCGGCTGGCTTGACCGTTAAAGGGTGTTGTAACCCCCAAAGTACACTCCATACCAAATTGCAAAATATTTTTTCTGTGTTTGTGAATTGTGTGCGCAGTAGCCGCACGTGCATCAACAAAGTAGTGCCAAGTGTGCGCCTGTGTCATAAGTAAATGGCCGGCTGGCTTGACCATTAAAGGGTGCTGTAATCCCCAAAGTACACTCCAGTCCAAACCAAAAAAAAAAATATTTTCTGTGTTTGTGATTTGTGTGCGCAGTAGCCGCACGTGCAACAACAAAGTAGTGCCAAGCGTGCGCCTGTGTCATAAGTAAAGGGCCGGCTGGCTTGACCGTTAAAGGGTGCTGTAACCCCCAAAGTACACTCCAGTCCAAACCAAAAAAAAATATATTTTCTGTGTTTGTGAATTGTGTGCACTGTAGCCGCACGTGCATCAACAAAGTAGTGCCAAGCGTGCGCCTGTGTCATAAGTAAAGGGCCGGCTGGCTTGACCGTTAAAGGGTGTTGTAACCCCCAAAGTGCACTCCAAACCAAATAACAAAATATTTTTTCTGTGTTTGTGAATTGTGTGCGCAGTAGCCGCACGTGCATCAACAAAGTAGTGCCAAGCGTGCATCTGTGTCATAAGTAAAGGGCCGGCTGGCTTGACCGTTAAAGGGTGCTGTAACCCCCAAAGTACACTCCAGTCCAAACAAAAAAAATATATATTTTCTGTGTTTGTGAATTGTGTGCGCAGTAGCCGCACGTACATCAACAAAGTAGTGCCAAGCGTGCGCCTGTGTCATAAGTAAAGGGCCGGCTGGCTTGACCGTTAAAGGGTGCTGTAACCCCCAAAGTACTCTCCACTCCAAACCAAAAAAAAAATATTTTCTGTGTTTGTGAATTGTGTGCGCAGTAGCAGCACATGCATCAACAAAGTAGTGCCAAGCGTGCGTCTGTGTCATAAGTAAAGGGCCGGCTGGCTTGACCATTAAAGGGTGCTGTAACCCCCAAAGTACACTCCAGTCCAAACTAAAAAAAAATATATTTTATGTGTTTTTGAATTGTGTGCGCAGTAGCTGCACATGCATCAACAAAGTAGTGCCAAGTGTGCGCCTGTGTCATAAGTAAAGGGCCGGCTGGCTTGACAGTTAAAGGGTGCTGTAACCCCGAAAATTGTACACTCCAGTCCAAACCAAAAAAAAAATATTTTCTGTGTTTGTGAATTGTGTGCGCAGTAACCGCACGTGCATCAACAAAGTAGTGCCAAGGGTGCGCCTGTGTCATAAGTAAAGGGCCGGCTGGCTTGACCGTTAAAGGGTGCTGTAACCCCCAAAGTACACTCCAAACCAAATAAAATATTTTTTCTGTGTTTGTGAATTGTGTGCGCAGTAGCCGCACGTGCATCAACAAAGTAGTGCCAAGCGTGTGTCTGTGTCCTATGTAAAGGGCCCGGCTGGCTTGACCGTTAAAGGGTGCTGTAACCCCCAAAGTACACTCCTGTCCAAACCAAAAAAATAAATATTTTCTGTGTTTGTGAATTGTGTGCGCAGTAGCCGCACGTGCATCAACAAAGTAGTGCCAAGCGTGCGCCTGTGTCATAAGTAAAGGGCCGGCTGGCTTGACCGTTAAAGGGTGCTGTAACCCCCAAAGTACACTCCAAACCAAATAAAATATTTTTTCTGTGTTTGTGAATTGTGTGCGCAGTAGCCGCACGTGCATCAACAAAGTAGTGCCAAGCATGTGTCTGTGTCCTATGTAAAGGGCCCGGCTGGCTTGACCGTTAAAGGGTGCTGTAACCCCCAAAGTACACTCCTGTCCAAACCAAAAAAATAAATATTTTCTGTGTTTGTGAATTGTGTGCGCAGTAGCCGCACGTGCATCAACAAAGTAGTGCCAAGCGTGCGCCTGTGTCATAAGTAAAGGGCCGGCTGGCTTGACCGTTAAAGGGTGCTGTAACCCCCAAAGTACACTCCAGTCCAAACCAAAAAAATAAATATTTTCTGTGTTTGTGAATTGTGTGCGCAGTAGCCGCACGTGCATCAACAAAGTAGTGCCAAGCGTGCGCCTGTGTCATAAGTAAAGGGCCGGCTGGCTTGACCGTTAAAGGGTGCTGTAACTCCCAAAGTACACTCCAGTCCAAACCAAAAAAAAATATATTTTCTGTGTTTGTGAATTGTGTGCGCAGTAGCCGCATGTGCATCAACAAAGTAGTGCCAAGCGTGCGCCTGTGTCATAAGGAAAGGGCCGGCTGGCTTGACCGTTAAAGGGTGTTGTAACCCCCAAAGTACACTCCATACCAAATTGCAAAATATTTTTTCTGTGTTTGTGAATTGTGTGCGCAGTAGCCGCACGTGCATCAACAAAGTAGTGCCAAGTGTGCGCCTGTGTCATAAGTAAATGGCCGGCTGGCTTGACCGTTAAAGGGTGCTGTAATCCCCAAAGTACACTCCAGTCCAAACCAAAAAAAAAAATATTTTCTGTGTTTGTGATTTGTGTGCGCAGTAGCCGCACGTGCAACAACAAAGTAGTGCCAAGCGTGCGCCTGTGTCATAAGTAAAGGGCCGGCTGACTTGACCGTTAAAGGGTGCTGTAACCCCCAAAGTACACTCCAGTCCAAACCAAAAAAATATATATTTTCTGTGTTTGTGATTTGTGTGCACTGTAGCCGCACGTGCATCAACAAAGTAGTGCCAAGCGTGCGCCTGTGTCATAAGTAAAGGGCCGGCTGGCTTGACCGTTAAAGGGTGTTGTAACCCCCAAAGTGCACTCCAAACCAAATAACAAAATATTTTTTCTGTGTTTGTGAATTGTGTGCGCAGTAGCCGCACGTGCATCAACAAAGTAGTGCCAAGCGTGCATCTGTGTCATAAGTAAAGGGCCGGCTGGCTTGACCGTTAAAGGGTGCTGTAACCCCCAAAGTACACTCCAGTCCAAACAAAAAAAATATATATTTTCTGTGTTTGTGAATTGTGTGCGCAGTAGCCGCACGTACATCAACAAAGTAGTGCCAAGCGTGCGCCTGTGTCATAAGTAAAGGGCCGGCTGGCTTGACCGTTAAAGGGTGCTGTAACCGCCAAAGTACACTCCAGTCCAAACCAAAAAAAAAAATATTTTCTGTGTTTGTGAATTGTGTGCGCAGTAGTCGCACGTGCATCAACAAAGTAGTGCCAAGCGTGCGCCTGTGTCATAAGTAAAGGGCCGGCTGGCTTGACCATTAAAGGGTGCTGTAACCCCCAAAGTACACTCCAGTCCAAACCAAAAAAAAAAATATTTTCTTTGTTTGTGAATTGTGTGCGCAGTAGCTGCAACGTGCATCAACAAAGTAGTGCCAAGCGTGCGCCTGTGTCATAAGTAAAGGGCCAGCTGGCTTGACCGTTAAAGGGTGCTGTAACCCCCAAAGTACACTCCAGTCCAAACCCCAAAAAATTATATTTTCTGTGATTTTATGAATTGTGTGCGCAGTAGCCGCACGTGCATCAACAAAGTAGTGCCAAGCGTGCGCCTGTGTCATAAGTAAAGGGCCGGCTGGCTTGACCGTTAAAGGGTGCTGTAACCCCCAAAGTACTCTCCACTACAAACCAAAAAAAAAATATTTTCTGTGTTTGTGAATTGTGTGCGCAGTAGCCGCACATGCATCAACAAAGTAGTGCCAAGCGTGCGTCTGTGTCATAAGTAAAGGGCCGGCTGGCTTGACCATTAAAGGGTGCTGTAACCCCCAAAGTACACTCCAGTCCAAACCCAAAAAAATAATATTTTCTGTGATTTTATGAATTGTGTGCGCAGTAGCCGCACGTGCATCAACAAAGTAGTGCCAAGCGTGCGCCTGTGTCATAAGTAAAGGGCCGGCTGGCTTGACCGTTAAAGGGTGCTGTAACCCCCAAAGTACTCTCCACTCCAAACCAAAAAAAAAATATTTTCTGTGTTTGTGAATTGTGTGCGCAGTAGCAGCACATGCATCAACAAAGTAGTGCCAAGCGTGCGTCTGTGTCATAAGTAAAGGGCCGGCTGGCTTGACCATTAAAGGGTGCTGTAACCCCCAAAGTACACTCCAGTCCAAACTAAAAAAAAATATATTTTCTGTGTTTTTGAATTGTGTGCGCAGTAGCTGCACATGCATCAACAAAGTAGTGCCAAGCGTGCACCTGTGTCATAAGTAAAGGGCTGGCTGGCTTGACCGTTAAAGGGTGCTGTAACCCCCAAAGTACACTCCAGTCCAAACCAAAAAAAAAAATATTTTCTGTGTTTGTGAATTGTGTGCGCAGTAGCCGCACGTGCATCAACAAAGTAGTGCCAAGCGTGCGCCTGTGTCATAAGTAAAGGGCCAGCTGGCTTGATTGTTAAAGTGTGCTGTAACCCCCAAAGTACACTCCAAACCAAATAACTAAATATTTTTTCTGTGTTTGTGAATTGTGTGCGAAGTAGCCGCACGTGCATCAACAAAGTAGTGCCAAGCGTGCGCCTGTGTCATAAGTAATGGGCCGGCTGGCTTGACCGTTAAAGGGTGCTGTAACCCCCAAAGTACACTCCAGTCCAAACCAAAAAAAAATTTTTTCTGTGTTTGTGAATTGTGTGCGCAGTAGCCGCACGTGCATCAACAAAGTAGTGCCAAGCGTGCGCCTGTGTCATAAGTAAAGGGCTGGCTGGCTTGACCGTTAAAGGGTGCTGTAACCCCCAAAGTACACTCCAGTCCAAACCAAAAAAAATAAATTTTCTTTGCTTGTGAATTGTGTGCGCAGTAGCCGCACGTGCATCAACAAAGTAGTGCCAAGCGTGCGCCTGTGTCATAAGTAAAGGGCCGGCTGGCTTGACCATTAAAGGGTGCTGTAACCCCCAAAGTACACTCCAGTCCAATCCAAAAAAATAATATTTTCTGTGATTTTGTGAATTGTGTGCGCAGTAGCCGCACGTGCATCAACAAAGTAGTGCCAAGCGTGCGCCTGTGTCATAAGTAAAGGGCCGGCTGGCTTGACCGTTAAAGGGTGCTGTAACCCCCAAAGTACACTCCAAACCAAATAACAAAATAATTTTTTGTGTTTGTGAATTGTGTGCGATGTAGCCGCACGTGCATCAACAAAGTAGTGCCAAGCGTGCGTCTGTGTCATAAGTAAAGGGCCGGCTGGCTTGACCGTTAAAGGGTGCTGTAACCCCCAAAGTACACTCCAGTCCAAACCAAAAAAAATTATATTTTCTGTGATTTTATGAATTGTGTGCGCAGTAGCCGCACGTGCATCAACAAAGTAGTGCCAAGCGTGCGCCTGTGTCATAAGTAAAGGGCCAGCTGGCTTGACCGTTAAAGGGTGCTGTAACCCCCAAAGTACTCTCCACTCCAAACCAAAAAAAAAATATTTTCTGTGTTTGTGAATTGTGTGCGCAGTAGCAGCACATGCATCAACAAAGTAGTGCCAAGCGTGCGTCTGTGTCATAAGTAAAGGGCCGGCTGGCTTGACCATTAAAGGGTGCTGTAACCCCCAAAGTACACTCCAGTCCAAACTAAAAAAAAATATATTTTATGTGTTTTTGAATTGTGTGCGCAGTAGCTGCACATGCATCAACAAAGTAGTGCCAAGCGTGCACCTGTGTCATAAGTAAAGGGCCGGCTGGCTTGACTGTTAAAGGGTGCTGTAACCCCCAAGGTACACTCCAGTCCAAACCAAAAAAAAAAATATTTTCTGTGTTTGTGAATTGTGTGCGCAGTAGCCGCACGTGCATCAACAAAGTAGTGCCAAGCGTGCGCCGGTGTCATAAGTAAAGGGCCGGCTGGCTTGACCGTTAAAGGGTGCTGTAACCCCCAAAGTACACTCCAGTCCAAACCAAAAAAAAAAATATTTTCTGTGTTTGTGAATTGTGTGCGCAGTAGCCGCATGTGCATCAACAAAGTAGTGCCAAGCGTGCGCCTGTGTCATAAGTAAAAGGCCAGCTGGCTTGACCGTTAAAGGGTGCTGTAACCCACAAAGTACACTCCAAACCAAATAACTAAATATTTTTTCCGTGTTTGTGAATTGTGTGCGAAGTAGCCGCACGTGCATCAACAAAGTAGTGCCAAGCGTGCGCCTGTGTCATAAGTAAAGGGCCGGCTGGCTTGACCGTTAAAGGGTGCTGTAACCCCCAAAGTACACTCCAGTCCAAACCAAAAAAAAAATATTTTCTGTGTTTGTGAATTGTGTGCGCAGTAGCTGCACGTACATCAACAAAGTAGTGCCAAGCGTGCGCCTGTGTCATAAGTAAAGGGCTGGCTGGCTTGACCGTTAAAGGGTGCTGTAACCAACAAAGTACACTCCAGTCCAAACCAAAAAAAAATAATTTTCTGTGCTTGTGAATTGTGTGCGCAGTAGCCGCACGTGCATCAACAAAGTAGTGCCAAGCGTGCGCCTGTGTCATAAGTAAAGGGCCGGCTGGCTTGACCGTTAAAGGGTGCTGTAACCCCCAAAGTACACTCCAGTCCAATCCAAAAAAAATAATATTTTCTGTGATTTTGTGAATTGTGTGCGCAGTAGCCGCACGTGCATCAACAAAGTAGTGCCAAGCGTGCGTCTGTGTCATAAGTAAAGGGCCAGCTGGCTTGACCGTTAAAGGGTGCTGTAACCCCCAAAGTACACTCCAAACCAAATAACAAAATATTTTTTTGTGTTTGTGAATTGTGTGCGAAGTAGCCGCACGTGCATCAACAAAGTAGTGCCAAGCGTGCGCCTGTGTCATAAGTAAAGGGCCGGCTGGCTTGACCGTTAAAGGGTGCTGTAACCCCCAAAGTACACTCCAGTCCAAACCAAAAAAAATAATATTTTCTGTGTTTGTGAATTGTGTGCGCAGTAGCCGCACGTGCATCAACAAAGTAGTGCCAAGCGTGCGCCTGTGTCATAAGTAAAGGGCCGGCTGGCTTGACCGTTAAAGTGTGCTGTAACCCCCAAAGTACACTCCAGTCCAAACCAAAAAAAAAAATATTTTCTGTGCTTGTGAATTGTGTGCGCAGTAGCCGCACGTGCATCAACAAAGTAGTGCCAAGCGTGCGCCTGTGTCATAAGTAAAGGGCCAGCTGGCTTGACCGTTAAAGGGTGCTGTAACCCCCAAAGTGCTCTCTAAACCAAATAACAAAATATTTTTTCTGTGTTTGTGAATTGTGTGCGCAGTAGCCGCATGTGCATCAACAAAGTAGTGCCAAGCGTGCGCCTGTGTCATAAGTAAAGGGCCGGCTGGCTTGACCATTAAAGGGTGCTGTAATCCCCAAAGTACACTCCAGTCCAAACCAAAAAAAAAAATATTTTCTGTGTTTGTGAATTGTGTGCGCAGTAACCGCACATGCATCAATAATGTAGTGCCAAGCGTGCACCTGTGTCATAAGTAAAGGGCCAGCTGGCTTGACCGTTAAAGGGTGCTGTAACCCCCAAAGTACACTCCAAACCAAATAAAATATTTTTTCTGTGTTTGTGAATTGTGTGCGCAGTAGCCGCAGGTGCATCAACAAAGTAGTGCCAAGCGTGCGCCTGTGTCCTAAGTAAAGGGCCCGGCTGCCTTGACCGTGAAAGGGTGCTGTAACCCCCAAAGTACACTCCAGTCTATACCAAAAAAAAAAATATTTTCTGTGTTTGTGAATTGTGTGCGCAGTATCCGCACGTGCATCAACAAAGTAGTGCCAAGCGTGCGCCTGTGTCATAAGTAAAGGGCCGGCTGGCTTGACCGTTAAAGGGTGCTGTAACCCCCAAAGTACACTCCAGTCCAAACCAAAAAAAAAAATATTTTCTGTGTTTGAGAATTGTGTGCGCAGTAGCCGCATGTGCATCAACAAAGTAGTGCCAAGCGTGCGCCTGTGTCATAAGTAAAGGGCCGGCTGGCTTGACCGTTAAAGGGTGCTGTAACCCCCAAAGTACACTCCAGTCCAAACCAAAAAAAAAAATATTTTCTGTGTTTGTGAATTGTGTGCGCAGTAGCCGCACGTGCATCAACAAAGTAGTGCCAAGCGTGCGCCTGTGTCATAAGTAAAGGGCCGGCTGGTTTGACCGTTAAAGGGTGCTGTAACCCCCAAAGTACACTCCAGTCCAAACCAAAAAAAAAAATATTTTCTGTGCTTGTGAATTGTGTGCGAAGTAGCCGCACGTGCATCAACAAAGTAGTGCCAAGCGTGCGCCTGTGTCATAAGAAAAGGACCGGCTGGCTTGACCGTTAAAGGGTGCTGTAAACCCCAAAGTGCTCTCCAAACCAAATAACAAAATATTTTTTCTGTGTTTGTGAATTGTGTGCGCAGTAGCCGCACGTGCATCAACAAAGTAGTGCCAAGCGTGCGCCTGTGTCATAAGTAACGGGCTGGCTGGCATGACCGTTAAAAGGTGCTGTAACCCCCAAAGTACACTCCAGTCCAAACCCAAAAAAAAAATATTTTCTGTGTTTGTGAATTGTGTGCGCAGTAGCTGCACGTGCATCAACAAAGTAGTGCCAAACGTGCGCCTGTGTCATAAGTAAAGGGCCGGCTGGCTTGACCGTTAAAGGGTGCTGTAACCCCCAAAGTACACTCCAGTCCAAACCAAAAAAAAAAATATTTTCTGTGTTTGTGAATTGTGTGCGCAGTAGCCGCACATGCATCAACAAAGTAGTGCCAAGCGTGCGCCTGTGTCATAAGTAAAGGGCCGGCTGGCTTGACCGTTAAAGGGTGCTGTAACCCCCAAAGTACACTCCATACCAAATAACAAAATATTTTTTCTGTGTTTGTGAATTGTGTGCGAAGTAGCCGCACGTGCATCAACAAAGTAGTACCAAGCGTGCGCCTGTGTCATAAGTAAAGGGCCGGCTGGCTTGACCGTTAAAGGGTGCTGTAACCCCCAAAGTACACTCCAGTCCAAACCAAGAAAAAAAATATTTTCTGTGTTTGTGAATTGTGTGCGCAGTAGCCGCACGTGCATCAACAAAGTAGTGCCAAGCGTGCGCCTGTGTCATAAGTAAAGGGCCGGCTGGCTTGACCGTTAAAGGGTGCTGTAACCCCCAAAGTACACTCCAGTCCAAACCAAAAAAATAAATATTTTCTGTGTTTGTGAATTGTGTGCGCAGTAGCCGCACGTGCATCAACAAAGTAGTGCCAAGCGTGCGCCTGTGTCATAAGTAAAGGGCCGGCTGGCTTGACCGTTAAAGGGTGCTGTAACCCCCAAAGTACACTCCAGTCCAAACCAAAAAAAATATTATTTTCTGTACTTGTGAATTGTGTGCGCAGTAGCCGCACGTGCATCAACAAAGTAGTGCCAAGCGTGCGCCTGTGTCATAAGTAAAGGGCCGGCTGGCTTGACAGTTAAAGGGTGCTGTAAACCCCAAAGTGCACTCCAAACCAAATAACAAAATATTTTTTCTGTGTTTGTGAATTGTGTGCGCAGTAGCCGCACGTGCATCAACAAAGTAGTGCCAAGCGTGCGCCTGTGTCATAAGTAAAGGGCCAGCTGGCTTGACCGTTAAAGGGTGCTGTAACCCCGAAAGTACACTCCAGTCCAAACCAAAAAAAAAAATATTTTCTGTGTTTGTGAATTGTGTGCACAGTAACCGCACGTGCATCAACAAAGTAGTGCCAAGCGTGCGCCTGTGTCATAAGTAAAGGGCCGGCTGGCTTGACCGTTAAAGGGTGCTGTAACCCCCAAAGTACACTCCAAACCAAATAAAATATTTTTTCTGTGTTTGTGAATTGTGTGCGCAGTAGCCGCACGTGCATCAACAAATTAGTGCCAAGCGTGCGCCTGTGTCCTATGTAAAGGGCCCGGCTGGCTTGACCGTTAAAGGGTGCTGTAACCCCCAAAGTACACTCCAGTCCAAACCAAAAAAATAAATATTTTCTGTGTTTGTGAATTGTGTGCGCAGTAGCCGCACGTGCATCAACAAAGTAGTGCCAAGCGTGCGCCTGTGTCATAAGTAAAGGGCCGGCTGGCTTGACCGTTAAAGGGTGCTGTAACCCCCAAAGTACACTCCAGTCCAAACCAAAAAAATAAATATTTTCTGTGTTTGTGAATTGTGTGCGCAGTATCCGCACGTGCATCAACAAAGTAGTGCCAAGCGTGCGCCTGTGTCATAAGTAAAGGGCCGGCTGGCTTGACCGTTAAAGGGTGCTGTAACCCCCAAAGTACACTCCAGTCCAAACCAAAAAAAAAAATATTTTCTGTGTTTGTGAATTGTGTGCGCAGTAACCGCACGTGCATCAACAAAGTAGTGCCAAGTGTGCGCCTGTGTCATAAGTAAAGGGCCGGCTGGCTTGACCGTTAAAGGGTGCTGTAAACCCGAAAGTACACTCCAGTCCAAACCAAAAAAAAAAATATTTTCTGTGTTTGTGAATTGTGTGCGCAGTAACCGCAGGTTCATCAACAAAGTAGTGCCAAGCGTGCGCCTGTATCATAAGTAAAGGGCCAGCTGGCTTGACCGTTAAAGGGTGCTGTAACCCCCAAAGTACACTGCAAACCAAATAAAATATTTTTTCTGTGTTTGTGAATTGTGTGCGCAGTAGCCGCACGTGCATCAACAAAGTAGTGCCAAGCGTGCGCCTGTGTCCTATGTAAAGGGCCCAGCTGGCTTGACCGTTAAAGGGTGCTGTAACCCCCAAAGTACACTCCTGTCCAAACCAAAAAAATAAATATTTTCTGTGTTTGTGAATTGTGTACGCAGTAGCCGCACGTGCATCAACAAAGTAGTGCCAAGCGTGCGCCTGTGTCATAAGTAAAGGGCCGGCTGGCTTGACCATTAAAGGGTGCTGTATCCCCCAAAGTACACTCCAGTCCAAACCAAAAAAATAAATATTTTCTGTGTTTGTGAATTGTGTGCGCAGTAGCCGCACGTGCATCAACAAAGTAGTGCCAAGCGTGCGCCTGTGTCATAAGTAAAGGGCCGGCTGGCTTGACTGTTAAAAGGGTGCTGTAACTCCCAAAGTACACTCCAGTCCAAACCAAAAAAAAAAATATTTTCTGTGTTTGTGAATTGTGTGCGCAGTATCCGCACGTGCATCAACAACGTAGTGCCAAGCGTGCGCCTGTGTCATAAGTAAAGGGCCGGCTGGCTTGACCGTTAAAGGGTGCTGTAACCCCCAAAGTACACTCCAGTCCAAACCAAAAAAATATATATTTTCTGTGTTTGTGAATTGTGTGCGCAGTAGCCGCATGTGCATCAACAAAGTAGTGCCAAGTGTGCGCCTGTGTCATAAGTAAAGGGCCGGCTGGCTTGACCGTTAAAGGGTGCTGTAACCCCCAAAGTACACTCCAGTCCAAACCAAAAAAAAAAATATTTTCTGTGTTTGTGATTTGTGTGCGCAGTAGCCACACGTGCAACAACAAAGTAGTGCCAAGCGTGCGCCTGTGTCATAAGTAAAGGGCCGGCTGGCTTGACCGTTAAAGGGTGCAGTAACCCCCAAAGTACACTCCAGTCCAAACCAAAAAAAAAATATTTTCTGTGTTTGTGAATTGTGTGCACTGTTGCCGCACGTGCATCAACAAAGTAGTGCCAAGCGTGCGCCTGTGTCATAAGTAAAGGGCCGGCTGGCTTGACCGTTAAAGGGTGTTGTAACCCCCAAAGTACACTCCAAATCAAATAACAAAATATTTTTTCTGTGTTTGTGAATTGTGTGCGCAGTAGCCGCACGTGCATCAACAAAGTAGTGCCAAGCGTGCATCTGTGACATAAGTAAAGGGCCGGCTGGCTTGACCGTTAAAGGGTGCTGTAACCCCCAAAGTACACTCCAGTCCAAACCAAAAAAATATATATTTTCTGTGTTTGTGAATTGTGTGCGCAGTATCCGCACGTACATCAACAAAGTAGTGCCAAGCGTGCGCCTGTGTCATAAGTAAAGGGCCGGCTGGCTTGACCGTTAAAGGGTGCTGTAACCGCCAAAGTACACTCCAGTCCAAACCAAAAAAAATAATATTTTCTGTGTTTGTGAATTGTGTGCGCAGTAGTCGCACGTGCATCAACAAAGTAGTGCCAAGCGTGCGCCTGTGTCATAAGTAAAGGGCCGGCTGGCTTGACTATTAAAGGGTGCTGTAACCCCCAAAGTACACTCCAGTCCAAACCAAAAAAAAAAATATTTTCTGTGTTTGTGAATTGTGTGCGCAGTAGCTGCAACGTGCATCAACAAAGTAGTGCCAAGCGTGCGCCTGTGTCATAAGTAAAGGCCCAGCTGGCTTGACCGTTAAAGGGTGCTGTAACCCCCAAAGTACACTCCAGTCCAAACCAAAAAAAATAATATTTTCTGTGATTTTATGAATTGTGTGCGCAGTAGCCGCACGTGCATCAACAAAGTAGTGCCAAGCGTGTGCCTGTGTCATAAGTAAAGGGCCAGCTGGCTTGACCGTTAAAGGGTGCTGTAACCCCCAAAGTACTCTCCACTCCAAACCAAAAAAAAAATATTTTCTGTGTTTGTGAATTGTGTGCGCAGTAGCAGCACATGCATCAACAAAGTAGTGCCAAGCGTGCGTCTGTGTCATAAGTAAAGGGCCGGCTGGCTTGACCATTAAAGGCTGCTGTAACCCCCAAAGTACACTCCAGTCCAAACTAAAAAAAAATATATTTTCTGTGTTTTTGAATTGTGTGCGCAGTAGCTGCACATGCATCAACAAAGTAGTGCCAAGCGTGCACCTGTGTCATAAGTAAAGGGCCGGCTGGCTTGACCGTTAAAGGGTGCTGTAACCCCCAAAGTACACTCCAGTCCAAACCAAAAAAAATAATATTTTCTGTACTTGTGAATTGTGTGCGCAGTAGCCGCACGTGCATCAACAAAGTAGTGCCAAGAGTGCGCCTGTGTCATAAGTAAAGGTCCGGCTGGCTTGACCGTTAAAGGGTACTGTAAACCCCAAAGTGCACTCCAAACCAAATAACAAAATATTTTTTCTGTGTTTGTGAATTGTGTGCGCAGTAGCCGCACGTGCATCAACAAAGTAGTGCCAAGAGTGCGCCTGTGTCATAAGTAAAGGGCCAGCTGGCTTGACCGTTAAAGGGTGCTGTAACCCCGAAAGTACACTCCAGTCCAAACCAAAAAAAAAAATATTTTCTGTGTTTGTGAATTGTGTGCACAGTAACCGCACGTGCATCAACAAAGTAGTGCCAAGCGTGCGCCTGTGTCATAAGTAAAGGGCCGGCTGGCTTGACCGTTAAAGGGTGCTGTAACCCCCAAAGTACACTCCAAACCAAATAAAATATTTTTTCTGTGTTTGTGAATTGTGTGCGCAGTAGCCGCACGTGCATCAACAAAGTAGTGCCAAGCGTGCGCCTGTGTCCTATGTAAAGGGCCCGGCTGGCTTGACCGTTAAAGGGTGCTGTAACCCCCAAAGTACACTCCAGTCCAAACCAAAAAAATAAATATTTTCTGTGTTTGTGAATTGTGTGCGCAGTAGCCGCACGTGCATCAACAAAGTAGTGCCAAGCGTGCGCCTGTGTCATAAGTAAAGGGCCGGCTGGCTTGACCGTTAAAGGGTGCTGTAACCCCCAAAGTACACTCCAGTCCAAACCAAAAAAATAAATATTTTCTGTGTTTGTGAATTGTGTGCGCAGTAGCCGCACGTGCATCAACAAAGTAGTGCCAAGCGTGCGCCTGTGTCATAAGTAAAGGGCCTGCTGGCTTGACCGTTAAAGGGTGCTGTAACTCCCAAAGTACACTCCAGTCCAAACCAAAAAAAAAAATATTTTCTGTGTTTGTGAATTGTGTGCGCAGTATCCGCACGTGCATCAACAAAGTAGTGCCAAGCGTGCGCCTGTGTCATAAGTAAAGGGCCGGCTGGCTTGACCGTTAAAGGGTGCTGTAACCCCCAAAGTACACTCCAGTCCAAACCAAAAAAAAAAATATTTTCTGTGTTTGTGAATTGTGTGCGCAGTAACCGCACGTGCATCAACAAAGTAGTGCCAAGTGTGCGCCTGTGTCATAAGTAAAGGGCCGGCTGGCTTGACCGTTAAAGGGTGCTGTAACCCCGAAAGTACACTCCAGTCCAAACCAAAAAAAAAAATATTTTCTGTGTTTGTGAATTGTGTGCGCAGTAACCGCACGTGCATCAACAAAGTAGTGCCAAGCGTGCGCCTGTGTCATAAGTAAAGGGCCAGCTGGCATGAACGTTAAAGGGTGCTGTAACCCCCAAAGTACACTCCAAACCAAATAAAATATTTTTTCTGTGTTTGTGAAATGTGTGCGCAGTAGCCGCACGTGCATCAACAAAGTAGTGCCAAGCGTGCGCCTGTGTCCTATGTAAAGGGCCCGGCTGGCTTGACCGTTAAAGGGTGCTGTAACCCCCAAAGTACACTCCTGTCCAAACCAAAAAAATAAATATTTTCTGTGTTTGTGAATTGTGTACGCAGTAGCCGCACGTGCATCAACAAAATAGTGCCAAGCGTGCGCCTGTGTCACAAGTAAAGGGCCGGCTGGCTTGACCGTTAAAGGGTGCTGTAACCCCCAAAGTACACTCCAGTCCAAACCAAAAAAATAAATATTTTCTGTGTTTGTGAATTGTGTGCGCAGTAGCCGCTCGTGCATCAACAAAGTAGTGCCAAGCGTGCGCATGTGTCATAAGTAAAGGGCCGGCTGGCTTGACCGTTAAAGGGTGCTGTAACTCCCAAAGTACACTCCAGTCCAAACCAAAGAAAAAAATATTTTCTGTGTTTGTGAATTGTGTGCGCAGTATCCGCACGTGCATCAACAAAGTAGTGCCAAGCGTGCGCCTGTGTCATAAGTAAAGGGCCAGCTGGCTTGACCGTTAAAGGGTGATGTAACCCCCAAAGTACACTCCAGTCCAAACCAAAAAAATATATATTTTCTGTGTTTGTGAATTGTGTGCGCAGTAGCCGCATGTGCATCAACAAAGTAGTGCCAAGCGTGCGCCTGTGTCATAAGTAAAGGGCCGGCTGGCTTGACCGTTAAAGGGTGCTGTAACCCTGAAAGTACACTCCAGTCCTAACCAAAAAAAAAAATATTTTCTGTGTTTGTGAATTGTGTGCGCAGTAACCGCACGTGCATCAACAAAGTAGTGCCAAGCGTGCGCCTGTGTCATAAGTAAAGGGCCAGCTGGCTTGACCGTTAAAGGGTGCTGTAACCCCCAAAGTACACTCCAAACCAAATAAAATATTTTTTCTGTGTTTGTGAATTGTGTGCGCAGTAGCCGCACGTGCATCAACAAAGTAGTGCCAAGCGTGCGCCTGTGTCCTATGTAAAGGGCCCGGCTGGCTTGACCGTTAAAGGGTGCTGTAACCCCCAAAGTACACTCCTGTCCAAACCAAAAAAATAAATATTTTCTGTGTTTGTGAATTGTGTACGCAGTAGCCGCACGTGCATCAACAAAGTAGTGCCAAGCGTGCGCCTGTGTCACAAGTAAAGGGCCGGCTGGCTTGACCGTTAAAGGGTGCTGTAACCCCCAAAGTACACTCCAGTCCAAACCAAAAAAATAAATATTTTCTGTGTTTGTGAATTGTGTGCGCAGTAGCCGAACGTGCATCAACAAAGTAGTGCCAAGCGTGCGCCTGTGTCATAAGTAAAGGGCCGGCTGGCTTGACCGTTAAAGGGTGTTGTAACCCCCAAAGTACACTCCAAACCAAATTGCAAAATATTTTTTCTGTGTTTGTGAATTGTGTGCGCAGTAGCCGCACGTGCATCAACAAAGTAGTGCCAAGTGTGCGCCTGTGTCATAAGTAAAGGGCCGGCTGGCTTGACCGTTAAAGGGTGCTGTAACCCCCAAAGTACACTCCAGTCCAAACCAAAAAAAAAAATATTTTCTGTGTTTGTGATTTGTGTGCGCAGTAGCCGCACGTGCAACAACAAAGTAGTGCCAAGCGTGCGCCTGTGTCATAAGTAAAGGGCCGGCTGGCTTGACCGTTAAAGGGTGCTGTAACCCCGAAAGTACACTCCAGTCCAAACCAAAAAAAAAAATATTTTCTGTGTTTGTGAATTGTGTGCGCAGTAGCCGCACGTGCATCAACAAAGTAGTGCCAAGCGTGCGCCTGTGTCATAAGTAAAGGGCCGGCTGGCTTGACCGGTAAAGGGTGCTGTAACCCCCAAAGTACTCTCCACTCCAAACCAAAAAAAAAATATTTTCTGTTTTTGTGAATTGTGTGCGCAGTAGCAGCACATGCATCAACAAAGTAGTGCCAAGCGTGCGTCTGTGTCATAAGTAAAGGGCCGGCTGGCTTGACCATTAAAGGGTGCTGTAACCCCCAAAGTACACTCCAGTCCAAACTAAAAAAAAATATATTTTCTGTGTTTTTGAATTGTGTGCGCAGTAGCTGCACATGCATCAACAAAGTAGTGCCAAGCGTGCACCTGTGTCATAAGTAAAGGGCCGGCTGGCTTGACCGTTAAAGGGTGCTGTAAACCCCAAAGTACACTCCAGTCCAAACCAAAAAAAAAAATATTTTCTGTGTTTGTGAATTGTGTGCACAGTTACCGCACGTGCATCAACAAAGTAGTGCCAAGCGTGCGCCTGTGTCATAAGTAAAGGGCCAGCTGGCTTGACCGTTAAAGGGTGCTGTAACCCCCAAAGTACACTCCAAACCAAATAAAATATTTTTTCTGTGTTTGTGAATTGTGTGCGCAGTAGCCGCACGTGCATCAACAAAGTAGTGCCAAGCGTGCGCCTGTGTCCTATGTAAAGGGCCCGGCTGGCTTGACCGTTAAAGGGTGCTGTAACCCCCAAAGTACACTCCAGTCCAAACCAAAAAAATAAATATTTTCTGTGTTTGTGAATTGTGTGCGCAGTAGCCGCACGTGCATCAACAAAGTAGTGCCAAGCGTGCGCCTGTGTCATAAGTAAAGGGCCGGCTGGCTTGACCGTTAAAGGGTGCTGTAACCCCCAAAGTACACTCCAGTCCAAACCAAAAAAATAAATATTTTCTGTGTTTGTGAATTGTGTGCGCAGTAGCCGCACGTGCATCAACAAAGTAGTGCCAAGCGTGCGCCTGTGTCATAAGTAAAGGGCCTGCTGGCTTGACCGTAAAGGGTGCTGTAACTCCCAAAGTACGCTCCAGTCCAAACCAAAAAAAAAAATATTTTCTGTGTTTGTGAATTGTGTGCGCAGTATCCGCATGTGCATCAACAAAGTAGTGCCAAGCGTGCGCCTGTGTCATAAGTAAAGGGCCGGCTGGCTTGACCGTTAAAGGGTGCTGTAACCCCCAAAGTACACTCCAGTCCAAACCAAAAAAAAATATTTTCTGTGTTTGTGAATTGTGTGCGCAGTAACCGCACGTGCATCAACAAAGTAGTGCCAAGTGTGCGCCTGTGTCATAAGTAAAGGGCCGGCTGGCTTGACCGTTAAAGGGTGCTGTAACCCCGAAAGTACACTCCAGTCCAAACCAAAAAAAAAAATATTTTCTGTGTTTGTGAATTGTGTGCGCAGTAACCGCACGTGCATCAACAAAGTAGTGCCAAGCGTGCGCCTGTGTCATAAGTAAAGGGCCAGCTGGCTTGACCGTTAAAGGGTGCTGTAACCCCCAAAGTACACTCCAAACCAAATAAAATATTTTTTCTGTGTTTGTGAATTGTGTGCGCAGTAGCCGCACGTGCATCAACAAAGTAGTGCCAAGCGTGTGCCTGTGTCCTATGTAAAGGGCCCGGCTGGCTTGACCGTTAAAGGGTGCTGTAACCCCCAAAGTACACTCCTGTCCAAACCAAAAAAATTAATATTTTCTGTGTTTGTGAATTGTGTACGCAGTAGCCGCACGTGCATCAACAAAGTAGTGCCAAGCGTGCGCCTGTGTCATAAGTAAAGGGCCAGCTGGCTTGACCGTTAAAGGGTGCTGTAACCCCCAAAGTACACTCCAGTCCAAACCAAAAAAATAAATATTTTCTGTGTTTGTGAATTGTGTGCGCAGTAGCCGCACGTGAATCAACAAAGTAGTGCCAAGCGTGCGCCTGTGTCATAAGTAAAGGGCCGGCTGGCTTGACCGTTAAAGGGTGCTGTAACTCCCAAAGTACACTCCAGTCCAAACCAAAAAAAAAAATATTTTCTGTGTTTGTGAATTGTGTGCGCAGTATCCGCACGTGCATCAACAAAGTAGTGCCAAGCGTGCGCCTGTGTCATAAGTAATGGGCCGGCTGGCTTGACCGTTAAAGGGTGCTGTAACCCCCAAAGTACACTCCAGTCCAAACCAAAAAAAAATATATTTTCTGTGTTTGTGAATTGTGTGCGCAGTAGCCGCATGTGCATCAACAAAGTAGTGCCAAGCGTGCGCCTGTGTCATAAGTAAAGGGCCGGCTGGCTTGACCGTTAAAGGGTGCTGTAACCCCCAAAGTACACTCCAGTTCAAACTAAAAATAAATTTTTTTTCTGTGTTTGTGAATTGTGTGCGCAGTAGCCGCACGTGCAACAACAAAGTAGTGCCAAGCGTGCGCCTGTGTCATAAGTAAAGGGCCGGCTGGCTTGACCGTTAAAGGGTACTGTAACCCCCAAAGTACACTCCAGTCCAAACCAAAAAAAAAAAAATGTTCTGTGTTTGTGAATTGTGTGCACTGTAGCCGCACGTGCATC
The DNA here is from genome assembly GCA_031769625.1 of Taudactylus pleione. Classification (NCBI taxonomy): domain Eukaryota; kingdom Metazoa; phylum Chordata; class Amphibia; order Anura; family Myobatrachidae; genus Taudactylus; species Taudactylus pleione. The sequence goes on along the minus strand of JAUIMM010001042.1, from coordinate 19,388 downwards.
AACAAAGTAGTGCCAAGCGTGCGCCTGTGTCATAAGTAAAGGGCCGGCTGGCTTGACCGTTAAAGGGTGTTGTAACCCCCAAAGTACACTCCAAACCAAATTGCAAAATATTTTTTCTGTGTTTGTGAATTGTGTGCGCAGTAGCCGCACGTGCATCAACAAAGTAGTGCCAAGTGTGCGCCTGTGTCATAAGTAAAGGGCCGGCTGGCTTGACCGTTAAAGGGTGCTGTAACCCCCAAAGTACACTCCAGTCCAAACCAAAAAAAATAATATTTTCTGTGTTTGTGATTTGTGTGCGCAGTAGCCGCACGTGCAACAACAAAGTAGTGCCAAGCGTGCGCCTGTGTCATAAGTAAAGGGCCGGCTGGCTTGACCGTTAAAGGGTGCTGTAACCCCCAAAGTACACTCCAGTCCAAACCAAAAAAAAAAATATTTTCTGTGTTTGTGAATTGTGTGCACTGTTGCCGCACGTGCATCAACAAAGTAGTGCCAAGCGTGCGCCTGTGTCATAAGTAAAGGGCCGGCTGGCTTGACCGTTAAAGGGTGTTGTAACCCCCAAAGTACACTCCAAACCAAATAACAAAATATTTTTTCTGTGTTTGTGAATTGTGTGCGCAGTAGCCGCACGTGCATCAACAAAGTAGTGCCAAGCGTGCATCTGTGACATAAGTAAAGGGCCGGCTGGCTTGACCGTTAAAGGGTGCTGTAACCCCCAAAGTACACTCCAAACCAAATAAAATATTTTTTCTGTGTTTGTGAATTGTGTGCGCAGTAGCCGCACGTGCATCAACAAAGTAGTGCCAAGCGTGCGCCTGTGTCCTATGTAAAGGGCCCGGCTGGCTTGACCGTTAAAGGGTGCTGTAACCCCCAAAGTACACTCCTGTCCAAACCAAAAAAATTAATATTTTCTGTGTTTGTGAATTGTGTACGCAGTAGCCGCACGTGCATCAACAAAGTAGTGCCAAGCGTGCGCCTGTGTCATAAGTAAAGGGCCAGCTGGCTTGACCGTTAAAGGGTGCTGTAACCCCCAAAGTACACTCCAGTCCAAACCAGAAAAATAAATATTTTCTGTGTTTGTGAATTGTGTGCGCAGTAGCCGCACGTGAATCAACAAAGTAGTGCCAAGCGTGCGCCTGTGTCATAAGTAAAGGGCCGGCTGGCTTGACCGTTAAAGGGTGCTGTAACTCCCAAAGTACACTCCAGTCCAAACCAAAAAAAAAAATATTTTCTGTGTTTGTGAATTGTGTGCGCAGTATCCGCACGTGCATCAACAAAGTAGTGCCAAGCGTGCGCCTGTGTCATAAGTAAAGGGCCGGCTGGCTTGACCGTTAAAGGGTGCTGTAACCCCCAAAGTACACTCCAGTCCAAACCAAAAAAAAATATATTTTCTGTGTTTGTGAATTGTGTGCGCAGTAGCCGCATGTGCATCAACAAAGTAGTGCCAAGCGTGCGCCTGTGTCATAAGTAAAGGGCCGGCTGGCTTGACCGTTAAAGGGTGCTGTAACCCCCAAAGTACACTCCAGTCCAAACCAAAAATAATTTTTTTTTCTGTGTTTGTGAATTGTGTGCGCAGTAGCCGCACGTGCAACAACAAAGTAGTGCCAAGCGTGCGCCTGTGTCATAAGTAAAGGGCCGGCTTGCTTGACCGTTAAAGGGTACTGTAACCCCCAAAGTACACTCCAGTCCAAACCAAAAAAAAAAAAATGTTCTGTGTTTGTGAATTGTGTGCACTGTAGCCGCACGTGCATCAACAAAGTAGTGCCAAGCGTGCGCCTGTGTCATAAGTAAAGGGCCGGCTGGCTTGACCGTTAAAGGGTGTTGTAACCCCCAAAGTACACTCCAAACCAAATAACAAAATATTTTTTCTGTGTTTGTGAATTGTGTGCGCAGTAGCCGCACGTGCATCAACAAAGTAGTGCCAAGCGTGCATCTGTGACATAAGTAAAGGGCCGGCTGGCTTGACCGTTAAAGGGTGCTGTAACCCCCAAAGTACACTCCAAACCAAATAAAATATTTTTTCTGTGTTTGTGAATTGTGTGCGCAGTAGCCGCACGTGCATCAACAAAGTAGTGCCAAGCGTGCGCCTGTGTCCTATGTAAAGGGCCCGGCTGGCTTGACCGTTAAAGGGTGCTGTAACCCCCAAAGTACACTCCTGTCCAAACCAAAAAAATTAATATTTTCTGTGTTTGTGAATTGTGTACGCAGTAGCCGCACGTGCATCAACAAAGTAGTGCCAAGCGTGCGCCTGTGTCATAAGTAAAGGGCCAGCTGGCTTGACCGTTAAAGGGTGCTGTAACCCCCAAAGTACACTCCAGTCCAAACCAAAAAAATAAATATTTTCTGTGTTTGTGAATTGTGTGCGCAGTAGCCGCACGTGAATCAACAAAGTAGTGCCAAGCGTGCGCCTGTGTCATAAGTAAAGGGCCGGCTGGCTTGACCGTTAAAGGGTGCTGTAACTCCCAAAGTACACTCCAGTCCAAACCAAAAAAAAAAATATTTTCTGTGTTTGTGAATTGTGTGCGCAGTATCCGCACGTGCATCAACAAAGTAGTGCCAAGCGTGCGCCTGTGTCATAAGTAAAGGGCCGGCTGGCTTGACCGTTAAAGGGTGCTGTAACCCCCAAAGTACACTCCAGTCCAAACCAAAAAAAATATATTTTCTGTGTTTGTGAATTGTGTGCGCAGTAGCCGCATGTGCATCAACAAAGTAGTGCCAAGCGTGCGCCTGTGTCATAAGTAAAGGGCCGGCTGGCTTGACCGTTAAAGGGTGCTGTAACCCCCAAAGTACACTCCAGTCCAAACCAAAAATAATTTTTTTTTCTGTGTTTGTGAATTGTGTGCGCAGTAGCCGCACGTGCAACAACAAAGTAGTGCCAAGCGTGCGCCTGTGTCATAAGTAAAGGGCCGGCTTGCTTGACCATTAAAGGGTACTGTAACCCCCAAAGTACACTCCAGTCCAAACCAAAAAAAAAAAAATGTTCTGTGTTTGTGAATTGTGTGCACTGTAGCCGCACGTGCATCAACAAAGTAGTGCCAAGCGTGCGCCTGTGTCATAAGTAAAGGGCCGGCTGGCTTGACCGTTAAAGGGTGTTGTAACCCCCAAAGTACACTCCAAACCAAATTGCAAAATATTTTTTCTGTGTTTGTGAATTGTGTGCGCAGTAGCCGCACGTGCATCAACAAAGTAGTGCCAAGTGTGCGCCTGTGTCATAAGTAAAGGGCCGGCTGGCTTGACCGTTAAAGGGTGCTGTAACCCCCAAAGTACACTCCAGTCCAAACCAAAAAAAATAATATTTTCTGTGTTTGTGATTTGTTTGCGCAGTAGCCGCACGTGCAACAACAAAGTAGTGCCAAGCGTGCGCCTGTGTCATAAGTAAAGGGCCGGCTGGCTTGACCGTTAAAGGGTGCTGTAACCCCCAAAGTACACTCCAGTCCAAACCAAAAAAAAAAATATTTTCTGTGTTTGTGAATTGTGTGCACTGTTGCCGCACGTGCATCAACAAAGTAGTGCCAAGCGTGCGCCTGTGTCATAAGTAAAGGGCCGGCTGGCTTGACCGTTAAAGGGTGTTGTAACCCCCAAAGTACACTCCAAACCAAATAACAAAATATTTTTTCTGTGTTTGTGAATTGTGTGCGCAGTAGCCGCACGTGCATCAACAAAGTAGTGCCAAGCGTACATCTGTGACATAAGTAAAGGGCCGGCTGGCTTGACCGTTAAAGGGTGCTGTAACCCCCAAAGTACACTCCAGTCCAAACCAAAAAAATTTATATTTTCTGTGTTTGTGAATTGTGTGCGCAGTAGCTGCACGTACATCAACAAAGTAGTGCCAAGCGTGCGCCTGTGTCATAAGTAAAGGGCCGGCTGGCTTGACCGTTAAAGGGTGCTGTAACCGCCAAAGTACACTCCAGTCCAAACCAAAAAAAAAGATATTTTCTGTGTTTGTGAATTGTGTGCGCAGTAGTCGCACGTGCATCAACAAAGTAGTGCCAAGCGTGCGCCTGTGTCATAAGTAAAGGGCCGGCTGGCTTGACCATTAAAGGGTGCTGTAACCCCCAAAGTACACTCCAGTCCAAACCAAAAAAAAAAATATTTTCTGTGTTTGTGAATTGTGTGCGCAGTAGCTGCAACGTGCATCAACAAAGTAGTGCCAAGTGTGCACCTGTGTCATAAGTAAAGGGCCAGCTGGCTTGACCGTTAAAGGGTGCTGTAACCCCCAAAGTACACTCCAGTCCAAACCAAAAAAAATAATATTTTCTGTGATTTTATGAATTGTGTGCGCAGTAGCCGCACGTGCATCAACAAAGTAGTGCCAAGCGTGCGCCTGTGTCATAAGTAAAGGGCCGGCTGGCTTGACCGTTAAAGGGTGCTGTAACCCCCAAAGTACTCTCCACTCCAAACCAAAAAAAAAATATTTTCTGTGTTTGTGAATTGTGTGCGCAGTAGCAGCACATGCATCAACAAAGTAGTGCCAAGCGTGCATCTGTGTCATAAGTAAAGGGCCGGCTGGCTTGACCGTTAAAGGGTGCTGTAACCCCCAAAGTACACTCCAGTCCAAACCAAAAAAAATAATATTTTCTGTGATTTTATGAATTGTGTGCGCAGTAGCCGCACGTGCATCAACAAAGTAGTGCCAAGCGTGCGCCTGTGTCATAAGTAAAGGGCCAGCTGGCTTGACCGGTAAAGGGTGCTGTAACCCCCAAAGTACTCTCCACTCCAAAGCAAAAAAAAAATATTTTCTGTGTTTGTGAATTGTGTGCGCAGTAGCAGCACATGCATCAACAAAGTAGTGCCAAGCGTGCGTCTGTGTCATAAGTAAAGGTCCGGCTGGCTTGACCATTAAAGGGTGCTGTAACCCCCAAAGTACACTCCAGTCCAAACTAAAAAAAAATATATTTTCTGTGTTTTTGAATTGTGTGCGCAGTAGCTGCACATGCATCAACAAAGTAGTGACAAGCGTGCACCTGTGTCATAAGTAAAGGGCCGGCTGGCTTGACTGTTAAAGGGTGCTGTAACCCCCAAAGTACACTCCAGTCCAAACCAAAAAAAAAAATATTTTCTGTGTTTGTGAATTGTGTGCGCAGTAGCCGCACGTGCATCAACAAAGTATTGCCAAGCGTGCGCCGGTGTCATAAGTAAAGGGCCGGCTGGCTTGACCGTTAAAGGGTGCTGTAACCCCCAAAGTACACTCCAGTCCAAACCAAAAAAAAAAATATTTTCTGTGTTTGTGAATTGTGTGCGCAGTAGCCGCACGTGCATCAACAAAGTAGTGTCAAGCGTGCGCATGTGTCATAAGTAAAGGGCCGGCTGGCTTGACCATTAAAGGGTGCTGTAACCCCCAAAGTACACTCCAGTCCAAACCAAAAAAATAAATATTTTCTGTTTTTGTGAATTGTGTGCGCAGTAGCCGTACATGCATCAACAAAGTAGTGCCAAGCGTGCGCCTGTGTCATAAGTAAATGGCCGGCTGGCTTGACCGTTAAAGGGTGCTGTAACCCCCAAAGTACACTCCAGTCCAAACCAAATAACAAAAAATATTTTCTGTGTTTGTGAATTGTGAGCGCAGTAGCCGCATGTGCATCAACAAAGTAGTGCCAAGCGTGCGCCTGTGTCATAAGTAAAGGGCCAGCTGGCTTGACCGTTAAAGGGTGCTGTAACCCCCAAAGTACACTCCAGTCCAAACCAAAAAAGATAATATTTTCTGTGATTTTATGAATTGTGTGTGCAGTAGCCGCACGTGCATCAACAAAGTAGTGCCAAGCGTGCGCCTGTGTCATAAGTAAAGGGCCGGCTGGCTTGACCGTTAAAGGGTGCTGTAACCCCCAAAGTACACTCCAAACCAAATAACAAAATATTTTTTCTGTGTTTGTGAATTGTGTGCGAAGTAGCCGCACGTGCATCAACAAAGTAGTGCCAAGCGTGCGCCTGTGTCATAAGTAAAGGGCTGGTGGCTTGACCGTTAAAGGGTGCTGTAACCCCCAAAGTACACTCCAGTCCAAATCAAAAAAAAAATATTTTCTGTGTTTGTGAATTGTGTGCGCAGTAGCCGCACGTGCATCAACAAAGTAGTGCCAAGCGTGCGCCTGTGTCATAAGTAAAGGGCCGGCTGGCTTGACCGTTAAAGGGTGCTGTAACCCCCAAAGTACACTCCAGTCCAAACCAAAAAAATAAATATTTTCTGTGTTTGTGAATTGTGTGCGCAGTAGCCGCACGTGCATCAACAAAGTAGTGCCAAGCGTGCGCCTGTGTCATAAGTAAAGGGCCGGCTGGCTTGACCGTTAAAGGGTGCTGTAACACCCAAAGTACACTCCAGTCCAAACCAAAAAAAAAAATATTTTCTGTGCTTGTGAATTGTGTGCGCAGTAGCCTCACGTGCATCAACAAAGTAGTGCCAAGAGTGCGCCTGTGTCATAAGTAAAGGGCCGGCTGGCTTGACCGTTAAAGGGTGCTGTAAACCCCAAAGTGCACTCCAAACCAAATAACAAAATATTTTTTCTGTGTTTGTGAATTGTGTGCGCAGTAGCCGCACGTGCATCAACAAAGTAGTGCCAAGCGTGCGCCTGTGTCATAAGTAAAGGGCCAGCTGGCTTGACCGTTAAAGGGTGCTGTAACCCCCAAAGTACACTCCAGTCCAAACCAAAAAAAAAAATATTTTCTGTGTTTGTGAATTGTGTGCACAGTAACCGCACATGCATCAACAAAGTAGTGCCAAGCGTGCGCCTGTGTCATAAGTAAAGGGCCGGCTGGCTTGACCGTTAAAGGGTGCTGTAACCCCCAAAGTACACTCCAAACCAAATAAAATATTTTTTCTGTGTTTGTGAATTGTGTGCGCAGTAGCCGCACGTGCATCAACAAAGTAGTGCCAAGCGTGCGCCTGTGTCCTATGTAAAGGGCCCGGCTGGCTTGACCGTTAAAGGGTGCTGTAACCCCCAAAGTACACTCCAGTCCAAACCAAAAAAATAAATATTTTCTGTGTTTGTGAATTGTGTGCGCAGTAGCCGCACGTGCATCAACAAAGTAGTGCCAAGCGTGCGCCTGTGTCATAAGTAAAGGGCCGACTGGCTTGACCGTTAAAGGGTGCTGTAACCCCCAAAGTACACTCCAGTCTAAACCAAAAAAATAAATATTTTCTGTGTTTGTGAATTGTGTGCGCAGTAGCCGCACGTGCATCAACAAAGTAGTGCCAAGCGTGCGCCTGTGTCATAAGTAAAGGGCCTGCTGGCTTGACCATTAAAGGGTGCTGTAACTCCCAAAGTACACTCCAGTCCAAACCAAAAAAAAAAATATTTTCTGTGTTTGTGAATTGTGTGCGCAGTATCCGCACGTGCATCAACAAAGTAGTGCCAAGCGTGCGCCTGTGTCATAAGTAAAGGGCCGGCTGGCTTGACCGTTAAAGGGTGCTGTAACCCCCAAAGTACACTCCAGTCCAAACCAAAAAAAAAAATATTTTCTGTGTTTGTGAATTGTGTGCGCAGTAACCGCACGTGCATCAACAAAGTAGTGCCAAGTGTGCGCCTGTGTCATAAGTAAAGGGCCGGCTGGCTTGACCGTTAAAGGGTGCTGTAACCCCGAAAGTACACTCCAGTCCAAACCAAAAAAAAAATATTTTCTGTGTTTGTGAATTGTGTGCGCAGTAACCGCACGTGCATCAACAAAGTAGTGCCAAGCGTGCGCCTGTGTCATAAGTAAAGGGCCGGCTGGCTTGACCGTTAAAGGGTGCTGTAACCCCCAAAGTACACTCCAAACCAAATAACAAAATATTTTTTCTGTGTTTGTGAATTGTGTGCGAAGTAGCCGCACGTGCATCAACAAAGTAGTGCCAAGCGTGCGCCTGTGTCATAAGTAAAGGGCCGGCTGGCTTGACCGTTAAAGGGTGCTGTAACCCCCAAAGTACACTCCAGTCCAAACCAAAAAAAAAAATATTTTCTGTGTTTGTGAATTGTGTGCGCAGTAGCCGCACGTGCATCAACAAAGTAGTGCCAAGCGTGCGCCTGTGTCCTATGTAAAGGGCCCGGCTGGCTTGACCGTTAAAGGGTGCTGTAACCCCCAAAGTACACTCCTGTCCAAACCAAAAAAATTAATATTTTCTGTGTTTGTGAATTGTGTACGCAGTAGCCGCACGTGCATCAACAAAGTAGTGCCAAGCGTGCGCCTGTGTCATAAGTAAAGGGCCAGCTGGCTTGACCGTTAAAGGGTGCTGTAACCCCCAAAGTACACTCCAGTCCAAACCAAAAAAATAAATATTTTCTGTGTTTGTGAATTGTGTGCGCAGTAGCAGCACGTGCATCAACAAAGTAGTGCCAAGCGTGCGCCTGTGTCATAAGTAAAGGGCCGGCTGGCTTGACCGTTAAAGGGTGCTGTAACTCCCAAAGTACACTCCAGTCCAAACCAAAAAAAAAAATATTTTCTGTGTTTGTGAATTGTGTGCGCAGTATCCGCACGTGCATCAACAAAGTAGTGCCAAGCGTGCGCCTGTGTCATAAGTAAAGGGCCGGCTGGCTTGACCGTTAAAGGGTGCTGTAACCCCCAAAGTACACTCCAGTCCAAACCAAAAAAATATATATTTTCTGTGTTTGTGAATTGTATGCGCAGTAGCCGCATGTGCATCAACAAAGTAGTGCCAAGCGTGCGCCTGTGTCATAAGTAAAGGGCCGGCTGGCTTGACCGTTAAAGGGTGCTGTAACCCCCAAAGTACACTCCAGTCCAAACCAAAAATAAAAAATTTTTCTGTGTTTGTGATTTGTGTGCGCAGTAGCCGCACGTGCAACAACAAAGTAGTGCCAAGCGTGCGCCTGTGTCATAAGTAAAGGGCCGGCTGGCTTGACCGTTAAAGGGTACTGTAACCCCCAAAGTACACTCCAGTCCAAACCAAAAAAAAAAATATTTTCTGTGTTTGTGAATTGTGTGCACTGTAGCCGCACGTGCATCAACAAAGTAGTGCCAAGCGTGCGCCTGTGTCATAAGTAAAGGGCCGGCTGGCTTGACCATTAAAGGGTGTTGTAACCCCCAAAGTACACTCCAAACCAAATTGCAAAATATTTTTTCTGTGTTTGTGAATTGTGTGCGCAGTAGCCGCACGTGCATCAACAAAGTAGTGCCAAGTGTGCGCCTGTGTCATAAGTAAAGGGCCAGCTGGCTTGACCGTTAAAGGGTGCTGTAACCCCCAAAGTACACTCCAGTCCAAACCAAAAAAAATAATATTTTCTGTGATTTTATGAATTGTGTGCGCAGTAGCCGCACGTGCATCAACAAAGTAGTGCCAAGCGTGCGCCTGTGTCATAAGTAAAGGGCCGGCTGGCTTGACCGGTAAAGGGTGCTGTAACCCCCAAAGTACTCTCCACTCCAAAGCAAAAAAAAAATATTTTCTGTGTTTGTGAATTGTGTGCGCAGTAGCAGCACATGCATCAACAAAGTAGTGCCAAGCGTGCGTCTGTGTCATAAGTAAAGGTCCGGCTGGCTTGACCATTAAAGGGTGCTGTAACCCCCAAAGTACACTCCAGTCCAAACTAATAAAAAATATATTTTCTGTGTTTTTGAATTGTGTGCGCAGTAGCTGCACATGAATCAAGAAAGTAGTGCCAAGCGTGCACCTGTGTCATAAGTAAAGGGCCGGCTGGCTTGACTGTTAAAGGGTGCTGTAACCCCCAAAGTACACTCCAGTCCAAACCAAAAAAAAAAATACTTTCTGTGTTTGTGAATTGTGTGCGCAGTAGCCGCACGTGCATCAACAAAGTATTGCCAAGCGTGCGCCGGTGTCATAAGTAAAGGGCCAGCTGGCTTGACCGTTAAAGGGTGCTGTAACCCCCAAAGTACACTCCAGTCCAAACCAAAAAAAAAAATATTTTCTGTGTTTGTGAATTGTGTGCGCAGTAGCCGCACGTGCATCAACAAAGTAGTGCCAAGCGTGCGCCTGTGTCATAAGTAAAGGGCCGGCTGGCTTGACCGTTAAAGGTTGCTGTAACCCCCAAAGTACACTCCAGTCCAAACCAAAAAAATGAATATTTTCTGTTTTTGTGAATTGTGTGCGCAGTAGCCGTACATGCATCAACAAAGTAGTGCCAAGCGTGCGCCTGTGTCATAAGTAAATGGCCGGCTGGCTTGACCGTTAAAGGGTGCTGTAACCCCCAAAGTACACTCCAGTCCAAACCAAATAACAAAAAATATTTTCTGTGTTTGTGAATTGTGAGCGCAGTAGCCGCATGTGCATCAACAAAGTAGTGCCAAGCGTGCGCCTGTGTCATAAGTAAAGGGCCAGCTGGCTTGACCGTTAAAGGGTGCTGTAACCCCCAAAGTACACTCCAGTCCAAACCAAAAAAGATAATATTTTCTGTGATTTTATGAATTGTGTGCGCAGTAGCCGCACGTGCATCAACAAAGTAGTGCCAAGCGTGCGCCTGTGTCATAAGTAAAGGGCCGGCTGGCTTGACCGTTAAAGGGTGCTGTAACCCCCAAAGTACACTCCAAACCAAATAACAAAATATTTTTTCTGTGTTTGTGAATTGTGTGCGAAGTAGCCGCACGTGCATCAACAAAGTAGTGCCAAGCGTGCGCCTGTGTCATAAGTAAAGGGCTGGTGGCTTGACCGTTAAAGGGTGCTGTAACCCCCAAAGTACACTCCAGTCCAAACCAAAAAAAAAATATTTTCTGTGTTTGTGAATTGTGTGCGCAGTAGCCGCACGTGCATCAACAAAGTAGTGCCAAGCGTGCGCCTGTGTCATAAGTAAAGGGCCGGCTGGCTTGACCGTTAAAGGGTGCTGTAACCCCCAAAGTACACTCCAGTCCAAACCAAAAAAATAAATATTTTCTGTGTTTGTGAATTGTGTGCGCAGTAGCCGCACGTGCATCAACAAAGTAGTGTCAAGCGTGCGCATGTGTCATAAGTAAAGGGCCGGCTGGCTTGACCGTTAAAGGGTGCTGTAACCCCCAAAGTACACTCCAGTCCAAACCAAAAAAATAAATATTTTCTGTTTTTGTGAATTGTGTGCGCAGTAGCCGTACATGCATCAACAAAGTAGTGCCAAGCGTGCGCCTGTGTCATAAGTAAATGGCCGGCTGGCTTGACCGTTAAAGGGTGCTGTAACCCCCAAAGTACACTCCAGTCCAAACCAAATAACAAAAAATATTTTCTGTGTTTGTGAATTGTGAGCGCAGTAGCCGCATGTGCATCAACAAAGTAGTGCCAAGCGTGCGCCTGTGTCATAAGTAAAGGGCCAGCTGGCTTGACCGTTAAAGGGTGCTGTAACCCCCAAAGTACACTCCAGTCCAAACCAAAAAAGATAATATTTTCTGTGATTTTATGAATTGTGTGCGCAGTAGCCGCACGTGCATCAACAAAGTAGTGCCAAGCGTGCGCCTGTGTCATAAGTAAAGGGCCGGCTGGCTTGACCGTTAAAGGGTGCTGTAACCCCCAAAGTACACTCCAAACCAAATAACAAAATATTTTTTCTGTGTTTGTGAATTGTGTGCGAAGTAGCCGCACGTGCATCAACAAAGTAGTGCCAAGCGTGCGCCTGTGTCATAAGTAAAGGGCTGGTGGCTTGACCGTTAAAGGGTGCTGTAACCCCCAAAGTACACTCCAGTCCAAATCAAAAAAAAAATATTTTCTGTGTTTGTGAATTGTGTGCGCAGTAGCCGCACGTGCATCAACAAAGTAGTGCCAAGCGTGCGCCTGTGTCATAAGTAAAGGGCCGGCTGGCTTGACCGTTAAAGGGTGCTGTAACCCCCAAAGTACACTCCAGTCCAAACCAAAAAAATAAATATTTTCTGTGTTTGTGAATTGTGTGCGCAGTAGCCGCACGTGCATCAACAAAGTAGTGCCAAGCGTGCGCCTGTGTCATAAGTAAAGGGCCGGCTGGCTTGACCGTTAAAGGGTGCTGTAACACCCAAAGTACACTCCAGTCCAAACCAAAAAAAAAAATATTTTCTGTGCTTGTGAATTGTGTGCGCAGTAGCCGCACGTGCATCAACAAAGTAGTGCCAAGAGTGCGCCTGTGTCATAAGTAAAGGGCCGGCTGGCTTGACCGTTAAAGGGTGCTGTAAACCCCAAAGTGCACTCCAAACCAAATAACAAAATATTTTTTCTGTGTTTGTGAATTGTGTGCGCAGTAGCCGCACGTGCATCAACAAAGTAGTGCCAAGCGTGCGCCTGTGTCATAAGTAAAGGGCCAGCTGGCTTGACCGTTAAAGGGTGCTGTAACCCCCAAAGTACACTCCAGTCCAAACCAAAAAAAAAAATATTTTCTGTGTTTGTGAATTGTGTGCACAGTAACCGCACATGCATCAACAAAGTAGTGCCAAGCGTGCGCCTGTGTCATAAGTAAAGGGCCAGCTGGCTTGACCGTTAAAGGGTGCTGTAACCCCCAAAGTACACTCCAAACCAAATAAAATATTTTTTCTGTGTTTGTGAATTGTGTGCGCAGTAGCCGCACGTGCATCAACAAAGTAGTGCCAAGCGTGCGCCTGTGTCCTATGTAAAGGGCCCGGCTGGCTTGACCGTTAAAGGGTGCTGTAACCCCCAAAGTACACTCCAGTCCAAACCAAAAAAATAAATATTTTCTGTGTTTGTGAATTGTGTGCGCAGTAGCCGCACGTGCATCAACAAAGTAGTGCCAAGCGTGCGCCTGTGTCATAAGTAAAGGGCCGACTGGCTTGACTGTTAAAGGGTGCTGTAACCCCCAAAGTACACTCCAGTCCAAACCAAAAAAATAAATATTTTCTGTGTTTGTGAATTGTGTGCGCAGTAGCCGCACGTGCATCAACAAAGTAGTGCCAAGCGTGCGCCTGTGTCATAAGTAAAGGGCCTGCTGGCTTGACCATTAAAGGGTGCTGTAACTCCCAAAGTACACTCCAGTCCAAACCAAAAAAAAAAATATTTTCTGTGTTTGTGAATTGTGTGCGCAGTATCCGCACGTGCATCAACAAAGTAGTGCCAAGCGTGCGCCTGTGTCATAAGTAAAGGGCCGGCTGGCTTGACCGTTAAAGGGTGCTGTAACCCCCAAAGTACACTCCAGTCCAAACCAAAAAAAAAAATATTTTCTGTGTTTGTGAATTGTGTGCGCAGTAACCGCACGTGCATCAACAAAGTAGTGCCAAGTGTGCGCCTGTGTCATAAGTAAAGGGCCGGCTGGCTTGACCGTTAAAGGGTGCTGTAACCCCGAAAGTACACTCCAGTCCAAACCAAAAAAAAAATATTTTCTGTGTTTGTGAATTGTGTGCGCAGTAACCGCACGTGCATCAACAAAGTAGTGCCAAGCGTGCGCCTGTGTCATAAGTAAAGGGCCGGCTGGCTTGACCGTTAAAGGGTGCTGTAACCCCCAAAGTACACTCCAAACCAAATAACAAAATATTTTTTCTGTGTTTGTGAATTGTGTGCGAAGTAGCCGCACGTGCATCAACAAAGTAGTGCCAAGCGTGCGCCTGTGTCATAAGTAAAGGGCCGGCTGGCTTGACCGTTAAAGGGTGCTGTAACCCCCAAAGTACACTCCAGTCCAAACCAAAAAAAAAAATATTTTCTGTGTTTGTGAATTGTGTGCGCAGTAGCCGCACGTGCATCAACAAAGTAGTGCCAAGCGTGTGCCTGTGTCCTATGTAAAGGGCCCGGCTGGCTTGACCGTTAAAGGGTGCTGTAACCCCCAAAGTACACTCCTGTCCAAACCAAAAAAATTAATATTTTCTGTGTTTGTGAATTGTGTACGCAGTAGCCGCACGTGCATCAACAAAGTAGTGCCAAGCGTGCGCCTGTGTCATAAGTAAAGGGCCGGCTGGCTTGACCGTTAAAGGGTGCTGTAACCCCCAAAGTACACTCCAGTCCAAACCAAAAAAATAAATATTTTCTGTGTTTGTGAATTGTGTGCGCAGTAGCAGCACGTGCATCAACAAAGTAGTGCCAAGCGTGCGCCTGTGTCATAAGTAAAGGGCCGGCTGGCTTGACCGTTAAAGGGTGCTGTAACTCCCAAAGTACACTCCAGTCCAAACCAAAAAAAAAAATATTTTCTGTGTTTGTGAATTGTGTGCGCAGTATCCGCACGTGCATCAACAAAGTAGTGCCAAGCGTGCGCCTGTGTCATAAGTAAAGGGCCGGCTGGCTTGACCGTTAAAGGGTGCTGTAACCCCCAAAGTACACTCCAGTCCAAACCAAAAAAATATATATTTTCTGTGTTTGTGAATTGTATGCGCAGTAGCCGCATGTGCATCAACAAAGTAGTGCCAAGCATGCGCCTGTGTCATAAGTAAAGGGCCGGCTGGCTTGACCGTTAAAGGGTGCTGTAACCCCCAAAGTACACTCCAGTCCAAACCAAAAATAAAAATTTTTTCTGTGTTTGTGATTTGTGTGCGCAGTAGCCGCACGTGCAACAACAAAGTAGTGCCAAGCGTGCGCCTGTGTCATAAGTAAAGGGCCGGCTGGCTTGACCGTTAAAGGGTACTGTAACCCCCAAAGTACACTCCAGTCCAAACCAAAAAAAAAAATATTTTCTGTGTTTGTGAATTGTGTGCACTGTAGCCGCACGTGCATCAACAAAGTAGTGCCAAGCGTGCGCCTGTGTCATAAGTAAAGGGCCGGCTGGCTTGACCATTAAAGGGTGTTGTAACCCCCAAAGTACACTCCAAACCAAATTGCAAAATATTTTTTCTGTGTTTGTGAATTGTGTGCGGAGTAGCCGCACGTGCATCAACAAAGTAGTGCCAAGTGTGCGCCTGTGTCATAAGTAAAGGGCCGGCTGGCTTGACCGTTAAAGGGTGCTGTAACCCCCAAAGTACACTCCAGTCCAAACCAAAAAAAATAATATTTTCTGTGATTTTATGAATTGTGTGCGCAGTAGCCGCACGTGCATCAACAAAGTAGTGCCAAGCGTGCGCCTGTGTCATAAGTAAAGGGCCGGCTGGCTTGACCGGTAAAGGGTGCTGTAACCCCCAAAGTACTCTCCACTCCAAAGCAAAAAAAAAATATTTTCTGTGTTTGTGAATTGTGTGCGCAGTAGCAGCACATGAATCAAGAAAGTAGTGCCAAGCGTGCACCTGTGTCATAAGTAAAGGGCCGGCTGGCTTGACTGTTAAAGGGTGCTGTAACCCCCAAAGTACACTCCAGTCCAAACCAAAAAAAAAAATACTTTCTGTGTTTGTGAATTGTGTGCGCAGTAGCCGCACGTGCATCAACAAAGTATTGCCAAGCGTGCGCCGGTGTCATAAGTAAAGGGCCAGCTGGCTTGACCGTTAAAGGGTGCTGTAACCCCCAAAGTACACTCCAGTCCAAACCAAAAAAAAAAATATTTTCTGTGTTTGTGAATTGTGTGCGCAGTAGCCGCACGTGCATCAACAAAGTAGTGCCAAGCGTGCGCCTGTGTCATAAGTAAAGGGCCGGCTGGCTTGACCGTTAAAGGTTGCTGTAACCCCCAAAGTACACTCCAGTCCAAACCAAAAAAATAAATATTTTCTGTTTTTGTGAATTGTGTGCGCAGTAGCCGTACATGCATCAACAAAGTAGTGCCAAGCGTGCGCCTGTGTCATAAGTAAATGGCCGGCTGGCTTGACCGTTAAAGGGTGCTGTAACCCCCAAAGTACACTCCAGTCCAAACCAAATAACAAAAAATATTTTCTGTGTTTGTGAATTGTGAGCGCAGTAGCCGCATGTGCATCAACAAAGTAGTGCCAAGCGTGCGCCTGTGTCATAAGTAAAGGGCCAGCTGGCTTGACCGTTAAAGGGTGCTGTAACCCCCAAAGTACACTCCAGTCCAAACCAAAAAAGATAATATTTTCTGTGATTTTATGAATTGTGTGCGCAGTAGCCGCACGTGCATCAACAAAGTAGTGCCAAGCGTGCGCCTGTGTCATAAGTAAAGGGCCGGCTGGCTTGACCGTTAAAGGGTGCTGTAACCCCCAAAGTACACTCCAAACCAAATAACAAAATATTTTTTCTGTGTTTGTGAATTGTGTGCGAAGTAGCCGCACGTGCATCAACAAAGTAGTGCCAAGCGTGCGCCTGTGTCATAAGTAAAGGGCTGGTGGCTTGACCGTTAAAGGGTGCTGTAACCCCCAAAGTACACTCCAGTCCAAACCAAAAAAAAAATATTTTCTGTGTTTGTGAATTGTGTGCGCAGTAGCCGCACGTGCATCAACAAAGTAGTGCCAAGCGTGCGCCTGTGTCATAAGTAAAGGGCCGGCTGGCTTGACCGTTAAAGGGTGCTGTAACCCCCAAAGTACACTCCAGTCCAAACCAAAAAAATAAATATTTTCTGTGTTTGTGAATTGTGTGCGCAGTAGCCGCACGTGCATCAACAAAGTAGTGCCAAGCGTGCGCCTGTGTCATAAGTAAAGGGCCGGCTGGCTTGACTGTTAAAGGGTGCTGTAACACCCAAAGTACACTCCAGTCCAAACCAAAAAAAAAAATATTTTCTGTGCTTGTGAATTGTGTGCGCAGTAGCCGCACGTGCATCAACAAAGTAGTGCCAAGAGTGCGCCTGTGTCATAAGTAAAGGGCCGGCTGGCTTGACCGTTAAAGGGTGCTGTAAACCCCAAAGTGCACTCCAAACCAAATAACAAAATATTTTTTCTGTGTTTGTGAATTGTGTGCGCAGTAGCCTCACGTGCATCAACAAAGTAGTGCCAAGCGTGCGCCTGTGTAATAAGTAAAGGGCCAGCTGGCTTGACCGTTAAAGGGTGCTGTAACCCCCAAAGTACACTCCAGTCCAAACCAAAAAAAAAAATATTTTCTGTGTTTGTGAATTGTGTGCACAGTAACCGCACGTGCATCAACAAAGTAGTGCCAAGCGTGCGCCTGTGTCATAAGTAAAGGGCCGGCTGGCTTGACCGTTAAAGGGTGCTGTAACCCCCAAAGTACACTCCAAACCAAATAAAATATTTTTTCTGTGTTTGTGAATTGTGTGCGCAGTAGCCGCACGTGCATCAACAAAGTAGTGCCAAGCGTGCGCCTGTGTCCTATGTAAAGGGCCCGGCTGGCTTGACCGTTAAAGGGTGCTGTAACCCCCAAAGTACACTCCAGTCCAAACCAAAAAAATAAATATTTTCTGTGTTTGTGAATTGTGTGCGCAGTAGCCGCACGTGCATCAACAAAGTAGTGCCAAGCGTGCGCCTGTGCCATAAGTAAAGGGCCGACTGGCTTGACCGTTAAAGGGTGCTGTAACCCCCAAAGTACACTCCAGTCCAAACCAAAAAAATAAATATTTTCTGTGTTTGTGAATTGTGTGCGCAGTAGCCGCACGTGCATCAACAAAGTAGTGCCAAGCGTGCGCCTGTGTCATAAGTAAAGGGCCTGCTGGCTTGACCATTAAAGGGTGCTGTAACTCCCAAAGTACACTCCAGTCCAAACCAAAAAAAAAAATATTTTCTGTGTTTGTGAATTGTGTGCGCAGTATCCGCACGTGCATCAACAAAGTAGTGCCAAGCGTGCGCCTGTGTCATAAGTAAAGGGCCGGCTGGCTTGACCGTTAAAAGGTGCTGTAACCCCCAAAGTACACTCCAGTCCAAACCAAAAAAAAAAATATTTTCTGTGTTTGTGAATTGTGTGCGCAGTAACCGCACGTGCATCAACAAAGTAGTGCCAAGTGTGCGCCTGTGTCATAAGTAAAGGGCCGGCTGGCTTGACCGTTAAAGGGTGCTGTAACCCCGAAAGTACACTCCAGTCCAAACCAAAAAAAAAAATATTTTCTGTGTTTGTGAATTGTGTGCGCAGTAACCGCACGTGCATCAACAAAGTAGTGCCAAGCGTGCGCCTGTGTCGTAAGTAAAGGGCCGGCTGGCTTGACCGTTAAAGGGTGCTGCAACCCCCAAAGTACACTCCAAACCAAATAACAAAATATTTTTTCTGTGTTTGTGAATTGTGTGCGAAGTAGCAGCACGTGCATCAACAAAGTAGTGCCAAGCGTGCGCCTGTGTCATAAGGAAAGGGCCGGCTGGCTTGACCGTTAAAGGGTGCTGTAACCCCCAAAGTACACTCCAGTCCAAACCAAAAAAAAAAATATTTTCTGTGTTTGTGAATTGTGTGCGCAGTAGCCGCACGTGCATCAACAAAGTAGTGCCAAGCGTGCGCCTGTGTCCTATGTAAAGGGCCCGTCTGGCTTGACCGTTAAAGGGTGCTGTAACCCCCAAAGTACACTCCTGTCCAAACCAAAAAAATTAATATTTTCTGTGTTTGTGAATTGTGTACGCAGTAGCCGCACGTGCATCAACAAAGTAGTGCCAAGCGTGCGCCTGTGTCATAAGTAAAGGGCCGGCTGGCTTGACCGTTAAAGGGTGCTGTAACCCCCAAAGTACACTCCAGTCCAAACCAAAAAAATAAATATTTTCTGTGTTTGTGAATTGTGTGCGCAGTAGCCGCACGTGCATCAACAAAGTAGTGCCAAGCGTGCGCCTGTGTCCTATGTAAAGGGCCCGGCTGGCTTGACCGTTAAAGGGTGCTGTAACCCCCAAAGTACACTCCAGTCCAAACCAAAAAAATAAATATTTTCTGTGTTTGTGAATTGTGTGCGCAGTAGCCGCACGTGCATCAACAAAGTAGTGCCAAGCGTGCGCCTGTGTCATAAGTAAAGGGCCGACTGGCTTGACCCTTAAAGGGTGCTGTAACCCCCAAAGTACACTCCAGTCCAAACCAAAAAAATAAATATTTTCTGTGTTTGTGAATTGTGTGCGCAGTAGCCGCACGTGCATCAACAAAGTAGTGCCAAGCGTGCGCCTGTGTCATAAGTAAAGGGCCTGCTGGCTTGACCATTAAAGGGTGCTGTAACTCCCAAAGTACACTCCAGTCCAAACCAAAAAAAAAAATATTTTCTGTGTTTGTGAATTGTGTGCGCAGTATCCGCACGTGCATCAACAAAGTAGTGCCAAGCGTGCGCCTGTGTCATAAGTAAAGGGCCGGCTGGCTTGACCGTTAAAGGGTGCTGTAACCCCCAAAGTACACTCCAGTCCAAACCAAAAAAAAAAATATTTTCTGTGTTTGTGAATTGTGTGCGCAGTAACCGCACGTGCATCAACAAAGTAGTGCCAAGTGTGCGCCTGTGTCATAAGTAAAGGGCCGGCTGGCTTGACCGTTAAAGGGTGCTGTAACCCCGAAAGTACACTCCAGTCCAAACCAAAAAAAAAAATATTTTCTGTGTTTGTGAATTGTGTGCGCAGTAACCGCACGTGCATCAACAAAGTAGTGCCAAGCGTGCGCCTGTGTCATAAGTAAAGGGCCGGCTGGCTTGACCGTTAAAGGGTGCTGCAACCCCCAAAGTACACTCCAAACCAAATAACAAAATATTTTTTCTGTGTTTGTGAATTGTGTGCGAAGTAGCCGCACGTGCATCAACAAAGTAGTGCCAAGCGTGCGTCTGTGTCATAAGTAAAGGGCTGGCTGGCTTGACCGTTAAAGGGTGCTGTAACCCCCAAAGTACACTCCA